>CM077113.1:14850452-14880993 GCA_039619505.1 Cimex hemipterus
AAAAGAATCAATCGCGTCGCGTCGCGTTATAAGCGTCAATCAGGTCGCGTCATAAGAATCAATCGCGTCGCGACCTATTGGGGGGTGGTGACAATTTCCGTGTTAAATTTTCGGACTGACCCCTAGCCATATCTCCATATCTAAAAAGACATATCCATGTCAAAAAAAGCTCTCGCTCCTTTGGTGTTTATTTATTGAAAGTTCAACTTGGTTGGAAGACCTCAGATTTGCTTATAGCTATTATTTTTTATTTATTTATTTTTAATTGTGCATTTTCAATTTGTTGCCTAGGGCTTAAATTTGTTTATGTCTAATTATTATTGTGAAAGTTAAACTTAGTTGGCAAAGCTGTTTTTTTTTCACGCCATTTTTTTAATATTTCATTTTTATTGGTACCAGGTGAACCTTTTATGTGGAAGATGTGAAAGAAAATTTTTTTAAAAAAATTTATTATTATTTTTCAATTGCGAAAGTTAAATTTGAAGAACTCAGTTTTTTTCTGCGTAATTATTTTTTAAATTAATTTTTATTGGAAGAGTGTTTTTTTAAATTATTATTTTGTGGTAAAAGTTGAACTAAGTATTGCGGAGTCTTTGAAATCATATTTTCATGTGAGTGTGTCCGCTATGCTAGGCGTGTGATTAATTGCTTCTTTTCCATTCTTAGGTAAAAAGTACTGAAATAAATAAAGTTTGTACTATAAAAGTTAATAAATAAGTATCAAAATGAATAATGTACATATGAAAAATAAAATGGCGATTTTGAATGTAATTATCAAAAAGTTTTAGAAGTATTGCTTTACCGTTGAATTTTATATTTTCATATTTAATTTAATATATTTTAATAAATAAAGCAAAGAAGTTTGGTAGATAATAGTGTTTGTGAAGAATTAAACATTACGTGTTTTTATATTTTTGCTGTCCTACAAATTGAGAATAGGAAGGTTGGCAGCCTTGGAGTTGAGTAACAGTCAACGTAACTTCCCCATATTCCGTTATCAGCTTATCACATTCACAGTCTCATTCCTTCCTTTGGCCAGTGGAGACGCTCTCCTCTCGGCCCGTTTCGTTCCTATTTGCGATTACATAACAGAACGGTTGACTCTGCGTTCTTCGAAAATTCCAAACTCGGTCCGATTTCATAAAAGTTGATAATTAAAATTCTATAATTATTTATAAACGAGTTATGACTTTTAACATCTATGGGTGATAAAAGTATTGCGAGTAAGGCGTCAACGAAGATTCATCTATTTTGGGAGTCGTTCACCAAAGCTGAAAGCAACTCGTACGAGGTATTTGGCCCTTTTTTTAAGAACAAAAAAAAAAGATAAAAACCATGAGCGAGTCTCTATATGTTTCTCCAAAACTAATTATGAACAAAAATAATCAATTATAAACAAATTAACACAAAAAAAATTCTTAGAGTAGAACTTCCTTCCTTATCTAGCAACTTCCATGTTTATCCCACTATCTGGTTTAATTTTTGCTAATGTTAATTTATTTTAAAAAAATCAAATTTGAATTTTGTACTAAATTGTTTTTTGTTTTTTTAAAGTCGAGTTAAAAAGTTCAATTTTAAAAAGAAAAAAAGACGAAATCTTGCCATTGTTCAATGAGGTATTTGCAACATCCTGACAAGTTAGGACAACGCAGGCCGGAACGGATAAATCTTTTATTAACGTTTGACCCGTTGATTAAATATTTTGTTTTATTCAGGGGGAATTTCCGTCAAATCAAGACAAATATGGACAACAAAATAGACAAACAAATCGATAATAATTAGGGTAAATAAATCAAAATTGAATAAAAAAAAAAGATTTCGTGCCAGTTGAAATGTAGTAATTCAGGTTGAAAACTAAAAGAAAAAAAATTTTCATCACATTTTGACACTAGGATTTTTAGGATCAAATTGTTCAAATAAAAAAGTAAATAATCTCTAATGGTTTTTCAAAAGATATCCAAAGAAAGTACAGAAATGGCGAGATCATACGGACTAAAATCTAAAAATAATTTTATTGAAATCAACCTAGGACAAATTGTAAAAAAAAGAAAAAAACATTCAATTTAACTAGATAATTTATTTAAATTGTCAATTACAGTTAAAGGCCGAAATGTAACGGTTGTCTGGTTTCATCAATAAAAATAAAATTGTCCTTGTATTTTATTTTTTTTTTTGTTAATTTGAATATCTAAAGGATAAGTGGCAGTTTCTCCGCTTTCATGTTTATCGTTTGATCCATGATGTAGAGCGAGGCCAGACGGACCGTTGTTGATCCAGGTAAAGCTCATTTTCATATTCTTGACAACAAAATTTGTTGTCAAAGAAAAACTTTTATCAAATCGAACTGAACGTTTTCTAAATCAAAAAGTTCGAAATCAAAAAAGAATTGGCAAATGAAATTAAAATGTACCTTTTCTAAATAAAATTCTCAAATACAAATCAAATTGAACTGATAAAAAGAAAATTAAATTGTTAATCATTTAAATTGAACTTTTTCAAACTAAATTGAACTTTTGTCAAAAGAAAATTAACTTTTGTCAACCCAACCTTTTCAAATCAAAATGAACTTTTTTTTAAAGATTTTCAATCGAATTGAATTTTTTCAAAACAAAATCATCTTGTCTCAAACGGATATTTTTTATATCCGGATATATTTTTTATAACGGATCTATTTTTTTCAAAACCAATTTCTATATTTTCGAATCAGCTTGAACTCTTTTTCAAATCAAAAAGAATTTTTTCGGAATAAATTGAGTTTTTAATCAATTAAATTGATCTTTTTGCAATACGAAATGTCCTTTTGTCAAACTGAATTAAACTTTTTCAAATCGAAATGAACATTTTTTTAAATTTTCAATCAATAGAATTGAACTTTTTTTTTCAAAAAAGTATCATTGGAAATATATTTTTTTTTTCAAAACCAATTTCTGCTTTTTCGAATCAGAGTGCTCTTTTTCAAATCAAAAAGAACTTTTTTCCGACTAAATTGAATTTTTAATCAATTAGATTGATTGTGTTGCAAAACAAAATATCATTTTGTCAAACTGAACTAAATTTTTTCAAATCTAAATAGACATTTTTCGAACAAAATTGAATTTTTCGTAAATCGAATGGTACTTTTAACAAAACAAAATGAACTTTTTTCGAGTAAATAGAACTTTTTAAACCATCTTTTTCCTCAGTAAACTATCAATCGGAATTAAACTTTTTCAAACCAAAATTAAGATAAAATCAACTTTTATCAAACAGAATTATGTTTTTTCAAAACCGATTTCTAATTTTGTGAATCAAAGTGCACTTTTTCTCAAACAAAATTCACTCTTACCAAAAAAATCAACAATTTTCAAATGGAATTATTCTTTTTTTTAAAAGCAATTTGTACTTTTATGGATCAAAATGAATTTTACCCTACCAAAACGGACTTTTTTCAAACAAGTGAAGAAAAAATCGTAATTGAAATTTTATCAAATCAAAAAGAACCTTTTACAAACAAAATTGAATTAAAAAATCAAATTGAAATTTTCCCAAATACAAACGAACTTGTCCTAAAAATGGACCATTGTTAAATGAAAATAAAACTGAATACCAAAAAGAACTCAGCGGTAATTTAATTAAAACGGACTTTTTATAAACAATATACTCAAATAAAAATGAAAAAAAAATTGAACTGTTAAAAAGAAATAAAATTAATCAGTTTCAAACCATATTGCAAATTTTCCGCAACGAAACTTTTGTCAAATAGAATTAAACTTTTTCAAATCAAAATGATCTTTATTCAAACTAAATTGAATTTTTAATTAATCAAATGGAATTTCACCAAATCAAAATGAGAATTTTTATTTTTTTCGAAAGCAATTTCTAATTTTCTCAATCAAAATGAACTTTTTCATTGCCAGATGAAAGCTTTTTTCAACTATAATTGAACGTTTTCTAAATCAAAAAGACTTTTGAAATCAAATTAATGTTTTCAAATCTAAAAAGTACTTTTTGCAAAGAAAAATAATTTTTTTAAAAGGCAATTTATGTTCCTAACCAAAATGAAATAATTTTTTTTTTTTTAATAAAGCTGAATTTTTTACAAATTAAATTGATCTTTTTACCCATCAAAATGAACAAAAAGAGTATTTCTCTTGTAATTTTTTTCCAAACTTAATTAACAAACTTAATTTTTTTCTAACTCAATACAATTGATACGAGAACAGTTTTCAATTTAGCATTTTTAGTAAAAGTTCATTTTGATTTGGAGCAAGTTTAATTTGATGTGGAATTCGATTTGTTTTCCAAAACTTAAATTTTGTTTGGGAAACGTTTAGTTAAAAGTTCACTTTGGTTTTTTTTTTTTCAATTTTTAATTTACTTTGAAAAAATTAGTTTTGTTTCGGTAAAATTCATTTACTCCAGAACGGAAAAAATTGTTTTTGAAAAAAGTATAACTCGGCTTGAAAAAAATTGGTCTTGGTAAGAGTTCAGTTTGATTCGGAAAATTAAAAATTGGTTTTGAAAAAATATAATTCGGTTTAAGAAAATTTGACTTTGTTTTGAAAAAAAAGTTTAATTGAATTGATTAAAAATTCAATATTGTTCGAAAAAAGTTCGATTCGATTTGAAAAAGTTTAATTCGGGATGACAAAAGTTGATTTGGTTTTGGAAAAAGTTCAATTTGATTTTTTACATTTTTTTGTACCATTTTATTTAGAAAAATATCATTATAATTTCATTTACGAAAGTTCATTTTGATTTGAAAAGGTTGGGTTGACAAAAGTTGATTTTCTTTTGACAAAAATTAAATTTAGTTTGAAAAAGTTCAATTTAAATGATTAACAATTCAATTTTATTTTTATCAGTTCAATTCGATTTGTATTTGAGAATTTTATTTAGAAAAGGTACGTTTTAATTTCATTTGCCAATTCTTTTTGAACTTTTTGGTTTCGAAAACGTTTAATTCGATTTGATAAAAGTTTTTCTTTGACAACAAATTTTGTTGATAAGAATAAAAAAATGATTTTTACCTCCATCAACAATGGTCCGTCTGGCCTCCCTGAACATCACGAATCAAAAGATAACAAATATGAAAAGCGAACAAACTGAAACTTTTCCTTTAGTAGAAAGCTCATAATTTCAACTTGATACTTCAAAAGCTTATATTAGTTTAATTAATTAGTTATAAAATATTTGTATTAGTTAAAAATTTATGTTATTGTGCCTTTTGTAGACATTCCAGCCCTGAAAAGAAGAAATAAATCTTCAAAGCGCGGCTTTCGATTTGTATTTCTTACTTTCCCGAAAAAAATTATCCAAGGTCATGAAATTTATAGTATAATAGTTTAATTTGGATGGAAAAAGTTACTACATTTGAACAAAATTTTTTTTTAAAATTATGCATGGATGTAACACTTTTAGCTTCATTTAGTAATGAAGAGCATTTTTATAAATTGAACATTTACTTTATTAAACGCATTTCAAGGAAGGCGAAAACGTATCTAAACTTATTGCAACGACGACAGTTTTTTTTTTATCGTCGTTAATAAATCAAAATATTTTTATTGAGTGCCAAGTAAGGATAAGAAAAAAAGAACGCAGTATGTTTTTTTTTACTTTTGATTTCGTAATTTATTCGTAATGAAACTTAAGAAAATACTACGACATTTCCATGATATCAGTGGATTCCATCAGTTATTGACGTTTCCTAACTGATTTCTGGCTAATCATCACCGTCCAAGCTGTGATGATGGCCCAGCTAGGGTGACCATCCTAGCTAACCCACGGACCCTCAGGGCTTGTTGGATAAAAAGAGAAAAGGAGGGTTGTTTTGAAGGAAAGAAAGATTCCTCATTGGTGCCCAGTATCCCTCGATAGATTTCCAACAAATCATCGTGAGGATGTAAATCGTGACGATGACTGTTTTACGGTGGGCATCTAGGCCAACCGATGATACCACAAGACATGGGTTAAAACAGGCTGAAACATCAAAATCTTATAACTTTTCATGACAATAGTATATCTTCTCAGCTATTTGTTTCCTGGCTGATTTCTGGCTAATCATCATCGTCGAAGGTGTGATGGTGTTCCAAGTAAGGTGACCATCTTGGCTAACCCGTGGAACCTCAGAATACGTTCTTGTTTGATAAAAATGTAAAGGAGAGCTGTTTTCAAAGAAAAAAAGATGCCTCAACGGTGCCCAGTATTTCTCGATATATTTCTGATTAATCATCATGATGATCTAAACTGTGACGATGTCTGATTTATGGTGAGCATCTTGGCCAACCCATGGAACTACAAGGTATGGGTTAAAATAGGCTACAACTCCAAAAAATCCTATAACTTTTCCATGACAATGGTATATCTTCTCAGATATTGACGCTTCCTGACAAGTTTCTGGGTAATCATCATAATCGTCAAAGCTGTGAGGATGGCCCAGGTAAGGTTGCTATCTTGGCTAATCCATGGAACCTCAGGATACGTCCTTGTTTGATAAAAATGTAAAGGAGGGCTGTTTCGAACGAAAGGAAGATACCTCAATGGTGCCCGGTGTCATTCCTCGATCGATTTCCGACAAGTCATCATGATGATCTAAACCGTGATGTTGTTTGAGATTATGGTGGGCCAACCCATGCAACCTTACGATACGGGTAAAAACTTCATCAAATCCTACAATTCCTCCATGGTATCAGAGGATCCTCTCAGCTAATTGACCTTTCCTGTCTGGTTTCGCCTGGGCGAGGGTAGGAGGAACACGATGACCTTTTACGACCCAAACTATAAATAGTCCGTGCATTGAAAATATATATAATGAGAGTGAGGAAGTGGTATTTTTACTAGACAATTAGACTACGTAGTCTTACTGAATATTGCACGTAGTTGTTACTTATCATTTAAAAAAAAAGAAAATGTAGTAATACTTTGAGATAATTTTGTTGAAATTTATTAAAATAGTCTTGGAATAAATATAGTTAGTTATAATATTTCCATAGCTATGGAATTTGTCTTACATTGTTACAATCTTTAAGTCGGTCGACAAATCTCTAGTATGTAATTACTGCCCGTTATCCAAACCTTCAAATATAGACAAACTGTCCGAATCATTATTATATAATAATATCAACCCTGGATTACGACACGTCGTCGTTGATGTGCCATTAATGAGTCATTAATCTACAACGTCAAACCTCCTCACCCTTCAATCTGCAATAATCAATTCATTTAAAAGTAATTACCAATCGGGCCCAATCTAGCTAATAAAGCAATTGACCGAGGCAACCATGATCATTAAAGTGGTTTAAATCTTATCTATCTAATCGGAAACAGTTAGTGAAAATAAACAACTCCTTTTTAAAAGATTTAACTGCTAGGTGAGGTTAACATAAAGTGGACAGGCCCTACTCATGCTACTTAATTATTAATGGTTTAAAATTTAATTGAAAATAACAATTTCCATCTTGATGCCGATGATTTGAGGCTTTTTAAAACCATCAACCCTTCAGGATAGTATTGATCTCCAGTCTGACCTGAATTCTACTCATGAATAGTGTTGACGGAATTCAATGCTGCATATTAAGAAATGTAATGCCGCATTCATAAAACCTACCCCATCAATTGTGATTATGCTATAGATAATGTTCCTTTGGCAAAACTCTCTGGAATTATAATTTTAGGTGTTTTTCAAATTTCACATCCATACCGCAAATAAATCCTATCGAAATTTAATTAATTATACTTTTTAGTTTTTGGTTGAGATGAAAAAGTTGGCGTCACGAGCGGGATTCGAACCGACGACCTTCGGCTCAGTTCGCCGCTACTCTAAACGAGACTGTGGTCGTGGGTTCGAATCCCGCTGGTGGCACTAACCTTTTCTTCACCCAAGACCTTATATGAAAAGTATAATTAATTTAGATAATTATTACCGTCAATATCAGTTTATGTTCCATTTTCGTATTCATTTCATGTACGTCTCATTATCGTCATGTAAATACACAGCTCTATTTTTTAGTTATTTGCAACAATTGTGTACTTTTTAATAGCCTTTACCTGTAAAATCGGGGAAATAAACCGTGCACTAATCTTAATACAATTAACAGTTCATTGAATGACCACTTCATTTATATGTCTTCGTGTATTTTTATCACCTCGTTGAAACGCAACAGATGTTTACAACCGTTAAGAATAAAAAAAAAAAATTCATCCACTCCGGTCAAGATAGGTACATTTTCCTGTGTACATTCCTCCATTTTTTTGAGAGATTTCTCCGTGTATTCTGACGGGTGATGAATCTGTAATCTGGTCGTTTCCGATTACCTATGTACATTTTTGATGAAACGTTTTTGGTTGTAGTTGGCCAAAAATCCGACCTTTGCCTCCTTGTTACTACAATGTAGTACACAAGCACTTAATATCTTTTTAAAGCTATTCGTGAACCTGTTGGCAGTTATATAATGAATAAGTTGTTGGGAAAATATAAATAGTATTTTCTAGCTTTGCATGGTTCTGTATTACCTTATATTGATCTAACCGCTGCTTCAGAGTGAGGTGCGGCAACGAGTTTTTCGGAAGTAAGGTCGGCAACACACAAGGGAGCATTCTTGGTCCCATCCTGTATATCATTTGTACTGCTACCTACACATCCCGATACCCTCGTTACAACTGCGGAAATTTGTCCTTTAACTCGAATCCTATCCAAGCAACCCCCAGAATCCAATTCCACCTGGAGTTTATCGAAGACAGGTGCAAAATGGTGGAGGAGAAGAGTGAATGAAGATGTACTCTGTACTGCAACCTTGTCTTCAATGTTACACCAACAACTATGAGATGCCGATTTCCATTCTTGTCAATTACTGAAGGTATGGTCATTATACCCAGAAAGCATACTGACGTTGATTCCCTCAAAAATCTTTGTTTATACAAAAATCAAAAAGATAACAACTTAACAGACGAAGACTTCTAGAATCAAAAACTGTTATGGCCGTCTTAACTCAACTAACCATATTCAAGGCTACATACTGCTTAGCATAGGTTACTCAAAAATCATACAATTATTGAGTATGGTTAACGGCCAACTATTAAGCGTTGGTGATAAAAAGGTTGAAAGTCTTTCGCGGAAAAAGTACTTTCAGGTTTCTCCTTGTGAATACGACCATAGTGCGGATGAGGACCATCGTAACATAGACTGATATACAGATGGTTCACTTATCAAAGGTAAAGGAAGCGGTGCTGGAATCCATATGCCTAAATTGGGCATCAGCATCTCCTCCCCTCTTGGCAAGAAAACGAATATGGTAACCCTTATTTGGATACCGGCGCTTAAAGGACACTTTGGCAATGAAGAGGCGGATAGCCTGGCCAAGGAAGGCTCAAATACTGTATTTGCCGGGCCACAACCGGTATTACCTCACTCTATAAGCCCAGCGAAAGAGAGTATCAAAAACTGGGGTGTGAAACTTAGGGAATGGAATATGTCCCCCGGACACAGGCAATCGAAGGAGTTTGTTAAGGAGTTCAAACCTGTAGAATCGAAATGGCTATTCTCTAACTCAAGAAAGGGAATTAGGAGGCTTTTATTTATCCTGACGAGTCATTGTTCACTGAGAAGACACCTCTTCGTAATTGGTATTTTACCATACCCCTTTTGGCTTCACTATTACAAAGGCGACAAGAGCCCTGATGGTGTGCAGAAGAATAGCAGGAAGAAACTGGGGATGCAGGCCAGAGACCCTGTTCTGGATGTACACCGCAATAGTAAGACCTCTACTTACATACGGAGCTATAGCCTGGGCTGATAAAGCAGAACAAGTCACAAAAAGAAAAGAACTCACAAAAATACAGAGACTTGCATGTTTCTGCATAACGGGAGCAATGAGAACATGTCCTACGACTAGCATGGAAAAAATATTGGTTCTAATCTCCCTACATCACATGGTAGAAAGGACAGCACAGAAAACCACAATTAATCTCATCAGAGAGAAACCTCCAACAGGAATAAAACTGAAATGGAGAGACAGTAATAAACTGTGGAAAAACTATCCATTACTCATGGCTCCAAGAGATGACATGAATAGGATGTTTGAATTCAATCAAAAATTCCGAACACATCTGGGCATCAAAAAGGAATGGGCAGGAACGGAAATCAACTCCTATAAAAATGGCACCATCCTTTGGTACACAGATGGATCAAAGATACAAGAAGGTACCGGAGCAGGAGTATTTGGACCTGGCATCAAATACTCGGAACCCATGGGAAAACTCACCAGAATCTTTCAAGCAGAGATTCACGCAATAGAAAGATGTGTCCAATTCAACTTAGATAAAGGATACAAAAACAAGAACATAGCTATCATGTCAGATAGCCAAGCAGCCATCAAAGCACTAAGTGCAAACATCATTAGTTCAAAGATGGTACTGAACTGCAAAACCAAATTAAATTCATTAGGTACGCAGAATAAAGTAAGCCTCTGCTGGGTCCCAGGACACATGGGTGTAGATGGCAACGAGAAAGCGGACACCCTTGCAAAGAAAGGGGCAGCTACCCCGCTGATAGGACCTGAACCCTTCTGTGGCATAGGAATCCACACTATCAACGAACATCTCAGACAGAAGGACAAAAAGAAAATAAGGGAACATTGGAATTCGCTTATTGGACACAGGCAATCCAAGAATCTTCTAACCAATTTTGGGAAGAAAGAAATCACAGAATGTGTCAAAGGAAGCAGGAATAAACTGCGAATCCTAACAGGATTTCTAACTGGACACTGTAGACTAAATGGACATCTAAAGAAAATGGGAATAATCCAGGATGGCACATGCAGATTCTGCAAAGAAGCAGAGGAAACACCAACACATCTGCTAACAAACTGCGGAGCGACATTAGCCCGTAGGAGGAAGGGTTTTGGGATGTACAATGTGACCATAGAAGAGCTTCAACCAATAAAACCGGGCCTATTAATCAAATACCTTGATGAAATAGGACTCACCGATGTGCTTTAGGCAGAGAACGGGGGGATACAATAGCTCTTAAAGGGCGCAGTATACACACCCTGACATATCATCATCATCATCATACCCCTTTTGCCGATTTTTGTGAAATAAAAGAAGAAACGGCACGGCACTACCTCGCAGAATGCAATAGGTATACTAGGTCTAGATTCGAGACTTTTGAAGGAGAGGACATCACCAAATCACTCCCCGAGATTAAATGGTCCAAAATCTGCAGGACACGTGAGTAGCCAACTCTCGGACCCTTTAGGGATGGGGTACGAGCCTACCCAGGCATTTAACCCCTCGGGTCTTGGTCGCCCACACTGCATAATATACTGCTTACCTACCTGCTAAAATTTCGTCCTCTCCTCGAATCCTATCCAATCTACCTCCTACTTCCAAAAAACACTTTGAGATTATCGAAAACTGGCGCAAAAAGGGCAAGACTGAAAGAAGAAAAAATACCTTACTACATTCATCCTAAACTGCGATCACTTTGGATGTATGGATTGGAATTGATGGGGTTCAAAAATGTTGGGACAGGTCGTGAAAGCACTACGACACTAACCTAACCTCACTATCCACAACGACCTAAACATCGCTTTTGACAACAAGGTGATACGTTCCAGATTCCAGAAGTTCCATACCAAGCTCTAGTATCATCCTAACCAAACTGCTCAAATCGTCTCAACACATTCCCGTTCTGAGAACCCGCCACGTCACTTTAATCGACGATAGCATCGAGACGTTCTTCCCTTGATCGCTGACACTAAGTAAGTACAAATGTATGAATAAGGCAAATAAAGTTAAAAAAAAATAAACAAGCTATATACATTAGTGATTATTGTATAAAAACATAATCACACTCATATAATTCGAGCAGTTTGGATTCTAATTATTTAAAGAGACAGGATATCTTTGGGCGCAAAGCCAAGACGCTCTCGAGCCAATAATGGAAACAAATGAACTTATCACACCTACTTCGAAAATAAGTATTGAATATATCAAGACATATGCACTTGATATATTCAATACTGGTTATAACAGAATGAAGTAATATGTTAGTGGAAGGAATTTTGATCATAATTAAAGAGGAAATGAAGAGATAAGTGAGATGTGGGATGAGGAATGTGGAATTGCGACTAAAGGAAGAGATACCGACAGTACCCGTTAAAAAAATGCGCGAAGGAAAAACACATTCGAGAAAAAAATTATCTTAACCTGTAGAAAATGGTCTCCTACCTTCTACGAGCTTGCGGAAGAGACTATGTAAACTGTAGAGATTTTTATTATTATTTCGATATATAAATTGTGTTATTTTAGCGCGAGACAGTTAAGTTGTGTGATGATATTTCTATTGATAGTAGAGTTAACATTGTCTTAATTTATCTATATAGATACAGTGCGGTTCATCACGGTGACTAATTTGAAAAAGAAACTTGATAAAAATTATGCTTGGATCTTTTTATTGGCTTAACTAAGTGCAACTAATCGACAAAATTGGTCTTAACAAAAAGAAATAACAAATTTCCAATATTTTGTTATTTGTTTTCATTGTATTTTCATAATACGTGTATAACAATACTCGATGCTGTTTGTCGGATTAAAAAAACTCCTTTAATCCTTTTGGGTTTGAAAGCTGATCCCCTTGTTTCAAAATTCTTTTGCGGTCTCTGGATATTATCGATATCGTATTACACATTTTTAACTTTTCATATAAATTTAAAAAAAAAGTCCTTGTAATTCAAACTTCGGCCTGGAAGCCCGGATTTTCGTCTTGCGTAAATGTTTCGTCTTTGTACTAAATCCCCGTTTTGTTTTATAGCAGTTGTAATATGAGTAAAGAATAAATAATGAAGCCATAGAAATTTTTGAAACCGTAAAAGTATCGGTAAAAAAAAAAAAGAAGAGAAATCCAATAAGTGCGAGGTATTGCATGTCATCATATACCCGGGACGAGTTTTCATTCTAAGTTACAAGAAAGAAATTATTAGCACTTATTTTTTAATATTATTTATATTTTAATAAAGCCATAAATAAAATATAACCCTGCAAATAGGAATTGTCCTCTTTGTAGACAAACGATTGATAATTTATATTCACTCACCAGACTTTATTTCTTTCTTTATTCCTTGGCGTAATTAGGGATAAACCCCTCCATTCACGCTGATAAATTACATTCACACATGCATTCTCTCTACCTCAGAATATTAGATATTCCTCGGGATAAATGGAAGTAAGCCCCTCTATTCACGCTAATAAATAACATTCACATACCAGGCTTTGTTCACATTCGATAATTCTCGGCTGAATTAGGAATAAACTTCTCCATTCACGCTAATAAATTACATTCCCACCCGATATTCCTCGGGGCAGTTGGTAATAAACACCCCTCCATTTGGCATATGTACAAACGAATCACTTGGTTTTCGTACGCATGCAACATATAATTTTCCCTAAGAAAATTCTCCAAATTCAGCCCACATAATTGATTGACCTTGTTTATTTTTATTGTAAAAGCCAGTTCAATTGGAAATTGCAATCGTTCTAATTGTAATGGCATATCTGTTGGTAATATGGCTCTAACAATATTCGGAATTTTAATTAATTATACTGTTTTTCTAAAGTCTTGGTTAGATGATAAAGCTAGTCTCACGAATGGGATTCGAACCCGCGTCCTTCCGCAGAATAATTCTTCTAAATAAATGCCCCAATCACTTAAGCTATCGCGTATTCGTTCCACTCGGACACCAACTCCTCCTGCAGGCTTTTCCAATTTCACCTCTTTTTGCCATACTTTCAAATATCGTGTAATCAGGATTCGATTTTCTGTGACTTATGAAGTGGCCACGGGGTTAGCGAATGGTTCGAAAGGTATTTAGCCGAAGTAGGCGGGTTCGAATCAATTATGACGGTGTTTGAAGATAAATATATCGTATATTCTTCGACGCAATTAGGCATAAACCCCGCAATTCACGCTAATAAATTACATTCCTAAATTAGATTTCGTTCACCTCGATATTCCTCCGGGTAATTGCGAATAATCCCCTCCTTCACGCTAATAAATTACATTCATACTTCAGACTTTGTTCATACCGTATATTCTTCGGCACAATTAAGCATAAACCCCGCCATTCACGCTAATTAATACAGTCGTATATCAAATTTTGTTCACGCTCGTTATTCTTCGGGATAATTAGGGTTAAACACCTCCATTCACGCTAATAAATTACATTCACACTCCAGACTAAGTTCACACTTGATATTCCTCAATGTAAATCAGGATTTGACCAGAAATTGTTTCCAAGGAATGCAAATACATTTAACAGACGTGATTTATCCCAGTTCCTTTTATAGGAGTTACAATTTTTTAAAAATGTGTTGGGAATATTTCAGAACGGGATTTGTGCAAAATATATGCAAGTTTTGGGATTGTTCAATAAATTCCCAGAAATTATGTAAAGATTTATGTGTGAATTGTTTCATCACTTCTTTTTTTATTAATAATTTCAACGGTCAAAAGAGAAAAGCGCAATAGAAAATATTTATCTCTTTAGGTCGAAGATGGAATCGCTCAATTGAAACAGACGATTATTCAATTAGGTCTTGAGCCATCTAATTAGATATTTTCGCGTCCATCCTTATCTCGATCTAATAAATAGATAGTGCAATCACAACATTCGCAATTAGTCAAAGATTAACACGTGTTTTTTTTCATGCTTCATTCACCGTATGTAGACTACTACGGGCCAATAAACCCATTAACAGATTATCTTGGATTATGAATTTTATATTGTATGAGAAAAAAAAACCTGAAAAACACCCTGACGTACGTTGTGTTTTAATAAATGTTACGATTAGGATTATTTTAATAAAAAATTGAAAAACAAAAACTGGTTTTGACTGCATTATCCAAGCTTTTTACAGCAGTTCATTAGTTTAATATAATCTGTCTTGGCTATTAACTGCCCATTCTTTTAAACTTATTTATTTACATAAATTAATGCGCTTAAGTAAATTTTTAAAAATTTTAAAAACGAAACAAACAAATAAAAAAGAAGAAGAAAACGAGAAATTACTCATTAGTAGTCACTCCTATATATTAGTGTCCTCCAAATATATTATATATCAGTGTTAATCACTTTCACTGTCATTTAGGAGGTCGCGAGCTCAGTGATGCTTCAGACTTCTGCGAAGATTACGTGGAAGGGTGCGGGATGAAAGGTTCCTGAGGGTTTGTGTGGCTGGATAAATGTTTGCGAAACTTTTCCCGGAGTTTTATTGGATAAATTAAGGCCATTGCCGTAGGATTGGGTGGTTTGGAGGATTTTGGATTGTAGGGATTGGATGGATACGTTGGGTTGGAAAATTTTGTCAAACCCCTAAGTTGTCCATATGGGTCTCAAAAAAGTAAGATATAAATGAGCTGTCCGTTTTGTAAAGTCAGTTTGGATCGTTTTTTCCAGCAATTTTTTAAGTCTCTATTTAGTTCTTGTCTTTTTGAGTGGTATGTGCGAATCCCATGTAAGTCGTTTGTCAATGTATAGCCGAAGGTGTTGAGTTCAAAATTTGTTTTAAACATTTTTAAGTGTTTACATTAATGCAATAACAAATTATAAAGCTATTATCTTTTGATCGGTTCAGTATCTATAACGGCTCTCAAGATATAGCTAACACAAAGATTTCTTTGAAAGATAGGACTGAAATATGTGTTTATATATTTACTGATAGTCTGCAGGAAATGTTTGACAATGTTTTAAATGATAAAAATGCGTTTATTTTTACGGCATATATAGATAGCGAGATGTAAATAAATATATATATATATATATATATATATATATATATATATATATATATATATATATATTCTGTTAATTTCCATCATCTGTTCTATGTACACTATTCTATGGGTTTCTATGTATTTATGAACTCTATAAGGGCTGAAATGGGTAATTTGTTTGGGTATTGATCAAAGGAGAGCTTTAGCAAGCATGAAAGAAAATGCAATTGCAGTAAGAAAACTGCGTCTCATTTTTATCATTATCAATAACCCACACCCACACACCATTAGAATGGAAGCTATCTGAAGTGAATCATTGCATCTAAAATTAATGACTGGGCAAAGAAAAATAAAATCGTCTTTAACTCGTTCAAGTCTAATGTTCTGGTTTTCAAGAGGAAAGGTGGACTAGAAGAAGATGTGTATTGGAATGGTGAAAAATTAGGACTAGCGAAGGAACTCATTATAGTCTTCAACAGCCATATCGATCGTATATGTCAGAAAAGTTTGCGGATTATAAATATTTTGCCATGTTCTACCAACAGTACCTGGTTCTCTCTCTCTCTCTCTCTCTCTCTCTCTCTCTCTCTCTCTCTCTCTCTCTCAGTAATATAAATGAATATGGTGTTTGGGCTCGTGAGTGCCGGTTCATGACCCTTAGAATCACAGTTTGATCCTTGGCATGTTTTATTTTTTTTATGGAAGTATATGGTATCTATTATGGCTTAGAGTTATTGAGTAAGATAAAATTTCCGAGTTCCTAGGAGAAGGAATAGAAATGTTAATATATTTTACCCTGAATTTCATCAAATTTGTTACGGACAGTATGGGTCAATCTCTTTTTATCAGTGGGCTTTTGATGATAAATTTAGCAGCATATATCTGGGCTGTAAATTTTATTCCCTTGAGAAAAAATTGAATAAAGTTGCCATTTGTGGCAATAATTAATTTTTGCTGTTTCTGTTAAGTTTATATTTTGTATCTTAATGCGCTATGTGCCAAATTTATTTTCAATTTTTCATTTGGCATGCTGCTTATAAATTTTATACCTATTTCTTAGTATTCATATATCAATGTCGCTGTGTTAATTATTATGCAAGACGACTACTTGGGAATTTTCCCGTAACTTAATAATAAAGAATAAAGCAGCAATTATATATACGCGGGTGTTAGACAAGGAAGCATCCTGGGTCCCTTGTAGTACCTTGTATATGCATTAGACTTTCCTAAATTGGACAATAATGAAGATTTGGCAATTCTAAACTTTGACCTAAGAAACATGCAAGCAGTGCCACTGTAAAACTTCTCTTAAAAAATCTCTGAATGGAAAATAGTTCCTAATGTGGACTCTGTTATCTAGGTTTCTTATTATTGCAAAATGAACAAGGCACCACACCTTAAATTTAAAACCAATTATCGGACCAACATAATCACTAATCTCATTTTAAAAGACTCCTGGTTCTGAAGTCTGGTTGAACTTCATTGTCAAAGCAAGCAAGCTACACCTGTCTTCTTGCATCCATAACAGATGCTTTAAAAAAAAAAAAAAAAAAAAAAAAAAAAAAACAGTCATTTTCAAGTAAACTAGAGGCTGAGGGGAGGGTTGTCGCAGAATTACGACAATGCCCTCTCCACTTCGGCTTAACTAGATCTATTGTTGAAATGTTAAATATAGATCCATTTAACATGTCTTCGCAGACTCGCAGATCAACAACCACCACCATTTGAATTTAGTAGAAGTTGGCAATTTAAAAATAAACCCGGCGATTGAAAATATCACAAAGAACAGTCGTAAAATCACGATTGACCTATGAATTAATAGGGAAATCCGTTTAAATCGAATCTCTTATCAGGCAAAGATATTAATTTCCTTAATGCAATAATTAATAATAATTGTATCGCACAAGGTCAGTAAACAGAAACCCTCTGGCACCGACGCCCGTCGATTTTTTCTACTCTCACGTCTTCAGAATTACATAATAGACTGGGTCAACAATTAACAATCTTCGGTTACACGGGTTAAGAGAGATTTCGCACTATTTTTATTCTATTTATTAAAACTAAGGTCTATATTTATCAATTATCATGTAAAAAAATCAAACTGAACTAAATTATGTGTTTTTTATTGCTCTGACTCACTTGAATTTTACAGTTTAGGTTTAGCCACGATCAGGCCATTTTCTGCCATAGTTTCTGCACGTTTTTCCAATTTATTTTAATGTCTTCTTATCTGCTTTCTTTCTTCTTGCATTGACAATCTGTTTTGTCACCTTATTTACAATTTTTACAAAGTTTTTGATAGGAATTGGTGGTTATTATATTTTCCCTTGGTTACATTCTTACTAGTTAATTAAATTTATGTTCTATTGTTAATTACACTGAATTTCCAATTTTGTCGTTCCTTTATTTTTGCTTTATTTTCTATGCATATTAATTGTGCTGTTTCATTTCTGAATTCTTAATTTGAGCAGCTGGATATTTTAATTAATTGACCAACTCTGCATGTAAGTTTTTCTTAGGATTTCATTTTCTTTTGGACATGGAGGTTAGAATTGTATGTTTTTGTGGAATTTTGTAAATGTATGAGTATGGTCAGTTAACGTTTTTAGTGAATAAAGTTTATATATTTTTAAGTCCTACATGCATTAGACTCATCCCATACACAGTTTAATTTTATTGCTTGATTTCATAGTTTAGGCCATATTCAGACCTTTTTTATATCTTGGTTTAGTCCCTTTTTGAAGTTTAATTTATTAAGGTTTTGTTGTTTTTCTTTTACATTTTCTTTACAGTGGATGCTTTTAGATTTAGCTTCTTTCTTACTGTAAAAGATATGAGATGTTTTATTCGCAGTTTTCTCACACCATCTTCCTAAATTATTTAGGGCGTTTTGCTTCAGTTTTAAGAGTGTCATTGTATTTTTCCTTACTTCTGTTATAGTTTAACCAGGTCCTCAATTAATCCCCACCAAATGTTTAAAGTTTTACAATAAATTCTTTACCCACTCCAATCCTTAGCTCAATCCATGTCCAGTATAATCTAGAAATGCCCCTGGGACCTCCTCGCCAAGACAGGGAACAAGTTGCTAATTCCCCTCAGGGCATGTATTATAAATATTCATGATAAAAACGATAAAATTATACATGTATTATTTTCTTCAGATGGTAATAAATATTTTATTATATTAGAAAATATATTAGCTATTGCTGTTAATTGTATGTCTGAGACACTTGATTTTTGAATATGGTTTTGTGTTTAAGTTAAAGTTTTCAATGAAGATTGGTCATAGCGATTGATTTATACATTTGTTATTTCCTTCGTAATTTTCCAATATTTATTTTTAATGTTCTGTGTCTTTTTTCCCTCTTTCGATGTTTGGATTTTGGATTTGTATGGGCTCAAATCTGCACATTGAGAGGGAGAGAGTTGAGCCTAGTACTTGTTGCAGTACACCCAGGCAATTCCAGATTTTGTAATTTATTAACGGCAGGCCTCAAGAATCTCCCCACCCCCATGTGCTCGTAATCTGGGGTCAGTCTTAGGTCTTGTCCATCCAGTCGCTGAGGTTGCTGTCAACAGCTAAGTCATTTCACCACCAACGTATCCAGTTCCCAAATTCAAACTCATTCACACCCTTCGTACATTTTTTTAAATATATTTACATACCATTCACTCAATTAAGGTGTTGGGGTTTTGATATTCCAACACATTTGTGTAGAGGGTAACTAACTAACCTATATATGATGGGTACTCAATATTCTGCCTTTAAAAGAATTTTTTGTGTTAATTTTTTTCCTCTGGCCGGCTAGCTGTCTGGGTTATTGCCAGCACCTCACATTTCTTCCACCTCGTTAAAACATTAAAAAAAATATTCATATATTTTATTTATTTCTGTGATCTCTGATGATCTTTTTGGTTGTGTTCTTTGACATTATTTCTATATTTTTAGCCCTCCCACATGTGGTGAAAAGGTTCTGAAACTATCTCAATCACTAACTTTCAATCCTAGCCTAGCCTATATGCAGGTACTCGGTATCAGAGTACTCGATATTCCTCCGAAGACCCACCCTTGTTCACACTATCCATACATTATGTACAATTAAAATTACAATTAATCTAAAATATTAACCTGGGTTGGTAGGTTTATTTGATACTTGATATTTCACCATATACCCACCCATGCATATACTACTATCGCACTAATAAATACATTCATTCAAACAGTAACCAATCTGAGTGAGAGTGTCTCCGTCCAATCACTCTAAAATATATTGTAGCCTAATACTAACCTAAATCTGTGGGTCTGTGGAATACTCGATATTCCTGCACAACCCACCCATACACACTCACTTTCGCCCCAATAAATACATTTGTTTTACCCAAACAGAAGAGATATCTATCCTAGTTTGGTGGGTCTGTGGTGTACTCGATAGTCCGACCGCTACCCACCCATACACTCACACATTATTGGCAATAAATACACTCAATTCAGGAAGGGAAAACGAAACCACACATGGAGAAGCATTAAAAGCGACCATATGGATTTATTTGCTTCAGATATTTGATTATTTTCTTGTTGTTTTCAATGCTTCACATTTTTCAAACTTGACCTAATAAATGATGGGCACTTAATGTTCTGCCTGTTCACACTACATATTCACGCTAATAAATACATTCACTCTCAACACATGCTAGGGGCACACTATCCTTGCCATATCTGATCAAACGACCCTGTTTTTTTTTCCAAGAAACTGAACATGGCACCCAGATACTTGCTGCCCTGTTCAAGCACAATGCTCACATCAGGTGGCACGTGCACTCTATGGAGTCTAGGAGTTGCACCGTTCAATTTGATGAGACACATCATGCCTATTTTGTTATTTTATTGTGTACTTATTGGTTATGTGTTAAACATATCTACGTTTAACCTATAACTATGGCATATTTTTTTACTCATTAGTCGTTTGTTTATAAATGCTTCTTTTTAAAAAATGGCAACTTATTTTAATTTGTTCCAGGGTGATCGATTCGAAAGATTATTCCTTGGATTAAATTTTCCGCCCCAGTTAATAGTTAAGAGACAGTCATCCATGCCAATGCTGTTTTCTAGCGTTCACAGTAGATAAGATAAAAAAGTTTTTAGAATATAAAATTAAAAACCTTTTTTTTTTATTACATTGTGTATGCGTCTGTTTGTTATTTTGAGATAGAATAAAGCAGGTCACCGGTTCAATGCTATTAATTTAATACAAATTCATTGCTCCTATTTATCATAATCAGACGACTAGATCGGCAGTGTTATTTAATTAAGAGGGGAAAAAAACTTGTAGTAAATGATACCTGATAACATTTGCATAGTAAATCGCCTTGTTAATCGTCATTGGGTTTCTATTTAAATTTAAGAATCCTGCAACGGATCCGCATATTTTTAAGAATCTTTAAATTCAGCGGAAAACGTCGTAATCATGCCAATCATATCAGGCATTGAATAAAAATACTTAAATTTTATATTTAATAATTATTAGAATTTAATATTAAAATAATTTAGGGTATCCACAAATAGGGTAATAATTACAAATTAATTATGAAACTAGTTTGGTCCTTTTGGTCTTCTAATTGGTTCTGTTTTCAAGTTTTCAACGAATGACAGTCCTTGTAGACTGTGTTTTTTGTGTGTTACTATTACAAACAACACAGGCGATTAGTAGTTCAAGGTGATTAAGGTCTATCTGGCAGCCACAAAGCAAAAACAATAATAATTAAAAAAAAACCTAGCTTTTATCTTTCTTATTTAGAATTTTAAGATGTTACAATTCTCCTAGTTATTACATTATACTGGTATTCTGATTTTATTATTTAACACTCTAATGCATTGGTGGAGGGGATACAATAAAATAAAACTTTCAATCTTTTATAATTAAGTTTGTAATGGATTGAATAATTTATAATTATTTTACTTCGATTTTGATGAATAAAGAAACGTAATTATTACACATAGAGTAGACTTTGGTTATCCGCAGCTGAAAATTCAGCAGAAAATGAAGCATTGGAAGAACAATCAAATCGCCAAAGATTAGGACGAAGGAATGGATAAAATATAAGAAAAAACAGGGGCGAACAATAGGTAAATTTCGAGAAATATTTCGATCAGCTCAAAAGTTGAGTTAAAATCATAAAATATCGTGGAACGAAATATGAACGCATTACAAATGCTAAGTCAAACCTTTCCTATTTGTTAAATTTTAAGCAGATGAAAAAAACCAAAAAAAAACAAAAAAAAAACCAACAAATCAGGCAAATATCAGCGTCCTATAAACAATGTTCTTTGAGAATATGGAAATAGTGAACTTTGCTCATTCGTCACCATCTACTTCTAACGGAGGAATTTATTTATTTTTTAATTTTTTTTTTTTTAGGTGCTAATAATATTTTCTCATTTGTTTCAATATTGTGTGCATAAGCAATGTGGGTACACATGGTTTTCCTGCTTGTAATAAACGTTGCATATAATACAATACATTTTTTCCCATTAATTCCGTAGCGGTCGTGAATAAGTAGGTATGTCGAAATTTTAAATTTTTCAGTAGGACCCTTTATATGTTTTGACGTCTTTACCAAAATTTTAATGTTGTCGTAAACCTTTTTCACTGAATTTTCTGATTTATTTAAATAGACTCGTATATTGTCAAAATACCACAAAATTAGTGTTATTATTTCTTTAATTATTATAATTATTAATTACCTATGGAGTTAACTGGCCTAATTTGTGACTTACCTGGTTAAACACCCTTCCTGTATAAAATTATTTTTTATAGATTGGTTGATCATAAGCTGGCTACGCGTGGATAAAATTATTGGTATATTGTGTTAAGTAGATTATAATATAATATTTAAATGTTCAAAATTATTTTCATCAGATACCTAAGCTATAAATAATAATAAAATTAGTACGGGGAAAACATTATTAAAGATAACAATTTGATGAAAATGAATGATTAATTTTATTTTTCAATAAAAAGGCAAGGTAACACGAATATTATTATAAATTAGGAATTATATAGGAATATTATAAATTATAAATTTATAAATTAGGCATTATGAAATGTAAAACACACTTAAGAAAAAAAAATGGATACAATAATAATAAAAAAATGCAACTTAAACGAATATTTAAAAAATTATGATATAAAATTTACTTCTCATTGAGATCTACATTCACTAGGTCGGGATTGGTTGGGGGTTCTCGGTTCGTTTGTAGATTTAAGTAAAAATTATGAAAGGCTGGATCGATTAGTGGCAATAAATCTATTAAATCTTTTGGAAATCTTTTTTTTCTTGTGAATAAACAGATATGTTGAGTTAAAAAATTTGTATTGCTTTCCAAATCTGGCAATAACAAAACAAATCACCTTAACGAAACTAAATTACACACTTGAAGATATCTAAAAATGCACATCTGTACTGCAGGTCCAGGTTTCCATTGGGAATTGAAGTTACCGACTTACTCACGATGTAAAACTACAAGGGAACATTCCGATGCTACTGTTAACTCATTTTCGAGTTAATTCAACCTTACCTACCTATTCACAATATATATAGATACTACAAAATTAAGGTTTTTAATTGAGATAAAAAAGTCATTGTCATGAGCGGGAATCGAACCCATGACCTTTGGCTAGATATGCTGCTACTCTACCTCTTGAAAGTTGGGTTTGAAACTACTGAAGTTATTTATCATATATTGTATTTTTCTTATTAAAACAAAAAAAAAAAAAAATGTGATGGTGTTGGTATGCAAATAGAAGAAAATGATTTGAACCCTGAAATATCCACGGTTCTCGTTACTCGTGGTGATGCTTGATACGATAATACTAAAATTCAGATACTTGATACAAAATAATTAATGTTTCGTTATTATAAGAACCTTAAATTGGTGTTGGTTTGTATATTAAATTATTTAAATTAGTTACGAAGTTAAAAAACACAATTTATATAATTGATTATTTGAGTATATAATTATATTGTATTCACTTTCTAAATATTTATAGTGCAATATAATAATTATTTAAGTGTAATCTAATTTCTTTAAATGTTTTTAGAGGAGTGCCTGGCTTGATTTGTTTTTGGCTGAATCACTTTGGGAGTTACATGGAGGAAAAACACCTGCTGAAATAATCTCTCTAAGCAGGTAACAGATTTTATAATAACACAGCATTATGTTAACAATAATTTCTATTCTTTTATTTTCAAGCAATAACATTGGAAATGTGTTGGCAAATGAAATAGTCGCCGATATTAAAAATATTTGCGCGCTCCGTAGCGAAGATGATGATTTCAAACCAATCCAGAAACACTTTCTGTGTGGGAGAGGTTGGAGGAGCATCGCGCTCCTCCATGCACTCGGAGTGCAGGTAATTTGTGAAGAAACTAATTGTTCTTTTCTCGTAACTTACTGCCAATTTAAATTTTTTTTTAAGGATGTGTTATGTGCTGCCGAGCTGACGAACCTATTAACGTCGGTTTACGCAGTGGATGATGGACACACTGACAGTGTGAATCCTTTTGTCGTCCACAAGACTGCCCCTGATATCGAACAAGTCTGTAAATTTCGTTTGATGTCTAAAGTCAAATTAAGGCTGTTCTCCATATCAAATGGTATTGATGGTTCTTCTCCAGGGCCTAGCCGAAAAGTTAGCTCTTCCTCGCATTGCAAAAGAGAAAGAAGACAAGACGAGAAGGTGAAAAGCACTACAGATTCGGAAACGGTCGAACCCGAACCACACAGGGCACACTCGTTAAAACTATGGGTCGATCCCATGGATATGGAATATTGCACGTCAGTGCGTAGCGATGATGAATTAAAAAGAAATCTCTCATGCCAGGCAGCATTTTTTAGAAAGAAAATTAAGAAACTTGTACCTGATGATTTTAAAGATGAAAAAATAACAACAGTTTTAAAAGAAGAAATGAGCAGTTATCAATTTCGTGTGTTAGTAGTCGAAATATTGGAAGGATTTTGCCAGATGGAAAAGCCTAGAAACAATCTCCCTGTAGCATGTTTTAATTTTGCTCTGGAACAGTTGTGTTCCCTGCAATTTAGCACTGTAGCTAATGCATCCAAACAGATCGATGAACTTAAAGGTGGTATGACACGTTTGTTTTTGACAGCATTAGACAAAGTGCTGTTACATGAGGACGCCACCAACTCCATTGTTACTAAAGGTGCCTTACCAATTATGCTAAGACTTTTAGAAGATGGAATCATAAAAACTCATAATAGTAAAAAGTACAATGCACTTCTACAAGACTTTATTTTTGGAATGATGTACGCTGTGATTAACCTGATTCATAGTCTTCTTCTACAAAACCAAAATCCAGAAAAAATACCAATTTTTTTCCCATACTTTCAACAGTTTTTACATAGTTTTAATGGTAGAATTATCGATAAAACAATTTTGTGTATGATACAGGATAACAGCGAGGGCTGGGACAGTTTAAACCGTGTTAAGAAAATAATAGAATTGCTCAGTGAATTGATTTTAACTTTTAAACAAATTCGAACCAAATTTGTTCATTTAAGGACTTGTAAAAAAGCAAAACACAAGGGTTGCCGTTATGCATTGGTGTCGCATCATCATGATAATATTTTTGGAAAAGTGTTTACTAACAATTTACTTCCATCTTCCCACTTGAATGTGCAGAGCTGTGCAATTACATCTCTATTTATGATTTTTACCAGATTTCTTTCCGAACAAGCAGGAAGAGAAATTACTATAAAAACAATGCAAGCGATGATGCAGTGTGGAACTTGCTGTTGTTTTCCGGCGCCAACTCTCGTGTCTCGTATCTTGAAGGTGATCCAACAGTCGGATACAAAAGTCAAAAATCTTGGGTTGTTACTCCTTGAAAAAACGATTTATCGAGAGGTGGGAGCGATAGATTTAGTTACGATGTGCCAGGTGTGCCTGAATGTCGAAGAAAAGGAAGACAAATCTTTCGCCGATCTTACAAAACACAGATGGACTTGTCTAGAAGCGTTTCAAGACATGCTGCTTTCATCAAATTATAACATAACGTACACAATAGGTTCCCACCTTATGAGAATAACCCCTAGATGTTCCATTCAGGTAAAGCGCGAAATACTTTTTGGTGTATTTTACCCCGTTTTTCTAAAAACAAAAAGACAATATGAGAGCAATAAGACTGAGAAGGAAAGATTGACTACAACCATATGTCTTTTAGCATTCACCAATCTTCTCGGACGGATGAGATTCGCCGACGAATTTGTACATAGAAATGGCATGGTCCATATTTTAGATTTGGTTAAAGATAGAAACTTCACTAATCATTGTTGCATAATAATCGAAATGATAATCATCATATGTGTGTGGAAGTTAGAGAAACAGAATATCGCCGATATGCTTGAAGAAAACTTATTAGAAATTCAACCACTTCTTGATTTCGTCCTCAAATACACGACTGAATATCTCAACTTAGTGGTGAAAATGGAAATGTACACCAGGAAGGAAAATTGTACTGAAATTATTTTCCCCAAAGAGACTGACATCGACAACTATAATAAAATACTCGAGAAGCTTGGGTTTTTCTGGAAAAGTTGGATGAATCTGTGCCTTTACTGTCCACAAATTCGCGCATTTTTCGAAAGACGTTTGAGCATGACTTGTCACACTCTTCTTTTACCTTTTTTACAATTTATCTCAAAAAGGATAAAGAGAAAAGGTAATTCATTCATTACTACATAAAATTCTATATACGATCTAAAAAAAATTTTTCGTTTTAGAAGAAGGAAGAACGGACTTTAATGATAAAATTCAGTTGTGCAATCAACTGCATTTGAAATTACTGGAATCACTAATAATTTTGAGTGTCATTTGCCCATATTCTGGGAACCCAGGTATTGTATTTTAACTTTAAATGAACAATAAAATTTTTTTATAACAATTAATTAAGGTTTTTAGTTGAGATAAAAAATGTCAATGCCATGAACAGGATTCGAACCCACGATCTTCGGCTAGATACGCCGCTGCTCTACCATGAGCTCTCGTGACTTTGATCCATTTGGACACTAACTTGTGAATTTTCCCTCCTTTTTGCCATTTTTCAAATCCTGCTCGTGCCATTGGCTTTTCTTTCTCAACTAAAAACCTTATTTAATTGTAATGTATTAATTGGTCAGTCGGACCACAAAATTAGTAAACTTAAATTTTTTATAACATTATTTACATTGTACAACCAAAGTTGGTAGTTACAATAATGGGAACATAACCACATTTCTATTTAAAAATTGACGAGTTGATAAATTATGTTGAATAAATTTATATTTTGGATTATTTTTTTAATGAAAAGCATTAATTTGACAATTAATTTAATAAATACTCCGTGATTTGCTTACAATTGAAATAAACAGGGATTCAAAATGAAAGTTTGTGGCATGGGCGATCAAAGTCATGGTTCAAAAAGTAGAGCAGCGGTGTATTTAGCTGAAAGTCGTGGCTTTGAATACCACCTTCAGTTTGAAAAAATTGTGTATAATGAATTGAGTAAAAAGCATTAATGTTAATATGATCTGCTTTAGTTGTTTAAGAAAAAAAAAAAAAAAAGAAATCTAACTGTTCTAATATTCTATTAATTGACTCTTTTATTCTCGTAGGAGGTATATTGGGCTTAAAAACCAAACTGGAAGAAGTAATCGAAGGAGAACTTGGTCTAAAGCAAATTTGTGACGTCTTTATTCGAAGCAGTGGTGCAAACCCCAGTAAAAAGATTTTGGTTCCTATCCATCCAATGCCAAAAGTTTGTTTTTTAAAAATAAATAATTTTTTGTCTATGTTTTTGTATTTACTGAGTCTGGTTATGTGCAGCTTGATTTAGAATTCGGACTGGCAAACGCCTTAGAGGATGTTAATTCCGATTCATCTCTTGAAAATTCCGCAGACGAAGGATACGACGCCGATATCGATTTACCTTGCCAAACCCCTCAAGTAAATATGAAAATTTATATTTATTGATTTAAATTAAATCAACTCATAAGTGGTGCTTATGCTTTATCTACTTTTCACTAACCGAGACATAAAACATTAACTATGTGTTTGTTTACTTTTGTATGGAAGAAAGGTAAGGTAAAAATTAATTTAAAAAACAGAGATAAGATTCAATCACATTTATTCCAACAATATTGAGCAAAAGGGTTATATTTAAGTCAGCCACAACTATAAAGCAAGGGGTGAAGTGATTTGCAAGATGTACTTACACTGGATGCCTCTCGTCCTTTGACTGTCCTGGTTTCACCTTCACCTCTCTCTGGTTTTGACGGTAGTCATCATTCCACTATCCTGGTCTCAACTCTCTCTGGTTTAGACACTAGTCATCATTCGACTGCCCTGGTCCCAACTCTCTCTGGTTTTGACACTAGTCATCAGTCGACTGCCCTGGTCTCAACTCTCACTGGTTTTGACACTAGTCATCAGTCGACTGCCCTGGTCTCAACTCTCTCTGGTTTTGACACTAGTCACCATTCGACTGCTCTAGTTTCAATTCTCTCTGGTTTTGACACTAGTCATCAGTTGACTGCCCTGGTCTCAACTCTCTCTGGTTTTGACACTAGTCATCAGTCGACTGCCCTGATCTAAACTCTCTCTGGTTTTGACTCTTAATCATCAGTCGACTGCCCTGGTCTCAACTCTCTCTGGTTTTGACACTAGTCATCAGTCGACTGCCCTGGTCTCAACTCTCTTTGGTTTTGACACTAGTCATCAGTCGACTGCCCTGATCTAAACTCTCTCTAGTTTTGACTCTTAGTCATCATTCGACTGCCCTGGTCTCAACTCTCTGGTTTTGACACTAGTCACCAGTCGACTGCCCTGATCTAAACTCTCTCTGGTTTTGACTCTTAGTCATCAGTCAGCTGCCCTGATCTCAACTCTTTGGTCTTGGCTCTACTTGTTAGTTGACTCTCCCTGATCATGACTGCACTCACCAGTTGACTTTCAAGGTGTCAACTATCTTTCATCTTGACTCTCCCTAATCTCGACCTACTCATTGATAGACTCTCCTGGTTTCGACTTTCTTTGGTCTTGGCTCTACTTGTTAGTAAGCTCCCCCTATTCTTGACTGCACTCACTAGTTAACTTAACCTTAGCTCTCCTGCTCCTGACTATTTTTGGTCTCCTCTCCTTAATATAATCATTATAAAGACTATAATCATTAGTTTGTTCTCCTGGTCTCAGCTCTACTACACATTGATGTTCTTTAGTCTTGACGTTGTCAGTCAACTCTCCTAGTCTTGATTTTCTTTGGTCTTGACTCTCCCTAATTGAGGTTAAACTGACTTTACTCCTCAGTTGACTCACCTGGTTTTGACTTTCCCTAATCTCGACTGTACTTGTTAATCCACCTTCCCTGGTGTCTTGGCACTCCACCGCTTCCTTCATGTCTCAATGATTTAATTTTACAATCCTCCCCTTTTATCTGGTCCTGAAAACAAGGCTGTTGGTAGGAAAAGCAAATGTGGCTGTGCAAGACCCCATAATTCCTAGGAGCTTCCATTCCTAAGCCTCTCCACCGGTCCCTCAGGTATAGCAAAAGCCTGCCTGATTGACACAATCCCAAATTTATGGTGATACTAGCTAGCCATTCTACAAAGTGTGAGAACTTTACCTTAATAAATAATTCAACACTGTTTTTTTTAAATGTTCCTTATCTCCTTTTCCTGCTGGTGATCTATCAGATGTATTAGCCTATCTAATAATAATAATAATAATAATAATAATAGTAATAATAAAAAAATACAAAATACTTATAATCTATTGTGTTACATTAACAATTACAGCTTAATTATTTATTCTAACCTATTATTACAATGATTTTGAGTTATACAAAATTAATTTAACTTAAATATGATATAAAAAATGCAAACTTTTTTAAAGGAAAAAAATAATTCTTCTGTGAAAGGGAGTTTACCTCCGAGCAGAAGAATCTCATCGTTGCATTATGACAGGCGGTACTGTACAATAGCCCATCCGAGTCTTTGGCATCTTGTCATTCATCTTATTGTGACATACTACAAGTAACTTTAATCTTTCTATTTACTTTTTTTTTCACTTTATTAGTATTAATTTTTTTTTTAAATTCAGGGACAAGAAATGGTCAAAGGAATGCGTCCATAGCATTTACAAGTTGAGCTCATGCTTGAGAGACAATCCCGAAAATTCAGTCAAGCTTTCTAAAAGCGGTTTCAACAAAGAATTAATCTTGAAATTTTCAGATTTATTAATTTCGGATGAAAATAACAATATTGGTATGTATGGAAAAGTATTTAAGACAAGATTACTGATAAACTTATATGTATTTTTTTTTTTTTTAAGAAATGCAAAGTGCAGTGTTAGATTTGTTTGGACATTTGGCTAAGTACAATATTGACTCTAATGAGCTCACTTTGTTTATTAGGCTTTTCACCGCAGATAAACCTCCTCTTGTAAGTAAGAGTTAAACAAAAGTTCTTTAAAAACAAAATTTTATATGTCTTAATTGTTCCCAGAAAATGTTATTACCGTGCCTTCTAAAATTATTGAGTGGAATTGTCCAACAGCCAAAATACATTTTATGCTTTCCAGCTGCATATTCAAATACAAACTTGGCCAACTCGACCAATGCTCACAAACTGAGTATATCAATGCATCAGAATCATGTATTAAGCGGTATGTTTTGTTTGTTAATTTAAAAAAAAAAAAAAAATATATATATATATATATATATATATATATATATGTATAT
>CM077113.1:14881393-14908457 GCA_039619505.1 Cimex hemipterus
TATATATATATATATATATATATATATATGTATATATTATTTTTAAATATTGAAATATTTGACATCTTTAAAAAATATTTTAGGAATGCATAATTCTTGGACGAGGAGTGCGTTGTTTCTGCCGATCAATACTGAGCTCGGTTGGGCCATGTGGGTTCAAGGATTTTCCATTTCACTCTGGTTAAGATTGGAAGCAAATTTACCTTCAGAATCAATGGAACCAAATGACGGTATTATTATTATTAAAATTTACTAAGTACATTTAAACAATACATTACAATTAATTAAGTTTTTTAGTTGAGTTGAAAAAAAGTTAATGGCACGAGTGGAATTCGAACTCACTATCTTTGGCTAGATACGCCACTGCTCTACTATTGTGACCTTACTATCCCGCTCGTGTCATTAATTTTTTTCCAACTCAATTAAAAACCTTAATTAATTATCAAGCATTGAGCATTAATTGATCAAGCAGATCATGAAATTAGTGAATCTAAACAATACTTTAATATACAGGGTACACAGAAAGTACAAGCTCTGAAAGTGGTCGAAGTTCCGGATTGGATGAGTTCGATGTCAATCAGTTGTTGCATATAATCTCAATTGGGTATGAAGCTCATGTTCTTGAATTTTGGGCTGATACTTCACGAGGTATTAATAAATATTTAAAAAAAAAATTAATAAATTTCCTTGCTGTTTTGTTACATTCTGTTTATTTTTAGAATTGTTGTACATACGTTTAACACGTCCAGATGGGGCCAAGCAGGAAGTTGTATCCGAAGTTTCCCTCGAGGGTCGGTTGACATCTAATGCATGGCACCACCTAGCCATTTCGGTCCGGGATTCCGTTCACAACAGTAGAGTCGTCATTGAGGTCAGTTATTAAAAATCATCCTTGTGATAAAATAATAATAATTTTAATTTCAGGTTTTATTGATAATCGACGGATGGTGTGAAGTGCAAGTCCCTCTTATCTTTAAAGGGATTCTATTAAGAAAAACCAAGCCGACCAATCTTATGATCGGTGATACCAGGTTTGGCGTCGAAGAGGCGCTCAAAGTCGGCCGTTGGCAACTCGGCGGGCTGATCATGTTTAGAAAGCCCGTACTCAACAAGAAAACGAGCATTTGGCTCACAGCTTTGGGTCCCGATTGTTACAACATGACCCATTGCAGAGTCGGAAATGTAGAACCAGCATGGCACTCTGTCTTCAACCCCAAAACGATGACAGTCGGGATACCGTGGAATGATTTACTTAAAAAAAAGGACATAATAAAAGAGTTGCAGGTATTTAATTTTGATTCGGCTGTGCTAATAATTGTCAATAATTTTTATTTTTTATTTTTAGGAGGCTGTGTTGTTAAGTTATTGCTCAAAAAGCCCAGATGTGATCAACTTATATCCTATTGCTTCAGCTTCTTCAAGTAATATTAAGATTTATATTTATTGGAACTTTCAATAAACAAGATTGGAAATCATTTTATAAGTATTTAATAAAAAAATTAAAAAGTTTTCTTTGATGTGTAGTTGAACAAATTTATTATAAGTAATTCCACTGCTGGTATTTTTTCAAATTTAATTAAAGGAAAAGCACATTGACAATTAAGTCTTATTGAAATTAAATATTTTTTGAAGGGTCATCTTATGATTTAAAACGAACATAGATTTGTAGGATTTTTTTTTTTTTTAATGCAGGCGGGCTTGGTGGAGGATTCCGAGTGATTGGGATGGAGCAAAGGAGCAGTCAGCTCGTCCCGATGTCCGTACCTATCGTCACGTACTGCACTCCTATTTTGCAGAACTACAGCGCTCTGACATCCGCTATCGACAATTTGGGCGGAATATCTGTTTTCGTAATTCTCTTCGCCAGGGTATGCTAGATATGTTTTATAATATTCTTGTCATGGATAATTTAAAAAAATATATTTTTACCGGTAGGTGGTCGAGCTTGGCGGGAACGAGTTAGAACAGGCACAAGCCTTAGAATTATTATTGAGGTTGTGCCATTCGCAACCACATCTGAAATCGGAATCATTCAGCTACCTTCCTCTTATGCGACATATCATCGAGACAGATCTTTGTAAACCTGGACCACATATGCTAAAGGTAAATTGTGATATTTCATCCTGTGGTCTATGGGGTGATGAACCGATGGATGGATGGACGGACGGATACAATAGTCACCAGGGGCTGGAGGAGTTCCCTCCTGATCACTGCAGCTGTCCAGATTATTGTACTATACCCTGGCTCCATTTTTGGGGGAGGGCTCACAACACAAAGTGAACTTGAGCCCCCGTTGTACCAGTGTTCTTCCATCGAAGGAACTCATTTTGAAGGGGGTTGGGACCAGATTCAGAGTTGCTGAGATCCAGTCCCACCCCTTCCATTGATGAGTGCCATGTCAATTTCTTTTAATTGTGGCCACCGGTCCCCTTAGGTGCCAGAAAAATTCCGGAGGCGACGGTGGGTATCGAACCCACAACTGCGGGGTCTACTAGCCGAGAGTCTGACGCCTTAACCATTCGGCTACCGTGGTCCCCTGATGAACCTATAGTTTTATAGTTATGTTCTTGGTCTACCTATCCTCGTTGATTTTATCTTTGTCATAAAATGTTGACACTCTGACAGATAAAATCAGCGAGGATAGGTAGATCAGTAAGTTTGTTATGCTTTATTGTTATTATTTTTATTATTTTTTTTTTTAATAGGCAATTTTGGATACTTGTTGCGATAAACCAGGGCTTATAACAGTATTGGCAGACAAGCATCAGGTGACCACTCACGGAGATTTCATTTTGACAGAACCGTTTGTAGTTACAAAATTGATAATTGGACCTGCGAAATTTTGGATGCCATGTCTTTCAATGTTTTTGGATGCATTGCTTTACATTCTCAGAGACGACCATCCGTACAGGGAATTCAATTCAAATCAGCTCAACCGTGCGGACGCTTTAGACGCCCTTCTTTATTTTTGCAAGGTTTGTATTTATAATTTTATCCATTAAATTATAAGATTTATACAAAAATTTAAAAATTTAGGAAAGACTTGTTGAAGACATTGGAAAACTTGACCCTTCCGTGTGCGCGTCGCTTGTCGAAGTAATCAGAGGGCTGATGACGGCTCCGCCGCAGTTGCACCATCTCACTGTTTTAGCCGATTATTTATTACTTGCGCAAGCGTCTTATATTTCTTTTGCAAGGTCTTCTCTCTATTTTGTTCTCCCTCCGAGGCCTCCGTCAAAATACAAAAAAACGAATAAAAGTATTCACCTCATCGATAGGCAGGATGTGAATGAGTATAAGGTTCTATTTACCCAGCCTGTTGACCCGGGGCAACTCGAAAATGCCGTTAATAATATTCAAGTATTTTATTTTATTATTTTTTTTTTATATGTAAGATTTTTGATTTAAAAGCATTTTCTCTTTAACAGTTGAAGCAAAGTGGAACTCAAGTAGTAAATTCTGTGGGGAAAGTTCGTATTAAAGAGATAATTTATAATCGGAAAGTTCCGTCCTTCACCGATATCCAGGTACTCTAAATTCATATTCTTGATATTTCACTGTAAAAATTGATAAACAAATTTTAGCAAAGGGATACAGTGAGCAGTGTGAAGCATTTACATAACACAAGCCAGAAGAGATTAATGGGTGAGGTAAGTCTTATCCTCTATTTATTTAAAAAAAAAAGAAAAACTTTACAAAGGTTGGTGACATTTTAGCCAAAAGAGCCAGCGAGGAATAAATCAAACCATTCAAATTGCATACCGAACAACAGAAATGCGAATTACACAAGCGAGGATAGCTCATCTACAGAAGAAGAAGACAATAAATGCAAAGAGCATATCTTTACACAAGAAGAAAATGTATATTAATAACCGAAAAATATATTTATGCAAAAATCACAAATGTACATTGTCTCCAGGCACCTGTGGATGTTAAAGAAGGCGACGACATAACGGTTGGACTTTTGAGCATTTTAAGAGATCAAATCGTCGTGTCACCAGACAATATGGCCCATACGGCTCTACAAAACATTTTAATACCAGAATCGTTTATCGCAATGGTTCATAAAAATAATACAAATATTACAACTGCTGTTGTTAGGGTAAAAAATGATCTTATAAAATTGTTGATTAAAGAAAAAAAAATTCATTATAAAAAAACTAATACTATATTTGTTTAAGGTATTATCAGTCTATTTAGAGAGGACTAATTCCGAAGAGAAAAACAGGTTTATCAAGTTTCGAGGATTTCATCTTCTTGCAATGCAGCTCAGTTATGTGATTCCGACTGCAGATTTGGCCGATGCGCTCGCTGGTATGCCGTTAATGTCCAAAGTTTTTACAAATGATCAAGTTATTTATCGATATCGGAAATTTAAGGAATTGTGACACGTACTCATTGGTTGACGTTGAAACAGCAAGTGGACGCCGACATAAATGACTTTTATTTGCCCGGCCTTCCTCCTCTTTTGAGCATTCTTCCAAAATCTGTGACTCACGTCACTCTCTCCCATGACATTATAATTTTCCTCCACCATCTTTTCCTCAAGGTAAGGCTTTCGAACATTTCAAACATTTAAATATAAATATTGTAAATTTTTTTTTCAAAATAAGCTTTTTTGGGTGATAAAAAAAAATGTTTAATATTAGATTGGAGAGTGGAAAAATATTTTGGAATACGGCCTTGTTGAAGTGCTCTTAAAGACCTTAGTTTGTGTCATACATCAGTACGATTTAAGCAACACTCAAGACAGCAATCCTAATTTAATCATCACTGACATCAACAACTCTTTTTCTTCCATAGGTCAACATGCAATCCAAACGTCAGGAAGTAACAACATGCAGGTACGATATAAATGTAAAACTTTACGAGCGACGGTTAATTAAACAACAATTGATTTCCAGATTTACTCAGACGTAATAATGCAAATTGAATACGTCTATGGTCTTGAGAATAAAAGTTGTGGAGACGGGTCAAAGTGTTGTGTTGTCATTAAACAACTTCATTGCTCATACATTCAATCCAGCCTTAAATATATTGTCGATGCGGTTGCAATGCATTCAAGGCGTTCTTATTTTTTTTCATCTGGTATTTACAATAATTATTATCTTTACAATTTGATTTTTATGTTGTTTATAAACACAAAACACAAATGTACATTTTTTATCATAATTTGGGGTAATAACACACAGCAACGTTTTTGACTAAAGTGTTTATTGGGAGAGAAAATCTGAGTCGTAAATCATGTCATGAGCAGTGGCTTTGAACAAAGGCTCATGTCACAAGCAGCAGTTTTTATTAAAGCCTTTATCAAAAGAGAAAAAATTGAGTCTTTGAAAAACTCATGCTGAAGCACTTATCAAAAAAAAAAAAAAAAAAAAAAAACCCTGAGTCGGCGAGTCTTCCATAGGTTAATGTCTCAACCAACGGTTTTGACCAAAATGTTTATTGGGAGAGAAAAACTAAATTGTGAGTCATTCTCATGCTATGTGCAGTGGTTTTGACCCAAGGCTTATGTCACGTTCGGCAGTTTTTACTGAAGTGTTTATCGATAGAGAAAAACCGAGTCTTCCAAAAGCTCATGCCACTTGCAGTGCCTTTGACCAAAGCAATTACCAAGAAAGAAAAACTGAGTCGGCGAGTCTTCCATAGTCTAATATCTCAATCATCGGTTTAGACCGAAGTGTTTACTGGTAGAGAAAAACTGAGTCGGTGAGTCTTTCATAGATTCATGCTATAGGCAGCAGTTTTGACTGAAGTGTTTATCAAAAGAGAAAAGCCAAGTCTGTGAGTCTTTCATAGGTTCACGTCAGATATTTTTGTCATGCACAGTGTGTCACATGCAGCGGATTTTACCGAAGTGTTTATCGATAGAGAAAAACTGAGTCTTCCAAAAGCGGATGCCACATGCAGTGCCTTTGACCGAAGCAATTATCAAGAAAGAAAAACTAAGTTGGTGAGTCTTCCATAGGCTCATTCTACATGCAGCAGTTTTGACTGAAGCGTGTATCAAGAAAGAAAAACTGAGTCGGTGAGTCTTCCATAGGCTAATGTCTCAATCAACTGTTTTGACCAACGTGTCTATTGGGGGAGAAACAGCTCATGTCACATGCGGCAGTTTTTACCGAAGTGTTTATCGATAGAGAAAAACTGAGTCTTCCAAAAGCTGATACCACTTGCAGTGCCTTTGACTGAAGCAATTATCATGAAAGAAAAACTGAGTCGGTGAGCCTTCCATAAGCTCATTCTACATGCAGCAGTGTTGACTGATACGTCTATCAAGAAAGAAAAACAGCTGTTGAATCTTATATCATATGCAGTGGTTTTGTCTGAAGCGTTTTTCAAGAGGTACAAATGGAATAATGAGTCTTCCATAGGAATATTTCACTGCAGCGATTTTGACCGAAGCGTTTATCGAAAGAGGAAAAACCAAATTGGACGAATCTTCCAATGTTGCAACTACTGAATACTAGGTGTTTTAAAACCTTTATTGTAGGGTAGTCTTACACCACTAGTTTTCAGTTTCAAAATGCTGTAAGCGTTACTAAATGTATCAGCATAAAGCTACAAGTGACAAGTGACCGACTTGGTATTTACCTTGATCAGTCACAACTTTTGTATGACATGAGCCTTAGCGTAATGATGTGCACAGCGCTTTATTTTGTTTTCTTTAAAGCTGAAGAGATATTATAACTTAAATATAATTAATAATAAGTTCACTAGATATCAAAATGTTGGCATACACCATAAAAACAGTATTTTTAAATTTTTAATATTCCTAATAGTTTTTTTTGTAATTTGGCGTGGTGCTTTAACCAATGAATTAATTGTTTTTTTCTAATGTGTTTTAGTCATGACATTTAACAATGATGATAACGAATCGTATACTTCGTCATCAAGCTGTAACTTAACACATCTCGTCAGTAAACTTTCAAAATCCGAATTACACGACAGATTTAAAACTATAATCAGCAAAGCTACTGAATTGGTCGTTTACACAGGTAAAGTTAACATATAAAGAAATGAAATTGTAAAAATTTTTCCGAGTCATGCTGACAAGCTTTTTTTTTCTTTTTACAGAACCAGTAAGCGATGAAAACATTGTCAAAGGAGAAGAAATGAGGAGAGTGTCTGAATTTGCAAAGGAAGTCTGGCTCTTCATACTTCAGTCTTTAGTAACAATAATTGAAAGAAAATCCATGTCGACAAGATCGTCATGGTCCAATGTTATCTGGGCCGTCAGGGAAACTGTCAGGTAACTTATGACTCAAAATATTCAAGCTTTGCATAATGCAAAATAAAATTCTTGTTATTAACAAAAAAGAAGAAGGTATTTCGTGATATTTATGTAAAGTATGGTTGAGATGAAAACACTGTCATGACGGGACTCGAACCTACAACCTCCCGCTCTTTACCCTGGTGCTCGAACTGTGGTCGCCCAGGACACCAAATCTTCATACCAACCTACAACTTTTAGACATTTCACTTTTTTGCCTTATATTGAAAATTTCAAGTGGATAGTTTCACTGAAGTCCTTTTCCTTAGTATTTTTCAAGGCAATCTCAAACAACCAAAATTGCCAAACATTCTAGATAAGTCAGCCATAACTCCAACTTTTGGATGAGCTTATCAACAAAAGGATTTATTTAGCCCAAATGCAGCTTCCTAATATCAGCTTCCACATCATCTTAAGTGCCTTCCAGGATCTTCATCATTATCTTCTGCAGCTTCCTGGGTCGCAGATGGTTTTATGTCCTACCTAGCTCTGGCCGGCTAAGTCCCAGATGGAGTGTGCTTTCCAAATCCCCTTTTGTACTAGTTGACCTTGAATAGGGAAGGAAAGGAAAATCAAGTCTATTGAGCTTGGTGGAATAATCAGGGGGTTTTCTTTTATGGTACCACACAACGGGAGGTCCAGCGAAGAAGAGTATAGCCCACCCAGTTGACATGACCCTTTCATGGTGTCCCAACATTGCTGGTTGAATCGTGTCTGTAACAACATTCTGACACAAAATAACACTTGCTATGTAGAGAATCTAACTATTGTAGTTTGATGGTATTCAGGTTTTTGGTAAACATTGCCCCCTTCTGGGTGGGCGATCCATCAGATTTACGGCCTTTTTTTAAATGGTTGTCTGACATCTCAAAACTGTTTTGATACATTACACATTACATACAAAATTGACATATATTCATTAAATACACTACATATCATACATCATGTACAGTCTAAAGATGGGGAAACACCTGTTTTTGATGGGAAACACTTATTTCTATGGTCAGCCTTTAGCTTCAGTGCCATGTCTACTTTTTTCCTTTAAGGCTTCAAGGCCTGGCACTCCTCGACTTAGTGCGCACCTGTGCAGGGTTTGTACCAAAAGTGTGTGACCGTCAATCTAGTATGGTCTAACCTCACGGAGGTGAGCACAATCTCTTCCTTGTGAATCTATTGATGGGCTCAATTTGCTCTTGACAGGCAAGAGCTTCTCAGGTGATATGGCCCATTGATGATGCCAACATTAGTCATGTTATGCAGGTAAATGCATTTTGCAAATAACTAAGAGTAAATTAGTTGTACTACATTCACCTGTTTTATTATTTACATGTTTTATATTGATTTTTGTATTTTCTATTTTCTAATAAGCCAGATATAAATTTTTAGCCAGTTTTTGATGTATGGTGATATCTTGTTTTTAGAACTCTAGGGTCTCAGATGTTTGTCTGGCTTCTTTCGCCATCACACAGCAAGGATTTGAAAATGTTCTTAATACAGACTCTCGTGAACGAGGCGAGGGCGAAGGACGTCCTCGTTTACATTATTTCAAATGCGCAGCTTGAGAAAACCGTGGCGCTTTATTTGTGGGACCTGCGCCACTGCGTTACCGACATGTTAGACAGCGATATCCAAATGTGCGATGATATAATATTCAAAATTGAAGAGTGGTGCGGAAATTCCGTGTTGGGCATCATAAACGGGAGTCCGAACGACAAATCCGCCGAGCTAATTATGGAATGCGTTCAACAAAGTTTCGAAAGATATACTTGGAACACACCTCACATCACACAAATTCACAAGTATGTCACAAATCCCCTGTCAGAATTATTATTTTTTAAATTAATTTTTAATTTGTAGGGTTGTATTCAGACACGAAACGCTTATAATGGAATTAACAGAGCGTACTTTTGGAGTGAGCAAAGAGGTCGACACGGTTCAAGGCCATCAGAAAAAACTCCATCTCGAGACTATCAAGGCAGGCATGGGAGCAAAAGTGCAGACCGTTTTTAAATGGAAGGAAATAATTTCAAATCTCACTCATGAACGCGCTGTATGGCATTTTCCGAATACATATCCTCAGTCTTGGGAGCTCGATCGTACGGAAGGTCCGGGACGAGTCAGAATTAGGCTGAGGCGATGTCATTTAAAAATGGACGAGAGATACTTTAAGAAAGAATTCATTGCGAATGCCAGTATGTTACTTTTTCTCACTGTATTTTTTTAAATTTTTTATTTTTAAATTGTACAATTTTTTAGAAAAAGAAGTGAATCAACCATTCAGCTTTATTTTTGAAGGAGCGCTGTCAACTAGTTCTGCCCTTATTGACAGACTACATTCAAATACAAAAATAAGACATACATGCCAGGCAAGCGTCATTTCGCCCGATCTTGTACTTCCAGGAGAACTTTTAATTGGCCATTGTTCATTATATTTTGTACCAGGCACTGATGGAAACACAATGGTAATATATCAATTTTTTTTTTTTAAATAACCAAGAAATTTTTCTCAAAATAAAATAAGCATTAGTAACATGCCTTTTTATGTTGTACATCTGAAAACTTTGTATCTGGAAGTATTATCATGTATTTTTAATTAATTAAAAGAGAAAAAAAGATGAAGCATTGCCAAATAATTTATGGAAATCTTTATTTATTTTTTGTAAAGGAATGGGCATTCTCTCAGATCAAAGAACTTCATAAAAGAAGGTTCGAGCTTCAGGATAGAGCACTTGAACTGTTTTTGACAAACGGAAAAACTTATCTAATCGCTTTTGAAACAATCAAGGTATCTACGAGCTCGAATAAAACTCGAATACGATAATCGACTTGTGCCCTTTTTTTCTAGGATCGTGACAGTTTCATAGCTGTCCTTCACGAATGCGATCTCGGGAACAGAATGGCAAACGAGCAATTGAGCACCGCTGTGCAAATGTGGTGCGAAGGCCTGATAACAAACTGGGAATATTTAATAATATTGAACACCCTCTCCGGCCGGTCTTACAACGATTTAATGCAGTACCCCGTACTGCCGTTTATACTGTCTGATTACACGAATGATGTTCTGGACTTAACTAACCCCAAGACTTTTAGGTAAGTTGGTCATTTCTTAATTAGTTTGAAATTTTCATTTTTTTAAAACATATTTTTTTTTATTGAAGGAATTTAATGAAGCCAATTGCAATACAAGAAAAGCAGAATGAAGCTCATTACATCAATAATTATAATGTAAGTAATTTTTTTTGGGTAGATTATTTTTTATTAATATATATAATAAGACACTTAAGAATTTTATTGTAAAGTCTGAAAGGTCATATAAACTTTCATGAAGGGTTATTTTTCTTTTTAAATTTACTATTTACAAACTATTCTCATATTAGCAGGTGAACGTAATGAAAATCTTAAAAAACACAAACAAACTTGATTTTGAAATTTTGAATTAAAAACAAAAATTATATTCACTAACCCACCTAAAACTTAGTTTTTCAATAGTGCATTTCATACAACACATTTGTAATTTTTAACTGACAGATTTAATCTGATGAATATAATTCTAAATTTGGGTTTACATAATTACTTTTATATTTAATATCGCAGTACATTCTGCTCGGTTGACCTCCAGAGTTAGGTACCATAAGTTCACATAGGTTTGGGAACCAATCTTCCGAGTCCTTGTGACGTTGGATGCAGATTTCCTATTTTTCCCTTTGTAGTTTTTAATAAATAGGTAATACGGTCCTTCATTGGAATTTTTGAATTTATTTTTTTGGAGCCCCTGGATTCTCTATAATTTTTTATTTTCATTGAGAGTGTAGAAGGAAATGAGACTTTTTGGAATTTGAGCATGTTCTTGTGATAAGGATGAGAGCTGTTGTTTCCGCGGATAAGATCAGTTCTTGACTTTGGCTCCATTTTTTTTTTTTTTTTTTTTCTTGGAGAAGCACCCAAATGACACTAAATAAACCGGATATCGTCCAAAATAAGACTCTCCAGTTTTGCTTAGGAGTATTGCCAAGTACTCCAGTGGATGCAATGATCAAATGAACCCCCTAAATCTACGACGCAAACTTCTGATCAACCTGAAGGCAAGAAAATCAGACCTGGTTGGGAAAATATCCTTAACTCTCCTCACTTTAACCCAAAAATACTGGGGAAAATGTCAATGCCTTTGCTAGCTGAGGTATTTACGGATATAACACCAATACAAGTGAAGGTATTCTGCCTGCATTTCAAGCACATATCGCAAATTTTAAAAGTCCCGATGTTAAATTTTGCAACAAATATAGCCAATCCCCAGCAAGCATCGCAAATCAACTGTGTTGGTCCAAATAAAAGGTCAGTTTTCCAAACGAACACTACATATTCATGGATGATTCGGTGACAACTAAAAGAGTTGGTTGTGCTTTTTTACAACCCCACAGCAAATCTGAAACCAATGTTTCGACTGCCAGAAAATCTTTCAATGAACTCTGCAGAATTGGTCGCAATATTAAAGGCACTAGAATATGCGACTTCCCGTAGCCGCTTCGTCCCCAAAAGAGAAGTGATCGAGCGCCACACTGTTTTTATTTTATTTTCTTCCTCTCGGGGGAACAGTGAAACCCTCGGGGAAATAATAATAAAAAAAGAAGGGAGTAAAATAATAATGCCCTCTGTATTACAAGTTAAAAAAATTTAAACAAGCCTCTTCAAAATTACAAAGAAAAAAAACCTCTCCAGGAACCAATCTTCTAGTCTCACTTAAAAGTTCAAACCTCGTACGCGTCCTTTTTTCCTCGTTGTAATAGAGTGGTCCTCCCCTAGCACACACGAACCCTCCAGTCCACGATGTCGTTAAAAAAAAAATCCAAAAATTAATCGCGTAGAACTCAGTCACGTTGCTTTTTACCCTCTAGCCTTGCTCGTCCACAGTGACCAGTCTCTGCCCGAGGCCCCCTTGTCCACTCCCATCGGGCCCCCCTGCGTCCCTGCTAAGCTCTGGCGAGGCCTTCTTTGGCTGTCAAGTGTCACCTGCACATCTTCGGCCTTTTAAAGGCCTCACTCGACTTCACCCATAGCATCCTCGCCTCTGCCCGAGTCTGGTCACTCCGGTGCCAAAACAAAATTTTTTTTTTCCTTGCGTGTTCATTTATAACAATACTGCTGAAAGGACTGGAACTTTCAATAGAACAAGTGGGGATAAAAGGTAATAAAATAGTCGACAAATTGGCCAAAAAAGCAACGTGGTCTGGACTCACATTGGCCATACCAGTTCCAAAAAAATACGTAAAAAGATCCTTACATTTGACTCTTCCCATGGACAAGCAATTGGCATATTCATTTTCAGGAGCAGGCCTATTTTTTAAGAGAATTTTCCCCTTAGTAGGACGAGAGCCTTGATACCATAGGGATCACTTCAACCACGACCATAAATAGAATGCTGACGAATCATGGGCTAAGTGGCTACTATCTCAATAAGATAGGAAAAAAGGAGTCACCTCAATGCCAAGTGTAGGGTTCCGTGGAAGATTTTAAGCACATCATAATGAGATGCAAAAGACACAAAGAATAAAGAAGTAGCATCTTAGGAGAAGATATAAACTACGAAATTCTTCCTTCCTCATACACCAAGACAAATACAATAAACTATATAAATTCTTGTGCAGTGCAAAAAGAAAAATATAATGAGGGAAAATAAGTGTTGTACATAAAGTTAACCATATAATATTATTTTGTTAAAAAAATGGTTGTTGTATTAATCATACAAAAAAAAAAAAAAAAAAAAATTGAAATATTGAAAATGAAATTGTCCCATGTTCCGATTCTTGAAGGAAATGTGGTTGTTCTGTATACAGTAATAAAAGTTGTCTACACCTAGTTTGTGTTATGACTGAATGTATTTATTAGCGTGAATGTATAATGTGAGAGGGGTCGATGGTGGAATATAGAGTACTCCATCACCCTAAGTTGCATCTTTTGTAATTAAGTGGAAGTTTGTATCATCTGTTAAGTATTAAGATTTTTAAGCTTGTTTTATTATCATAGATAATTTTTTGGTTTTTGAGAGTATTACTTGTCTTCAGTAATGTTTTAGATCAAACTATTGTTAAAAATTATTTATCAAATATTAAATTTATTTGCAGTATTTATTGAATGAAATTAACAATGATGAGCCGTATCACTACAGCAGCCACTATTCGAACTCAGGGATCGTACTTCACTTTCTCGTCAGGCTTCCTCCTTTCACGAACATGTTCCTGAACTATCAGGTATTTTATTATCTGCCTTAACTATTTCTAGTTCCATAAAGTCAAGCGAGTATTATTTAAGGATAACAATTTTGACTGGCCCGATCGAACATTCCACTCGCTGAACACAACTTGGAGACTGACCAGTAGCGAATCAGTAACCGACGTTAAAGAATTGATTCCCGAGTTTTTTTTCCTTCCTGAATTTCTCTTAAATTTAGAAGGTTTCAATTTTGGAACGATGCAAAACGGTCAGATTGTCGACGATGTAATTCTACCTCCTTGGGCAAAAGATGCCCGATTATTTATACTAATTCACAGGTAATTTTTTAAAATATTTTTTAAACCGGATTTTGGTAAATTTCAAAACATTTTAGGCAAGCACTTGAATCTGAAAATGTGAAGGAATACATGCCTCATTGGATCGATCTGGTTTTTGGCTACAAGCAAACCGGCAAAGAAGCAGTAAACTCAATCAATGTCTTTCCTCCTGCGACATATTTCGGTTTTGATCCTGAATCTATAAACGACCCGATTGCTTGTTCAGCTCGGAAGTCAATGGTGAGGCTGTACGGACAGACCCCCAAACAGCTCTTCGACCACCCACACCCGATGTTCGTCAAAAACCTTACACCGACGCCGACCGCTCCGCCTGTCTTGCAAAGTAATTAAAGTCGGCATTTTTAAAAGGCTCGTTTTAAAATATAATTTTCAGGTGTCAAAGGACTAAAATGGGGGCATTATGTGGGATCGCCGGCGGACAGCCCGCCTATTATGGTCAGCCAGCGTAACCACTATTATCCGATAACATCCCTTGTAGCTATGCTGAGCAATGATGTATTCGGGCTGGCGGCTAATTCCACATTGCTTCTCAGCTACATAAAGGAAACCTCAACATTGACAGCAAACAAGGGTCCTTCGACAGTCTTCGGTAAATAAACATAAAAATAAATTGACTAATTTTAATAAAAGAACAAGCCAGAACTGGAAAAAGCCCCCCCCCGCAAAAAAAGCCTTGAAATTATTAAATTTTCACTTGAATTTTTGTAAGTTAAGCTAAATAATAATTACGTTGATCTAATTGATTGAAATTGTTTCTAATTTAGGAGCTGCTTTGATAACTTGGTGTCACGGGGATGGAATAATTAGGGCGAAACTGACTAAAGATCAAGTTCCGTTTCCAGCAATTGGAGCGTACGGAGAGTCAATTTTATTTTGCACGTCCATTCCTGATTGTAATCAGCTATGGGTCGTTTATCTATCTGGAAAAATAAACGTTTACAAGTAAGAGCGTTGATTATATGATTGTACGTTTTATATTGACTATGTATTTTTTTTTTCTCTCCGTTTAGATACTATTTTGATAATACAGGCAAATCTGTTGAATTTGATGAAGTCCCAGTGACATTAGTAGGCCACAAGGATATGATATCTAATTTAGCTATATCGAGGCTTTTCTCGATTGCTGTATCTGCTTCGCACGACGGTTCTGCTTCGATTTGGGACATAAATACTCTGACATATATTCGTTCCCTGCCTGTGATTTCAATACCGGTAAATCGACTTTAACACAAAAAAAAAAAAAAAAAAAAAAAGGAAAAAAGAAAGTTACTAATTGATTTTATAATTTAGATTACTTTGGTGAGCATAAGTGAAACGTTAGGTGACATCGCCACTGTAGGACAGGACCCTGGGGGTGGATCAATCCTTCGCTTACATTCAATTAATGCCAAACTTATCGGGAGCTTAACCACCGAAGATAAAATCACAGCGATTACGATTTCTTCAGCTCCTGAAGGACTTTCGGTCAATGTGATCGCAACAGGAATGATCGACGGTGTTATAAGGTAATTACAATTAATAATTTATTTTTAAACAATTATTTAAAGAAAAAATAATGTAGGTTGTGGAGTACTTGGGATTTGACACCTGTAGGAATTATTACAGCACCTGTTCTAGTTCAGCCTATAATTTGGTAAATACTAATTCTTTATAACCTTTCTTAATCATTATTATTATTGTTTAAAATTTATTTTTACAGTTTATCATATTCCCAAGATTCTCAACACTTGTATGCTTCTACTGCTGAAGGCCTTGTTGTGATCTGGCAAGGGTCATCGTTGAAATCAGCAGCTGTCGTTCCAAGATTCTTAAATCTACAATAATCCATGTTTTGCAACGTAATGTGATTCAGCGTATCAAATCAGTATTGAATTGCGACAATAATTTTAAGTTTTTTTGTTTTGTTGAATTTCGAGCGAACGAATTGACAAGAAACCAAACTTTCAATGAAAACAATTATCAATTTTTAGTGTGTGTAACAATTAACTCGTTTTTGTGATAAATTATATATTCAAGATTTTTAAAAATTGTTGCTAAATGACAGGCCCGTTACTTTTTTAAAACTGAATGTTCGAAGTTTATTGTACAATAAAAAAAAATTGTGCAATATTTCAAATGTGATATCTTTAATAATAGCCTCAGCCTTTTAGCTTGTAAAGTTTCTGATCTCAATAGTTTTTTTTAGGTGCATAATTGTTTTTTTAACTTATGGAATGTGTAAAAACTTAGTTTTGTTAAATTTGCTGCCTGCAGTGTTTTAAATTAGCTATACCAAAAATAATCGAGAAAGAAAAATAAAACCTGTAGATATTTTTAAAGAATATAATTGATTAAAGTTAAAGCGTTAATATTTCTTGAACAATAAATATACGGCCAAATTTTTGATAAAATGTTTTTGTAATTTATATACCTGTCTGAAAGAGATTGCATAAATAAAGTAAAATTATATATATTTATATGTTATTATTTTATGTGGGTTAGCGTCCTACTTTGTTTGTTTTGATAATGCCATTTGTATTTAATCATCACCATTTAATAAATAAACAAGTTAATTTAATAAATATATTTTTATAAGTATATTGTAATTTATTTATAAAATGTCCGATAATTAATACCTTTGGGAGATAAAGATCCGATTTAAACGAATTTCCATACAAATAGCACAGAGGTCATACATAATTGTACGAGTGTTCGTAGTGATATTGTAAATTGTGCGATTTATTTGTAAATACTACCTTTTGCAAAATGCAAAGAGATTATTTGTTGGCGGTCATTGATCTGCAAGTCTGAACACATGTTAAATTGATCAATATTTAACATCAATAAATCGATCAATATTTAACATCAATAAATTGATCAATATTTAATATCAATAAATTGATCAATATTTAACATCAATAAATCAATCAATATTTTACATCAATAAATTGATCAATATGTAACATCAATAAATGATCAAATATTTAACATCAATAAATTGATCAAATATTTAATACCAATAAATTGATCAATATTTAACATCAATAAATGATCAAATATTTAATATCAATAAATTGATCAATATTTAACATCAATAAATGATCAAACATTTAATATCAATAAATTGATCAAATATTTAATACCAATAAATTGATCAATATTTAACATCAATAAATTGATCAATATTTAACATCAATAAATCAATCAATATTTTACATCAATAAATTGATCAATATTTAACATTTCTATTCATCCTATAAAAAAATTATATTCAATATAATTGCAATAGTTTCTAGTTTATTTGGAGATGCGTGTGTATGATCTAACTCGGATGGAAGACGGGTTGAAAAGTTCAATCACACTTCAGAACCAAGGGTCTCTTAAAATGTGAGTAGTGATGATGTTGCAATGGTTTTAAAGATAAAGTGTTGCGTCTTGTGCATTTTGCAAGAATAAGAAACATAGACTCCATGTTAAGAACTATTTTCCCTTTGAGAGTTGTCATGTATGGTGAACGTCTCAAATTTTCACTTTTTACACCATTCAGATATTTTTTGAAGCTTTATATTGGGGCAGCTTGAGTGTTTCTTGGGCCAGACGGCTCACCCTGAAACGCCAAAAGCTTCGCAGTCCCGGCTAGGTATCCAAAACGCGAGACAAGTCTCTGATTCCTCCTGACAGGGTTGGCACATCTTAAGGTTATAGCTAAGAGGGCAATGACCTGTGATTTTCCTCAAATCCTGCTTGCTGAGAGATGCTTTCTTTGGCCCTTTATAAATCTCTTAGCTTGCCTCATACCTAGTGCATTTGGTCCTCCGGGCCGGATTGAATTTACTGTAAATTTATTGTATTGTAATTACGCCGCGTACATATCGTGCTGACTCGAACCTGTGCATACTTGCACCTACCTGCCTGCTCAAGGTCGCTCTAGAACTTTTTATACGTTTTCAAGTCAATTTTCTTTATACATGTCAAAAGCCGCCGCGATTAAACTTCAGAAGAAATTGAGTCTTTTACTGGCTAAAAAAGAATGTCTCTTTCAAAAGGTTCAAGTAATGTATGATTATTAATATTAAAGAATGAGAAAATAGTTTCAAAATACGGGTTAGATCATTGGGAATCACAGTCACGAATTTCAATGAGGTGGTCGAGGTTTGAGCTCTTTCTCAATTTCCAGTTCCAACTTAAGCACATACTCTGGTGCTGCTCCTTTTTTGGCTCTCACTCGTAAACACATTCTTTACTATTTCCACCATTCTCTCAGGATGGCAAAGCACTCAATACTCCTCCCATCCAACACGTTTCATAGATAATTTAATTGAGTAATGATGGGTACACATATTCCGCCGTCAGCCAGCTCATCAATCATGCTAATAAATACATTCCTATCAATCCATAGAAGGTAAAGCAGGATGAGATATAAAAAATTTTTCCCGCTCTTTCTCTGGTACACCCTTTATAAGCAATCAGTAATTCTCAACAATTTTGAAAATGTCTTGAAATTTCCTTGCTACATGTATTAAAAATGTAAATAGTTTAAGGGTATATAAAAAAAAGATTGGACTGTTTTATTAAAACAACTTAAGTTAGTTTATTTGGTTTGTACAAATTAAATTAAAGATAGAAAAATTAAATTTTTTTTTAAACGGCAGTAACAAAAATATATTTTTTATATAAATACAAATTACAGTTGAGCAATTGTTTTTAAAACAGATTTTATTGATTTTTTTTTACCAGGTAACCAACAACTAGAAATGCATTGACATGCTGTAATTTTTATCTTTGTTAAATTGACCCACAGTTTATAAATAAAAAGAAAAGAAAAAAAAAAAAAGTTAAAATGTCTATATATATACAGTCCGACCGACCTATCCTCGTGTCGAATTTTTATGATAGCAGTCTTGTATTGTCATAAAGCCGAAGCAGGCAGCCAATAAATAAATGTAGAAATTTAGAAAAGAATTTTAGAATCTTTTCGGCCGCAATCTAGCGCCAAACGGTATATTCGCAGCCCCGACGTCAGCCTGGTTGCTGATGGTTTCCGGCACGGCTTCCGCCAGGACGAGCCCTCTCGCCGTTTTCCCTTCTTTCCGGGTACTCTTAGGGCTCAGCTCTTTGGACAGGACATGACCGGTGTTCTCGTATATCTGAATTGATTTCTGAAGTTGAAAGTTTTCCTCCGGCTTGACTATTTCGACATGTTGCGTTGTATCAATATTAGGGGTTTTCGTCTGGGATTTTAAATTTTCGTTGGTTTCAGGCTTTTCTTCTTGAGGTTTTTCTTGTTTGGTGGTTTGAACCGTTGATGGGGTTTGAGCTGGAGTAGGAGTCGTACTCTTATAATAAGGCGTGAAAGTTTGCACGTGATTGACAGTGCTGGCAAATTGATTCTTGACTTCTGATTCTTCTTTTTTGTCTATGGGTTTTCTCTTCGGTTCAATCTGTCTAGAGGAAATTTCATTTTCATCTAATTTTTTATAAATAACTTCTTTCTCACTGCCGGCTACTTCGTTGTCTTTGAAATCGTCGAAAAGGTCCCCGGAGGTGGACAGGTCATCGGTGTTCAATTGGAACCCCATGCTGGCCGTCGGGAAGCTGTTGCTGCCGTAAGCGCCTTGCTGAGTCCTTTCGTCGTAGTTGAACGTCTGGAACTGCGGCGTAAAATGTTGCACAGGCTGCTGAAGGCCGTCTCCGTGATAATCCTGCTGCAGGAGGGCGCCCGGGTTGTATAACTGGAGGTTGGGCTGGAATAGCGGCTGGCTGAGCTGGGGAAGGAGATTAACAGAGCTTCCTTGTTGATAATTGAGGAGATTAAACAGGTCTTGTGCGGTGAGCGAGTTCGAATTATCCGCTTGTTGATGGGCGGCGATTTTATCGGCTTCCTGTTGTAAGTAGACGTCGAGAGGCACTTGTCCGTTGCTCGGGATCGAATGCGGATCTGATGTCGCGGGCACTTTCACTGCTGGCACGCTTGGATCCGGATCGGGGGCGAAGTAAGACGGCTTATCTGAGTTTGGTTGATGCAAACTCGGGTCTTCGGTTACCTAAAAAAATAAAAAAATAATTCCTCTTATTTGTGCGTGTGTATAGAGTTTCCCATTAGGTGAAAGTATGCATACCACGACAAGCGACTAAAATTCAAAATTTTTTGAAGGTATAAAACCAAAAATGAACCTCAAAAAAATTTCAAATTTGGAGGTTACATCATTGAGTGAATAAAGACAAAGAAGCTCTCGCATATCAAGAGCAGAAACTACTTGGCTCTGTCATTCAATCAATCAATTGTCACCTCTCGATGGCAATGTCGATAGGTGGCCCTAATAGGATCTGACTCGTAGGTCATCCTCACTCGATTAAGAACAGGCCATGTGAGGTTGACACACGGACAGTGTCACCTATTGAAGAGTGAATATCCTTGGCTCTATGTAGAAAGTCATGTCACCTATCAATAGCAATGTCGATAGTTGGCCCTGACAGGATCTGACTCGTAAGTCATCCTAATCAGATTAAGAATAGGCCACGTGAGGTGGACACACGGACACTTTTGAATCACTTTTGTGCCCGACGTGGATAACATTGCGACGTGTCACACTTGATTGAAGGGTGAAACTCCTTGGCTCTATACAGAAAGCGTGTAGGAATACCACCCGAGATGAGAATTGACCAGGACGTCAGCAAGTATCCGGGCTCCCGTACCGATTGTTGGAGGAAACAGGGTTGTTTACTACTGTGTTGTTGAAGTTGATGAATTTGTAGGTCGTTTCTGTTCATTTCGCAGGCGTAAGATCAAACTATAAACTCAGCGAAAATCTGCGGATCCTTGAAATATTTCTCTTGAAAAGGTCTTTACCCGAGGTCCTTTTCTCTTCTTCAAGATTCACAACGGACAGATGACCTTTTGAACTTTTATTTTGACAGGCTACTCGTCGAAACGTAAATCTCGTCTTTAGAAATCTTCCCGTTTCCTTTTTATGTTTTTCATGTTTCAAAGGGGCGATGTTAGAATCAAAACTGGACAGTTAGCAGAAGCTGAGGGCTTTCCAAATGCTAATCGGATTCCGTTTTGTCTAGGCTTGCCCGAGGCATCTCTAGACCTCGAAACCGGTCCTGTTTTGAATTTCTTGAATTTCTACTTATGATTTTCGTGAAAAATAATTACCTGTCGAATAAACTGCTTTCAAAAATAATTACAAACAAATGGATGACTATCTTACTACCTGATTCATAAAATACGTAAAAAACAAACTTTCTATCGTATAAAATTGAATCATGCTAGTAAACTTTCTACAAACTCTATCTTTACATAATATCATAAAAGTATTTGATAAAAAATACCTTATATCATCGTATTTTAAACAGGATTTTAAAGTTAAATTTAATTATTACCATTGCATATGGTTTATGCTCTCAACGTTAGTTAAATAGCATCAATTTGCTTTGTTTGTAATACTTTTTGCTTTTTGCAGTGTTGCCATTGTATTATGGTTCAAGAACAAATATACTGGCAGGGACTATGAACACGAAGAGATTTTGGTAACGAAAAGGCAGGTGCACTGGCAAAAGGAGGATCTGCATGGCCATATACAGGGATGACAGAAACAGGCTGGATCCAAAAAAAGAAAAAAAGAGAAATGAAGGTGCTAGAAACATTATGCTTAAACAACACTCATCAAGAATCATTGAGAATGGAAGAAAAGAGGTTATGTAGGTTCTGCCATGGTGAGGAGGAAATTATTCAACCATACGACTCATACTAGACGTTTATCATCTCAGAAACAAATATTTACAGATATTTGATTTACCTGGTATCCTGTACTGTGGGGTACATTGACTTTGTGTATGCCGTGTTGAAGAACAGCTACGAGATCATCTTCAGGTTTGTGCATCTTCTGTCCGCCAGAATGGCCGTGGTTGTGAGTGGGTGCCAGGAACTCGTTTTGATTCAGAAATATGTTGGGTTTGTCGGCCGGGCCCAGGTTGGGAGCTGGTATCGTGTGGATGGGACCTTTGTCTTCGTTCTTGACGAACGACGGGAGGTAAGAAGGCGGCGGTAGGTTGAAAGTCTCTTTCACCACGGGTGCCCTGAAGGGGTTGAAGTTCTTCCACGGGTTGTACAAGGCCTTCTGGGCGAAGTTGGGCACCCTTTGGAACTCCCTGGAATGGGCCGTGTTCTTGTGGTGTACGTGGCCGTGCGGACCTCTAGAATGGGGGTGGTACGGGAGTACGTGAGGCGTCATGTGGTGCTTAGGAGGGTGAGGAGGGTAGATCCGATAAGGATGAGGAGAGTGGTGATGGTGGGATGGTGGATGAGGACCATAATGGAGGCTGGCAGGCGGTACTGGAGGCGGTGGGGGCGCCCTGATTTTATAATATCCTCCTTCTACTACTCTCGCACAAATAAATCCCAGCAACACCAGGAAAATCTATTAAAAACAAAAAAACAACAACATAAATATAAGTTGGTCTGCGAGTAGGTGTACACATGTTAAACTGATCATACGACTAAGTCCGTTCTTCACTGAAGATGGCGTGAAGACAAAATACGTATAAATGAAACATGATCTAGCAAGAAGAAACGGACTTAATAAAGTGTAGATCAGCTCAATATAAATATGATGAACATATGTTAAACTAATCCGTTAACTATCCGGTCCTCAATGAAGATGGCGTGAAGATAAAAAACGTTTACATGAAACTTGAACTGGCAAGATTAAACGGACTTAATAAAGTTTAGATCAGTTCAATATAAACATGTGAGTAAACACATGTAAAAAATTCACACGACTGAATTGGTTCCTCACTGAAGATGGCGTAAAGATAAGATGCGTAAAAATGATACATGAATTTTAAAAAAATAAAGGACTTAATAAAGCAGTTTTTAGTAGCTAAATATAAATATGAGTCGGTTGGTCTGCAATGAGTGAACAGACGTTAAACTGATCCGTAAACTGTCCGTTCCTCACTGAAGATGGCGTGAAGACAAAATACGTATAAATGAAATATGAACTGGCAAGAATAATCGGACTTAAAGTTAAAATCAGCTCAATATAAATACGAGTTCGTTGATCTGCGAGTGCGTGACCACGTGTAAAACTGACCACACGACTGAGCTGGTTCCTCACTGAAGATGGCGTGAAGTTAAAAATACATATAAATGAAACACGAATTAAAAGAATAAACGAGCCTAATAATGTGATCAATTTAATAGAAATATGGGTCCGTTGGTCCGCGAGTGGGAGAACTGATCCGGTAAGTACGTTCCTCACTGAAGATGACGTGTAGATAAAATATGTATAAATGAAACATAACAATAATAAACGTACTTAATAAAGCAGTTTGAGTCAGCTTAATATAAGTATGAGTCTGTTGGTGTTAAATTGATCACAAGACAGTCCGTTCCACACTGAAGATGGCGTGAAGCTAAAGTCCGTATAAGTGAAAAAGTTTAGTACTCTAGGCTAAATTGATTTCCTAATTACAATCTTCTCCAACAATTGATTACACACTCGTCAAAAAGGCGCCGTCAATCAGTCAACAGTTGACTGTTGACTTTCACGGTTATTACGCTCGACTTTGATTTATCACAAGGGTGAAAGGCATGACGAGGGAAATGTTGGGAAAGCAGAACGGTCAATATTGACTATAGTGTCGGGTCGATTGGCTATATGAAAGGAAGAATGTAAACTCTGTTCACCCAATCGAACGACACAACGACAAAAAGAATCACCTGCACAAAGGCTTTCTAATTAAAAAAAAAAAAAAAAGTTCTGAGGTTTATGGATGAAATCGCACTTTAAAGCGTAAAGATTCTAATAATAATTTTTAAATTAATGTTAGCACGGTTTACTTTTAGATTTAATGCACTCCAAGGAATACTAAATAAATGATTTGTGAAATGATAATTGATAATCTAATGATCCAAGCTTAACTGGAAGAAACGGAAAATTATGTTTGACCTGTTTCTGTTATTTATGACTCTATAAAAAAATATAATGTCAAAATATTAATTGGCCAACATTATTTCATCTCATTTGACAGGAATTATGCGTGCAGTTTCAGCTGAAGAAATCGCCTATTTAATTTGGTGTAAAGTATTACAAAGTATATACGGAGTGGAAAAACAAGTTCCATGGGCCGGTTTCAACGAGTATTTTTCCATTTATCGACCCGATGTCTCCAAACGATCACCATTATTAATAACCTTCAGTTTAAGAAAAAAAAGTTTCTGAATAAATCTTCAATTTGTATGGCAATCAATGAATACAGTAATAAACGATGGGCCGATGAGGTAATTTTATGAATATTTTATAATCGTCGACCAGCATTGATAAAATTATCCTCTGTTGATTTATTAGAATTACTCAGCCTTCTATGAGGTGCTGGTTATTGACTTAATCTTTGATAAACATCCTAAATTTCCCCCCTCTAAGATTTCCATAAACTTTAGTGGTTTTGGTTAGCCTGTCTTATTCTTTATTACCCTTCAGCCTGAAGACCATTATGGATGCTTCTTCCTAAACATGGCCTGGTAAAAATCCTACTAAATTTTTTTACTCGGATTTCTTGGCTTTACTAATTTTGAATATCGATTCTTTTTCCAAGCTTTCCCGGTAAATAAAGCCTAGCTTTAGAAGCCTTAAATTGGTTCGTCCTATTCAGGGTCATTTTAGTTCTGACAAAATTACAAATTACATCCAGCTTTTCAAAACTATTAGAGAAAAGATGGTTAATGTGATGGCTTTCACGTTATTCTTTGAATTGCGTTTTATTTTAGCTGATCAGCACTAGTGAGTAGGGCAGTACACAAGATTGCTATGTTAGGCTCACAAGTTTTTTCTATGATTTACATATTTTTCTACCCGTCATCCCGATCGTCTTAAATCTTTGATTAAAAACAGATAGTTAAACATGTATTGAACTGGGTTTGGGATTTATGTGTAATTTGTCCGCCGGTTAACCATCTTGGACTAAAGGTTCCTTGCTTCCCTTATATTACATACTACTTAGGTGTTCCGAACCAGAATATTGCTAGATCTTCAATTTTATTTTTAGCCGTTCGGTACTCTTTCGGTTCGAATTTTACCTCGGAATACCCGAAGCGAGAATTCAATGACGTCGATAATGTACTCGAGGAAAACGAAAACCCGCAAGACCTGCAAGTCGTGCGGAACTGTATCGGCAATTAGGACGTTCGTTTCTTAAATGGCGATTGCCGCTTGATTATCCTTCGGTCTGGCTTTGAATAGAGATACAATGGATAGAGGGATAAAGAAAGAACGGCAGAAAGAGAGAGAAAAAGGCAATGTAAAAAAACGACGATTCATAGAGATAGTTAGATACAAATAAAAATAGATAGAGATAAATAGATACAAATAGAAAAAGAGATAGAGATAGATAGAAAAATAGGTAGAGACACGCGGAAAAATAAAGATAGAGATAGAAGTAGATAGATATAAAAAATGGATAAGATAGAGATAGATATACATGAAGATAGAGATACTTACAGATAGAAATGGAGATAAATAGACACAAATAGAAAAGAGATAGATAGATATGTAGATATAAATGAAGATTGAGTTATATAGAGATAGATAGAGATGGATAGACACAAGTAGAAAATAGATAGAGATAGATAGATATGTAGATATAAATGTAGATTGAGTTATATAGAGATGGATAAATAGAGATGGATAGACACAAGTAGAAAATAGATAGAGATAGAGATGTAGATATAAATGGAGGTAAAGATACTTAGAGATAGACAGATAGAGATAGATAGGCACAAATAGAAAAGAGATGGAGATAGCTAGAGAAATAGGTAGAGGTAGGCAGACAGATAAAGATAGAGATAGAGGTAGACAAATATAGAAAAACAGATAGAGATAGAGATTGAGATATTTAGAGATAGACAGACAGATAGAGATGCTTAGAGATGGACAGATAAAAATGGATAGATAGATAAAAATTAAAGGGATAGAGAAAGGTAGATAGATGATAAATTAGGTAGATAAAGAAAGACAGATATGATGATACATAGTGTTTGAGATGTAGATACAGATTGAGATAGCTAGATAAATTCATAGAGTGATAGATAGAAAGATACATAGATAAATGTATAGAGATATACTATATAAAAATAGAGATATAGGAGAAATTGATAGAGAAAGATGATAGATAAATACAGAAAGAGAGATGGGGGAAGAAAGCATCATAAACGCTTTCAGAATCATATCTACCTACGTTTTTTATATTTTCATTTCCTACTTTTCTTTCGCTCTCTATTTCGGTGCGACACGCTTATTAACACCCTTCTCCTATCTTCCGATAGTCTCATAGCTATCACTTTTCATCAGCGGATGTAGTAATCTAGGAAGAAGTCGTTTCCTTCCTTGGCGAAGTAAATTAAAGGGCGAGCCGGCTCCGCCCAGCTTGCCCCCTTCCCAGTTATTACCTTTAATTGGTCAAGTGTCACACTGGGCGACGGGCTTTTTTTTTTCTTTTCCTTTTATGAAAGTTTTTAAATACCCGTAGAAAGAATTAGGTTATTTAGCTTAGGTTAGTGTTTCTCTTGATCTACATCATGTCTGATATTGGAGAGATCAACTTTCGCTCTGGACTCGCGGAGCAAAGAACCGGTTTTGACCAGCCTCAATCCTAAGTGGCGAGTCTCTCTCTTATTTTTGCCCTTCCTGAGGCTCCCTTTCTCTGCAATCAATTAAAAAATACCATCTGCCCGGGATATCTTCAAAGGGGAGAGGGAGTAAAAGCAAAATGATCGAAATTTTTATTTTAAATAATTAGCCAGACTAAATTTCACCTCTTTCAACTGCCGCCTAGGGGCGAGACTGTCAGGCGATATCAAGAAAAAAAGAAAGTGACTTTAAATAGTTATTAAAATTAAATGACGATATGAAAGGAAATCTTACTTGTTTATCTATGTTCGTGAAGTAATTTTGATCATTTTACATCTTAAGTAAAGTGTGCAATTACGACCAATCGCCACTTAGGATAGGTTTTATGGTTATACAAAAATATGCCGCGATAATGGTTTTAATAATATTTCCATTCACCGATTATATGAAAATTGCTTGTTTTCCCCATAGACTTATTTTAAGTGAAGCTTTCAGATCTCAAGCTTGTTTAGTGTTTAATCAAACGTGATTGAGAGTTTGGTATACATACATGGCCTTTGTGTGTGTGTGTGTGTGTGTGTGTGTGTGTGTGAGAGAGAGAGAGAGAGAGA
>CM077113.1:14972659-14985764 GCA_039619505.1 Cimex hemipterus
GTTTATGTTTTTTTTCTTTCTTTCTCCGTCTCCTTTCTCTCTGTCCGATGTTTGTCTTTCTGTCCATCCGTCTGCCTGTCTGTCTGTCTGTCTGTATGTCTGTCTGTCTGTCTCTCTCTCTCTCTCTCTCTCTCTCTCTCTCTCTCTCTCTCTCTCTCACTCTTTTTCTCTATCAATTTACCTATATATTTATCCATCTATCGTGCGTATTTCTTTTATGTGATTAGTGAGTGTGAGCGTACGTTTGTATGTATTCTTTCTTCCTCTCCTCTCTCTCTCTCTGTATGCCTGTCTTTCTGTCCGTCGGTCTGCCTGTTTGTCTTGTAATTTATCCATCTATCGTGCGTGTTTGTTTCTTCTCATTCGTGCGTGAGTGTGAGTGTGCGTTCGTGTGGCTATCTTCCTTCGTGTTTCCTCTCTCTTTCTCTTGTCTTTCTTTCTCTCTCCCTCTCTCTTTCTTTTTGGCATTCTTTCTTTCTCTATCAATCTTATTCTGTTTTTCCTCTACATGTTTTTCTGTTATATATCTATTAAAAATTGTTGTATTCCTGTATTATATCTCTTTCTATCTATCTATATCCATTTCTATTTCTCTCTCTATATCTATCTATCTCTCGCTCTTTCTCCTTCTCCCTCTCTCTTTGTTTCCCTCCTTCTCTCACAGTCTATCTATCTATCTGTCTCAATCCCTTTTTTCTTTCTCTGTCGTGTGTCTCTGTTGTGTCTTCAACAAAAGTGTTTCCAAATGAAAAAAAGGATATAATCATTACTGCCGCTATCACCCAGAGCTGTCATCGTGATTTATATGACAGACTTTTTGGCCCCAAAATGTACAATTTCAAGATTTTTTATAACCCAGAAATATCTTAATTCTTTATTATTCCCTATGTCAAAGATTTTTTTGTTTATTTGTATAATTTGTTTGTCAGTAGTTTTCTTTTTTTCTGCTTTTTTATTAGGTTAAAGTTGATTTTAAAAACTTCTGTGTTGTTCTTTTATTTTTTATGTGTTTACTGTAGTTAGGCTTGGTTGTTCGCTATGTTCATCTATCTTTTTGCGTGTGTTTTTTTAACTTAAAATTGGGGAAATAAATTTTGCGCAGGACAAAAAGTTGAATTATTAGATTAACATCGCCAATTTTTTTCCCACTTACCATAAAATTTCCGCATTTCGGATCGATGTAATTAAAGAAAAGGGTTACCGCCAGAAAGGTTAATAGACGAAGAAGTTTTTATGAAATTTACCAAGCTCTACCGTGAAGTTTGCCAAAGTGGTGACAAAATAATTGTTTCACGAATTTACAACTTTTTCAAAGGTTTTGTGTTTTTCAACGAAAAAATAAATTGAAAATTATAGAAGAGTGCTTTTTTTAAAGGAAATTTAACGCTTTTCTTGGATTTCCCCAAAAATCGATAGTTCAAATAGATTTATGACAAAAACCGCAGGTAGTTGAAAAAAAAACAACCATAACATGATGAATATCTGCGAAAGGGTTGAGTTTCACACCATGGTTCATAAAAATTTTTTTCTTTCATTTGGAGTGTAAAATGTTTTGGTGAAGTTAATGGATTGAGAAGAGAAACAATCTACCCATAAACCCATGTGCAAATTACTAGTTTATGAAAAATAACATAATTTGTATGGATTAATGACTAAGCTGCCATAAGAATTCAATTAATTCAGTTTTTTAGTTGAGATTAAAAAATTCAGTGTCACGATCCGGATTCGACCACTAGCGTTATTGTGACTTCACGATTTGAGGTCACGAAAGGTCAAGTGGTAGAGTAGCGGCCTATCAAGCCGAAGGTCGTGGGTTCGAAGCCCGCTCGTGACACTGACTTTTTATCTCAACTAAAAAACTCAATTAATTGAACGATATTAATTGTTCAAGCGGTCCACGAAAAATAGAGAATGTCATAAGAATTTTACCAAAAAATTCCTATAAAATTAATATTAAAAGTTTCAAAGCCGAATAGATCTGTATGTATATCTAGTACGGCATCTTATAAGAACTTATGAACTTTTGTTGAAATCTTTTTCTATGAAGTCTGAACCGTGCAAAATGACTAAGTCAAATCCAAACTCAAGCATGAGTTTTTATAGATATGATGAATTTTATGATTTATATGTTATTTGTTTTGTTTAACGTACCCTCATGTCTACGGAGTCGGTTGAAGAGTTGTTCCAAGTCAAGGGCAAGGTGAAGACTGATGACGGAAAGCTCGTCTTGTAGAAGTGTGCCACTGACCCGACATCCTACTTCCTATTCCCCTCCGACATCCTCAATAAGCAACCTGCTCACTTTTCTCCCTCCATTCGGACGGTTCGTAATATCTCGGCTGCCGGCTCATCCGTTATAAGTCGTAACAAGACGGTAGGGCACGGATTCGTTTCGGTTCTATTGACCTTTCCGAGGGTATGCAATTTTCCGGAGAAAGGTAGGAGCGGCATTTCTCTCGGTGATTGGAACGGCTGTTCAAATGCCCAGATCTGCCAATCCATACGTTGTCAACCATTGACGAGGTGAAGAAAGGGGTTTCGGACGAATTAGAAATCTCAGCTAATCCCTGATTCCAGACGATTACTCGTTCAACCGACCCATTCACACAAAATCTCTCTTAACCGCTTTATACTTTTTTTTTTCTCGAAAGAGTGTATGGCTATGCTATTGACTACCGTCATGAAAAATCAAACGATGTATCATATCTGAATGTAATTCACGTTTTATATATAAAATATTCAACATGCTTTAACACTGGACTGAACGCTTCCCAGGAAAATTTATCTTCATCTAAAAAGAAATTTGAAATATCAAAAAATACATCGTTTAAAATAATTAAACAGCAATCTTAGCTTTGGTGATATAATAAATAAAATTGGAGTTCCGGTGAAAGTTGAACATTTTAACTGCAAACCCCTTAAGATTTTGTCATCATTAGGAACCATTTTTTTGTATAATGAAAAATTTAAAAATTTATTCCGGTGAAGTTATCAAACTTTACGTGATGGGTAATAGAAGGATGGATTTATTTTATTATTATTTGTAGCCTACACATACTAGTACATGTTAAAAATGAATAGTGCCTGAATGACACCCTTTGGACCCATGCTATGGGAAACCAGCCATGGTATTCAGTGTACAAAAGATGGAAAGATGGATATGAAAATATTGAGAGGTGAATAGATAAATAAATTGATAAATAGCTATATAGAAATGTAGATAGATACAACGAAATATAAATAAATTGAGAAATAAAGACATACATGGATAAATAGGAATGTACGTACATAGATATTTGGATAGATCGATAAGTGTATAAATTGAATGAGCGATAAATGGATAAATTCGTAGATAGATATGTGTTTAGATTGATAGGTGTATGAATAAATTGAGAGATCAATAGATAAATGAATAAGTAGATAGTTTATGATCTGATGCAAAGACATGTGAAGTGGTTAAATATATATGTATGGATAGATCAAGAGTTTGATAGCTAGATAAATGGATAAATTTGTGGACAGATATATAAGCATATATATAGGTATGTGGATAGATGGATAAATACATGGATAAATTAAGAGATGTAGATAAAGCATAAGTTGGCAAGACTGGGTAGGTATATGAATGTATTGAAAGATAGATAAATGGATAAATTGATAGAGAAATGCATGTACAACATACATAGATAGATAGGTAGGTAGATATATGGACAGATAGCTAGATATTTTGATAGATGGATTGGTGTGTAAATACAATGCGAAATGGATAGAGGAATAGGCGGATAAATTGGTAGATAGTTACATGGGCAGATACATAGATATTTCGATAGATGGATACATAGATGCATAAATAGGTTGATAGATATATGAGTAGGTATATAGATATGTGGATAAACATATAAAAGGTATATGTATAAATTGAGAGATCAATAGACAAATGAATAAATAGATCGTTTATGAGCTAACACACAGACATGTGAAGCCATTGAATAGATGTATGGATTGATTGAGAGTTTGATAGGTAGATAAATGGATAAATTTGTGGATAGATATATGAGCAAGTATATACGTATGTGAATAGATGGATAGGTACATGAATAAATTAAGAGATGGATGGATAAATAAAGCATAAGTAGGCAGTTAGATATATGGGTAGGGTATAGGGGTATATAGATGGGTAGAGATTGAGAGGTATATAGATAGATAAATTGTTAAATAGGTACATAGAAATGTATGAATAAATCGATAGATAGATAAATGGATAAATAAGTATATAGATATGGACCGATACATAAATATTTGGATAGATTGGATAGGAATATGATAATATTGAGAGTTGGGTATATAGACAGAATAATGGTTAAATTGGTAGATAGATATATGGGCAGGTAGATAGAGAGATATGTAGATAGATGCATAGGTATATGAATAAATTGAGAGATCAATACATAAGTGAATAAGTAAGAAGATAGATATATGGGTTGATACATAGATGTGTGGATTGATTACATAGATATATGAATAGATTGGGAGGTGGATTGATAGATAAATGGATAACTTGGTAGATAGATATATGAGCAGATATATGTAGATAGGTATATGAATAAATTGAGAGATGGATGGATAGATAGATAAGGGATAAATAGGTAGATATATGGATTGATACTTAGATGAATATATTGCGAGATGGATAGATATGTGTAGAGATTAGTGACCCTTAATCGACAATTATTCAGATATCGTGAGATGCAGTCTGGTGTGATGTAGGTTTCAGAGAAACATTTTCTTTATCGTGCCAACGTTTCGATTGGTGATTGGACTTTATTGAGGTCATCTTTGTCACTAATCTGTAGACATTTCTACACGAGAAGAACGAAGAATGTGGGATTCTATGAAAAATTGTAACTACATACGGACACGCAGCTAAAAGTATTCTGAAGGACGTCGCCAACAATGAGAAAAACTCGCATCGGCCATCAATCAGAGAACTTTTTTGCTGAAATGAAGACAACACAAGGCCCTGAAGATGATCTCAATAAAGAACTCTGAAACCAACATCACACCAGACCGCATCTCATGGTAACGAATAATGATGGATAGATAGATAAATTGATAAATATGTTCATAGAAATGCATAGAGAGATCAATATGAAAAAATTGAGAAATAGATAAAGAGATAAATTGGTATATAGATATATTGACTGATACATAGATATTTGGACAGAATTGGATAGGTAGATTAGTGTATTGAAAGATAGACAAATGGATAAATTGATAGAGAGATGCATGGACAACATACATTGATAGATATATGAATAGGTACAAGATAGGTTGGCAGATACATGGTACATACAGACATTTTGATAGATGGATAGGTAAATAAATACAGTGAGAAATGGATAGAGAAATAGGTAGATAGATATATGAGCAGATGTATAGATATGTGGATAAATGGTATATGTATAAATTGAGAGATGGATAGATAGATAGATACGTAAATAGGTAATTAGATATAGGGGCTGATACATAGATATTTGGATAGACTGAGTAGGTATATGAGTGTATCGACAGATTAGATAAATGGATAAATTGGTAGAGATACATGAATAGATATATGGGCAGATAGATAGATTGATGGTGGATAGATGCATGGAGATATGAATAAATTGAGACATTAATAGATAAATGTACAAATAAGTAGAAAGGTATATGGGCTGATATATAGATATATGGATTGGTTGGATAGGTATATGAATAGATTGGGAGGTGGATAGATTGATAAATGGATAAATTGATAAACAGATATATGAGCAGATACATAGAGAGATTATGTGGATAGGTGGGAAGGATTAATGAATAAATTGAGACATTAATAGATAAATAATAACTATGGAGATAGATGGATTAATTATATAGGTGTATGAATATATTGCGACGTAGATAGATAAAATGAAATGAATAAATTGGTAGATAGACATATAAGCAGATATATAGATGGATAGGTATATGAATAAATTAAGAAATGGATAGGTAGATATAGCATAAATAGGTAGTCAGATATATGGGCTGATACATAGATATTTGGATAAACTGAGTAAGTATATGAGTGGATCGAGAGATAGATAAATGGGAAAATTGGTAAAATGATAGACAGATGCATGGACAGCATACATGGACAGATCCATGAAGAGATAGATAGGTAGGTAGACACATGGACAGATAGCTAGATTTTTTGATAGATGGATTGGTGTGTAAATACAATGAGAAATAGGTGGATAAATTGGTACATAGATACATGGGTAGATACATATATATGTGGGTAGATGGATAGATAAATGCATAAATAGGTAGACAGATATGTTAGCAGATATATAGATATGTGTATAAATTGAGAGGTGGATAGATAGATAAAGCATAAATAGGTAGTTAGATATATGGGCTGATACATAGATATTTGGATAGATTGGGTAGGTGTATGAGTGTATTGAAAGATAGATAAATGGATAAATTGGTAGAGAGATACATGGTACATACAGACATTTTGATAGATGGATAGGTAAATAAATACAGTGAGAAATAGGTAGATAAAGTGGTAGATAGATACATGGGCAGATACTATGTGTTTAGATGGATAGAAAAATCAATATATTTAAAGATAGATGTTTAGATAAATGCATAAATAGGTACTTAGATATAAGAGCAGATAGTTATGTGGATAGATGATATAATTGAAAGATGGATAGTATATGGGCATCATACAGCATTATTGTAAAACAGTTTTCTAGTGGTCAAGGAATCCACTTGAAAACAAGAATATATACATACGTACAAATAATAAAAATTAAACTGACAACAAGATAAACAACAGTCTTACTAATTCATACACTCCACCTAGGCTGCAGTTCCACGTCAGAATGAACTATTTACCATGGATGAACTCTGAACCAATCCGCGGACAAAGGGCCAAACAACTTTACAATATTTTCCGTATTATTCGCAATAAAAATTTTGGTTTTGAACCTTGGTCAGCTAGCATGTCAATACGTCTTGGACTCACTAACCTCTCCCACTGGGTCTGACAGGTGATTAAACACCGATTATAAATTTATTTCAACATAAATTCGATTCTTCTCTGTCCGTGAATTAATAGGAAAAATTTTTTTTTTCAGGCTTTACAGCTAACCTGGAATATACTGTGGTACATCATAAATTTACATATATGTGTCATGAGTCATGGTGATGAATGAAAGATTTGTTCTGAAATATCCAATTTTTTATATTTCTATTTATTGCATATTACAATTACCATCCCATAATTTTGTGTGACAAGCAATAGTGAAGAGAAGAATGAAAGAAAAAACAATCAGAAACTATCCATGGCACTCTGAATTACATTGCCTCTCCTTTTTAGTTCAATATTGTCACTGGACAGATTTCTAGCCGTTGTCTCTTTAGCCTATGTGGACGGTGTTTGGATCGATTCACTGGAATGAGAGCAGTTGGATGAGTTCATTAACGTTGGCTGAGAGAATGGTGGAATATCTGTACAAGATAGTCTCCCGTACTCTGGGTACACTATGGTCGTTGCAGATGGTTTCATTCTGAAGATAAAGTAGAACAGATTTTTCTAAGTATTTTGGATTGGGATTTGGATTAATTGTGTCGGAACTCTTGCCGGAACCTTAAAGTTCCAGCCCATAAGTTTTCACTGGGGACTTCTGACATCTAGATCATTTCAGCCCCTAACTAAATCTATATTCTATACCCGTTCAAACACTACATTCATACACTTAAATACATCCATACAGTACACTCATTCCATTTGGTCGGTGGAGTATTTGATATTCCTCCACCGACCTATACTTAAACTAAACTAGATTGGGGTCGATGGGGTACTTTTATAAATATTCCGCCATCGACCCCGAACATACACACTCATACGCTCTCAATGATGACATTATATCTCATCCTCACCCCTCGCCATTCACGCTAATAAATACATGCACTCAGACAAAACCTACAGACACAACACATAAGACATACTATATACAATAAAACACCCCAGTTTCCTCTAAAAAGTGGAACGGGGGACTCTGAAACCCACTACCGTGCAAGGCATGACACGCCTCTATTATGTGGGACACATCGACCAACCTTTCTCTGCATAAGGGGCACCGGCACGGGCCTTGACCCAGGAGCAGGTGCCCATGTGCCAACCACGTAAATTTCGTTTGTTACTTGATATTTTGTCAAGTAGCTGCATGAAAGACATCAATAAAAAAATGTTTATATAAAAAAAATTTATTTATAATATTTACAAGTTCATATTGTATAGTTTGATGAATAAGTTACTCAAAAGGACTAATTAATAAATTACAAATTTGCTATTTTACATAGAATGATTCTACCTAGATGAAAACTCATATCTGCTCCTTCTCCACTCAGAAATTCAGAAGTTAGTCGATCTTTTAAGCATACACTGCACATTCTGAGCATGAAGCTCCATTTTTTTTAGTTTATGACACTTATAGTTAAATAGAAAAAAAATTCTTGCGCACAAAACATTCACTTGCCATGAGTTTTTTCGTGAGATCTAGAAAAAAAAATTAATTTTTAGATATTCAATGACAAAACTCAAAATTAATATTTATTAAACCTGAAAAAATATCAAAATTGTCTATGTCTGTTGTTAATACTTCTTCGTTGTTTATGCACATTTGTACTGAATGGCTGAGGTGGTCTGTATACACTATCTTGCTGTTTTGCCTGAGGTAGATTGATCGGTTTGAGCACTATGATCCCTGCTTGGAGACCATCAGAAGCTGATGACAATAAAATATTTAATTAAATTTTTTGCTTTGCAACGTCAATATTTTGCATCTATAAAATTTCTTTGTCCTTGTATGTTACTTACATCCTTTGTTATTGTCAATTGTATCCCTTTTCAGATGATGGTTGCCGAAATCATTATTGAGCTGATGTCCGAACATTGTGGGTGGGAATTCTCCGTGGATATACTCCGACCCAAATCCACCACTTGGCGGGAGGTAAGAGTTGGCCGATGGTGGCGGTGGCGCGCCGTAACTAGATGGTGGGGCATGACCTGGGTAAGGTCCCGAAGGTGGTCCGTATGAAGGAGCTGAAATTGTTTGTTTTTTTTGTGCAAAAATTAAGAAAAATTGATTTGAACAAATGGAAAGAAGAAGAAAGAAAGCTCTGAGTAGCTTTACCTCCATAATTAGAGCTAGGTGGTGGGATTTGAGCGGGTGGAGGGTGATGAGCTGGGGGACCATAGCTAGGAGATCCTGCTGATGGGTATGAACCATGCGCTGGAACAATTTATGTGATATTTGTGTGATCGTGTTTTTATACAGCTGTATATAAAAAACAGTGCATGTGTTATACTTATTTTTAAAAGCTAATCACAAAGCACATCAAAAAATAAAATGAAGCAATTGTTTTTTTGTTTTTTTTTTTAATAAATTAATCTTTATATACACAAAAAGTATTTTTAAATACAAAACTTACAACTAGAATGTGCAAATTTCAGTACTAACCCGGTTCTGAGTGATCATAGTTAGACAGATGGACTGGTGTGAGCAGAGCTTTCGTCGCCAGATGTTTTCCAAATTCTGTTATGGCGTCACCCTTCGTCTCGAGCAGTTTGCCCTTGGCAGCGACAATATGACCTTTGACCTTGACCAATTGTCCTTTTAGAGCAAGAACACCGCCAGTTATCGCCTTGACGGCTTGAATGAGAGCGTTCAAAATGGCCTTCTTGAATGACCACAAGCTGAATGATTTGGTTCCATACTAACACAGAAGAAACCTTAATTAATTTTTTTTATTCACATTTGCAACTTTTACACATTACTTGAATTACACTTGGATTGTTTTCAAATAGATCTTAAACTGATTACACCGCCCAAATGAAAAATAGGTAACAATTTATATACATAAGCAATCAAAATTAAACCAATTTTATTAAATCTAGACTTGAAAAGAAAATCCACGTCAATATCGGATGAAATTTTTATGTTCAGAAAAGTAAGCAAAGATCACGGAAATCATCACTGGTGCAATCCCAAGTCGGAAATCATAAGCTAGAAATCATAACGTTCAATTTTAAAGATTTTAATTTATATGTAAATTGTTATTGGTTAAAGAAAAATAAGGCAAAAGTTTACATAACAGTGAACCACCTCTTATACACCAATAATCTTTGGCGTCAAATTGTTTTTTGAAATTATCGTTGAAAAATTGGCATGTGTATGAAAAAAAAAAATTATAAAAATTACCTGTTGATTAATACAAATATTCTCCTTTGAAATTAATTTTATTTTTATTATTTAATTTACTCGGTGATATAAATTTTTTTTTTTTGGGGGGGGGGGGTGAATTTTTGACACTCGGTCCAAGATTGTTATGCAGAGAGTTGATATTCAGGATTTTTACTTTTTTTTTTTTTTTTTTTTTTCAAAATTTCCTGTTTGAGTGAAAGTTAGAAATGTACTAAATTAATTATCGCCCAATATTTAACTTTCATTAAGGCTATGCCAGTTGAATTTTTAGTACACAAACCCAGGCTAAGAATCGTCCAGCAGCCTTTTCACAGAAGAAGCCAATTCAAGTTTATTTTTTAAAAAAATTCAAGATTATAATCAATTAGAGGAAATACATTTTAATGGTCTTTGATGAAAAATAGTTTTAATTACAATTCATTTAGTCATTACAAAAGTCTTTGTGTATTAATTAATTGTTGGTATTGAAGTTTACGTTTTAATCCTTATTCGGCTCTGATGTAAACTGTATATCGTTTACTTTGGCTAATCCTTTATTTAATTATGTATACCAGCTGACTCTGCCTTTCATTCCGTTTGACAAATCCGACTGAAAATATCGTAAGAAAAAATATTATTCGTTGTCGCACTACCGGAAAAAAAGGCCTAAGTGCGAAGGCAGCAGCCGAGGAAAAAATGTGCATCGTAACACTGCAGAATTTTGGTTCAAGTTCAAAATCCAAAAGATCATAGATATTGGAAGACAATTGCAATAAAATAAAAAGTGACTTAAAAAAAAAAAATCCTATCGACTGAAAACTGCAAGGGCCAAGAGGTTCAAGCAGAGGTTTGCCAAGATCGATCTGGAAAAAAAATTATGCTTTGTGTTTGGTGAAATTGCACCAAGAGCTGGTTCCAGATGGCAGGGGTATTGATTCAAAGTTTTACTGAGCTTTAAAGGATATATAAGGTTTTAAAAGATAAACTACTTTTCTCAATCTGGATAAAGCGATATTTAAGACAACGCTCCTGCCTTTTGTTTACATTTAGCCAATTTTTTTTCTGAAATAAAGGGTGTTAGCATCTTGCCCCACCCTTCTTACATCCCTGACATCACACCATCTGACTATGGTCTTTTTCAGTCAATGGGACATTTTTTGAAAAGGGCAGAACTTCAAACCTAACTAGGATAACAAAATTAGGTGCTATCACCACCAAATCCTTCTGTCAGAAATATGAGCTAAAGTAGTTGATAACGATGGCCTATATTTTGAGGAATAAATTTCATTTCTATACTAAAATTTAAATAAAACTTATTTTTCGCACAAAGACTAAATTATACTATAAATTAATAATGAAGGATAGAAGCAGGAACTTCACTTGACCAACCTAAACTCAATTTAAACAGCAAATAAAAATCACAAGAGTAAACATCAATAAAATAAATTATATTCTACATTAAATAATCGATTATATGTAAAGACAACATATAAAAAAAAAAAAATTAATGGTTGTCAAAGAATTGAATTGATGATAGAAATTTTATAATAAAAAAAAGCTTAAATTCTTAACATATTACGAAATAAGTTTGTCCCTTTGTATCAGAGGTAAAAATTATTTCCTTATGATTTGCATGTCGGTTAAAACATGGTTTTGACAAGTACGATATAAATCATTGTGTCAGAACTTTAAAAGCTTTGTGAAAAGAAGTACTTACTGTTTTACGACGTGGTACCTACGTTCTGTTAGTATGTCATGTCCATTGTCGGTACAAGCGTTACAACATCAACAAAAGTTTCATTGATTGCACGGCAAAAATAAACATCCTTCGATATCCTTTCGGTTTTCTTGTGCACAAAAAGAATTTTTTAGTACATTTCCTGTCGTGTCGAAGTAAAAAGTTATACTGAATGAATACAAATATTTATAAAGGATGTACAACACATAATTCATACAATTCAATTTAAAATTCAGTCTGAAAAGTAAGAAGTAGCCAGTTTGAAACAAGCTTTGCTGATATTAGATCTTTTTAGATGAGTGTTATGATTGAATATATGGCCAACATAAAAAAAGAGAGAGAGAGAGAGAGCGAGTGAAAGAGAGATTGAGAGAAATGAGCATATATACATAGATAGATTGATTGAAAGGGAGGAAAGAGAGAGAAAGTCATGAGAGAGAGAAGGAGAGAGGGAGAGAGAGAGTGTGTGTGGAAGAAGTGAACTTAGATAGATAAATAGAGAGAGGGAAAGAGAAAGAGAATGAGAGAGAGAGAGAGAGAGAGAGAGAGAGAGAGAGAGAGATGAACATAGATTAAAAGATAAATAGATAGACAGATAGGTGAGAAAGGGAAGTGAAGTAAAAGAGACAATGAAACCGAGAGAAAGAGGGAAAGAGTGATAAAGAGAAAGAAAGAGTGATTGATAGTCATAGACAAAATGACAGAAGAGAAAGAGAGAAAGATAGTGAGAGCAAGAGCCAGAGAGAAAGAGACAGATTGATAGATGCAAACAGATTGCCGGGGGAAAGAGAGAAAGCGAATGGTAAATAGAAAGGTGAAAGACAGAGAATGATGCAGGAAGAGAGGGGGAGACAGACAGATACATAAATAACTAAATAGATAGATAAAGAGAGAGAATTGAACGTAGATATAAAGATAAAGACAGATAACTAGAGAGGGGGAAAGAGATTGATAGAAATAAAGAGAAAGAGTGATAGAGTGATAGGGAGAGAAAGAGTGTGATAGCGAGAAATAGAGAGAAAGAGAGCCGAGGTGGAGAGGAGAGAGAGAGAGAGAGAGAGAGAGAGAGAGAGAGAGAGAGAGAGAG
>CM077113.1:15021725-15035437 GCA_039619505.1 Cimex hemipterus
GATGTTATATATATATATATAGATGTATATATATATATATATATATTTTTATGTTTTATGTTTCACTTTCCTATCTGACCTCAACACTCCTTTTGTAAAATGATCTCGCTTCCACGCGATTATGTCCCTTAGATATCCAATAAACGTATGGTATAGTAAAAAGGATGTTAGTAAGCGGGGTTTGCGCTCCCCTGGCACTGCAACCTTTTGGTTTATAGTACCTTCCTAGTTTCTTAGTTCAGTGCAATAGACTCATTCCTCCTCCTTAGAAGTATCAGGTCATTGACTGTCGCTGCTGCAATTTGATTCCCTAAGTTTTTTTCCATACGTTAGGCTGTTTCCTCCCCCCCGTTACATAATCTGCAAATAGGGTCATCGTTGTATCGTTGTGTGGAAGTTTTGTTAGATGCCAGTGGCCGGTTAGGAAAATAAATGTGTACTTAATAGTTTGAAATTTTAGAAAATTAGTTAGAAGACGAAAAATACGGATTATTTTCAAACAGGAAAGAGAAGAGAGGGATAAAAGGCGATCAATTCCGATTCGTGAATTCGGAAAGGCAGGCAGCCCAAAGTAAAACCGATAAGGAATATCGGTAATGTCCATTCCACAGAAAGGCCAACCTTGGCATGGATTTTTTCACCGACAAAAAAAAAAAATAAAAATAAAATGAGGCTAAGAGGAGGTGTGGGAGCGGAGCGGGTGTCACCTGCTATCAGCTACTTGCAATTAGCCTCCTCCAAATACAGCGACACTAAAAGGACCAGATAGAAATGCATTTGCCTCCCGATACAAGCAAGCTCGACCACTCTAACCGCGGAATTGCTTTTTAATGTATCTCGAGCTTTTGTTTTTTCACCTCTTTATTTTTATTTCGAAGCTTTTTTCCTCTCTCTTTATCGTTCTTCCCCGGGACCGGACAGATATGTAAATCCGACAATTAAATGTAGAGTAATCCCAGGGGCTGACATCCAATTTGGATTTTTATTTGTTTTTATATACCTTTCTAAGCCCGAAAACACTTAATCCCTAGTGTGTTTAATTAACATATTTTATTAACCATCAGCGATAAACACGTTGACATAGACACGTATTCTTTATTCCCTTTCCTCGTATTTGGTCGCCATCGGCGAATCGCGACGTCTTTTTTTGTAAAGCTGATTATTTTATGATAAGAAGTTTTTTTATTGGCATCTAAAATGTCACTTCAACAATATCTTCTCGTTCAAAGTGTAACAGTACAAAACGTTCGGATTAGCACGATCTTAGAAGACGATTTTGTAATTTTTTTACAGGAAATGTTCCAGTTCAACTATAAGAAAAATTCGAAAAGTTTAGTCGTTTCTGATATTTTTCTTATGCTAATCATTTTGTCTGTGAGACACGTTTTGGTTTCTCTGCGATCTGTAATTTTTAAAATTAAAATCGTTTATTTTAATTATTCCAAAAAAGTTAATTTCATTAAATAAATTACAATTTTATGCAATGGCTTTTTTGAAACAAGACGGATCCAGGCCGGCGTTCCGCAAGGGGGCCTTCTTGGTCCCGTCCTGTCAACTATTTACACAGCTGACCTGCCCAACACCATACTTACAACAAATTCAAACGATAGAATTTAACTTTAATTCTAAAAACCGTGTTTTCTACTTTCATAGTAAAAATTTACGATGTAGAATAAATTAATGACTGTCTTTAATGTTACGCTCTACCCAGAAATTCGTTCAAAATATATTTTGTTTAAAAGTGTAATCACTATTAAAATTGCATTAAAAATTGGAAACGAGGTCTCGAGGCAATAATCGATTAAGACTTCGTGAAAATTTTCAGGATGGAAAGAACTTTGACAACGTCTGAAGACTGGAAAGTTTGGATACTCTAAATATTCGACACTTTGTGGAAACCCGCAGTTGTACATCCTTCCAAAGTGCAGCTACTGACTTCGTAAAGTACTTACTTATCTTGCCTGGCTTGGGAAGGATTGGATTTAGAAGAAAAAATTGCAGTATCGTCGACGTTGTCAGGATGGTGTTGGGATATATTGGCAGTTCAGCAGTATACATTTAATAAATGATGGGACCAAGAATTCTTGCAGTACCCGGACTGGATTGTTCTGACTTTCGAAAACTCGTTGGAACATCTCACTCTGAACAGCGTTCGGGTGGGTGGGATTTTAGGATTTGAAAATAAGGAGGAGATAGGAACAGCTTTAGTTTGAAGAGAACTGCCTTGGCCAACCCTTTCAAAAGATGTGACATGTCTAATACAGCACCTCTGCAATCTGAAGCAGAGGAGTGTCAACAACCCCGAAACATTTCTAAATCGTGGAATGTCGAGGACCGTAATTTTTATATCCAGGTGTTATATTTATAAATGGATGTAATAAACTGGAAATAACGGCAAGGAGTTTGCCGAATTCAGACCGACCCTGGGCGACGTCCTACAAGGGAGTATTCTTGGTTCTGAAGAATCCTGTAATTCTATCTCCTACCTCCAGTCCTACACATAATATATATCCAGAAGAATCTCGAGGTCACTGAATGGTGCAAAATGTAGAGGTGAAATTGAACGAGGATAAATACACCCAAAAATAAACAGCCTTGTCTACGCCTATGCGTCAACAATAAAGAACTAACGACGTATACAGTACTAAAATACTTTGGTCTATACTTGGAGGGTAAATTGACGTGGAATCTCCACACAAGACTAAATAGACGGTCTGAACAACTACGAAGGACCAAAATCACAACAAACGATAAAAAAACAAACAATCGCTGCATTAAAAATTACTTCGACCTGTCTGGACATTCTGAGGACTGTGGGATATAACCAAGCCATCTGACATCTAACGCTTCCAAGCTCTCCTGTCAAACGTCCTCAGTAGAATTCTCTAAACTACTTAGGACAAAAATCACATCTAACGATAAAAAACGAACAATCGCTGGACTAAAAATTACTTCGATCTATCTGGACATTCTGAGGACTGTGGGGTATAACCAAGCCCCCTGACATCTAACGCACCCAAGCTTTCCAATCAAAAGTCCTTAGGAGAATTCTCTAAACTACTTAGGACGAAAATCGCACCTAACGATAAAAACAACACTTATTCCTTATAAGAATTTAGTTTAGAGCCAACATGAAAATGTTAACGAACAGAATAAAAAATTTAGGTTATGTTGTGAAAGTCACATTTAGGGCTATACTTAGAAATTAGATTGACATGGAATCCATACACAAGATTCGAACGACAAAAAATAGACGATTTGGACAACTAAGAAGGACTCACTCATAACGACAAAGATAATTTACAAACGCTTAATTTCCCTGATATTTTTTATCAAGGAAGCAATCAAAGTGACGACCAAACGCAAAGAACACTCGTTAACATGGTCCTTGTTGCCCATTCAGGAGCACCGTAAGGTACTTAAATCAAGTGTACAAACAGTTAATTTTATTTCAGTGTTTTTTAACTGTCTGGTGTTATAAATGTGCAAATATATTTGTTGATCCGTTTCACTTTCCCTCCACAATAGGAAATGATCGCGAAGGATAAAGTCACGCGGTCCAATAAATTATGTTAGGTAAGTTTTATTTCATTTCTTTAGGTCTTTTAGGGTCCTTTTCTTCCTTTTTTTTAAATGAAGATTAAATGAAATATTCAGTTTTAAAGGCGTAAAATGGATAGGTGTATGTATTGCAAGTAAATAAAGTGTGTTTGGCTCACCTGTGTTGAAGAAGCCCTGGGTGACGCAGAGTTGACTATTATCGCATAAACGGTGACGGTGTAAAATTCTTGTCCAGCTTCTCTGTCAAGTGGCACCGCCGTCGATAAGACACCGGATTTGGCGTCGATGTCGAACAGTCTCTCGCTTTGCCTTCCCCCGGACCCGGTCACGTTCGTCACGTAGTACTCGACCTCGTCGGAACCGGAGGCCAACGCGCGTACTGTCACTATGTTCGAACCAGGCCCTTCGTTTTCGTACACACTCCCTCGAAGGGAATCTTTTTCGAAGGGCGGTCCTCCGCCCCCGGCGCAGATGATAGTTATGTAAGTATCGGTGGATTTTCGGTCCGACTGGACCGCTTCGTCTGTAGCTTTGACAGCGATTTTGTATCTGGAATCAGGGTCTGAGATGTCCCTACGGAGAGTGACTGCCCCGGTGTTGCGGTTCAGCTGGAATAGATCGGTGTTTCCGGTGATGAGATCGTAAGTGACCAGGCCGTTGGTGCTCGAATCTAGATCTGTAGCCTGCACGTTCATGATGAACTGGCCCTGCCTCCTGGGAGGTGCCAAGACGGCCGATGTCATAGAGACGAAATTCGGGGCGTTGTCGTTGACGTCTTCGACGATGACCGTGACCAGCTTTTCCGCTGAGAGTCGTGCCGTCTCCGGTTGTGCTTGGTCCGTGGCGACGACAGTCAGCCTGAAAGTGTCCACTATTTCCCTGTCGATCGGCAACCTCGTCCTGATCACTCCTGTCCTCTTGTCGATCTGGAAATGCAGTTTGCCCGGGTGGTTCGGGTCGTCCGGCTCCTGTTTCAGAATAGAATATGTGATTTCGCCGTTAGTGCCCGAGTCTGGGTCTTCCGCCGTGACGGTCACAATCGGCGTGTTTTCCGCGATTCTCTCCTTAATCTGTCTGACGATGGCGGTGTTTGTGAAGAACGGAGGGTTATCATTACAGTCTTCAACGTTCACCGTAAATAACAGAGTAGTCGACAGCCGGGGATTACCTCCGTCGGAAGCTGTTATATTTAGTATGTAAGAATTAAGTTCTTCGTAGTCGAGTTGTTTATGGAGGTAAAGAGAACCGGTAGTGGGATCGACATGGAACGTATCTCGCCTGTTTCCCGTCCCTATTGAAAATAACACTTCGCTGTTCATGCCCAAATCGGCGTCTGTCGCTCGAAATTGAATCAATTCCGTGTTCACCGGTGTATTTTCGAGAACGCTGATCTTGTAGTCGGTCTGTGTGAATTCTGGCGCGTTGTCGTTTTCGTCTAGGACGTCGACGACGATAGTAGCCGTCGAACTGAGCCTGGACGAAATCGCCGCGTCGTGAGCCACGACTGTCAACGAATATCTCGATTTAGTCTCCCTGTCTAGTAATTTTGCTATTGAAATTTGTCCCGTGGCTTCGTCGATTGAAAATTTTCCTTCTTCGTTTCCTTCGGACAGCGTATAAAAAACGTCTCCGTTCAGGCCATCGTCTGCGTCGTCGGTAAAAACCCGTATCACCTGTGTTCCGACATTCGACCCTTCTGAAATTTGAACTTTATAAGGCGTTCGCAGGAATTCAGGCGCGTTATCGTTCACGTCGATTATGTAAACATTAACAGTGGCTTTGTCTTTTAATCTGGTAATGCCGTTATCAGTCACAGTAGCTTCTAAACTTATAAAGTCTTGGCCTGTCCTTTCAATCAGTTCTTCCCTGTCGAACACATGGAGAGTTTTGATAAAACCGTTTTTCGGGTCGATCGCGAAGTCGGATTTTGTAAAAGAAAACGTCAGTTCCGCGTTTCTTCCGATGTCGTTATCCACGGCCGTCAATTTTCCGACGAAAGAATCCGCCGGTTCGTTTTCCCTGATTTGAAATTTGAAAGTGGAATTGGTGAACTCGGGTTTGTTGTCGTTCTCATCAATTACGTGAATTACGACTGGCACAGTTGAACTTCTAGGCGGTGTACCGTGATCACTCGCCCTCACAGTGAGAGAATAGTAGTCTCGGTCTTCACGATCCAACGGGCTTTTCACATAAACATACCCATCGGGGAAAACTCCAAATTTCCCTTCGTTATTACCTTCGATAATCTCGTAAGAGACTAACCCGTTGGATCCCAAATCGGCATCGGTAGCCGCTAGGGCGAAAAACCTTTCGTTTACAGACGTGGATTCGAGAAGGGACGTTTCGTACGACGTGTGATCGAATACAGGAGTATGATCGTTGACGTCTTCGATTGTTATAATGACTAGATGTCGAGAGGACAGAGGAGGAGATCCTGAATCCGTGGCGGTGATTTCAACGGATAATTGAGTCCCCGGCTCGCCTCGTATCGGTCTATTTAAATAAACAACTCCCGTATTTTCCACTATTCTGAAATGATTATCGGAATTTGAGCTTAGATTAAATGTGATTCTGCTGTTTGGTCCTGAATCGCCGTCACGAGCCACTGCGAGATAAACCTCCTGGCCGACGGCAGCGTTTTCGGCGAGAGTGATTTTGTCGTTGTCCCTCGAAAAAACTGGTGAGTTGTCGTTTTCGTCCAAAATTGTAATGTTCACCGTACATTTTCCATAAGATAGACCGGAACGTGCTGCTACCGTCAAGCTGTACAAAGGAATCTGCTCTCTGTCGATCCTATTCGCAGTTGTTATAACGCCCGTTCTTTCGTCGATTTTGAACGTTTTTAACTCATCACCGAACACGATGGAATATCTTATGTGATTTTTCTGCGGGTGGCTGACCTGAACTTTTCCTACGTTTCTGCCGATAATCGGCTCTTTTTTCTCGTGATCTTCCATTATGCTGAATGCGAACGTTCCGTACGAATCGAATTCCAATTCTTCCGCTTGGCTTTCCTTTATAATTTCTACAATAGCGTCTTCTACGGCTTTCCTGCCGCCTTTGTCCTTAGCGGACACCCTCAGTTTGAACAAGGCCTGTTGCGATTTTCCTAAAAACTGCTTTAAAGATATAACCCCGGTGTTTTCGTCGATTTGAAACATTCCTGAACTCCCTTCTTCGACGTTGAACCTTAGTACTGCGTTCTCCCCTTCGTCGCGATCTTTAGCCGTAACTCGAAGGAGAGATGTTCCGATCGGGTGATTTTCGTTAACGAGTACAAAATATTGTTGAGGATAAAATTCCGGGCTGTTGTCATTGACGTCGTCGACTTTGATAAAAACTGTCGCAGTCGAAGATTGAGGGGGTGTACCTTGATCTTTGGCTATTACTCTAATTTCATATCGTGATTCTCTTTCTCTATCTAATTTGGTGTTCGTTGTAAGTTTTCCTGTCAAAGAGTTGAGAGTGAACATTCCAGGGTAACGCTGCTGGACGTCGGAGTGTAAAGAATATGTGACGGTGCCGTTCGTCCCTTGATCGTGATCTTCGGCAGTCAGCATAGCGACTAGGGTTTGAGCAGGTTTGCTTTCCAATAGATTCACATTTATCACTTCTTGGTTGAAAGAAGGCTTTTCGTCGTTTTCATCTAAAATTATTACTTTTAAATGCGTGTAGGCCCATTTTGGATTCGGGCCGCCGTCTCTTGCGGAAATTTTCAACTCTACTGTTCCCTGAACTTCCCTGTCCAGGGGGGATTTCGTCGTGATGAGACCCGAGTTTGTGTCGATTTCGAACCATTGATTGTCATTTCCTGAGACAAAAGCGTAATAGATCTGGGCGTTCACGCCTGAATCTTCATCGGTGGCCGTTATTCCAGCGACGTAACTACCAGGCGGGGCCAACTCGCTCAATATCGCGGAATATTCGGTTTTTTCAAAAACGGGTTCGTGATCGTTCACGTCGTTCACTTTTATTATTAAAAACGCTGTGTCTGTTCTGGGAGGAGTCCCTTTATCTGTAGCGACTATCGTTAAATTGTACTTGTTTATATGCTCTCTGTCCAGCACTCCGTTGACTCTCACGATATGAAAAGTTTCACTGTACTCCAGGCTAAAATGGTTGAGCTCGTTTCCCGATTTTATTTCGACGTGGGTTTCCCCGTTTAATCCTTCGTCCAGGTCTTGTACGGATACGGCGGCAACGACGGAACCATTTGCGGCGTTCTCGTCCACAGTAGCGTAATCGACATTAGCCGGAAAAAAGTACTTAAACCTAATCGTAGGGTCATGATCGTTAGCGTCGACTAAGTTAACAGTGACATAAGTCCTTCCATCCTGCCTGGGCGAACCGTGATCTCTGGCGTAGACCGTAAACACACACGACTTGGGACACGAACCCACTGTTTCCCCGCTCTGAATACACTTTTGATGGGGACAGTCTAAAAGTTCCGCTGTCGATATCACACCCGTTTCCGGATCCACTGTAAACTTCCTTTCACTTTCTGAGAGGTAATAAGTTATTTTAGAATTGTCGCCGACGTCGTTGTCCGTCGCCATCACTTGCAACACGCGAGTACCGGCCGGCACGCTCTCGTTCAACGAAACGTTGTAATCGCTGTGGTCGAATATCGGAGGATTGTCGTTGACGTCTAAAATCGTAACATTGACTAGGAGATAACCGAAACGGGGCGGAGAGCCTCCGTCCCTCGCGGAAATGTTCAGCTGGTACGAGGAACGTTCCTCCCTGTCCAAATCGCCGGTCGTCTGAAGGTGGAGGTACGAAGTCTCTCCGCTCGGATTCGCCGTCACTTCTAAGCGGAATTTGTCCTTCGCGTTACCGGCGACTATCCTGTAATCGTCCGACACCCCGTTCACACCAGAATCCCTGTCCTCCGCCGAGTCCAGGAGGACCCTCGTCCCCGCGACCGAGCTTTCCGAAAACGAGACGGCGATGCTTGGCTCAGGGAATTCCGGAGAATTGTCGTTCACGTCCAACACCAAGATACGCACTTCGATCGGGTAAGTCGGCTGGGAGGACAGGACGACCAAGTCGAAACGGTCCGTCGGCAGGGCTTCCCGGTCCAGGACGGTCGTCGTCCTGATCTCGCCCGTCGTGCCGTTCATCGTGAATTCCGCAGGCGATTCGTTGAACCTGTATGTGAAGCCGGCTTTCGTCGGGATTGTGGCCACTTTGCTCCCTTTAGGCAGTCCTTCCTTGATCTCGTATTGGACCCGAGTTTCTACGGCCCTCGACTGCATCTGCCCCGGGACCTCGGAAGCGGCGCACAGCCCGACGGCCAGCAGTATGACACCGATCACCGTCATCGCGCTAACTCGCCATCACCACGTCCGACCCACACATCTCACTCGCACTCACTGACTCTGCACATCAACTAGACTCGTTCCGCCACCCCACTCCTTTCACCGCCCCTCTCACGCTAGGCACCGCAGATATTCAACATGGCTGACCCGAGATCTGAAACAAAAAATAAAGAATCATTCTTCACTTTGACCAAATTTACATTTTTTTTATAACCATACACAGAAGCATAAACATACTTAATAAATTCCTTCGTTCAAATAACATAGCTTCCTTTACATGGAACCATTATAATTATTTGCTTAAACAGACATACACTCCAACTACTGAATATACAGGGTGACTAGCGATAAGCTTCGAAAATTTCAGGCGGTGTTTTTACTCACCATATGCAACCCCTGACCAAACATAGAGAAGTAATTTTCGACTCTGGTTTGGGCCACATGAAAGGGCGTTAGCATTTGCTGTAAGTAAACTTATTTACATTGGAGAATTGATGAAAAAATAAAGATTATTAGATAATTATTATTATAGATAATTAGTAACTCTTATTAACTACAAACTCCAAGAGCTTTGCAAATTCCATCAAAAGTTTTTTTTAACGTGAAAATGTTGAAGACTCAGTTAATATCATGTTTTTCAACAGCATCTAATTTTTAAAACACAAGTCTAACAAAGGATATTAGCATGCTTACTTTTCAAAAACTAATGAAATATTTGAAATAGTTTCTTTTAAAAGACACAACATTTAAACCATTTACATTCTGAGTGCTAAGGCATAAATTAATCAATCCAATTGCAATCCAAAGCTTTAATTTTTCTTCTTAAAATAATAAATTTGGACGGCCAAATGTATGCAAAAAATCCCATGTAAATTATAAAATTTATTCCCGTTATTAAATTCTGACTCGTGAGATTCAACCAGATCTATTATTGAATATTTAATGGCTGCCATCCTGACAAAACACAACATTGCAACATTCAACATTTAATTACCAATAATTATGATTTATGAATGTTTTATGAATTATGACACTTCGAACGAAAAGTCTAATTAAATTCGTTTTGTAACGCGGAAACAGTGATTTTTTAAACACCTTGAGCAAACGCTATGAATTTTTTATAGAATTTTTATTTTACAACAGGGAAATTAAAAAGATTAAATTATCATTTTTTAAAATTAATTCATTACTTATTAAAGTATTGATTTGGTCTTTTCGGACATTTACACCTCCTCATCAGATCTACATTTTAAAAAGACAGAAAGACTAGTATTATTTTACATTTTATTATAAAGCTTCCATTAAAAAAAAAAAAAAAAAAAAAAAAAAAAAAAACTAATGAAATTTTTCATTATATAGTTTCCCTTCTTATTGCTATAAACCTCTGAAAACCCATTTTAAATTATAACATTTACTCCTGTCCCTTAAATAGGATTTCGAATTTTTATTCTTTAATTTAAACATTTGCTTGTGTGGCCAATAAAAATAATAATATAGTCAGACTAGCAACAGTCTCATCGTTATCCTTTTATTATTCCATTCAAATATTAAAAATATAATAATACTACTTAAGTGTAGACGTTAGTGACCGTTAACGGATAATTATTCAGATATCGTGAGATGCGGTCTGGTGTGATGTAGGTATCAGAAAAACATTTTCTTTATCGTGCCAACGTTTCGATCAAAGCTCAAAGTGTATGCCCTGAAAATGATCTCAATAAAAGATCGAAACGTTGGCACGATAAAGAAATTGTTTTTCTGATACCTATATCACACCAGACCACATCTCACGATATCTGAATAAATACTACTTAACAAAATTAATAAAACAAAAACACAACAACACTTCTTTTCCTTTATTTTTTATTTATTTATTTATTTTATTTTTTTTTTTGAGAGAGAGAGAGCTACCTTTTCTTTTTTTAATTGCTAAAATAATAGTTAATATTACTAATTTACCTTGACAATTATTTTTAACCAACTCAAATTAAATGGATATTCTTCTAATATTATTAAAAAATAAATAGTAGAAAAACATTTAAATATAAATACAATTAAAAATATGCAATATATAGACAACAAAACTTTCAAAAATATTAACAGTCAAAGACTAACAGTATACCGAAAATATGAAAAAAAAATTTAATATTATTTTAAAAAAATCCTTTATATTGATGTTAGCAATATATCAGAAAAACAGTCAGAAATGTAAAAAATATGGAGTCGACTATATAAAATTTGTCTTTAAAACACAACATGAAATATTATATACCAAATAAAAGATACTAGAACGATAAGATCAAAACATACAGACAATATAAAATGGAACACACGCACACACACAAATCTTGGAATCGGTATATATATTTGTTTTAAACAGTGGAACAATTTTGAACAAAAAATTGATTATAACCAAATATCCTTGTTATATTCAGATATTAAAAAAATTCATAAAATTATTGAAATATAAAGAATATAAAAACTATTTAAAAATGTGCATAAATAAAAAATCCAATAGTTCAAATTTTGGCAGAACTCTTAAAACAATTTATTTTATTTTTATTTTAAAAATACAACAAGGACTTTAATCCCGCTCACGTTTACTTATATCAGAAATAAATTGTGTCTAATAAACCTAATAATAGTAAAACATATAATAAAATACACTATACAATATTATGAAATAAAAAGAGAATGAGAGAAAAAAGAAAGAAACGGGGAAAAAGGAAAGGAAGAGGGATGAAAAGGAGATTATTCGTGGCGCATATTTTAAAAAGTCAAGTCTGATGAGGCGAGGCGGATGCCCCCGAAATCGATCTTATAAATGAAACAAGTTTAAAAAAAAAAAAAAAATTGATTAGTTCCAACTCATCCCAAAAAGAAGTTTAAAAAAAACTTTTAAAAAAAGTATAAGAAAATTGGAGTAAATTACAGGTGCAAAATATTCATATATATTTTAAGAGAAACTGTATAATAAAAAACTTTTTTTTTTTTCAAATAATAAAATGAAGATACTATATGTCTTTTAAAAATGCAGATGAAGACGATGGATGTAAATTACCGAAAAATCGAATTAAATGTTTAAATAAGTAATGAATATACTTAAAAAATGGCAATTTAGTCTTTAAAATTTCCGTGTTGTAAAAAAAGCAGTTAAACTATTAATATTGTTTCGGCATGACCGAAAATAATTTAAATTAGACTTTCCGTTTCAAGTAGTAATCATAAAACATTCATAGTTCATACATATTGGTAATTAAACGATGAACGTTGTAATTGTTGTGTTATGTCAGCATGATAGTCATTAAATATTTGATAATAGGTCTGGATGAATCTCGTGAGTCAGAATTTCAAAACAGTGGTAAAGGACTTTATTGAAATTACATGATGTAGTGAAAAGGCCTACTACAGACGATTTGAATAATCCAGTCTTCGTTCCGACGGATGACGAATCCCTCCGTTTGACCGTCTTCCTCTGGAGATTTCCTCAATAAAAATTCTTCGGTTAAAGAACGGAAATCGACTGGGAAATAATCATTTACACCCGGCGATAAATACCGAAGGCGGTAAATTTTTAATAGATTGAGGTGTGAGAACGATTGGGACGGTTTCTGACGGCCCCTTTCTTCCTTTAGAATGCCATTGTTAAAGCCGCCTTTTCAGATGTCACTCACACAGCCAAGGAGCATTTAGCTCGTTTTAACATAAGGTTCACCTCGTCGAAAATTAAACAGCCCACAACGGGCATGGAACTTTTTTTTTTTTTTTTTCAAAGCAGACCTGCAACCTCTAAACCTCAAGATGTAGATGTTCAGGGTGTGTAATACACTGCGCCCATTGAAAGCAATTGTTTCCCTCGATTGTTCATATAGCGCACCGGTCAGTCCGAGTTCATCACGCATTTTGATCAGAAAGCTCGGATTTGGTTGAATTTCTTCTTCATCACAAAAAGACTCCCGCGGGCAAATATGTATCGTCAGTCGGTTATCACGTGTTTCCTCTGCTTCTTTGCAGAATCTGCACTTGTCTTGGTGGGTTAAAAATTCTTCAGATGCCCATTCACTCTGCAGCAAGGATCCTGTCATTATTCGAAGTTTTTCTATTCATGCAATCTGCTGTTTCTTTCTTTACAAAATTTGCTGTTATATCCAACTGAGTGAATTTTAAGGCAACAAAAATTTCAGGACCTACCAACGCTACAGCGGCCCTTTCCCTCGATGTCCTGTACACCCACACTTCCTGGGATCCAACAGAGGATGGCTTTATTTACTAACCTATTTAGTTTAGTTTGGCAATTCGGCAATATTTTTGAGTTATTTACGAACAGTGCTTTGATCTGTGCTTGGTTATCTGACATGATAACTACATCTTTTTTTAAAAAACATCGTTCCTACTCGCAGCTAGCCGTATTCAATGATCCGGGTTTCAAGCTCATCATCAGTTGTAGGACTCCTAAGCTGCGGATATATGATATATATAAAATATTGGTTATTTCATTTAAATACAACGGGATGCCAATTGGTGCCAATATGGACAACGAATTAGAATCGTATATAATTGGACGCTTATTAATGGGAATGAAAGAAATTTAAAAAACTTATGATAGGAAAATGGAAAGGTGTATATCTGGAATATGTATATAACCAAATTGCAGTAATAAATGAATTCTAAGCGATTAGCGTTATCAATATAAGAAAGTCGGGAAAAGAAAAAAAATTTGAAAATTGTCGTTCCTTCTCATAAACTCCAAGTGATGTACTCCTGTACGGAGTTCAACTTGATATCTAGATTGCATATATAATATAATTATATATATATATATATATATAT
>CM077113.1:15048881-15092026 GCA_039619505.1 Cimex hemipterus
AGAGAGAGAGAGAGAGAGAGAGAGAGAGAGAGAGAGAGGAAAAAGAGAGAAAGAGAATGAGATAAAAGAGAAAGACAAAGAAAGAGAATGATAAAAAAGAGAAAGACAAAGAAAGAGAATGATAAAAAAGAGAAAGACAGAGTAGGAGAGAAAGAGAGAAAAGAGAAAGAGAGAGAGAAAGATTGAAAGAGAATTATTAGATTTAATCTGATTCTATTGAGGTTCAGGTGTTCCTCAGGGGTGCACTCTTGGCCTGTTCCTTTTCACATCTTTTCACATAATACACTCCTGATATTTTTTCTCATTTTGATAGAGTGACAAAGGATCATCTATTTTTATTTGCCCAACTAAATAAACCCAATAGCACTTTATTTTACTTGAGATTATCGAAATGAAAAATTGTAACCAAGTCTAGGTTTTGTCGCCGAAATTGAGGAATTTTCTTAAGCAACGGTCTTTACAGTAACAATGCGAATCCTAATAACAAACTTGGAAAAATAAAAGAAAACGTTACTAGATCAACATGATTGTAAAGTTGTTTGAGGCTCATGCGATTACTCAGAAGCACGCACTTACCCCTTAAGTTCAAGTAGGATCATCTTCATCATCCTCTACTACGATCACGAGTGGCTACGATGCGCAAGTCAGCTCGAATGACTCAAGCGATTACCGATTCGGTTTATATTTACTCGATGATAAACTAATCAAACCTTTTTAACTTTTATTTTTTGGAACATTTTCGAGATCTTTCTTCCTCATCCTTTGGATTCTGATGGTGACACCGGAAAATTAAAAACGTACTAATTATGTATTTTTTAATTGTTGACTATTTCATCTAGCTTCTGTGTACGTTTATTAAAACGAAATTCACAACCAAGGAATACGTTCCAGGTAAATAAAACTGTCTATAAAAAATTAAAATAACTTAAAAATATCTGGGGGTTCCTTTCAATTAAATTAGTACAGCAGAACCTAGGACAAATTTATTAAAGAATAGGGAACGATAATTGCTAGAAGAGGTAATTTTTTTACAAGATATTCTAATTTCAGAAAATATAAAATTAGTGGAATGAAAATTCGGAAATCGTGAGATGCGGCCTGGTGTGTGTAGTTTTTAGAAAAGCATTTTCTTTATCGTGCGAACGTTTCGATCTTTATTGAAATCATCTTCAGCGCCTGGGATTTACAAACATTGTTTAAATTTAACAAATACATGTAGGATGTGGAATGTGAATTTATACAATGCAAAATATATTTTAAATTCAATCAAAGTATTTCTACTCACTCAAAGTGTTAGTGGATGAGGCTAAAAGTTTTATAAATTAAACGAAAACATGGTTTCTTGCCGAAGACAGCTCTTAAGAAAATGGAGTCATCAGGAAGAACGATGATTATAGGATTTATTAATAATTGTAGTCTACGTTATTTCTTTTTTTATTATCAATCTTAAGCTGTTTTATATCAATCTTTAAGTGTTTTTAAGTGCGTTGGCCGAACGTTTAAGGCGTCCGACTTTGCCAAGGTAGCGATCCTGGGTTCGAATCCCGGCATACCCCGTGTATTTTCAATTGTGAATATTGTGGAGAAAGTATTGTAGAATGTTTTAACCCTCGTTTTCAAAACCCCAGGGGTAGTTGGAATTCAAGCCTTCCTGATTTTAACAACCCAGTTCCATAGGCTTTACTACAATCGATATTATTTCCTGGAAAAATCCAGTAAAATGTAATACTTTTATATATTATTTACATATTTTAATTGGAACGCTAATTAAGAACAGTTCCAGGGTGGGAGTGCCGTTCATCGGAACAGATCGCAGTCATCGAAATGTATCGACTCTCTTTATATAACAAATCTGCTGAAGGATTCTTGTGATTTCTCGATTTTTCAACCGGAACAAAAATCTTTCCAAAATGTAATCAAATATAAATGATTTTCCTCATTTAATCCCTTCATCTAAAGTTCACTCCGAAGGAAAATAAATAATTAACAACTAAAGAAAAACCAATTAGAGATTTTGCTGTACTGGCTTACCATAACAAATCTGATATGTTGATTTTAAATTATTCTTAATTAATTAATATTTGATGGGATAAGAAACTTGGGAAACCATACTGAAAGCACCGTTAATCTAAGTATTGCCAAGCTTATTTTTTTGTAGTATTAAGGGCATATATCCTGCCCTAACTTTAACTTCTTTTTTTTTTCGAAAGTTATTCCTATATCTGGAGATGCAACAAACAAGTGATATGTTGATTAATAAAATTAACAAAGAAATCATATGCACATACGCATAAAAATGGCGTGAGGGCCCGAACTACGACATAACCTAGTGTTTTTATTTTTTTTACGAGGGTTCGCAACAGCAGAGGTCATATAAACCCTCAGGGTGCCGGTGTTTTTGAAAAAAAAGCCCATTTGTAAGAATGTCCAGCGGTCCTGCATTCGAACCCGGGACCTTTGATTGATTGATTGATTGATTGATTGGAAGTTTTCAGGGTGTGTATACTGCGCCCGTCAAGAGCTATTGTATCCCCCGTTCTTTGCTTAAAGCACATCGGTGAGTCCTAGTTCATCAAGGAACTTGATTATTAGGCCCGGTTTTATTGGTTGAAGCTCTTCTATGGTCACATTGTACATCCCAAAGCACTTCCTCCTGCGGGCTAATGTTGCTCCGCAGTTTGTTAATAGATGTGTTGGTGTTTCCTCCGCCTCTTTGCAGAATCTGCATGTGCCATCTTGGTTTACTCCGATTTTCTTTAAATGTCCATTTAGTCTGCAGTGTCCTGTTAGGAATCCTGTTAGGATTCGCAGTCTGTTCCTGCTTCCTTTGATACATTCCGATTTCTTGATTTCTTTCTTTCCAAAATTGGTTAGAAAATTCTTGGATTGTTTATGTCCAATAAGTGCATTCCAGAGTTCCCTTATTTTCTTTTTGTCCTTCTGTCTGAGATAATCGTTAATAGTGTGGATTCCTATTCCACAGAAGGGTTCGGGTCCTGTTAGCGGTGTGGCCGCCCCTTCTCTTGCGAGGGTGTCCGCTTTCTCATTGCCTTCTACTCCCACGTGTCCTGGGACCCAGCAGAGGCTTACTTTATTCTGCGCACCTAATATGTTTAGTTTTGTTTTGCAGTTCAGCACCATTCTTGAACTAATGATGTTTGAGCTTAGTGCTTTGATGGCTGCCTGGCTATCCGACATGATAGCTATGTTCTTGTTTTTGTATCCTTTATTTAGATTAAATTGGACACATCTTTCTATTGCATGAATCTCGGCTTGGAAGATACTGGTGTATTTCCCCATTGGTTCCGAGTATTTGGTGCCTGGTCCAAATACTCCGGCTCCTGTACCCTCCTGTGTTCTCGACCCATCTGTGTACCAAAGGATGGTGTTTGTAAAGGAGTTGATTTCTTTTCTTTCCCATTCTTTTTTGGTGCTCAGATGTATTCGGAATTTTTGATTGAATTCAAACATCCTGTTCATGTCATCCCTAGGAGCCATGAGAGATGGATGATTTTTCCATAGTTTATTGCTATCCCTCCATTTCAGTTTTATTCCTGTTGGAGGTTTCTCCCACCCGGGACCTTTACCTTACAGTGATGAGCGCCGTGTCAAAGACTGAACCTTGCGACCACCGACGCCCCCCCCCCAGTGGTTATTAAGCAGAGTTAGTCTGACTCACTATGTAAGAAGTGATGTTTTAAGTTTCTGTCTTTTCTGTTTAGCGTGGAGGCTCCATGCCCGTCTTTTATCGACAAACATACATATTTCACTACGTTAGCTGTGATGTTAAAGCGGTGTTGGAATTATCGCTGAGGCATTAGCGTTAACTTTTGGTCCATCGATATCGTTTAGAAACTTTGGATGTTTGAGGCATCTATTTTCGTATTTTGTTCGGAGGAATCGTGTTAGGAATCAGAGAGATATCGGCAGTTTATATTGAACACAGAAAAGGACCTAGAATGCTTCCTTGCCGTACTCCAGACCCGATAAAGAAAAACCTTAACATTAACTTAATCTAAAGGTGATCAACAACCAGGGTCATGTCTTAAAAGATTTAGAAATTAGGGGACAACGAAACCTTCCTGTATTCTGTTTTAAAATGGTGCTTTTTTTTAATTATTTTTTTTTACGGTACAACACAATTCTTAGGCATTTCGATTAATTTTTTTTTTTTTTTTTTTTTTTTAAGTGGCACTTATTTTTATTGATTGATAAATTAAGCCGTGTTTTTAAACTATTAATAATTCTTGTTCATTGTTTTCCTTATAAGATTTGCAAGGGAAAATTTTGTTCAGACTTTTTTTCGTTCTTATTTAAGCTGTAACGCCAAACGAACTCAATTGGCCGAAGAAAGCTCAAACCTGTTTTAGAAAGTGAGAGGATTGAGACAAAACTGCATGTATGCGTCACACTTGGTAATTTGACGAAACATGATTTCCCTATGATTCTATGATAAAAAAAAATCGAACTTTCCACTATTTGACATACATTCGTGTTGCAAAGCAATTAAGTAAATAATTAATTATTTTACGAAATAATACGCCATTAAAATAAAACAGTTTGTAAAAATTTACACCGTTTCTTTACAATGGTGCTTACGGCTTTTTTTTCAGAACGGAAAACAACTTTCAACCATGCTCATTGGTGGTGGCACGGAAATAAACTTGAACATAAAATCATTCGGGAATTTTCCTACAATGCTGGGAGAAAGATAGTAAGGAAATTCGTACAGAAAAAAAACCTGTCCTTAGAAAAGCTGTTCAATTCACAAAATCCCATGATGACACGAAAAAATCTAGTCACTATATTGCATAACATAATAAAACATAAATAACAAACAATAAATCTATAAATGCTAACGACATCTTAAAAAATGAAACAATTTTAATTTTAAAAAGTCCGATCTTGTAAAAAAAGTAAAATCCATTTCAGAAACTTTTGGTTTATAGATATCCTTTTTGGATCCATATTATTGGTAAGTTTTCATGACTCTCTTCCATTTCTTAGTTTATGCCTCAACTTTTGAACCGACTCTTTATGTTTTCAGTTCGGCAGGAATCATTCGTTGGACGTCTGTTAATTTTTCAAGATGTCATAGTCAACTTTAATCAGAGTTGTTTAATCTTTAATCTGTTCGACGGACCGTTGGAACTAAATTAAAAGGTGGGAAGTGCTTTTTTTCGCCCCCCTTTTTGGATTTGGATTTTTTTCCAACTCATCCCGCAGACGTTGCGACACAGTGTTAGGAAAGAAAACTGGTTGTGGTCTGGAAGATAAATTTTTAACCTTTTAGTTGCTCAAACGGGATTTTCAATCCGTTAAATATGAGAGGTTTGGATGGTAAAAATTCGTTTGGATGCATTGCTCACTGAAGCGTATCAATGCATAAAATTTCGATAATAAACATAAATACATAAAAATTTTATTTTATATAGTACCATTTAAAGAAACTTCCTGCTTTGGACATTCAGCAAAAATTCTAACTTTTCGTACCAGTGGAAAGTTTCTCTCAACCGAATGATCCAAAAGCCTAAACAACCTCATAAACATCCACTATCGTACTGTCCAATTAGTCTGTTATGGGCGAAATAATAGAAAAACTCTAAACACTCTTCCATTCTTCAATCCTGATTGACAGTTCAGACGTTCTTATTCCACAGTTCAGCAGTGCCATCGCGTTTTAGACATCATCGCTAAAATTGCTGGTCCAGGGTATTCCTAATGTGAATCAACCGTCCCATCGGGTTCCGACAGTATACCGACAGATCAAGTCATAAATCCCCTATATTAGCCCGCTATCGCTCAGAGGGTACCACAAGAAAGAATCTTAGGACACTACTTACACCCGAGACCCACCAACATTTCCTGAAATAATCCTCACCACATATGCGGATTTGATTTGTTCTCATAAAGGTCATCTCAACTCGAAACAACCCCTTTGAATACCATTCAATCTGCGAAAGATGACAATAAACACAAAAATGGTAATATGTCACTTTGCTGAGAGACCTCAGGACCATAAATATTTTTAACTGTATTTATTAGCGAAAATGGAGGAGTAAGACCCCATGAATATTGAGTACTGGGACGCATGTGTTGTATGCCTATATTTACTTGCTTAAATTAAAAAAGACAATGAAAATTACCTCATATAAAATAAGCTCGTTAGTAAGTGTAATAAAATAATATGACTGAACGAAGTCCCAGGAATGTCGAATAATCTGGTGTTTGAATTTATTAGCGTGAGGTTTTTTCTTCTACGGCGGCAATATTAGAAATTGTGTAATATTTTTGACCGTTTAGGGTTAGTGTGCTCACCGATTGAACAAAAGTTTGAGCGTGTTTAATTTTTATTACACCGTGTAAAGTTATATTGAGCAATATTTTATGGTCTTCGTCTTACACGATAGCTGCGGCCAAATCTTGGTCTGATATCTTGTATTGCGCAAGCGAAAACATTGACGCTTATGCGTCGTCAATGTTATTGCGTGATAAATTGTGATCAAGATGTCTTCAATATTATTGCACGATAAAAGTATTGTACATTCAATATTGCACAATAAAAGTATTTTGTATTCAATATTATTGCAAAATAAAAGTATTGTACATTCAATATTATTGCACAATAAAAGTATTGTACATTCAATATTATTGCACAATAAAAGTAGTGAGCAATGTTATTGCAGCACTAAGGGCCGTCTATTAACCGAAGAATAACGTGCACCTTGGAAGTATGAATGAAGTCTGGTGTGTGAATATAATTGATTAAAATGAACCTTCTTCTTTTACTGCGCCTATAGACGATCAATTACATTACGCAAATTTTGACCGTTTAGGGTTAGTATTGTAGTTCACTCAATGAGTGAACGTAAGTTTGAGCGAGTTTAATTTTTATTTTACCATATTTTTTCGTTGCACTGGGTAGGATTAATATTGCTCAATATTTTCAGTCTTACACGGTAGCTACATGTCATTCGATATTATCGCACAATAAAAGTACTATGCAATGTTACTGTAGGTGTACGGTCCGCCCATTACCCTGAGGTATATCGAAAATCTGGGGCCGTATACTCACCGGACTACTATGTCTTTTAAATGTTTTCACTCTTATTATTATGGAGTATTTATTGTGTGTTTATTTATCCTAGATTGACCACGACTTAAGGTAGAGAGGCTGGTGATAGGATAGGAAAACGTTCGGAATCCCCTGCTTTGAAAATATTTGCCCACAATAAAAAAAGAGTGACTTCCGATTAGGTAAGAAAATATTTAAATGTGGGGGTTGCTAATCTGCAACAAGATCCGATGATGACTGATGACGTGGCAAGGGATGAAAGTTATTACACAAATCTATACTAACTTTCACAGAAAAAAGCAACAATTTCGTCAACTTTGATACGAATCGAAAGGCTGTTTTCAAAGCCTGGAGCTGCAGCATGTTTGTCAAGGAATCGACACAAATATTTTATTTCTGCCATCAGTGCCTAACTTGTTTTGAAATACGTATTTGATTAGGCTTCCTGCAGCAAGCCTACGCCTGTCGTTGCATTTTTTGGATGAATTAAATTTTTTATAATAATATAAAGCATTACTTTTCTGACCCGAGATAAAATCTTTTCCCCCATCACTTTTAATATAAAAAAAATTATAAAAATAATTGTGAATATCTCGAAAGTACGTCATATCGATATTTTTGAACTGATTTATCGGGTGAATCGATATACGAGGAATGGGGGTGAGAAAGAGTGAGAGGGGGAAGAGGGAGAGAGAGAGACTATAAAATCGCCTATCTCTGGCAATCAATGGGTGCAACATAAAACTCCCATTTCCTAGCTCCATCCGCGTCAAACATATTTGTTGCCTTGACCTGGATGCCGTAAGGCACCTGTGGGCAAAGAAATGGCACACTTGCAATGGTTAAGTACTCTATACTGAAACCGTGGCATGATATGACCATTAGTCTTACTGGTACTCATACACCTGGATGCCATAATGGTTGAATACCTCTTGGCAAAGAAATGGAATGCTTACAATGGGGGAGGACGCTATACTGAAACCGTGGCATGATATGACCATTAGCCTTACTGGTACTCATACACCTGGATGCCATAATGGTTGAATACCTCTTGGCAAAGAAATGGAATGCTTACAATGGAGGAATACGCTATACTGAAACCGTGGTATGATTTGACCATTAGTTTTACTGGCACCCATAGACCTGGATGCCATATCCATACCTACCAAATGGTGTTTATTGTTAAGTACTTAATTATTAACCACTTCACCACAACGCTGCATCCGCAAAAGCAATGAGCCATGTGGTTTGAGACGTTTGAGTCTTCTGGTTAGATGAACCTCGTCCAAAATGTGCTTTAACCTTGACGTGACCTTTCATGACGGACTGATTCAGCTTCGTGCTGCACTGTATCTATGTTAAGTTTTCTTGCTTTTCTTTAGTACTAGGATCGACGGCTATATACGCTATTCTAAAACCGTGGTATGGTTTTACCATTAGACTCTGAAATTCCTAGAGTTGAATGGCATATGGTTTAAGCACCGGTTGATAAAGTAGTCATGTTTAAAAAAAAAAAAAATAATAATAATTAAAAAAGAGTTCCTGCGCCCATCAAAATCAAGTTGAATTTTGATCCTGGTCCAATATTTCTCTTAACCAAGATGTTTTGAGCTGTAATAATTTATACAGATATTATGTCCACGGACTTAAAAAGTCATATTTCAGGACAGGTTGCCTAAAATAAACGAATTTTCATACTCAATATGACAAAAGTTACAACTTTCTTCTTGCAGGATGGTACACTGCACAATCATGCTTTTACGTGAGGTTTTGTGCTGAATTGTTCAAAGATTTTGTTTCTTATGCATACTTTGATGTATTGGGAGCCGCTTATGCATATTAAATAATTTAAAAAATTTAAAAGTGGATTCCACCGGAAGCCTATCGTTGTAGGATCTCGTCCAATTCATTCTCGATTTCGTAAGAATTCCTTCCCGGCATCCTTTCCACCCCAGGTACTATTTAGAAATCGTATTATAAATATCATAGGTTTCAGGCTCAAGGTTGGCCGGTGATTGAACTTAGATAAACTCAGGATCGGATGAGATTTAGATTTGTTTTCCGACTTAACAAAAGGAAAGGGATTTAAAAGCTCAAAACTGGTCTATTTGCATACCTAGTCGAGCATTCACGAGCTTACAAAAGCCAGATCAGCGAATTCCGTCGAAGAATTTCCTCTTAATTGTTTCTATTCTAGCTAGACAAGGGGCCGTGATGACAATTAAAAATTCCAACCTTGTTTTTGCCCCGTGTGAACGGAAACTTTCGTTTTCTCGGCTCCTTAGCGAAGAATTGTCTTTCGACGAGAGCATTTCCCGTTTAGGCACTTGTCGTTTTCGCAATTTACATTTCACCGGGTTGAAGAAAAGAATTTCGGATTGGGCGCTGGTTGGAAATTTTCTGAAATAATTGGCCAACCTCTTTCTCCTTTCACTCTTACCAGTTCCCAGGGGAATTTGAACATTAGTAAACCATAAAGGCTAGTAAACATACTGTAAATGTGTATTTGTGCTTATTTTTATAAATAAACCACCTGAATCACCTGGCGATGCCATAACAAAGAGCTTTATTTTACATTCAACATATTTTATGTGTTGAAGCAACTTTTAGAAGAGGTAACCAAAAAGATCAAACCTCAAATGCAAGAATTATTGCTTTTGCCGGTAAAGAGTGATGAGGTAGCTAATAATTTAGAACTAACCTAAAAATTATGTTGGTATATATGGAGCTAGGAAATGGGGGCTTTATGTTGCCCATGCACTGCAGCCTTGTGGTTTATTGTACTTTTCCTAGTTCTTTAGTTCGTGTAATCGAAATCCTTCTTTCAAATAAGATTGGGTCAGCCTTTAAAATTCAACTTGATGTTGTTCAGCAGGAGCCCGCTATTTCACGTAGGCCATTTCTTTGCTAACAGGTCCTCAAGCATTATGGCATCCTGGTGTAGGAGTTCCAGTAAGATTACTGGTCAAATTATACTACGGTTTCAGTACATCTTTTTCCATTGTAAGTATGCCCTTTCTTTGGTAACAGGTCCTCAAGCATTATGGCATCCATGGATAGGAGTTCCAGTAAGACTAAGGGTTAAAACATACAACGGCTTCAGTGCATCCATTCCCATTGTAAGTATGCAATTTCTTTCCCAACAGTTCCTCAAGCATTATGGCATCCAAGGGTAAGAGTTCTAGTAAGACTAAGGGTCAAATCAAACTACGGTTTTAGTACATCCTTTCCCATTGTAAGTATGCCATTTCTTTGCTAACAGGTCATCATGCTTTATGGCATCCAGGGGTAAGAGTTCCAGTAAATCTAAGAGTCAAATCATACTACGGCTTCAGTGCATCCTTTCCCATTGCAAGTATGCCATTTCTTTGCCAATAGGCATTCAAGCTTTACGCCATCCAGGGGTAAGAGTTCAAGTAAGACTAAGGGTCAAATCGTACTACGGCTTCAGTGCATCCTTTCCCATTGTAAGAATGCCATTTCTTTGCGAACAGGTCATGGAGCAAGCCTTATTGCAACCAGGTCTAGGCATCAAATTTGATTGACGATGAATGGAGCTAGTAATGGGTTTTTATGTTTTCTAACACTGCAGCTTTCTGGTTTATTGTACTTTGCCTAGTTCTTCAGTTCGGCATAATCGACTCAATCCTTCTTTCAATAGGTATTTGGTCCTTGACTCAAAATTCAATTTGATGTTGATGAGCAGGACCTCCATATTACCCATTGTAAGTATGCCATTTTTTTTGCCAACACGTACTCAAGCCTTAAGGCATGTAGGTCTTGGGTGCTAGTAAGACTAATGGTCAAGTCATACAATGTTTTCAGAAAAGCTGTACTGCAGAAATGCAAAAATCTTAATGTGCAAACAGTAATGCAGCATTAGACCAGTAGAAAACGCGTAAAAACGATGCCAAGATTGTAGCACCTTTTGTGTACGAGGAACATCCTACTAGAGGACTCAAACGACTCAATGACTTATTGCTTTTGCTGGTGCAACGTTGTGGTTAATAATTAAGAACTAAATAAAATAAAAATATTTTTTAGGTATGTAGCATTAGGTCTGGAGGTGTCCGTAAGACTAACGATTAAATCATACTACGGTTTCAGTATCGCGTACTTTCCCATTGTAAGTATGCCATTTCTTTGCCAACAGATACTCAAGCATTATGGCATCCAGGTCATGGCATCAAGTATGTTTGATCAAGAATGAAGCTAGGAAATGGGGTTTTTAAGATGCTCAAGCACTGCAGCCTTCTTATTATTGTACGTTTCATATTTTCCCGGCTCATATTTGGCCCGACTAAACCTTTTTTTAAGGATGTATTAGGTCTTTGACTGATATCGCAGCAAATTCTTCTCTTGGTTTTTCTTTGTGTTTCAGGTTGTCTCCATGAGTGGTTGTTTGGCATTCGAAGTAGCTACATATGGCTGTTTTTTCCTCAGCATTGCATAACCTGGCAAGGGTCTTTATTGATTATACCCATTATATGTAGACGTTTCTCAGATGCCGTTTAAAAGTTCAGCCTTCCTAGCTGTAGCAGTGAGTTTGCCAGTTTTTGTGATTGCTCTTCTATCGTAAGTTTGCCTCCTCATTCCATAACCTACAAATGGGGTCATCATTGAGCATTACCATGTTATAAGTTATGATGCCAATGGTCAATACATTAGTCCTATCGCCTGGTTTTAGCCTGTCTAGATGTAACAGTGTGTTTGCCAGTTTTGGTGATGTTTCGCTATCGTAAGTGACTTAGAAACACTTCTAGAATTAGTTTGTTTTTGTCTCCCAAGAATAGGTTCATGGCCTGTATGATGCCTGCCTGTTTATCACCCAAAATTTATTTGGAACCCCGGTGCCCAAGATATCATCAGTTTGAGTTAACCATGGTCTCGATCCTTTAGTGACCCTTTTGTTCGAAAACCTAAAATCCTAAAATAAATCCTCTTATCTGTACCTCAGCTTATCAACTACAGAACAGATACAATACACATGTATAAATCACCTATACCAACAGACATCTAGTCACACTCACACACTCCGAGTATCCGATATTCCTTCGGAAAACCATCCCATTCACGCTAATAACTAACTTTACCGTTCAGACGTCACACCCTCACCCCAAAGTGCTAATTATTCCTTGTGGCGGGTATTTATTTCTAGTAAAAATTGTGACAAGTCTTATTTGAGAGAAGCTTGTATTTTTTTAATAAATAAATTATGTATGTTGGAAATATGTACAATACACATATTGTAAATTGAAAGTAAGTAATATATTTCCACCAAAACGTACAACAAACCTAGAAAAAATTATATGTCCATGTTTAATGTGAAACATTTTCCTGCCCAAAATCCACCTTCTTCTTGTTCGGAACGTGATGAAATTAATTCAATAGATGAAAATGTTTCCGCTAGTTATATAATTATGGAAACTATTTCAACACAACTGTTAGATTTTCGATGGAACCAGTTTGTTAGATTTATATAAACTTTTTTTCCTTATAATTAATTATAAATCTATAGGATTCGATGTTCTGGACGGTTTTCACATTTCGAATTCATTTGTATGCACAGAGTCATTTGTCCGACACGTTTTAGCAGAAGCGTTGGTAATGATCGTTTTAAGTAGTTTAACGTAGAAAGTCGAAGCCATGTTAAAACAAAGGCCTAACCGAATCTCGACACGGTGTGACATCCGAGTGCCCTGGAAATATTTCTCGGTGGTTACAAGTGAAAATAACAACATCGCTTTCCTTTGTTCAGCGTTAGAAGTCATCAGTCTGTGCTGTGTGCATGTTGCCTTTATTACGTTCCATACTTTGTTATCTACCAAGAAAAAAACTTGATATATGCTGGATGACGATATGTTTCAGAGAGTGAAAGATAAGAATAAGATGGTCTGACAAAAAGAAATATTCCGCCTATTTCTCTTAGTACGCATTCACGCCAATAAATACACTCTCGACGCACTCGGTTCTCATAACAGGCGACATTCCTACGCGCTCTCTATATAGAGCCAAGACTTTGTCCCAAGGATTCGTCAACCTGACATGGCCATTTCTGTATCAGGTGAGGATGACTCTTTTACGAGTCAGATCCTCCCAGGGCCACCTATCGACATACACAAAGTTGAGCCTAGCATTTCTCGCAGACCACCGTCAATTCTAGCTTTTGTAAATTACAATTACAATAAATTAACGACCGTATCTAGCTGGTTGGGCTTCAAGGGCGATCAACAGCTAGGTCATTTAAGCCCCAATGCACTCAGTTCTATCTACATTACGCGTTCACGCTAATAAATACATTCACTTTCAACACACACTAATATCAGTTGTATCTTTATATTATGACCATCCCCAAGAGCATCATTCGTTTCAGGAACGTACCTCATCTTCAACGGATGAGACGAGCTGTCCTGAAATATAGCGAACAACCAAAGCAGAAAAAATGGACAATAAATCTTCACTAAATACAGAAAAAACGAACAACACCATAGAATTTATAAAAATTAATTTTATTCTAACAACAAAGTTAAAAAAATTAAATGTAAAAATCAAACAAAGTACATAAAAAATGATAAACATAGCAAACAACCAAAGCAGAAAAAATTAACAAAATACATTAAGTAACACAAAAAATGGACAACACTACAGAATTTATAAAACCCAACTTTAACCTAATAAAAAAGCTTTAAAAAAATGAAAAGTAACAATAACAAATACATAAAAAGGGACGATACACAAACCGAACAACCAAAGTGGAAAAAATAAACAAAATACCTTCATTAAACTCAGAAAAAATTAACAACACTACAAGATTTATAAAAACCAATTTTACCTTAACGAAAAAGCACATACATTTAAATACATAAAAATGATAATCATAGGGAACGACCAAAGCAGAAAAAGTGGACAAAATACATTTAATAAAAAAAACAAAAACGGATAACATTACAGAAATTCTAAAAGTCAACGTTAACCTAATAAACAATCTCAAAAAAATTAAACCTAAAAAACAAACAAAATGCATAAAAAAGGACGATAAACACAGCGAACAATCAAAGCAGAACAATTGGACAAAATACATTCAGTAAACCCAGAACAAAACCAGGGTTTAAAAATACCAATTTTACCTTAACAAAACAGTTTAAAAAAATTACATGTAAAATCAAACAAAATACGTGTAAAAGAGTATAAACATAGCGAACAACCAAAACTGAATAAAGCACCATCCGTAAACACACAAAAAAGGGGTCAACACTAGTAAAGTTCCCTCAACCAAACTTTTATTTAAAAAATGCAAAAAATGAAAGAAAAAAATCTACATAATGTTTCTGCTTTGGTTATTCCCTATGAAAGAAATTATTAGTTATTCGCTATTAAAGAACCCAAGTTTAACCTAATAAAAAATTGAACAAAATACGTTCAGTAAACACAGACAAAAACGAACAACACTTCATAAGTTATAAACCAATCTTTAACTTAATAAAAAAGATTCAAAAATAATTTAACTTGGAAATCAAACAAAACACCTAAAAACAGAAAATATAAGCATAACGCTCAAGCGAAGAAGAAAAACGGAACAGCACTACATTAATCTGAAAAAGAAAGTACAAAAATAAGTGTGTAGATGAGTCCATCAACTTGTGAAAAAATGTTTTGAAATTTTTGTTTGTACATAAGCTGCAATTTTTTATTGATTTCTGATATTTATGGTATCGGGATTTTATGGTTTCGCAGTTTAGTTGTAATGTACGAAAAATCAGACTACAATAAATTCAAATTAACTGGATTTTCCATTGGATTTTCATTCTTTCTCTGCAGAAGTTTCATAGTTCTGAAATGACTGAGTCGCTTTTTGTATTGATAAATGATACTGAAAGTCGGGTAATTTACAACAGGCGGATCTGAAATATTGAAATATCATTTAATGCTTCTTTCTCTTTTCAAATTAACCTTTTCACGATTACCATGAGTGAAATCGCTTTGCGAATCGATTATCGCCTTAATTTGTCGCAGTCCTTTAACATGCTCAGTTAAAAAAAAAAAAAAAAAAAAAAAAAAAAAACTCCGTTCATTTCGAGGTGGGATAAGTGAAGCCAGCACATGTTAATCAAATTTCTATATCCATTTGTCTAAATAATAAAACTCAATTACATTTAACCCAGTACTTCAATGAATTTACGCTGATTGTGTTCGGACTTTTGATGGTACAGCCGTAAGACAGCAGAGAGTGAAACTGGGCCAGAAAGAATGGTGAAACAGTCGTATTAGGCTGACTACAAAGCCGCAAAATAAGAGAAAATAGAAACAGAAAAAAACAAAACACTGTTATTATAGAAAGACATGAGTATTTTTGATTCATATCACCTGTAATTTTCACTTTTAATATGAGCTTCCGCGAAATAAAGTGGAATGGGAAATTCCAAATACGTAAGTTGTTACGTTAAATCTAATATTTGCAGGACAAAAATTTGAGAATTTAGCAAAAAAACATTTATTTCTCTTTCAATTTTGCAGCTCAGAGCCTGTGAATGACTGAGTGAGTGTGTTATGCGTGAGTGAGTGTGAATGTGATTAGACTAAAATAAATTGTGAATGTGTGTGTGTCTGAATGTCTGTTTGTCTGTGTTTGTGAATGACTGAAAGTGAATGTGTTATGCATGAGAGTGTGAATGTAAAAGACTAAAAGAAATAGTCAGTCTGAATGTCTGAATGTCTGTGTCTGTGAATGACTGAAAGTGTGTGTGTTATGCATGAGTGAGTGTGAATGTGATTAGACTAAAATAAATTGTGAATGTGTGTGTGTGTCTGAATGTCTGTTTGTCTGTGTTTGTGAATGTCTGAAAGTGAATGTGTTATGCATGAGAGTGTGAATGTGAATAGACTAAAAAAAATAGTGTGTGTGAGTGTGTTTGTGTGTCTGTGAATGACTGAAGGTGTGAGTGTGTTATGCATGAGTGAGTGTGAATGTGATTCGGCTTAACTGTGTTAATGTATGCGTGAGAGTAAATGGGACTGAGCAAGTCAATTTGTGAATAAGAAGTGTTAGTATGTAAATTTCTGAGATTGTGAATGAGAGTGAAAGGACAATAAAAGTCAATTTAGGAATAAGTGTTTGTCTGTAAATTTCTGAGAGTGTGAGGGAGAGTAAATGGACTATAAGCAAGTCAATTTGGAAATAAGTGTTTGTAAATTTCGGAGAGTGAATGGATTGTAAGCAAGTAATTTGGGAATAAATGTTTGTAAATTTCTGCGAGTGTGACCGTGTTATGTGTTAGTCAGAGTAAGTATGAGTAAGTCAATTTATGTGAAAATTTGGGTTTGTAAACAACTAAGAGTGTGTATTTATGCATGAGTGAGAGTGAATGCGAGTATGAGTAAGTTGAGTGGCGAATAGGTGTATGTCTGAAAATGACTGAGAGTGTGAGAGTGTTAATGTGATTAGACTAAAATAAATTGTGAATGTGTGTGTGTGTGTCTGAATGTCTGTTTGTCTGTGTTTGTGAATGACTGAAAGTGAATGTGTTATGCATGAGAGTGTTAATGCGTGAGTGATGGTGAATGCAACTGCGAGAAAGTCGATTTGTGAGTAGGCGTATTTCTTTGAATGACTGAGAATGTTAGTGTGTTAATGCGTGAGTGAGATTAACTAAGACAGTTTGTGAACAAATGTCTGTAATGGAATGCGAGTGTGTTAATGCGTGGGTGAGGGTAAATGTATGAGAAAGTCAATTTGCGGATAGGTTGTGTCTATGAATGGCTAAGAGTGCGAATGTGATAATGCATGAATGAGTGTGAATGAGAGTATGAGTAAGTCGATTTGTGAGTGGGTGTATGCCTGTGAATGACTGAGAGTGTGAGTGTGCTAATGCGTGAGTAAGAGTGAATGCAGTTGAAATTAATTTGTGAATATGTGATGTCTGTACATTACTGAGAGTGTGATGCGCGAAAAAGTTGCCTGGAAACTTTGTACGGTTTTAAATAGCAAATTCACTTTCTTTTTACAAAAGCCGGTTATCGCTGCGTTCAAATTGTTAAACGCGTTTTAAAGGATAGTTCTCAGCCGATCAAAAGCTAGTTTTCTTTCAAGAGCTCTTTTACCACTTTCAAATTTTTTTCAACATACACATTTGGGTGTCTTCTTCGACTCTCGACTTTCGTTTTCAACACTCGCCGGACCGGAACTCCAAATGTCAGTGCCATCATATATCGGACCCGGTATAAAAAGAAAATGAAAGGTGTCAACAATATCAAGAAAGTAATTTTAAAATTTAGTTTGTTCTTTAAAAGTATATATAATTAGAAGAATAAACTGGTATAGAAAGTTTTCATTTTTAAGTGTAAAGATTGGAGTTCACTTCGGTTTGATCAATTTGTTGAATAAAATTTCACAGGAGTGATAGATTTTATTTCACAGTAAAAGGAAGTAGCCCGGTGATTAATAGAATCAACTTCGCCGGACCTTTTCTCTTACTCTCATCAACTCAGAGGAAATACTTTCCATTGTGTACGAGCAAAAGTCAGTTTTAATGACGGGAATGAGAGGAAATGAAAAGTGTGGACCACCTGAAGAGTCTTTTACTTTCTGCAGGGCGTACGGTTGATTGATTGTTCATTTTTTAAACTTGGATCCTTTTGGAATGAACTTTTCTAATTATGTTTAGCACTGCTCATCATTTCTGGCTCAAAAGAGTTTTAGCGCTCATTTTAAGTATTGCAAAGAAATTGATAGACCCAAAGAGGTGACTTCTTCATTTAAGAAAAATTCCAGGAATATATAATGAAATTGATACTTATTTATTGATCAAAAATTGTTTGTCCTTATTTGAAACTATATCATTTATATAAAAAATAATGTGTTTTATTGTCATGGGTAATATCCATGTTTTATTTTTCTCCAAGGATATTTTGCTTATTGCTCCTGATTGTTTTTTTCCAAATAGTGTGTTTCTTCCCCGATCCAATTGGAGCATATTAAAAGTAAATCCGTTCTGTCTATCTAGGAATGTGCCAATGTGAAACTTACATGCGTAAAAAGTGAAACGGACATGTGAAATGTTCCGCACCCTTAAGCACGCCTTGTGCAGGAAGCCAGCCGGGGCTCCTCCTTTGAAATCCAAATGAACCAAAAATCCAATTCCGTTGCAATAGAAGAAAATATTGGACGTCAATATACACCAAAGTTCCCGGCAAAAAACTAAACTAGGACGGCTTTTTTTTTAAATATTGAACCTATCCAACCAATATACGCTACATTGGGTGACCAAAATTTATACTTTAATAATAAATCTTGGTTGAGATGAAAAAGTTAGTGTCACGAGCGGGATTCGAACCCACGCTAGTGACACTAACTTTCTCATCTCAACCAAGACCCCAAGACCTTACGTAAAAACAAAAAGTAATTTACAAAAGAAATTTGGTCAATTAGACTACTAAACATAATTGATTATGTTAAAATATGTTTCAATGCTGAACTGACCGATTTCCCGGGTCCTTTTCTCAGTAAATAACTGTCCCTTTTTTCATTAATTTTTTTAATAGCCTACAAACGTTTGAACAGTGTACAACCTCGAGTGTTCAGATTTATAAAAAAAATCCCTTAAATTTAGTGTTCTGATTGACCAAATTACTTCTTTCAATTAATTAATCTTTCTAAGTAAGTTTGAAGTCACGATAGCTCAAGTGGTTAGAGCAGCGGTGTGTTGAGCCAAAGGTCGTGGGTTCGAATCCCGCTCGTCACGCTAACTTTTTCATTTCAACCAAAACCTATCTATACAAAGATTAATTACGTCTCCAACCATTGTATTCCCTATCGCACTGGAGGTAGTCTGATCTGTTAGAAAAAAAAATCCGACATCACACCAACTTCATTGTTATCTTTGTGGTTTTGCGCTGACTGAATGAAATAAAAAAAACAGGCAAAAATTTTAAAAATCTGTAATGAAACTTTCAAAAAATTGACCAAGATCGAATACAGATGATTTGGCATCTTCAGATCCAATGATGTCATCGTTCAAATGGCTTGATAATCATAATAATCGAAATTGATAGTATTAATTATTTTAATTAATTATACTTTTCATCTCAATCAAAATCTTAGATAAAATGTATAATTAATTAAAGTGATTTAAATGTTTTTAGTGGTCAACTTCTTTGATGTGTATTGCCTGCTGATTTTCAAATATTTTTATATAATTTTTTTTATTTGAAAAATGTTAAATAGTTTAAAATGAAAAAACGTAGTACGTACTTTCATTGTGAACGGCACTCTCTAATTCCTTGCACTAACTGAGGGTTCAAAAGTGATAGCAACTTTCTTATAACGCAGGGGTCCCCACTTGGTGCAAGTCCACCCCCCAGTTCGGGAGTGTTACGAAATTTCATATTCCCCGTCGGTGCCCCATACGACACGGAGGAAGCACCTTGGCAGTTTTGACTGGAGGCACCATTCGGGCCCCGATTCGACGCCCTGGACGTCGTTGGGAAATAAAACGACGGGACGGACGTTTAAGATCTTACGCGAACGTCAAGTCTGACATAGACATGACTGATAACGTTGGTAAACGACGTTTTAGCAATAGTTTCATATAAAAAGCGAGACATTTCTAACCATTTATGATTAGCAAATAAAAAACTTTAAAAAAAAAACAGTAATAACACAATTTTGTCGTGAACAACAGCAACCACCAAGCAAAAAGTGCCATAGACATTTTGAACAATTTCAATCACTGATTCTAATTATCTATACCTACCTTACCTGAAAGATTTTTTTATATTAGATTTTATTTATTTGTAATAAATTTACCTAGAACAAATTCCTTTAAGTTTCAGGGGAAGTGGCAGGACACTATTATATCCCTTTACAATAAATGATCTAGGGGGCGTCGGTGGCCCCCAACGGTTTACTGTAAGGTAAAGGTCCCGGGTTCGAATCCAACGGCCCTGCATTCGAACACGACATACTTACAAATGGGCTTTTTTTCAAAAACACCGGCACCCCCTTTAAAAAAAATAATATATTTCATCCCTAGCCTAAATATCTTTTCACGTCAAAGAAGCCGATGCCTTATACAAAATTGTCTTTTCTATACCGACTTCCTTCCTCACCCCCTCAAAATCCAACATATATAAAAAATAAAACAGCAAAATCTCACTGGCACTGTCAACACGACATGCAAGAATGGCACAAGTACACAGAAGACAAACACTTTGAGTCAGTAGAAATACTTTGATTGAATATAAAATATATTTTGCATTGTATACATTCACTTTTTCACATCCTAAAGGTATATGTTAAATGTAAACAATGTTTGTAAATCCCAGGCCCTGAAGATGATCTCAATAAAGATCGAAACGTTGGCACGATAAAGAAAATGTTTTTCTGAAACCTACATCACACCAGGCCGCATCTCACGATACCTGAAAAAATACAATCAACTTAAACAAATGAATAAATAAAAACCAAATTACATAAATACGTTAATAAATTAAAAGATTAATAATCAAACAAATACGCACGTTCGTATATATAATTTACAAGTTCATAAGAATTCTTGGTCCGTCCGAATAACGTTTTTCAATTAATTAATCTTTAAGTAAGATATTGGTTGAGATAAAAAAGTCAGTGTCACGAGCGGGATTCGAACCCATGATCTTCGGCTAGATAGCCGCTGCTCTACCCAGACAACCACTGAGTTTTTATCAGCACTCAAACTCATTATTTCAAGCATAAGCATTTGCCATCAATGCTGTTCCTTAAAAAGTTTTAGTTACCATGGCAAAAATATCGTAATAAGATCGGATAGCCAAGCTATTAAAATGTTCAAAAAATCAGTTGACGCATCCAAAATCTCAAAAACTTGGTGGTTGACGAGACACAAGGGAATTTTGGGTAATGAAAATATATTGGCTAGAGAAGGACCTGAAAGTCTGTATAAAGCCCTGAAGATATTATTGGAATATCAAACATGGAGTCCTCCATCTCAGAATTGATCCAAAGAAGAAAAAAGGAGGAGTAGATAAAGTCAAGAGGTGCTAGACACACAAACCTTATATTAAAACAACCTTTACCAAAAGTGCGCTAAACTCAGATGAGTGATGGTATGGTATGGTATAGTGGAAAAGGATTCTAGGAGGCGGGGTTTCTATACCCCAGGCACTGCAGCCTTCTGGCTTATTGTACCTTCCTAGTTCCTTAGTTTAGTCAATAGGCTCGATCCTTTTTCTCAGAAGTATCAAGCCATTGACTATTATTGCTGCAATGTCGTTCTCTGAGTCTTTTTTATACGTTAGGTTGAACCTCCATTGAGCCGTTGCTTCGCATTAAGATGATATGAGTGGCAGTTTCCCCATCCTCATTACATAGTCTGTAAATGGGATCATCATTGTATATGCCCATGTTGTGCAGGTGTTTTCTTAGATGCCAGTGGCCGATTAGTAGTCCTACCACTCCTCTGAGATTTACCCTCTCCAATTGTAGTGGTGTTTTTGCTAGTTTTGGTGAGGATGAGTAATAGTATATACTGGTCACTAACATCTGACACAATAACAACATGGACATATCCAACGGTGATCCCAATTGCCGTTTATGCAGTCAAGAGTCTGGAAACTATGGTGGAGAAAATAATCAAAATTATTTTTAAAAAATCAAAATTAAAACAAAAACTTGGGACATAGAAAAACACTGCCCTGCTAGGAGGCTATAGTGGAAAAAAATCAATAAAATTAGTCAGTGATTCCACAGGAAAATCTCAAAAATCTAGGAAAACCTGATATCTTCGGTATCAGGGCACAAATATACTAGTGTTATATACAATGCAACAACCCTGTTTCCACCAGCACTTAATTTTTAAAAAAGGCCTCATTAATTAGACACACGTTCTAGGAATGTAAACAATTTATATAAATAAAAGCATAAATTGGAATCAATTGAGAAAGGAGAACTTTGCAATACGGTGACAAAATCCAAAAACAAACTGGTTTCTAGAGGAAAACAAGAACCCTTGGGTTTTTGCTGTCAGTTCACTTGGGGAGCACAATGTCATGAAAGCTGTCAAAACCCCAGGAGCGTGAGCGCATCCTATGCTCACGTTGCTTGGCGCCCATTTTCAAATTTGACCACTTTGTTTCAAACATTTATACGATATAAAAACATCTTTTGTCATTTACAAAAAAAAAATTAAAATACTTTTCTTTATTGAACGACTAGCATTGATTCGTCCTTTTTTGTATTTCTAATATACTACGTATAAAGAGAAAAGATAAGGAATTTTGAGTAACGAAAAGGCAGGCGCTTTGGCCAAAGGAGGATCTGCACATACGCCTTTTATCTTATTTTATTATTCTTGGGATAATAAAAACAAACGCAGAATCATTCATCTCAGAATAGATTGAAAAAAAATATAAAAAGTGAAGTGCACTAGGTGCTAGGCAAAGTAAGCTTATGTTAAAAGAAGCTTCAGCAATGAAATTGTAACAGCGGCAGTCATTGTAGAAGGCTACAGTTCCTGGGGAGCACAAACTCCTCGCCTTAGGATTATCAACATCATCATCAAAAGTTAATTTTTTAAATACATCTCTAATCGTTTTGATTTTTTTATCGCAATACGTAAAAGAACAGATTACGTGGCGATGTTATGCTGCAGTGAACTTTTGTCATGAGAAAAATGTGCACATTAGGTTTTAACGACCTACGACTCTCTGTGGCATAATGTTGTCGACCTAATAAATTATATACGACATAGAGGAAACATAGTGAAATTTAACTGTCGCATTAAAAATGAACAATTCACCCATTTAGCTAGGGATGTAACGGACTTTTTGCAATAGGAAGGAAACCGTCAGTGTAGATTTTTTCCCCACTGAAACATCAGTTTACGTCAATTTACTGGCAAGTCACAATAAACAGCACGAGCATAAACGGTTTTTCAAACTTGACGACAATTGCGACCTTTTTGACTAGAGTGAACTTAGGAAAAAAGTCATAGTTGGCAACTTCATAGTCGTAAAAGAAAAATATTCCAATTTTTATTTTATTATTTTTATATTTTTAATATTAGCTGGATTATTACATCCTTGCTAGTCATTGATCAATTTATTTCAGAGATTGGGATGCGAGGACGTCACTTCAAGTCATGTGGCTAAATTGGAAAAAATATCTAATAATTGGTACAATTCGACAAGAAGAGTTAACAGATTTTAAAAAAAGGCATGAAAAAATTCGCTTTAAATTTTAAAAAAGATGTTAATATTCGTAAAATTTCTATCAATCATATCGCACAGGGTGTTCGGCTACTCATGATTCAAACTTTGCCAGTAGATTCTGCATTCAAAATGGAACCAAAAAGTCCTAATTAACTTAACTTCGGATTAAGTCCGAATCTAATTTTTTTCGGGAGTTATTCCACTTGTTCGGATTTTTTGAGATTTCACGATCTTGCTTCAAATAAACAATGATAACTTCAAAACTAAAATGTTTTGCTCAAATCCGTTGATACCATTAAAACTACGTTCAATTTCCAATAAGTTGTGACAGATACTACACTTAATAGAAATGTTAAATGATGGGGTGAGTGTGGTGTTCAATACTTTCCGAAAGTATATAGTTCCTACTCGCAGTAAGTTGTTCTGCAACGATCCGGATTTCGAGCCTCTTAGCTCATCATCAGGTTGAAGGACTTGCCATCTCACTTTGGCAATGCACGTCGAGAGACGTGGTTGTAGAAGTCCTTCAACATGATGATGAGCTAAGAAGCTCGAAATCCGGATCGTTGCAGAACAACTTACTGTGAGTAGGAACTATCCTTTTGGAAAGTATTGATACTACACTTGTTGGTGAAATATGCGTTTTAGCAGCCAGAACTTTAAAAATATATTTTTACTACTTCCAAACATAGAGAACATCAAATCCATTTTAGTGCTTAACAAAAGTAGTTTTGTCAAAGATGAAGAAATTTAAGAAAGAAATGAAAATTCCGTAGTTGACAGGTCGTTTAGGTGGAAAGATTAAGAAATAATAAACAAGTAATCATAGTGTTAAAACGATATCACCTAGATACGTAAAAAGTTTTGAATATTAAAATTATTTTATTCCGGGGAAGTGCACCATCAAACCTATCAAAAAAGCTCCAGTGTGACCTTATAACCTCTGAAATCCTTCGATCCTCCTAAAAACATACGTTCCTAACATACGTAATGCTGTCTTAAGGACTTCAAGCTTTCCTTTACAACGGAAGTTTTTCGTTATAAAAATAGTCCCAAAACCTACCCCATTTACCTCAATCCTATCCCCCGATAAGCTTCCTACCATTCTCGGAAAAATCAGAGAACCAAAACATCCCATTTCATAATGAGGGGTGCTTTCCATTATGTGGCTCAAGCCTTTAAGAGGGTCCGGCGTTCCGGTTGGCTGTGGAAGACCATAAGCATCCTTCCCTTCATCTTCTCATATTCCGATCATTTTTTTTTCCTGATAAACAACAAATTTTACCTATTTCCGGCCTCTGCCGGTTTTCGCTTCCTCGGGTGCGGACCTCCTTACGACTTTCTTCGTCCGCACCTTAGGTCCGTTCGTCGGTCCCATAAACTCGCCAGGTCAGTCGCATCCGTTGGTAGGTCGCTCAACGGCCGGTGCCGTTGGTCGGGTGGCTACGAAGCTGCGCTCCCGATCCATGTGGCTGCAGGCAATGGAGAGTGAGGACCTCAAGGCCGTTAGGGAAAGGGTGAGGAGCAGCCTCGGCAATTCCTTAATGCCGAGGTCCCTGAGCGTCGCCTTTGTACGAACAGGGATACATCCCCTTGCCCCCACTACTACACCAGCCGTAGTCACGGAGACCGGCGACGAGGACCTGGAGACACTCGTCGTGTCTCCTCACTATCTTGGAGTGATTCTCCGGGCACGTGGAGAGGACGTGAGAGAGCACTTCCTGCATTCGGCCGGCGTGTTCGAGTCAGCCCGTCTCAACGCCTCTCTCGTGCCCATCGAATTATCTTCTTTCAGGTCAGATGTTCCCATCATTACTCATGAGCGTTGAGACCCATGAGGATCTTTTCCGTCCGGATATATCCCCAAAGGGACTTCTCAGACGCCTGGTGCCCCCGAAGGAACACCAGGAAGATTTTACATGCACGGACTTGTCACATTTCTTGGCTAGCGAGGTAGTGAATACTAGCCAAGTGCAGGAGTGCCCTGAAAAGGGGACACCACATGTGCCTTGAAAAAGGCGATTTTGTAGCTTCCAGCATAGCCTCTCGACTATGCCTTTCACCACCGCCGGAGAGAGAGTAGGTTAGCCGGTACCCTACAGCTAAGGTACAATTTGTTTGCATACCACTACGAGTCCAACTTCAATTAGCAGAGCCGCTAGGATGCTCTACTCTCGTGGTACAGTTTTATTTTTAAGGTGGGACTGATGGCCCGCCCGGGAGATCTTGCAAACTCCCTACTGATGTACCTGTTGTCTGAGGGGTGTGGGTTCAGTAACCCAGGAACACAGCATGGGAAGGAAAGGAAAAAGGAAAAGGTAAGGAAGGATAGGGAAGGTATGGTAATTGGCCTCCATCATTGGTTACCCCCAGGCACCGGAGCGTGATGGTAGCACTTGCCTAGGCCCATATGGAAGGTTACCCTATGGGGTGCTTCTTTCAGGTCAGTCAGTGAACATCTTTCTCTACAATCCTGTTAAAGCTGGAGTCCCACAGGGTAGCAGCTTTGGTCCCTTCTTTTATTCAACGCACACCCGTAACACACATCAATCAACACGTTTGTAGATGATTCTGCTATCCTAGCTTCAAATAAAGGTCCTTTTCCATTACTGGCTCATCCAATCGAGACAGAACCTTAGCCGAAAAAGTGGTGAATAAAAATAAATGTAGGTAAAAGCCAATCCATAACGTTTTCCGGAACGAATAAATACCATCACTATACCTACATCACTCTCCTTATACCACATCCATTACCTCGGGATGTATATCAACAAAAGACGACATGGAATAAACAAGACTAAAAAGGCACTAACTAGGTATTACAAAACACTCACTACCTTTAGACAAACGATCAAAACTGACGTTCAACAAACCCTTTTGGACATATGGCATTGAACTATGAGGTTTAACCAAGCATTCCAATTAGAATCAAAATTTCCTCAACCAAAATCTTCCGGAAAATAGTAAATGCTTCTACGTATCCAATCACACAAGCCACAACGACCACAATGAAGCATACTGACCAAAACCCCGTTCACTACATAATTGGAATTTCTATTTGTCGATTCTATCAAGAATTTTTCTTCTAAAACCTATTATTTGCTACAGGACTACTGGAAAATCATTAATACCTAAGGATATTAACCTTCTAATATCTCGAGGTTAAAAAGAACCGTACTTTTACGGTCAATGTCCCCGTTACGGAATTCAAGACCCGACGTAGTCGTAATAGTATTAAAGATGTAGTTTGTAATTCGACAACTCTCACCCACGGACTTTCTCCCAGGGTCAAGGTGAAGTCCTCAGTGCAAACAATCCATTATCCGCCTTGACAAAAGCGCGCATCATAACTGAACTACGCTTTTTTTAAAACACGATCATTTCAACACCGAAAAAACATTAATTTTTCTTCAATACGTAAGTAATAAAAAATTATGTAAAAAATTTTCGGAAAGAAACTATCAGTGGTCTTAACATTTGCACAGTAAAATGTACACATTTATATGTGAGTTTGGGATGAATGAGGAAGTGATTGTTGTGTAGCGAGTAGGAGACTGCATTATTAAATTAACTTAAATCAGAAAGTAATTTATTTAGTTTTAAATAAATACCTTCTAGTCTAGACTTTTGAACTACCATAAAGGTTTTCTAAGACAATTGAATCCATAAAGTTGCAGGAAATGGTTCATAATTTGTTGTCGCTCTTCATGCTCTTTTGTCTGGTGGCCGGGAAAAAAGCATAGCCCCTCTCGCGTCTTCCGTACGGCATAACCCAGAAATGGTCCATCCTGTCAAAAATCTCCTTTCATTAAAGGTGGCGTAAAAATAAAATCTAGAATTTAATTGTACAATAAAAATATGTTATTCTCGTTTAAAATAACGAAGTTAGTGTCATTTCCCAGAACTAAGAATAAGAAGAATTAAGGATAAAATAAGAAAGCCACCACCACGCGATTCCTAGCGAAAATTAAATTGTGGGGGGGTGTATAAGATCTTTTTTACTAAAATTCATCGTTTCTGAATTAAATGGGTGGATTTTAGAATCCCCCCGTATAAATATACATAGTTACAATTTGACAACCTAAACATAAAACTTGTTAAAAATTGAACATAAAAATTTTTATAATAAAAATAATTTTCAGGAGAAAAAAAATTTGATGTTTTAAGAATGGGAATTTATAATTTTAACGTAAACTATTCAATATAATTCTAGTTCGTTTTTTCATTAAAAAAAAAAAAAAAAAAATGAAAAATACAATACGTGGTAAGTCGTATTGAATCGGTTCTTGGTTGAGTGGGGCCCTCATCAGTCGGTAGTAGTACAAGCTATGCTCCCCAAGTGAACTGACAACAAAAACCCAAGGGTTCTTGTTTTCCTCGTGCACCCAGTTTGTTTTTGTTTTTTCTTCTCCTCCTCACACTTCACTCCGATTTGTTTTTCTTTTTTAAATTATCTACACCCCTGGTCCCTATGTCTAATAAATGAGTCAATTTTTTGTTGGGTGAAATGGTCGTTGCATTGCATATAGGACTGGTATTTGTGGGTCCTGGTGCCCAGGTTTTAGGGATTTCAGACGCAAACACTGTCTATACTAGTACACCATAGATACCAGATCCTAATTGACTTTTTAACAGTGACACAGCAGGCACGGAATAAAATACCTTTTTGTGTTTTAATATAGAATGAGATCCTTTCCCCCCCCCTCTCTACATATATATATTTTATTTTCCTCTCTTTAAAATCAACACAAGGCTCTTCTCATAAACTTAGTTTATGGTGTCAAATTAACCATTTAAATTTACTTGTAGCTAAATTTTCAGTAATTTCCTTTAACTTAATCATTAGAAATCCAATACCATCCTCTCAATAATACCTCACTAAATAGAATAACTTTGGAATCTCATTTGATAAGTTGTAATTTAAAGTGTATAAAATAGGTCAGTAATTTTCTGAGAGGCTAGGATCTTTACCCGGCTTGGCAACGGGTATCACGACCGACTCCGTCCAGTTTTCTGGATAATATCCCGCACCCCATATTTCGTTAAACAACTCCAAAAGCTTTACTTTTCCTTCTGGAGACAGATTTTTAATCATGGAATCTGTGATCTCATCACTTCCCGGGGAAGATTCTTTCACCGAAATCAGAACAAGATCCAGTTCAGCCAGAGTGAGGGGTGTTCCAAACGTCTTCATCAGTTGCAAAATTTAAATCGTGTCTTTCTTCCTCCTCTTTTATCTGCCTGAAACGCTCCTAATACCTGTTGGAATTAGAAACAGATTCAAAGTGACGAGCTATTCGCCCAGCAATTTGAATGTGTTCTGTTATGTCCATGTATTCTGGACGAAGTATTGGCATAATTGGGGGTTTTCTTTTGCCCAAAATTGCCCTGATCTTCCTCCATATATTCGAGGATTTTAGAGAGCTTTGTTTGGCTTCCTTTATTATTCTTCTTTCTTTAGCTCTGGATTTACGTAAGCTTGACAAATTTTCATCAGTTGGAAACCTCCACAGCAATGAAGCAGACAAGTTCGCATTCCCTATTCCACCAGGGAACCCAGTTACGAACTTTCCGGTTCCCTGTTTTTGGAATCGCTTCAGAGGTGGTAGCTATAATTTTTTCCGTAAACTTAGCAACTTCTGTGTTGACGTTGTTGCATAGGTTAGGAAAGTGGGCAGTTTGAGCATACTTATTCCAATCTGCCATGCGGGTATTCCATTTAGGACAAAATTCAAAATCCATTTTACGATTATGGGATTCTATTTTTATTGGAAGGTGATTTTGGACATCCGTTTCGAGGACGTTCCATTCAAAATTGGTCCCTAGGGACGGAGAAACAATCATCAGATCTATTGCACTAACTGACCCGGTATAAATATTCAGATGAGTGTGTTCCATCATTCAGTTTTATCCAGTTTCCCTCTAAAAGCTTTCAAAATTCTGGATTTTTTATAAGACATCATAATACTCATAATTCCAATTTATAATTGACATTGAACAAAACACGTCTCATTCTGAATTTTTTAGATAAAGTGTAAAATAAATTTATTAGAATCCTTTATTAGGTGTTGAACTGTAAGACCAAATTAAACTGACAACAAAGTCAGCCTCTGCTCGGTCCCAGGGCACATGGGAGTAGAAGGCAATGAGAAATCGGACTCCCTTGTAAAAAAAAAAAAAAAAAAGACTGCTACACTGCTGATAGCACCCGGACCCTTCTGTGGCCTCAGAACCCACATTATGAGAGTACCTCAGACAGAAAAACAAAAAGAAAATGAATTCACTCGTTGGACATAGGCAATCTCCTAATAAATTTTGGAAGAAAAGAAGTTTAAGAATATGTCGAAGGAAGCAGAAATAAACCGAGAATCCCAACGGGATTCTGCAAAGAGGCAGGGGAGACACCAACACATCTTCTAGCAAACTGCAGTGCTACTGCTATTTTGTTCTATTTTAAATCTTTTATATCAATTCTCTGGGGGCCGCGATAGCCGAGTGGTTAGCGTGAGAGACTCTCGGCTAGTAGACCCCACCATCACCTCTGGCCCTTTTTTCACGATACCCCCCCCAAAAAAAATATCAATTCTCAGGTCAAATCCATTCTCAATAAATCAAATTATGGTTCAAGTATGTGGATTAAGAAATGTTGTACTTTTAATGACAGCATACTTTATTAATCAGTACAAAAGAAACTCCATTCATTGTTGGTGCACTGTGACAATCATTTAAAATTATAAATTACAAAATTACATGTACACAATGTCATAATACACATAAATAAATGAAAACTGTTTATTACTTAATATACTTAAACACTATGTACTTTTAAAGCTGAGGAATTATGTTTAATAGAACTTATCCAAGGCCTTTTTTGTGCAATTTTCTTTCTCCTTACTTACCCTTATAATTCTGTTTTAAAAACTAGCAATGTCTTTTGGATCCATGTATGTATAAATAAATTAATTAAGAAACAGGCCAGATAAGTTTAAAATTTTTGAACATGAATTTAAATACAATCCGTTTTATTAGCCATTTGCCCAGTTTATGAATAGTTTCGGTTTAAAAATTTAACTTATTGCTAAGGCACAATTTTTGGTAACCTCCCTTGACGAAAAGGAATTATTATCCGCACCGGTCATCACAACTTAACTTAAATAAATAAAAATCATACTTTTACGAATATTTTCAACGTCAATATGAACTCGGTGAATTATAAATACAACAAAATATATTATTTTACAGTTTGTTTTAAAATGCCTTGACATTCAGCTCATCGTTTCAAGAATAACAATGAATTTATTCAGTACTTTTAATTTTTTTTTTTTTTTAATTCTACTACTAATTCTACTGTAAGTAGCCTTCCAAATTAACACTTCAGCAATTGATTTCGTAATCTGAAGGCACTTTAATCCTCTAGAGATTAGATTATTCTGAAAACTCACTCAACCAATTAAATAAAAATTTAAGTTTTCATTTGAAATTTTTAATTTGTTATATAAAAATATATACGGTGTATCCAACAAGGATATGATTATTTTCTGATATGTGTCAAAAAAAGGCAGAAAACCAAAGGTGAATGTGTGTAAGAGTGAGTTTGAACAATGACAATTTTTTTTTTTAAATTTACCTACCGAAATTTTCTAGTCAACTTTTCTACTTAATTTTTATTTAGATCAAAAGTAAAAACCTGAAGATTCTAGTTCATCTAATTTTGCCTTCTTTATTTCGTACTATTCCTCAAATTTTTCCTAACAAAATTTGTTTTTACTAATATAAAATAGATTTTTAATTGATAGGATAATGTTTGTTTTTTGATATTTTACTAAAAGAACACATGGTTCTTGTATTTATGCAAAATTAAAATTCTGGATGGACTCAAAATAGACATGGAAGACGATTTTATTGTAACAGCATTGATTAAACTTTAATTTTTAAATTATGGACAGTTAATAGTTTAAAAATAATAGTAAGAAATAAGAATTTCTGAGAAAAAATAACTTTACTCTGTTTAGAATGTTCAAGAACAAATTTAAGACAGTTTATAGAAAAAGCAACAAAATAAAAATTCACCTTCATTTCTCAATCTGTTCTTAATTATTATGTATGAACATGTTAAATTTATAATTGATCATTGCTAGTTAAAATTTACCCCAAGATTAATTTGAATCTACAAATTTGAACAGCCCTAATTTAGTACTATATAAAATAGTGGCATTATAATTATTATTAAGTGGCACATGTTTTAATGGGGTAATCCAGGCCTACATTCTTTCTTCGATTAAGTTCAATAAATAACTACTTATATGTGCATTTAAGTGCTCATATTGTATTCATATATACTAACCCTAGAAAATAAAATTAACGCAGAGAAAATTATGAACAATTTACAACACACTGTGCTATCGTTAAAATGAGCCTGAATGATACGTATAAATAACCGGCACTTAAAAATTGGTATAAAATTACAAAATTATATATAAAAAACTAATAGATATAATACTTCTTTTCACAACCGTCTATAAAATTCGAGCTCTCGGGAAGAAAAGCTTTATTTAATTTGAAGATTTCATGTATTAAAATAATAAATTACAGTTAACATGTCAAAGGTATCGTTAATTCTGAGTAGTGCTCTCTCGGTAATCGGAACTGATTTCTGCAAGGGAGTATTTGGATGACTGAAAAATTCAAATTGCAGAGATATTAAAACATGCATAATTTTTTTTTAAATTGCAACATAGTACTTTATTATTGTTGCATACATAAAACCATAAAAGTACCTATAAATTTAAAATATATGAATTTAAAAAAATCTATTTAATATTGTATTTATGGGTTTTCCTGTTATTTAATTATTTGTAAGTAAAATTAGTAGTAGTAGAGTAGTAGTAGTAGTAGTAGTAGTAGTAGTAGTGGTAATAATAGTAGCTGTAGTAGTAGTAGAGGTATTAGTAGTAGTAGAGGTGGTACTAGTAGTAGTAGTAGTAGTAGTAGTAGAGGTAGTAATAATAGTAGTAGTAGTAATAATAATAGAAGTAATAATAGTAGAGGTAGTAGTAGTAATAGTAGTAGAAGTAATAGTAGTGGTGGTAGTAGTAGTAGTAGAGATAGTACAGTAGTAGAAGTAGAAGTAGTAGCAGCAGTAGTAGTAGTAGTAGAGGTAGTAGTAGAAGTAATAGTAGTAGTAGAGCTAGTAGTAGTAGTAGTAGTAGTTATAGTAGTAGAAGTAGTTAGTAGTAGTAGTATACTTAATACAAAAAAAAATCTGATCTAACACTTCATTTTTTAGTTGTGAGTGAATCACTGAACAAACCAACATCCAAAATTTTGTATAATCTAAGCGGGTCTTGAGCTCGCTTACTTGCTTTTTCAATTCACCCAACACTCACTCACTACTTCCCTCTCTCAAACATCTCTCTCTCTCTCTCTCTCTCTCTCTCTCTCTCTCTCTCTCTCTCTCGTTAATTGTAAGAGAGATTGTTTGTGACGCAAATTTGTGAAACTTACAAATTAAACGATATTTGTCTATTTTCTCCCCTACATAATGTTTCATTTGTTTTCCTTTAAAATTCTGTCCTTGAATTTTTTTCTGGTTTGGAGTACTAGAATGTTCAGAGTACTGAAGTTCAGATTAAGGAAAGAGCACTGTATCTGCGTTTAATTAATACAATTAGATAATAATAATAATTTTATTTGTGGCCCATTGAAAAGTTCAGACGATTAGAAATAAGAACTGTTTTCCTTCTGCAACTCTGCTTCAAATCTTAGAAAAAATAAGTTAAAAAATATAGTAATAAAACAGTAAAATATCACAGATTCTACATGATAAAAAAATTGGCCTGTTAAGATGGTCCAGAATGTGAGCTTATGTGTTTGTCCAATCTCCCGTTTCATTCAAAGCCTTATTGGTCAATTGTTCGATTTCATTTATCAACTGTTCCGTTTCCAAATCCATGCCCGCTGGGTCGCAGGGGTCCCACTCGAGCGACTCGGACGGGCTGGCTTCCCCACAGCCGGAATTCGAGGACACGTCTTCCACAACCGAGTTACATTGGCTTTTGAATTTGTACGTATGGGTGAATACGGCTAAATTTGAAATTAAATTTAAAATTGTTGGACAAAATTTTACAATATCGCTGCGTATCTGTTTTTACCTTCGTTTTCCCATTCTAAGTCTATTGAACTTGGAGGGGTGCCTGATGAACAACTGACTTTCCGCTTCTGAAGAGCCCGAGTGGCAAGCGTGTGCGCGTCGAGTGGAAGAAGTTGTGCACCTCTAAAGAGAAAAATCATTACATAAATAACAGAAGCTTACTAAGAGTTTATTTTTGAAAAAAAAAAAATCCATACTCTAAATCCTCATTGTGAAGATTTTCCAGTAAACATTGTTCTGATTTGGTAATTAAATTTTTCTCTAATTTTCTCCTACCCCAGCTTACCTATAATACCAAAGCATATATACATATTAAGAATCCTTAAGCATAAATTACCAACATAGACATGGTTAAACAATATATAAATTGTAATCCAAATTAGCTGCTTTCATATTAAACCTATAAAGTTAAAAATGGATTAGGTTCTACTTACAATTACTCAAATCAAGATAGCACAATTTTTTCAAAAAATACACCATAAACCTCTTATACATTTATTAAAGTAAAATAAAATGCATGAAGCAGTGTGATTATGTAACTAAACAAGGCAATTTGATACAAAGCAGTTAGTAGAGGAAATGAGATGGAAGATATATGAAATAGGAAATAACCAATTATTTTGCCAAGAAAAGAATGTGCAACATGTTTTGATGCATATTTAATACCATTGATATTTTGGATGCTACAGATTTTTATTTCTTATATTTAAATTTAAACATTTTTTTTAAATATTAACATGAAAAAACCAACAGACCCAGAGTTTTAAATGAGAAAAACTTACATTTCAGTTATATAAACGAAAATGTTTTTAAGCCTATTGTTTAAATTGCATCAAAATGAAATATTCCAGAAAAAAATTTTTTTTTCCATTGACCGACACCGATTGTACCTACACGTGTGCAACTGAACTGTTACGAGTGCAAGGGAATTATGTATACAGGAGAAAAATGAAGTGCTGTAGGCTGTGTGATGAAGTCGGCATATTTTCTTTTCTTTTCATTTCTTTTTTATTAGAAACTTACCTTGGACAACTTATCGTAGGGATTGTTCGATGGTAAACTATATCCATGAATGCAAAGAAATAGATTTAATACATAAAATACATGTGTTACTTCTAGTTTGTATCTAATAAATCAACTAGTCTTCTAATTTTTTTTTTTTTTAAAAGAACAATTATCTGTTTGGGGAATGTTAAAAAGTCAAACTTACTTTCCAGACATGGTCCACACATCTGATGAATCTTCATTTTCCTAAAACAAAACAAAAAAGAAAGGGTTTTTCTTTTTAGTATAATTAAAAACAAAAATGTTATATGTTGTAAATATTAAAAAAAAATATATATATATTTCTTTTGGTGTATGCATGTCTTTGAGATAGAATATAATCACAGATTGTTTAGGTGAATACAAAAAGCTTTTAGTTAACTAAAGCTAAAAGCTTTTTGAATTTACCTAAGGAATCTACAAAAATATAGCAAAAATTTTACCACTTACTGTCATCTCATCTGCATCAGCATTGACTAAGAGTTGAAGCTGAAATTTTCACAAATCATAAAAATTCTGACGACGTTTTACAATTTTCAAAATAAACGCATATAGAGAAATTAAATCGTACCTCAATTGTATCCTCGTTTCGCATGTATACGCATTTATGAAGCGTGACGTTCCTAACAACAAAAATAAACGGATTACAAAAAAATTACAAGATATTTTTTTTATTATATACAGAGCTCTCTTGTGGCTTGTGTATTCTAAACCAGGGGTTCCCTAAGTGGTCCCTAGGACCCCCCCCCCCAGTATCATTCAGGGGGTCTGTGGATAATTAAAATTGATTTGGGAGTCTCCGAACAACATCAGGGGGCCCGCGCAAGTTCTAATATAAAATACTATAATATAAATAATAATTACAATTAATTAAGGTTTATAGTTGAGATGAAAAAAAGGTCAATGTCTGAGTGGATCGAGGTCACGATAGCTCAAGTGGTAGAGCGGCGGCGTATCTAGGCGAAGATCGTTGGTTCGAATCCCACCCACTAAAAACCTTAATTAATTGTAACATATTAATTGGTCAAGTGGACCACAAAATTAGTGAATTTAATAAATAATAATATAAAATAATAAAATATAAAACAGAAGTACGTCAGTTATCTGAAAATGCATGTTTAAATCGATTTTATGCACTCGAATGGATTGGAATTTCTGGAAACCAATGACTTAAAAAATGACATATTTATTTACCAAATTTAACGACACTAATTTGAAACTACGAGGTGACCAATTAAATTTAATCAGAGCTAAAACCCTAACATCTGCGTTTGTTGCCAAATTTTTTCTTTACAAACAAAACTTAGGAAGAGGAGAATGCTCTCAGTTTTCAAATCTTTTGAAATGAAATGGTATTTAAAACAACGTTTGAATTCTTAAATAAAAATAAACTGAATGCTTAATTACCAATTAATTAACACAAAATTTGTATAATTATTAATTTATTAATGGCTGACATTGTTACTTATCTAGTAGTATTTATAATTTATATTAGTAATTTATTATTTATTATCGCTGTAAATACTGATTTATTTACTGACTTTTCATATTGTTGTTTGTTAATATTGGTACATTTGTACAGATTATTTATTAATTAGATTGATTAAGAAGTAGTTCCGGGGGTGTCGGCTGGCTTGGCTCGGGTTTTCTTCGGAGGGTGCTCCACATGCAAAGGGCAAATGGTCCCTGGGAAGTGGGGAGGATGTGGAGTTTTCCACATTCCCCTGTAGCCATGTCCGGTTTTTGTCCAAATCCTCCTAATGCTGCTGAAATTAAGTATATACCTGAATGAGAAGCGGGCGTATGTGATGTGGTGCCCTTTGGGGGGGGGGGGTGGCCTGGGCATAGTCACCAACAAAATAAAATTGACTGAATGTCTATAGGGAAAAGTAAAAAAAAATCTTTATTAAGACCTCCTGTGTGTATCCTTCAGGTCTAGGCTATTGCTCACTCAGGAGTAGGAATTTAACCTTAGACTGGAAAACCATCGAACCACAGACTGGGTAAAACATTTTTAATATTGTGTGGTGATTAGTGACCGTTTGTCGATGATTATTCAGAAATCGTGAGATACGGTCTGCTGTGATGTAGGTTTCAGAAAAACATTTTCCTTATCGTGCCAACGTTTCAAACTTTTTTGAGATCACCTTCAGGGCCTGGGATTTACAAACATTGTTTAAATTTAACAAAAACGTGTAGGATGTGAAAAATACAAAATTTATACAACATAAATAAATATTTTTTTTTATATTCAAAGTATTTCTACTGACTCAAAATGTTTTTTGTGTAATTGTGCCATTGTGGCAATGGCAAAGCAAGAATGGAACAATTCTGTAAGAAAAAACACTTTGAGTGAGTAGAAATACTTTGATTCAATATAAAAAAAAAATTATTTGCGTTGTATAAAATCTCTTTTTTCCAGATCCTACATGTTTTTGTTAAATTTAAACATCTGTAAATCCGAAGCCCTGAAGATGATCCCAATAAAGATTGAAACGGTGGCACGATAAAGAAAATGTTTTTCCGAAACCGTAACTCCAGATCGCATCTCACAATTTTTGAATAATTACGTTTAGTAAGTTTGTGATTAATCCTTTTTGGTGTACCGGTTTGGCTATGTGACAAAATTACAATATTACATAGGTGTACCCCAAATATTTTGATGTACAGGCGCCATAATTAAGTGGCGGCGTGACTTCTGGTTGATGGTATTTTGAACTTTGAAGTGCCACGTTGTACATTTGGGCCATTTGTGTCTTACTCCTGCTGAGTACCTTTCCTTTCAAGTAGGTAAATTGATAATTTAAATAAGAATGTCTGAACAACTCCCCTCTTGAATTCCTCCTGTTCTCTACCTTATCATATTTTATTTTAATTATCCTGCACTGACATTTTTATTGGACATAGCATAAGGTACAATGTACGGTCAAACAAACAAAATTTACAATGAGTCATCATACCTTTTCTTGGGCCTTTTCTTAAAAAGCCCGAAGCAAGCACCCATTCCAGGGTCTTGCTATTCCAATCCAGGACAAAAGTTTGAAACATTGATGTGAAAATTTCTCTTCTGCCTTATTCCTCACTTGATTTCTACAAACAGCTTCTTTCATTAGACATAAGTGTGTACCAGGGGTGTGGGCGATTTAAATAAATAAAAGCATGAATTGGAGTCAAGTGAGAGGGGGGGATCTTTGCTAAACGGTGACAAAAACCAAAAACAAACTGGGTGCACGAGGAAAACAAGAACCCTTGGGTTTTTGTTGTCAGTTCACTTGGGGAGCATAGCTTGTCATGAAAGCTGTCAAAACCCCAGAGGAGCATTAGCGCATCCTATGCTCACATTGCTTGGCGCCCAAATTCATATTTGACCACATTAATTCAAACGATTATTTTCTACACAAACAAATATTATTTTAAAAAATCACCTAAACCGTTTTGCTTTATTAGAAGACTAGCTATCAAAAGTTGTCGTTTTTTTTTTATTTCTAGTAAGTATAAAGAGAAAAGTTAAGGAATTTTGTGTAACGAAAAGGCAAGCATATTACATAGCAGGAAGAAGAACTGCAGTACTATAGACACTGAAACTATTTTGATGTTAACAAAACCAGCATAGAATCCTCCATCTCAGAATGGACTGGGTCAACCCTAGCAGTGCTAGACCCAGTAAGTTATGATAAAACTCCCCAAATTGACAGTTATGGAAATTAAAGAGTCAATTACTGATGTCCAAAACGTAAACACAAAAGTGAGATACATGCAAAGGGATATTAGAAAATGAAATTTAATAATTTTTGTAGAGCAGGATGAATTTAGTAATTATTGCGAACAAGAAGCCTTTGTCCGTGACTTTGTAAATAAGAAGCTAGAGTTAAACCTAACACTCTCCGATTATGACTTTGTGAGAAAAATTAGTAAGAGCAAGAAGGACAAAGCCAGGCCAGTTTTAATTGGACTCACACAATTCCCCACTAAATTACTTATTCTAAAAAATAGTTCCAAGTTAAAAGGCACGGATATTTCAATAGGCGAAGGCTTCCCAAAAGAAACACGTGAAACACTACGCCCATCATTAATCACTGCACAAAGAGAAGGAAAATTTGCAATTTTAAAATATGATAAGTTGATAATAAGTCCTGCACTAAAGATGGCAATAAAATGTTCGATTAGCTTAAAAAAAAGACCATTGACTAATACACTCCCCCCCATCTGCAAATGAATTAGACACAAAAATCATTAAGGAACATAAAATAACCAAACCAGATGTTACATGGAATCAAAAAATTCAACTAATGTACAAGCCGCCTAGTACTTCGGAAAACAGTGCTGGGGATGCCAAGAAAACACAAACACAGCAGGGAAAAATACACGTAAAAAGAAATAGCAATCATCAGTTGGCATGGATTTTGATATGGCGTGCAACATTCATGGCTTGAAGAATTAAAAAAAATTTTTTTTTTTAAATACCTCAAGAACTTTGATATTATTCTCCTATTTGAGACCTTCATAGAGGCTAAGGATCAAGAGGACTATTCAAGATTTCCAGCTATTATGGATCCCAGCAATAGAAGGGACGAAATTTGGGAAAGTGTCGGGAGGCTGTCTAAATGGCATTAATGTAAAAAGTGTGGCGGTAATATAAAATTAAAAACATAGATATTTTAAATGTTGAAAGAAATAATTTCCCTATGTGCATCTATCCAGTGGAAAATGCATTTCAACAGACAACAGTTTAATTTATTATCAGATAGGAACGATTTTAAACATTGTTACGATTGGAGATTTTAACGCTAGAATCAGTACCTGGCAGCAAATCCCAGAAAAATACTTCACTAGTAATGATAAATTGATTAACTCGAGTAGAAATTTCAAAAATGTAATGGTAAATGTAAACGGAAAGAAAAAAGATATTTGACATACTTGATCATTATGCAATATTAAATGGCAGAATGGATGGCAAAATTTTTACTTATTATTATAGATTGGATGGATGGATGGATTCCAGGGGCTGGATGAGTTCCCTCCTGAGCACTGCAACAGTTCAGCTTATTGTACCGTACCCTGGCTCCATTTTTGGGGGAGGACTCACAACACAAAGTGAACTTGAACCCCCGTTGTACCGGTTTTTTTCCTTCGAAGAAACTCATTTTTGAAGGGAGTTGGGAACAGGTTCAGGGTCGCTGAGATCCAGTCCCGCCCCTACCATTGATGAGTGCCGTGTCAATTTCTTTTAATTGCGGCCACCGGTCCCCTTAGGCACAGAAAAATTCCAGAAGCGACGGTGGGGATCGAACCCACGACCGCGGGTTCTACTAGCCCATATTATTATAGATTATTTCTACTTTTATTATTTCCATTTACTTTACTTTAGTTTATTTTATCATTGAGTTATGTGGATTATAGGTATTTATAAATAAGAGATGAATATATTTGCAATAATTTGTCAGCTCTTATTATATAATTATTTTCTATTATTACATTACTGAAATTTTTGAAGAAAATATATATTCCTTTATTGTACTAATTATAATTACTTGTAAATACTAAAAAGAGAGATTTTAGTTGTATAAGTTTATGTGCTAGACTCCCTCAGTTTTAAACCATGAGGAACGTCTTTATTGCTGTGTAATATATACTGCCAATTTGTAAACTTTGTATATATATTAAAGAATAAAGACATATAGTACAAGTAGTACTCTCCCCACGGCAAACTCACTACTACAGAGAGGGTTAAATTCAGAAGAGTACCGAGAATGAGGAGGAATCAGCCGGACATAGCTTCTTCCAAAGTGAATGGAGACTTAACTCAGGGTATAAAAAAAAAGAAAAAACCCAAGGAAGTTAGCAACAATGACCTAGCTCTTCTTATGAGAAGGATTGAGTCAATTGCACTAAAGAACTAGGCAAGTACAATAAGTCAGAAAACTGCAGTGTCACCAACAGTGAATAATATAGATGTCTAGTTCCATAAAATGGACTTGACTCGAAGAATCATTCTCACCCAACTAAGAATAGGCCATACAAGTTGCCATGGCTAGTAGTGTCTTGCACGTACATCTAACTGAAAAGTGTGAATGCCACCATTCCTGATATTAACTTTTTCTTCATTTATCTAGCCTAAATTTTCAAACAATTTCCAAATGTATATTCAAATCTATTTGTTGAGGTATTTTTTCCTATATAATTATTTCACTCGGTATTCCAATTCAGTACGCTCATAAAGACACAATAATCAACCTTTTTTTCCTCCCAGGATGTCTAGTAAATCAAAAACTAGTTTGACAATAAATTTGAGCAGATATGAGTATAATTTTACTGTTTTGTTTTTCAAAAGATAAAAACGCCAAGTAAAAGATAAGCTTTACATTTTTATTACTAAATGACCTTCAACCACAATGAGTCATTTAGAAGCTTTATATGTTTATGTTTTGACATAAATAAAATTTCTCAGGGACAATAAGAAGTAATACAAAAGCAAATTGCTTAAAAATAATCAAATTTCAAGAACCAAATTAGAAAGAAAACAATTCCCTCTACATTAAAACACCCAAGTTCATGGATATTTATCAACTCATTCACCTATCAATTTTTGAATAGACAAATATTAAATAGTTTTAACTGCAACAGCAGATCATATAAATCCTCAGGATGCCGGCGGTTTTGAAAAAAAAAAAAAAAAAAAAACCATTTGTATGTTGGGCTCGAAACCAGGACTTTCCCCTTACAGTGATGAACACCATGTCAATACCGAAACCATTGCAGCCCCACTATTAAATAGTTTTATATATATATTATGGCTTAATATATTACATAATTGTTTATTATAGTTTTAATAATTAAAATAAATAAATTTTTCCTTGCATTTTTTCAATACTATAAATATTTATTTAAAATTTATGTAAGTAAAAAAATTGGATTAACATTGGTTTAATGGTTGGAACGCAATCATACAATATATATAATAAAAAAATATTCACAAATGAAAAAAAAATAAATCACAAGTAAATTTGCTTTAACAAAGCTGAATTGATTTTATATTACGTAAATCGAATGAAATATTTGCAGAAAATTTTCATATCAAAGCGTTGAAGTCTTTTACTTTTTGACCAGATTATTTAACCAAATAAACACTTCAAAGAATAGCCAAAGATAACACACACACACACACACACACAAAAAAAAACTCCAAGCCCATTGTTAATTACTCGCCCTATTGAGAAAATTATTTTGAAATGTATTTAAAAATTTTAAGATGAGATACCATGTTGATTTTCAATAGCAGTGAGCAAAATAAAGGATACCAATATCATTCTATGAAAAATACCATAAAAATATCCAACTTCACTTCTCCAATCATTCCGGAAATCGAAATTGGAAAAAAATCAGAAAGCCAGAATTTTAAAGGAAACAAATTAAATATTGTTCAAAAATTATTGTCAATTATATTTTACAATGATTATTACAATTTGTTTGAGAAGGTAAAAACAGTTTCAAAATTTTAAAACGTTCTTTTGACGTTTTTAAGTTAATTGAAAAAATGTTAAAACCACACTGGATGATTATTTAGTAGAAAAGCCATCTCACATCTTTAGAATATTGGCTTAATTTTTATTCCCTTGTCTAAACACATAAGGAAGAGTACATACCTGAAATTGCTAATATAAAAGGAAAGGTTTAGGCTCAAAATTAATCAGTTTGATTAAAAAACCAAGACAAAATATCTGATCGCTACTGAATGTGACTCGAAAAATATCAAACCACTGCAGGCAAAGCATGTTTGGTAAGTCAATTTTGAAAACTCCTTTTCACTGTATTGTCTGGATATGTGACAAAATTACAATATTATGGGTGTATACAAAATATTTTTGGTATACCGATACCATAATAATTTGGCATGGCTTCTGATCATGCTATTCGATAGAATATTATTTAAGTACCGCATCATACAATTCTTATTATTCCAATTGCTTATGTAGTTAAATTATGTAGATCATGAATTTTCCAGGATTTATTTTGTTCAATGAATCCCCCTCATCTTCCTTCACTGCGTTTTTCTTGCGTCAGTATAATATTTCTGATGCTTAAAAATGGGTGAAAAAAATGTTAAATAAATTTAAAAAAAAACTGATTTTTTAAAGAAAAATTGAATTACAATAGGTTTTGTGTATGAAATAATAATAAAGTGTATTTTTCTATACATATCAATTATTTTAGACCCTGTGTAATCCTTAGTGTGTAATATTTAGTATAGTTACAATTTTTTATTTATTAAAATTATGAAAAACCTGGATTTTTAATATCATCCCGGGTTTCAAAAGATTGGCCTGGGATGCACATGGATGTGGGATATGGGAAGTCTAAATTTATTTCTGGGATACTATATCATTTTTATGCTTTATGGTTTTATGATCAAGTTAAGCTTTATTTCAGGTTTCCATTTGCATCACACACCTTTAGAATATTGGCTTAATTTTTATTCTCTTGCCTGAGCATATAATGAAGAGTATGTACCCTGATATTATCGGTATAAAATCTTAAATAAATCTTAAAAACTGATATTTTAAAAGAAAAATTTAATTATGAAAGGTTTTGTATATGAAATAATATTTGTGCGTGTGCGTGTGTGTGTGTGTGTGTGTGTGTGTGTGTGTGTGTGTGTGTGTGTAAAATCTAAAATTT
>CM077113.1:15106617-15122697 GCA_039619505.1 Cimex hemipterus
GATTTGAGTAGCTCAGCACCTTCATGGAGTCATGATTTGAGTAGCTCTTCACCTTCACCTGGCCATGATTTGAGTAGTCCATCATAATTACCTAGTCATGATTTGAGTAGTCCATCATAATTACCTAGTCATGATTTGAGTAGCTCAGCACCTTCATGGGGTCATGATTTGAGTAGCTCTTCACCTTCACCTGGTCATGATTTGAGTAGCTCTTCACCTAGTCATGATTTGAGTAGCTCAGCACCTTCACCTTGTCATGATTTGAGTAGCTCTTCACTTTCACCTGGTCATGATTTGAGTAGCTTTCACCTAGTCATGATTTGAGTAGCTCAGCACCTTCACCTGGTCATGATTTGAGTAGCTCTTCACCTAGCCATGATTTGAGTAGCTCAGCACCTTCACCTGGTCATGATTTGAGTAGCTCTTTACCTAGTCATGATTTGAGTAGCTCAGTACCTTCACCTGGTCATGATTTGAGTAGCTCTTCACCTTCACCTGGTCATGATTTGAGTAGTCCATCATAATTACCTAGTCATGATTTGAGTAGCTCAGCACCTTCATGGGGTCATGATTTGAGTAGCTCTTCACCTGGTCATAGTTCGAGTAGTTCATCACCTGCACCTAGTCATGGTTTGAGTAGCTCTTCACCTTCACTAATCATGATATTCATGATATTAATAATCCATCAAAATCACCTAGCCATAATTTAAGTAGCTCATTACCTTCAGCTAGTCATGATTCAAGTAGCCTTCATATAATCATGACTCAAGTAGCCCTTCACTTCCTAGGCTTGACTGCAATAGTCCATCACCTTCATACAGCCACAACTCAAGTAACCTATTACATTCACAAAGTCATGAATTGCGTAGCCCATCACCTTCACCCAGTCACCATTCAAGGAGCCCATCACTTCCATACAGTCATACCAAGTTTTTTTTTGCCATTTGACCAGAAAATCAATCAGTTTTATGCACTATCACGTATTCACTCCCTAGGCAATTTCAAGCAATTCTAGTATTGACGATGGTATCTTTAATCCAGTACCACTAGGACGTAATGAGAAAAATTGGAGTTGTCCATCCTTCGTACACTTTCAACTTGTAATCGTTTTAACATAATTAAATTAACACTTGTTCACAGCACATGCTATAGGTACAATCTACTTGAGTGACTGGACGACTCGGAGACGAACATGACTGGTCCTTGAGTAACCATGTGGAGTAACCCTGTACTCTGAGTGACACACCACCTATAATTATGCATGACGGTTCTTTTGCTGAGTATCTCAGTCGCTCAGAGGTGAATATCCTTGACTGATTGACACCACCTAATTATTCTTGGCAGGGTCTCTTGGTTACTAAGTATCCCTATGTGAGTAAGGCCTAATTGGTAAAGTTTACTTATCAAACTTGAGTTTTTAATTGTTTAAATTAATTAATTGCCTTAAATTGTTTTTTTTGTCCTTTTGATGACACATTGTTCAAGTATTGGAAAGAAGGCTAACTTTTTTAATTAACCAAAACTTTTGGCCTCGTTGGACTAATACAATGTATTATTTGTATTTTTTAAAATATTTTTTAGTTGTTGGTATGGGAAAACGTAAGGCTGAAGATATATCCAATCCGAATCATGATTTCTGTGAGTTCCTTCATGGTATGTAAAAAACCTGATGTATTCTTTCATGAGTATGGTTTAATGATTTTATTATTGCTTATAGAGCTCGCTGATTATGAGAAGAATGTTAACAGGAATATCCACAAACACAATGTCTACAGGAAGGCCGCTCAGACACTAGCAGCCCTCCCGAATCGCATAAAAAATGGTGACGAGGCCAAAAAACTGAAAGGCATCGGAAGTAAAATCGCCGAAAAAATCGACGAGTTCATGGACACCGGAAAATTGAGAAAACTTGACAATGTACTTTTTCACTTTATTTGTTTGATATTAGTTAAAACGAAAATTTTTTCACAGATTCGGAACGATGAAACATCACAAGCCGTCAATACTTTAACAAGAGTTAGCGGAATCGGACCGGCAAAAGCGATGGAGTTGTTCAACAGCGGCGTTAAATCACTCGAAGACTTGAAGAAAAACATGGACAAATTGACCCATCACCAACAAATAGGTCTTAAGTATGTCGACACAATCGATAAATTAAAAGAATTTACTTTGATCTTTTATCGCGATATACAGATACGTCGAAGACTTTGAAAAGAAGATCCCAAGGGCTGAAATCGAAGAAATTGAGAAATTACTTAAAGAAAATATTAAAAAGCTAGATGAAAATTTCATGACAACGATCTGCGGGAGTTACAGGTTTATAAATCAATAACCCTGATATTTTATTATGTGCTTAAGTGCGAAAAATAAAAAATAATATATTTCAGACGAGGTAAAGCCGAGAGTGGTGACATCGACCTTCTCGTCACCCACCCCACGTTTACTTCTGAAGTGAACAAAAACAAAAATAAAACCCTACAGGCTAATCTTTTGAAAAGTATTGTTGAAACTCTAAAAAAATGCCAACTCATTACCGATACTATATCAATCGGCGATGTTAAGTTTATGGTATATACCTACATCTTTTCCTTGTTTTCTTTATCGTTTGAGATTTAATCTTTAATTTTCGACCCTAGGGAGTTTGCAAGATAAAAGACGTATCGAGGCGTTTGGATATAAGATTGACACCTCACGATCAGTATCACTGTTCCACTCTCTATTTCACCGGAAGTGATACTTTCAATCAAGAAATGAGAGCGCATGCGTTGAAAAATGGTTTCACCCTAAATGAATATTGCCTTAGGCCGATGGGCGTAACAGGTACGGCATTTTTCTTATTACAATTAATTACGGTTTTCAGTTGAGATGAAAAAAAGTTAATGGCACGAGAGGGATTCGAACCCACGACCTTCGGCTAGATATGCCGCTGCTCTACCACCTGAGCTATCGTGACCTCGATCCACTCGGACATCAACTCCCATCTCAACCTCACCTTACGAGTTTTACCATTAACTTAGGTTTTTAGGCCATTAACTTTTTTTCATCTCAACTGAAAACCGTAATTAATTGTTATAAATTAATTGGTCAAGCGGAATAATTTTTCTTATTCTTTGATTTCAATAAATATTTATTAGGAGTTCCAGGCGAACCTGTGAAAGTGACCTCTGAAGAAGATATATTTGATTATATAGATTTTCCTTACAAAAAACCAACGGAGAGAGGTTAAAATTACATTAAATATAGAAACAATATATTTGATCGTGTATTTATTTGTTATTTACAATAAATTATGTTTTTAATTCAATATAAGAGATCTTATTTACAATATAATATATACAGTAATTAATAGAAAATAAATTAAAACATAAACCCATAATTTAATTTAATGTGTATCGGGTTGTTTTATTGCTTAACCATCACAGAAGCCGATACCACTTCCTCATTTCCAATCTTCTTTCTTCCCCCGTAGACTATGTTACTAGGTCTTTGGCTTAATTTGAAGTTGTCGCCGGTTCCGGGCTTGTACAGAACTCTTTCGTTTGTGTGAAAATTTTGGCCGGTAATCCTTTGGAACTGGGCGTGATCGTGGCCCTTGGACAAATCCGGCGCTGGGATCTCGTAAGACTTGGCGGGGAGTGCTCCCTCAGGGGCGTTGATTGGAATCCACTCAGAGCCTGAAGTCAATTTGTGCTCGAAAGGCGGATTTCTGTGGATCCTTTCAAAGCTGTGCGGGTTGTACTTTGTAATCTTTTCTTTTGTTATTTCCAAAAAAGGTTCCTCTTTAACCTTTTTGAAATGACCCTGTTGGTATTCAGCAGGCCTCCTGTGGGCTTGAACCTCCGGGAAATTGTGTTTGTGATTATTTTCGTATTTCGGCTTATGCCTTGTATCATGACCTGAATGATATTCCTGAACGTGATCGTTGGCCGGTACGTACTTGTGCGGGAATTTATTCACAACTTCTTGGGATTCGTAGCTATCCTCGTAACTGTAGCTTTCCTCAGGATTTTGTTGAAAATGCTTCGTTTCTTCATTGTGCTGGTGATGATTGTGTGGATGGCTATTTTTAAAGTGCATCGGGTGGCCTGTGAGTTCTTGCAAATGTTCCTTCATTTGCCATTGAGGTCTAGGTTGTTCATAATCGAAATATTCTTCATCGTTATTAGAAAAATGCTTTACAGGCTGCTGCTGAGGTCTAAGCTTCTTAATTTGGTGATTTTTAAACGCTTCCATAAAATCACTATCAGCATTTCCATTACCGTGCTGTTTTTGCAGTCCGTGGTGCATCATTATGAAATGTTTATAAACATTTTCTGGTTTTGTTTCTTTACCTAGATTTGAATTGAATATTTGTGTTGCAGCAGGTGGGAAAGGTTTACCCGGATTGACTTGGTTGTGGTTGAATCTCTGAGGTGAAAACCTATGTCTAAACATAAAATCATAATATGAACAATAAATCTAACTACCTAAATTAATGAACATATTTAATACCTTTCTGTGTGCTTTTTTTGTTTATTTCCAGAATTAGACGGTTTATTGATGTTTCCAACATGCAATTTAGGGGAACCGTACGGAACAGATCTTACAGGTGGTGAGGCGTGATAGAACTCGTCGTCATACCCACCAGGCTGCTGATATATTATACTTTCTGAGTAACCTTTTAAAGTTTCTTCTCCAAAAGGTTTTGAAAGAGAAGAGACCTGAAAGTAGATAATCTCTTTAATGCTAAAAAACATTGATTTTATTACTGTAATTTTTTTTTTCGATAAAATTACCTGTGGTACAATGTTGTGTGGGATACCCTTGAAATTTGGAACTCCACGAATAATAGGTACATCTTGACTCTCTGCCGGGAACATATGTGGTCCAAAGTAATTCTATAAAAGATCAGTCTTGTTGGTTATGTTTAAAAAAAAAGAAAGAAAAGAAAACATCCGTTCTCAACTTTGTACAAAGGTCATTTCTAATCATCTTGATGTTTCTGGGTTTTACCATTTTTAATGGTGCTCGGTGGTAGACTAGAAAGATACGGAACAACCAAACTACAACCCACACACATTAACTATAACTAAAATTTTCAAAATTATTTTACTTCTATCCTAAATATATAATAGGACATATCACAAATTTGATCATCAAAACTTTCTTTTTAACACTGTCGAAGAATAAGCAGTAATGCCAATGCTCATCTGGAGGACACACACTATGAGAAATCGGCCTGCTGTTGGCATTCAATGTGAAGGACTCAGGGGCAAGGAAGTCTTGAAGTCATCGCCGATTATGGTGACATGGTGACTCAGGATGGGAATGTGTAGTAGGGTTGTTGAGGTAGGTTTAGGTGATGAAGTCAAAGTGAAAAATTGGGAATCGGAACAGATAAGCCAACAAAAGAAATGTTGAGGTTGGTATGTAGTAAAGAGCTTTTATGATTTGTCCGAGGACTTTTGATGGGTTGGATAGCTTGTGCATTGCAATGTACATTGTTTTTATAATCCAATATGAACAGTTTGGCTTCAAGTCAGAATTTTCCACTACTGATTAGCTAGAGTTTGTTGATGGTGCAACTGGGCTGTTTAATCTATTCATACTGGCTTGGTTTTGATGGACATCCTAAATGTGTTTGACACAGTTTGGCTGCTGGAATGATAAGCAGGCTGGAAGACACTACAGCTTTCTCCTATGCTTCATTAAAATCATTCATTCATATTTATTTGATAGGAAATTTTGAATCTCTCTCAACTCAACCCTTTCTCAAAGTTGCGACGCATCTGCTGGTGCTCACAGCGATCTATAAGGAACCTGATTTTTTCCAATAAAAATCCCAGACTAAAAGGCTGTAGACTGACCTTATGCACTGATGACATTACCATCTAAAGACTTATAAAGGCCATGTCATGTATGGGCGGTCACAAATGGACGATTAAAATAATATACTTTTAAGCACAGGCTGGTATTGTAATGTCAACTTTAGGGGGTCCGGTAATACCTGCTACTGTTAACCACTGTGGGAAAGAGAAAGCTGCAATTTAAGTTCAACCTCACGTACGGCTTAGAGTTTTTCTTTTTTCCTTTTGTAAGCCTGTCTTAGCATAAGTTAGAAAATATGTTAGAAATAAGGCTGTAGAACAGACTACTCATCCAGTAGGGAGCATAAGAGGTTTCCCACAATCTGGAAGTCTTATAAATGCAAAGATGCACTAAATAATTAAAGTCAGAGTTTTTTAGTGTGGGAAGGTTGTCACTGACACAGTTCATCCAGTTGTGAGATTGTAAATTTTGGGTGTTGCCTGAACATTCACTCACAATTGCTGTAGAGGCCTGTTTTGAGAAGTTAACCTCAATGTTTCTATTGGTTACACGTTTTGACAAAATAACCTCAGAGCCTCATTTTTGTCAAATTAACCTCACAGCAACAGCAACAGCATTCATACTGGCCACTCATTTTGTGAAATTAAGCTCAGACACTCAGCTAGATTTTGGCTACACATTTTGACTGGATAATCTCAGGGCCTCTTGTTTTGTCAAATTAACCTTAAAGTGTTCATAATGACAACTCATTTTGTCATATTCACATCAGACACTCAGCTCTTATATTGGCTACACATTTTGACCAAACAACCTCAGAGCCTCATGTTTTGTCAAATTAACCTCATAGCACCACCATTCATATTGCCAACTCATTTTTAAAATAAATTCAAACATTCAGCATTTGTTGGCTACACATTTGGAACAAATAATCTCTGAGTCTCTTTTTTGTCAAATTAACCTCACATTAATTATTCAGATATCTTGAGATGCGGTCTGGTGTGATGTAGGTATCAGAAAAACATTTTCTTTATCGTGCCGACGTTTCAATCTTTTATTGAGATCATCTTCAGGGCCTGGGATTTACAAACATTTTTTCTAAATGTAAACTATGTTTGTAAATCCCAGGCCCTGAAGATGATCTCAATAAAAGATCGAAACATCGGCACGATAAAGAAAATGTTTTTCTGATACCTACGTCACACCAGACCGCATCTCAAGATATCGGAATAATTATCCGTTAACGGTCACTAATATCTACACATTAACCTCACAGTAGTGTTCATATTGACAACTCATTTACTCATATTCCCATCAGACACTCAGCACTTTTATTGACTACACATTTTGACCAAATAACCTCAGAGCCTCATATTTTGTCAAATTAACCTCATAGCACCACCAAACTCATTTTGCCATATTCACCTCAGAGCTCTTATTGTCTAAACTTTTTCCGCGCTACCCTCAGAACCTCAGCAATCATTTTGGCAGCTCATTCACTCAAACCAAGCTCTGAGCCTAAGCGGTCATATTGTCATATCAAATGAGCTGAGTCTGCAGTAAACAGCCAAACTTTGTACGGGCCTCAGCCAGCACGACCTAGTAAGGACTAGTCATTGTGACAAGTCGAGGACCCAGGGGCTGCCAGAAGAAGATCCTGAAAGATGCTGGACGATGTCTAAATTGTATTGATGATCATCAGGCCTCTTATGCCCATCCTAGAGTTGTGGCTGACTTGCATGGATTGTTTGTTTTTCTTTTTATTTGTTACCAGATTAAGACGAGCTAGTTTAAAAATAAATATTTATGTATATCTCTCTCTGGTTTATTGTATTTTGGGAACCCTACCTTATTATTGACAAAAAGTAATTAAGCGATAAGCACATAAAGCTGTGGCTCCTACTTAATTAATTTTTGTTTGATATACTTAAAATAATTAAATTCTGCGATAGGAAGTTATAGTAAAAATTGGCATCTTATGTGAATATGTGTAAACTATTATAAGTATTCTATTTTGTTGTGTTATTTGTTTCTGTTTAGATTTCTGTGAAAGGTAGGCTAAACCAGCTTTTCTCTTAGGCGTTGCGGGAATAAAGCTTTGTTGGAGGCCGAACAATATAATCGGAAAGATCGCTTAATTGAACATTAAAACAGTTAATTATTAATCAAATAACGCATGAAATATACTTTACCTGAGAAGGTGATTCATTCGTCGGAAATCTTATCCTATTGGACCTTGGAGACATTTCAACAGCCGCCGAAGCGCCGAGAAAGACGAAGAGGAAAAGACACTGAAAATTAAAATGAAAATGGTTAGATTGTCTTTGACTCGGGCTTAGAAGAATATTAGAAATGGAAAGTGTCGCGCTAATACGGATTCTATGTTGCCAAGGGAAAGCAGCATTTCCTGAGATCCAGTATCGTATTTGTGAAGAGGAAACGGTTCCTCCGGGCTTTCTCCATCGATCTTATTAAAGACATAACTAATTCCTAAACAGCCACGACGAATTAGACAAAGTCCGAAATATTATCTAATAGGATTGTACTTTATCATTTTTTTATTATTGGAGAAAAGACTTTGGACACACTTTCCCTCTCGGATCGCAAGGATGTCTTAGGAACTTCACGCTTGAATTAAAATGATAAACGTTTTTCCACATAATAAAAATGGGCTGAAGAAATATGGAAGGTGTTTGACCCAAAGGCACCGTTTTGGATGGCCTTGAGGGTTTAGAGGCCAAGGCAGCTTAAGGTCGATTCTAGGAGGTCCGCTGGCACAAGAGCATTACTTTCTTTTCCTTTTCCCACATCGTACATTTCACCCTTAACATTTCGACGACCTCGACCGTTTTGACGATGTTTAAATTCTATTTTCAACGACGGCGTTCGTAGGTGAAAGAGCTTTGTCTTCGGGCACGGATGGAAAGTGGTTGCGATTAGAACAACGATATGGTATTTTGTTTTTATCTGATCTCAGGTCTAAAATTTTTCATCAAATTAGGATTTCTTTTTTAACCGTAGTAAACGTAGAATTATTTGTCAAAAGTTTTTTTTTAAAATAAAAAATCCAATTTTTTCCAGTTTGACAGAAAACCACATCATTTTAATAATGGTTGCGGTTCTTTTGATACGGTTCGTCTGACAACTTTCGAATTCAATTAATTATTGACAGATTAAATTGAGTTTTTATATTATAGTCCACACCAGAAGAAATCAAATCTAACATTTCCAAAAATATCAGGTTTTTAAAAGCATTGCATTTTTTTTTCCAAATAAAAATGTACTTTTTTTTTACAACCACCGAGTATTTTACAACATTTGTTTCTCCCTCTTTCTATTATCCAACTTTAATCAATCTCTAATTATTTTTGAACAAAAAAAAAATGTTTTGCACCGTATCATTCAAAAAAAGCTTTCTCTTATATTGACAGTTTCTCTTTCTTCGGGTTTTGTTTGTTCTGCAGGGAAGAAATTCGGTCAATGAGTGGTCAGGTCGGCGAAACCAAATTTGGAATAAGGTGTGTAAACTGAGGAAAGTGTAACTTCTAGCGTTTCTTCCTTGACTCAACTGTGAAGCTTACTTCTTATTTTAAAATGTTTTTGTCATTTTTTTTTATTACTGTTTATAATTTTTTAATGTCATTATCAGAATTCTCTAGTCAGTTATTACTTCCTTTAATTTTTTTGCATAAAATTAGCAAGCTTTCAGATTACTAGTGAACCTTGATGCACGCTGTAATATCAGATCGTTCTGAAACTTCGTAAAAAATTATTAAAACACCATATTCATTAATTAATTAACATTCAAGAGGCATAAACAATTTAAAATTTCCATAAATAAAAATTGTCATAAGTGCTTAAGCATTCTCTGATAATACTGATCCATCTAGTTTTCATCGGTAAGAATATGGAACGGAACAACGGATTGGTTTAAGATTGGGAAAAAGAGTACGGCAGGGTTGTATACTCTCACCTTGCCTATTCAACCTATACGCAGCATACATCATGCGACGTGCTTGGGGAGTTAAACTCAGATATGCAGATGAAATCATTTTGATGGCTTGAAGATTTGAGTTTTAGACGAGAGTGCAAAAAAGTGCAAAAGACTTCAACATTAAAAACCAAGATTGGAAAAGTTTGATTGAACACCGGCAAATAGAGGGAACAGATTTTGGTTTTTCAAGCGCAAAGATTACTTCACACGCTGACGGCACCAAAGAAATCAGCTGTCTACTTCTTGAGAGGAGAGCAACGGCAAATAATGATAAAATAGTTAAGACAAGAGCACACTGACAAAACTATGCAAAGATAAACCAATAGTGTTCTCAGTACTAGCCCAGGTAGTATCCGCTAATACCAAGTAGATTAACTTAAGATTTTCACTGTGGTGAATGTATTTATTAGCGGGATTGTAGGGAGAGTATCAAGATGAAAATGGCCCTGCCGAGCTCCTGACCGTAGGTTTAAACTATACATAATTTTAGCATAGTGTGGGGCCTCAGCAGTATATCGAACACTTGAGACCTGCAAAACTTAGAATAGATAATCTTTAAAATGGATATTTATCATGTGAATGTATTTATCCGCTCGAGTGGTTGAGTTGCACAGTCTGTGGAATATCCAGCATACACAAATCTGTCGAATCAAATAGAATAACTTAGGATTTTACTGTGTGAATGTATTTATTAGCGGGAATGAAAGTAAAAATCGCCTTGCCGGGCACCTAACCGTGGGTTTAAGGTGTACATATTTTTCGAGATGGGCCTGAACAATATTTCGAGCTCTTGTGACCTGCCAGACTTAGGTTAGATAATCTTTTAAATCGCATTAACGTATATTTATTGTGTAAATGTATTTATCTGGCTGAGTGGTCAAGCATGTATATCTCAGCCTGTGGAATATCCAGCATAAACAGGTATGCCCAAATAAATAGAATAACTTAGGATTTTTACTTGTGTGAATGTATTTATTAGCGGGAATGAAGGGAGGGCGTCAAGGTGCAAATCGCCTTGCTGGGCTCCAAACCGTAGGTTTAGGCTGTACATAATTTTCAGGATGGGGCTCACCAGAATATCGAGCTCTTGTGACCTGCCAAACTTAGGTTAAATAATCTTTAAAATTGCATGAATGTATTTATTGGCGGGAATGAAGGAAGGGCGTCAAAGTGAAAATACCTTTGCCGGGTTCAAAACCATCGGTTCAGGCTATACATAATTTTCGGTAATGTATCTATATATAATTCATATGCATGAATGTACTTATTTGCGTGAGTGGTTGAATATCTACCCATCCCTAGACCTGTCGAACCGATTAGATTAACTTATTAGCGTAGAGAATTTGATTTTCCATTGTGTGAATGTATTTATTAGCGTATCTATGCCGACGTTTAATAAATGTTTATTTATATTGTCATAGCGTGAAAACGTCGGATCCGTGTACAGGTGCATTTACGTTTAATAAACATAATACCAGTTGTTTACAAAACTCGGCGATGACCTCTGCGTCCCACCTTCTTGAAGGTTACTTTCACCATCAAGCCAACTCTTCTTAAGTGGAGAAAGATTGTTAAAAATTGAGAAGATTATATTTTTGACAGTTTTTTCTCAGATAATATATTTCTTTTGTTAATGTAATTAAAATTACTGACAATTATAAACAACAACATTGTACATAAAATCAATTATGAGAACGATCCTCCTAAGACTTAATTTCAGAACAAAATATTTATTTTTTTTGTTGCGAAAAATTGAGAATGTTGCATTTTACTTTCATCGTACTAATTAAGAAAGTTTCCCTTTTAGATATTTAAAAGCAAGATGACTCTTAATCAAGGGATTTCTCTGTTCATCGAGCTGATAAATTGGATTAAGCAGCCAATCAGTCTCAGACGGGATTGTCTTCATCAACCATGATCGAATACCATCTTTTATGATCGAACTGGAAATGAGCAGGAAGTGGAAGGACGTGTGGGCGCTGACAACATATAGCACAGAGACCTCGTAACCCAAATAAAATCCCACGCCGAAGAAAGTGATCGCCGTCCGTTCGTCACGTTTATAATCCGAGCCCATCAATTATTGGATACGTCGTGTCTCAATCCGAATAGCATTGGGCCAAGTGCGACACTTTCTCTCATAGATCCGAGCGATAAAATATCGTCCACCTTCTGCTACTTCGACGTGCCGAACGTTAACGGTTATGGACGCAGGGACGGCCCCGTGCATCGGACACACCTGTTTTCGAAACGAGTACAATTTGTCCTCCCCCCAACAGCTTAGACTGTAAGTTTTTGTTTATGGGGTCGAAGTTACTTGTAAAAAGTAACTTTCTCTATTCTGCACTTGGTAGGTAACATATTTAAATTATGCTTGGAGTGAATGACAAAAGATCTAAAAAAGGAAATTTTCCTTTTCTTCCCTGCTTCCCCTTAAAGTTAATTAAATAGATTATTTTTCATTTGCATTAAAATTTAGATAATCTTTATAAAAAAACATTCCTTAATGAGTTAAAAGGCATAAAAAGACGTATAAAACCGACGGGCGGATAGGCGAAAAATAGAACTGTACCACCCGTCCGTACAACATGGATGGCGAGAATTCGTCCACTCTACTTCTAAAACTAGCAAGGTTGAAGCCATTTTTTTTTAATGTGAGCAGATTTTCTGTTTGATAACCATTCATGTGGTAAGAAATAGTTTTAAAGCTCTGGTAAAGGGCGTGTATTTCTCGAAAGCAAGACAAACGAAATGAATGTTTTTTTCTCTTACAAATTTGCTTCATCTTTATTTTTGAGTGTAATACGCGAGAATTAAGGCTAATATCTATCACACCATGATATACGACGAACGAAATATAAATCCACGTAGAAAAATATAAAGAGACGTATACAGATAGATGAAGAGATAGAGATATAAATAGAAAGAGAGAGATTGAGCGAGAGAGAGAGAGAGAGAGAGAGAGAGAGAGAGAGAGAGAGAGAGAGAGAGAGAAAGAGAAAGAGAGTAAATAAAGAGGAAAAAAGCAAATTAAGTAAAATTAATAAAAGAAATAAAGAAATAAATAAGTAATAAAGTAATAAAAATGAAAGTTTCATTGATTACGATATTGCCAGCCAATAAAATAAAATAAATAGTAATAAATAAGGCAAAAGATTTATTCGTTAAGTAAAATAGTAAAAATAATAAGTAAAATAAATAGGAAATAAAATAAATAGTGATAAATGAGTAAATAAAATAGTAAAAATAATAAGTCAAATAAAAATAATAAGTAAATAAGAAAAATGAATAGTAAATAAAATAGTAAAAATAATAAGTAAAAGTACGCAAAGTGGAGAACGCATCATTTTGACAGTAAAACATATTTTGGTCGACTGCCCCACTTTACAACCCTTTAGGCAAAGGCTCAACCTTTCGAGAGATTTACAGGAGTTACTGGGTCCACAGTGTTTCTTTCGAAGAGCGCTTTTCAGTTTTCTCAAATTTATTGGAATTTACAATGAGATTTAGGCCTTTTCCCAAATTATTTTACCGTTGAATGCCTGCTAATGTCTGCATAAGTGTTGTGCGCGCATGATTTCTTTTTTGCAGAAGTTTTTGAGGCTGCCGGAGCGGAAAAATAAAATGTAAGACAATAAAAATTGCGGGGTAATGCACTGCAATGCCCAATATCGCAATTTAAATAAGAAAAAAAAGTTATTGTGTTTTGTTTCTTATTATTGTTATGTAGAATTAGTTATCATACTTGAATGGAAAAATAAAAGGATAAAGATGAGCCTATAATCACGCTGAGACTGTTGCTAGCCTGACTCCATTATTATTATTATTAGCCATGCAAGTCTGGGCATAAATTTTAATTTATGGGAAAAACTCACAATTTTAATTTTAAAAAAAGAAGGAAAGAAATTTTATAATTTTATAAAATTTAATGTTGACCTTCCGAATTAAGAATTGAAAAATAAAATCAAAGCTTGGATGACAATAGGATAAATTAGATTACGAGAAAATGTTTGGAGTTAGAGCTTTATAGCACTCAGAAGAGATATAGCTAACCCAAAATAGAATGTTTGGATGTTAGGGCGTGAAATGACCTTAGCCGTTAAAACGCCCTTAAATATTAATAATAATAATAATAATATGAAGTAATAAAAGAAAATAAAGTAAAAAAGTAAATAAAGAGGAAAAGTAGGTAGATAGATAGGGATAGATGGAGAAAGAAAGTGAGAGGAAGAGGGAGAGAGGAGAGAGAGAGGAGAGAGAGAGAAGTCAATACAAATAGAGAGTGGTTATAGACAGATAGAGAAAGAAAGTGAGAGGGAGAGAGACGGGGAGAAAGAAATAGAAAGACAGAGAGAACAAGGAGTAGACAGGTAGAGGTAGAAGGAGAAAGGAAGTGAGAGAGAGAGAGAGAGAGAGAGAGAGAGAGAGAGAGAGAGAGAGAGAGAGGAGAGAGAGAGGAAAATATATGGATAGACCAATATTAAACAGAGCTAGAAAAAAATTAAAGACAGCTTTACCATAAATTTACAATACATCAGTCAATAATCATTACGAAATAAGATATACAACTCAACACACGTCTAAAACACCAAATATCTTAACTTATTTATGAAAAAATTGTTTCTTTAAACTATAAATACTGATCACACCCAGTCTGTACATTCGATATTACAACAAACCAAAAATTCAAAAGCTTTGAAACAGTAACGTAAAAATTTTCGATTGTTTTCTTGAATAGCATACAAAAAAAAAAAAAAAAGTGGAATGAAATTACAATAAAACAGACCAGAGAATAAAATAAATCACCACGATCTGAGAAAAAATTTTCTTCTTCGATCACTGCGGGTTTTTTAACGTGAAATCATAAATGTGTTTTCAAGTGTAAATCTAATCCAGTAGATATGAAAAGCTTCCTACACTGTATTTAATCATTACTGATTAATATGACTTTTAAATCTGTGAACGGTCAAGAATTAAAAATTCGATTATTTTTCATACGTCGAGGAAAGTTTTAACATGAAGATCTGATACAGAATATTAATTTACTCACAGAAAATATTATTTTGAGTAATATTAAATCATCTAGGATGAATTTATTCCCATCTCACGAGAGATCTTGAAGAATCTTTTGTCTGTGCCACTCTGTTTCTCACTTTTCCCCGGATTTTGCCTGTCCACCGGGCAAATGAAAGCTTTCTAAATTAAAACAATCAATCTCAACGGTTACCCATTGGGATACTAAAAAGGGAATATATTTTTGACAGTTTTATTTGGAAAATCTATTCAACAATCTAACGTGTCTGTTAATCCGACAGAAGGATTAACGACGTCCAATAAGTCTTAAGACGTCGCAAACGAAGTTGAACTGACAAAGATCAACTTTCAAGTTTAACGCCAGGTAATTATTAAACATTAAAATTTAAAACGTGAAATCAGTATAAATTGTCTAATGGGATCGAGATTTTTGTCAAATTTAACAACATTTTTCGGTATTTAGTTTAAATTAATAAATTGGTAAATGTGTATGATCAAAATTTGGAAATCAAAATTTCAAGGCACCTTCTACTGGAAAATAGATATTTAATTTTTGTGACGTGAATAGACGTTTGTCATTTAAATTTACCATTATAAAATTTTACAAAAAATTAAGCTTGTTTTAGGTCCATTAGATATAAAATTTGAAAAGTTAAATCACTATGAAAAGGCAAATAAATTGAAACTTTCGTCACTCAAACAATTGCCTGTATTTCATCGTTTTGCAATAAGCTTAAATAATTAATTTCAAGACAGATTTTTTTCTAAAGTTTTTATGTCCATAATAATAAAAATTTATAACGTGGTCGAATAATTTTTGTCAAATTAAACAATTCCAAGTTTTCCTTTTTCAACAAGCTTAAATAATTAATTTCAGGGCGGATTTGTTTTTATAGTTTTTATGAGCATAATAATAAAGATTTATAAGGTCAAGTCGACTCATTTTTGTCAAATTAAACAACTGCAAGTGTTCAATGTTTTTCAAGAAGCCTAAATTACAAATTCAAGGACAGATTTTTTTCTAAAGTTTTTATGTCCATAATAATAAAAGTTAGTAACGTCGTCGACTGATTTTTGTCAAATTAAACAATTATAAGTACCCAGTTTTTCAAAAAGGCTAAATTACTAATTCAAGGACAGGTTTATTCTAAAGTTTTTATGTCCATAATAATAAAAGTTAGTAACGCCAAGTCGACTGATTTTTTGTCAAATTAAACAATTGTAAGTACCCAACGTTTTTCAAAAAG
>CM077113.1:15130314-15150374 GCA_039619505.1 Cimex hemipterus
GAGAGAGAGAGAGAGAGAGAGAGAGAGAGAGAGAGAGAGAAATGGTAAAAAATGTAGTTACCTTGTCCAACTAGATAAAGATAGTAATGTAAATACAAATATATTTAAATTAGACTTATAACAAACAGTTAGTGCTCATTTCATTAAGAAAGTAGTTTTCTTAATGTTTCTTTTTTTAGTTGATTTTCGGTTCACTCAAGTTAATAATTTGCCATATAAAAGTAATTAAAAAAAAGTATTGTCAAGGTAGAACGTTATTATTTTGCCATATAAAAAACAGGACAGGTGCGAATTGTTTTAACCGGCCGCTTTGTTTCTCCTGTGACCGATATCCCAAAGGATTCAACCCAGCCCAACACAAACCCCACAGGTTTTACGGCGCCACGAAAACTATCCGGTATTTGGTCCACCGTGTAAATCCGGTTGATAGCTTTTAAACATCACAACCGAGGAACCTAGATCTGCCAGTTATCCATCCGACAATGGATATACTGTCGGCTTATCTTCGATATGTAACTTTCCTACGGCCCAAGCCCTTTTTTTTAAAAAAACCTCCAACTTGATGTTACGCTCGTACAAAGTTTTCACATCGTTAAATCTTCAATTAATAACACATTTTGATTAACGGGATAAAGTTAATTGTCGAGGTATTTCTTTGTAGAGATCATAGATAGAAATCTCATTCCGCATTTTTATCAAGGCAAAAATCAACAGTATACCATTAATAAATTAATATACTTATATAACAGCGTGGTCTAATTAAAAATGATAATCATTTCATTAACTAAATCGTTAGTTCATGATTAATCTTATAAATGGACTTCGAGGATTGGTATGTTTTATTCATGCTTCCTCTCTTATCAATTGTACCAATCAGTTCTAACAAGTTCTAGTCCGATACTGTTCTCCATTTTGTAAACGAGATTTCTCAATGCTATTTTAAGTAGTGAGAGCGGGAGAGCTTTAAAGAAATTAGTGAAAAATAAACAGATATGAAAATGTAGAGAATAGAGACAGAAAGAAAGGGATTTAAATAAAGAACGAATGATAAATAGCTTGATAAATATAGATGAATATTTAATCAAAAGTGTGTAGCGAAAGTATTATAGTGAATATAATATTGAAATAGTGAGAAGCGGCCACTTAAATCGATTTCAATGGTAACTTGTCAAAAATGAGATGTGGTTGTTGGTCGGTTGTACGTTTCGAGAAAAAAGTAGATATGCGCATGAGAGAGGGGACAAGGAGGAAGAGAGAAACAATATAGAGATAGACAAAGATGATATGGAGAAAAAATCAGAAAAATAGACACGTAGATAGAGAGCGAAGTAGAGCTAAAAGAAAGTGCGAGGGGAGAGAGAGAAAGCGAAAAAGGGAACTAAAAAGCGGAAAAGATAGTTAAAGTTAGACACAACGTGGGATGTAGATTGACAAATGTATTCATACCACAAATATTACAAAGTGAGAAAAACTGAATGACAGATCTACAGAAAAGCAAGTACCATTTGGACATACAGAGATTCATAGACAAGGAGGTAAATAAATGAATGAATAAACGAAGGAACAAAAGAACGAACGAATGAAGGAACGAACCAACGAACAAACAAACTAACAAACAAACAAATAAATAAATTTATTTAATAAATTAATAAATAAATGCATAAATGAACGAACGAACGAAGGAACGAACGAACAAACAAAAAACAAATAAATAAATAAATTTATTTAATAAATGAATGAATAAATAAATGTTCGAACGAACGAACAAACAAACAAATAAATAAATTAATTAATTAAATAAATTAATAAACCAATGTATAAATAAATGAATAAATCAATGAAAGAATGAACGAAGGCACGAACGAACAACAAACAAACAATTAAATCAATCAATCTATTGAATGAATGAATGAAAGAACGAACGAACGAACGAAGGAAAAGAATGAATGAACAAACGAAGGAACGAACGAAGGAATGAATGAACGAACGAAGGAACGAACAAACAAACAAATTAATTAATTAATTTAATTAATTAATAAACCAATGTATAAATAAATGAATAAAGCAATGAAAGAATGAACGAAGGCACGAACTAACAACAAACAAACAATTAAATAAATAAATCTATTGAATGAATGAATGAATGAAAGAACGAACGAACGAAGGAATGAATGAATGAACGAACGAACGAACAACCAAAAACAAATAAATTTAGTTAATAAATAAATAAATGAATGAATAAATAAAAGTTCGAACGAACGAACAAACAAACAAATAAATTAATTAATTAAATAAATTAATAAACCAATGAATAAATAAACGTATACATCAATGCAAGAACGAACGAAGGAACGAATGAACAACAAACAAACAATTAAATAAATAAATCTATTGAATGAATGAATGAATGAATGAATGAACGAACGAACGAACAAATAAATAAATAAATTTAGTTAATAAATAAATAAATGAATGAATAAATAAATGTTCGAACGAACGAACAAACAAACAAATAAAATAATTAATTTAATAAATTAATAAACCAATGAATAAATAAACGTATACATCAATGCAAGAATGAACGAAGGAACGAATGAACAACAAACAAACAATTAAATCAATCAATCTATTGAATGAATGAATGAATGAATGAACGAACGAACGAACGAACAAACAAACAAATAAATTTATTTAATAAATTAATGAATAAATGCATAAATGAACGAAAGAGGGCGAAAAGCGAACTAAACAGTTGAAAAGATCAAAAGTTTCGATTACTCTTTATTTCTTTTATTATAAAACAAATTTCGGGAGCCCACGTGCACTCGAGTTCCAGGGCATTTGTCTATAACAGATACGGTCTAAGCCAAAACCATAAAAAAGAAGGTAAACAATATATATGCATAAGGCAAAATAAATGTACTAAATGTAAAAAAAAGGTTAGAAATATCAATAAAACATAGGGCTTTTACTCTTTAGTCCATGCCACAAGCCGAGATTTAAAGATGGCAATAGGGTCATGAAGGGAACGTGGATATTTACTGTTTTATTCACACCCCATGACGTATCGAGTCCCTTGAAAAGTTGAGGAAAAGCAGCTCCAAAATCTCAGTGACATCAAGCAAAACACAGAAATTCCCTCGTTTATGAGCTAAAGGGCGAGAGATCTTTTCCTACAAGAAAATCCGTTATTTTAAAGCGTGTCTTGTCTTGACTAAAATCAATGCGTCTTGAACTTGGTTTTTCCATTCTAAAATATTTTTCTTGTCTTCCTTCACTTTCCTCTAAGGTCTCCATCTTCAACCTCCTTCAAAACCTTTCGATGTTCAGCTTCTCCACGCCGGTCCATCTTCATCTGTTCGTTTTCAGGTCAGTAATTATGTCCGGTTTACAATTCAGGTCTTTTTTTGTTACCTCTTGAGACAAAAAAAAATCCCATGTTCGGCTATTACGGATCGATTAGACCTTGTCCATAATAATATATGATGATTAACTATTAAAGTATATTATAAAACACTAAATTTTTAATATGGAAAAACTTTTGAGTTGGTTATTGAACTCCTTTAGTACTTAGTTTATATGTAAAACTTAAAAACTCAGGTTTCAATACTTAAAACAAACTTACCTAACTTGGAAAAAAATTCGGAAAGTTTTGCTACATATCGTCAACGATTTTTGGGGATTTATGCAATGAGTATGATGTGTCATATTTATCTGTACAAATTTTATAGATTTCAATGTCAACGATCTTGAAGTGTGTTTAGGAATTTAAATAGGTCGACATAAATTTATGGCTTTAATATTTTTTGTTTGTTGAGATTTTGGTAAAACGACTTTGAAGTTTCTCCAAAAGTTCAATGCATTTTTGAAATTAGATGCTTGAAATACTACTAGCAAACTCTAGTACGGGTTGAAGATATTTATATATCTTTTTACATTTTTTAAAAGAATTTCATGAGAAGATGATGGAAATTTGCATTTAAATTGTTATGCAAGAAAGCTTTTTTTTACTATGCCCAGGGCATGTTTATTTCACCTTAAGCATTCTTATCATCTCCATTTTGAAATGATATGTTGGCAAAAAACTACCAAGTAGTGAACATTCAGAAATCTTACTTATTTGTAGTTCAGCGAATGCAGTCAAAATATGCAAATGTGTTGGCATCATATGCAAAAGTACTGATTTCACAGTGGATTTTGTCATTTATATCAATGATGTAAAGGATGAATAGAAGTGAACCCAGGATCGTCCCTTGCGGAACTCCGCTAATCATTAATGAATGCCATCATAGCCTGAGGAACAGACAGCTCAAAAAGTGTTTAAGATGTCAAGAATTTACAGTAAATTTTTTTCATTTCTATTAGTGATATAAGGTTGAATAGAATTGGGACATTTACATTTGAATTTGAAGATTCGCTAAGATTTTATCCATACATAATCTTGTAGAAATCAAGGTGGATTATGACAGTTGGAATATTTGAAACTATGATTTTTGGCATTTTGCATTGTTTTTTAAAACATAACATTTCGAGACCACGCCTTGGAAATCTTCAGAAAAACGTTTCGAGTCTTCGAATCCTTCAGGATAATTGGATGCTTATAGCCTCAGGAACAGTCAGTTCGAAAAGAGCTTAACATCTCAAAAATATTATTAAGTTTATTTTTGGTAGAAAGTTAAGTGGATCCAAAGAAAATCATCAATTTTTCGTTGTTTCAGAGTGTTCTTTTTGTTATGAAATAAGTTGATAAATGGATTTTCTGTTATTTCTCGGGCTAAAAAACTGCTCATTTACAGTTTACCAAATGGAGTCAAAGGATTTGTAATCGTATTGGTATCATCTGCAAAAGTACTGATTTCACAGTGAATTTCGTCTTTTTGTCCCTGATATAAAGGATGAATAGAATCGGACCCAGGACCGTTCCAGGTGAAACGCCCCTAGGATTTTCTCAATAGATTAACTTGTTGAGTCCTGTAGAAATCAAGGTAGTCAGTACGAATGTTTGAATCCTTGTTTTTTTGACATTAGCATCATGTTTGTTAAAACAGAAAGTTTCGATGCATGGCTTTAAAAATTTTCAGAAAAAGTGGATGAATGCCATCATAGACCGAGGAACAGACAGTTCAAAAAGTGTTTAAGATGTCAAGAATTCATAGCGAATTGTGTCATTTATATCAGTGATGTACGGTTTAATAGAATTGGACCCAGGACAGATCCTTGCGGAACTCCGCTAATCGCTGCATAGAAATGGGAATAAATTCAACTTTTACGATCAATCTACTCAATCCAGAAAGTATGATTTCAAGAAAATCAGGAAAGTACCACGAATCTCAAGTCCTCCAGTTTGTAAATAATCGAGGCTCTTGATAAGTCCTATAAACATAAAAGTAGGTGATGTCAGCTGGAACGTTTGAGTCCATGTTTTTTGACATTTTGCATCATGTTTTTAAAAAATAACTTTTAACCTGAGGAACATATAGTTAAAAAGTGTTTAAAATGTCAAGAATACACAGGAAATTTTGTCATTCATATCAGGTTGAATAGAATTAGACCCAGTACGGATCCTTGCGGAACTCCGCTAAACGCTGGATTAGAATGGGAATTAGTTCAACTTTGATTTAAAACATCTGTCCGAAAAGTATCTTTTCAAGAAAGTTAGAAAAGTACCAAGAATCTGAAGCCCCTTCAGTTTGTAAATAGATAATGACAGATAAAACGGGTTAAACAAGAAACAGCGATACCAGATCTCAAGGTTATTTTCTATAAAGTACAAAATTAAATATCGTCAAATGTATAGTGAAAAGGATATGGAACACACGCCAAAATGTAAAATCGACTTTTTCGACTCGTACGCTAGTTGCGTGCCCGATCAGGAATTCGCTATCTAACGAAGGGAAAGTCCTTAAGAGGGGCTTTAGAATACTTATCAATGAAAAGAAAGTGTTTACATCCATCTTCCGGAGATGGAGGATATAAGTTGAGAACAATAAGTTGATTTTAAAGACGCCTTTCCACCCATCGCAACTCGTTACTTCCGTGCTGGGAATCCGATTAATATCAAGTTTCTCGCCGGGGGACTTTAATATTTAAAGGAAATGGGCTTTTGCCGGTTCGTAACTTGTTTTAATTTTTTCTTGGAATTTATGTACATTCTGAAAACAATGCTCGAATTGATTGAAACGCTCGAACTCAGCGGTTCAACTCTTCCAACTGGATTATGAAAGATTTATGCTCAACATAAAAATAAAACATCGCTTAAATATAACAATTGTCTAACGATGGAAACTGATATTGGTTTTTTATTTTTGGGTGCGTTTGTTTACAACTGGCGAATAGTCTTTCACCCGTTGAACGTTATGGTCCACCAGCCCGAAACGGTGCTGAAATGCTGACTGCCGACCAGTTTTTCCATGGTATCGGCTATATAACATCACTTCCGCAACAATAACTTGAATCGCGTAAATGGGAAAAATCGATTACGGACCAAATAAATTGCATCATATTTAAAACCAGCCTTTGGCCGGAGGAATAGCAGAAAATTCATCAACTTATTTCATAACAAAAAGAAAAAGTACAATTGGAAAATCCTATTGGAGATCAGTAAATCTCCAATATTATGACTCTGAAATAATAAAAAGTTGATTATTTTCTATTGACCAGCTCAACTTTTCAACTAATGACCTTAATGATCTTTTTGACATCATAAACCCTTTTCGAACTGACTGTGCTATGGTGATATTCATCCAATTTTCCTGAAGAATTCCAAGGCCATGTCTCAAGACGTTACGTTTAAAAAAACATGGACTCAAATATTCCAAATGACCTTCATGTACTTTTATTTTTACAGGGCTCATCAAGTGCTTCGATTCTTTACAAACTGGAGGGGCTTGGGAATCGTGGTACTTTCCTAGCTTTCTTGAAATGATACTTTTCGGACAGGAGTCTTAAATCGAATTCAATCAAAATTGAACTTATTTTCATTCCTATACAGCGATTAACGGAGTTCCGCAAGGATCGGCCCTGGGTTCAATTCTATTAAACCTTACATCACTGATATAAATGACAAAATTTACTGTGAATTCTTGACATTGTAAACACTTTTTGAACAATCTGTTCCTCAGACTATGATAGCATTCATCCAATTTTCCAGAAGAATTCCAAGGACTTGTCCCGAAACGTTCTGTTTAAAAAAAATTATGCTCACGACAAAAAACATGGAATCATACATTCCAACTGACATCACCTACTTTTATTTTTATAGGACTCATCAAGTGCCTCAATTATTTACAAACTGGAGGACTTGACATGGTACTTTCCTGATTTTCTTGAAATCATACTTTCTGGATTGAGTAGATTGATCGTAAAAGTTGAATTTATTTTCATTTCTATGCAGCGATTAGCGGAGTTCCGCAAGGATCTGTCCTGGGTCCAATTCTATTAAACCGTATATCATTGATATAAATGACTGAATGATATGAATGAAAATTTTTAAAGCCATTTCTCGAAACTTTCTGTTTTAACAAACATGATGCTAATGATAAAAAAAGAAGGATTCAAACATTCCTACTGACTACCTTGATTTCTACAGGACTCAACAAGTTAATCTATTGAGAAAATCCTAGGGGCGTTTCACCTGGAACGGTCCTTGGTCCAATTCTATTCATCCTTTATATTAGCGATATAAAAATACGAAATTCACTGCGAAAGCGGATGATACCAACACAATTACAAATCTGTTGTCTGCATTTGGTAAACTGCAAATGAACAGTTTTTTTTAGCCAGAGAAACAGCAGAAAATCCATTTATCAACTTATTTCATAACTTGGTTAGTTTTCATGGTTCGCTGGACCAATTAAATCTTTCAATTAATTAAGGCTGTCTGTTGAGATTAAAAAATCAATGTCACAAGCGGGATTCGACCCCATGACCCATAACAAAAAGGAAATAGTACAATTGAAATTTTTTTTAAAGACCAGTAAATTTCCTATTTTATGACTCTGAAACAGTGAGAAATTGATTATTTTCTATTGACAATCTTTTCAACCAATGATCTTATGGACATCTGCAACACTTTTCGAGCTAATTGTTCCTTAGGCTATGACAAGATGCATTAAATTTTCCTGAAGTTCGAAGCCTTGTTTCGAAAAGTTTTGTTCTTACAAACATGATGATGAAAATATCTAAAAGCACGGATTCAAATTCCCAAACATCATCTCCTTAATTTCAACAGGACACATCAACAGTCTCACTTATTCACAAACTGGAGGTTCATGAATATTCTTGAAATAATATTTTTTGGACAGGCGTGTAAAAAAACAAGGTTGATTGTATTGTAATGACTAACCAGTGGTCACAGAACGATCCTGGGTCCAATTCTATTAATCATTTTATCGTTAATCGTTAAATCTGTGTTATAAATGACAAAATTCGCAATACCAAATAAAATTTTCGTCTTATACAGAAACACTTAAAAAACACGTTACAGCCGACTCTGTATAATTCGAATCCCAAGGGGCCAGAAAAATAATTCGATTTCTAATAGGAAAAAAAATTAAATTTTTAAGAATTGAGATGCATTTTTACAACTTGTTACTTGCATTTTACATCCACAAATCGTGTAAAAATAATGAAAAAGTGGAAATAGATCAACGGCAAAAAACATTACGTATCATTAAAACAATTCGTGAAGCCATATTTGTAAAATATGCATATCTCTGTCCTGCTAATCCCCGTGAAATTACAAAAAATCAATTTTATATAGCAGAAGAACGATTATTTCGGGGATATTTTCAAAAAACTGTTAAATAAAAAAATGGCTGTCCGTGATTATAATCATTAAAAGTTACTGTAATTGACCGAATTAGATATAGCAGGAAAAAACCTCGAACCCAATAAGCACACTCTTTCCCTTAATTTTTAATCGCTGTTTATAAAAATTATATTGTTTAGGTAGCAATTTTCGCTCATGGGATATGGAAGACTGGTCGTGAGGAGTACATGAGGCGTCATCTATTGACCTTGGGTCGGAGCTCTTCATCAGAGATGGCGATATCGTCAAGATGAAATGCTCAGGGAAAATATTTGAAATTGCTTCGGATAACCCAGGAAAAAAAATATTTTCCAGTTTATTTATTATAAATAACGTTTTTAATAAATAATATAACGTTCAAATTAATGAGTTACAATTCTGAGTTTCTATGAAAATGCGATTTTAATGTTTGCTAAAGATTGTAAAAAATTTATTATAATCGTTCACTAGTTTGAAAACTAAATTTAAAACAAGCAAGACTAGACGGACCCGAGATTTTTAGTTTGAACGAAAATTGGTTAACCGTTTAGGAAAACGGCTCTCGGACATACTAAACCCGCAAGACACTCTTGTTCGGCAAAACTGTATCGCAATTATTTCAGGCGTGATCGACGAATCCTGATCAGAATTGTTTTATTAATTTATTCATTAGTAAAATTTTTAAATATTTCTATATTTTTAAACTTTTATCTTGCTATGAATTTTTATTTTAAAAATTCTTTCTGTTATTATTTCTCGCATTTTGTTTTGTATAATTTCGCATTAAATTGTGAACTGCCCAGGAAAAATATATAAAAATACTTCGGATTGCCGATAAAAAATTATCTATCAGTTTATTTATTAAAAATGGACTGTAAAATAGATTCAAACATTTAAATTAATGAGCTACAATTCTGAGTGTCTATGAAAATGCGATTTTAATGTTTGTGATACACTGTAAAAGATTTATTATTCGTTTATTTTTTAAAATATTTTTTTACGAGGGTTTGCAACAGCAGAGGTCATTTTGAAAAAAAAAAAAAACATTTGTAAATATGTCGGGTTTGAATGCAGGGCCGCTGGATTTGAACGCGGGACCTTGGCCTTACAGCGATGAGCTTATTTAATTATTATTTAGATTATTATTATTTATTATATTAAAGTTAGGTTGAAAAAAAAGAAAAATAATTAAAATCAAGACTAGACGGACCCAAAATTTTTAGTTGAACAAATTCGTTTGTTTAGGAAAACGGCGCTCGGACATACTAAACCAGCGCCACATTCTTGTTCGGCAAAACTGTATCGTTATTATTTCAGGCGCGAACAACGAATCCTGATCAGAATTTTTTTTGAAAAACATTTTAATTTTTTTTTTAGCAATATGTAAAATTTTTAAATTATAAAATATTTCGCGAGTTATTAAACTTTTGTCATTTTATGAATTTTGATGTTAAAAATTCCCTTAGCCGTCATTTCTAGCATTTTGTTTGTATAATTTCACATAAATTATTCTAATCACAAATTCTAATCGTGTGGTGGGGAGGCTGCATTGGTTGATGTGTTAAGGCAGCTGTGACCCTTGTCCATATAAATCCATTCATCCAATATAAAAATATAGGATATACAATATCCTAGGCTTGAGAGTCATACCCACAATGAATTTATGATAAACTTGACACATACCACTATTCGTAATGATATCTATAATTAAAAAAACAAAAACAAAAAACCTGGCCCAATCTACCTTTGGAAAGAAAAAACATAGTATGAAATTATATTTAATTTATTATTTATTTGGTTTTGCAGAAAAGGGATCAAACCACTTTTTCATGTTATGATCGATTAATTGAAATATATGCTGAATTTGAATCCAGAATCGTCAGCAAATACAACTTGGACCTTCTTACCACTCAGACACCACAGAAAAGTTTAAAAAAAAAATGTTTGAAAAGGTAAAAAAAAAGAAATCTACATTTGTTTGAGGTATGTATAAATATATATTTATTCTCACAGCATATATTAACAATAATATAGGAATACATTAAAATACACTGGACGGACAACATTGCATAAAAGATAAGACACTTAAAAAATATATATATATATAATACAATCTTACGCCAATAATATTTACTGGCATCTAGAATGGAATGTAAATTTGTCAAAGTGTCGTCTCCGACACTGTTAACACACGTTAATATTCATTTTAATACTGTCATTTCAGCTATGGCACTTAACAAGGTCCACTGTTACCAAGCACTATTTGTAACTAGTTGATATTTAAAATTTTTTTAATGAAGTAAAAAAAAAATAAAAAATAAAATAAAATACTTAATGCTTTAAGTAAATACTGTTCACAGATTACTTATTCGCTTGGCAAGATGTACACTCGATGCTGAATTTGCAGAATTTAAATCTCGGTTAAGTACCACATTATTACTTTACCCACACAAATAATAATAATATTTTAAACTCTAATAAAACTTGAACTCCTGCTGCTTATAATTACATTCAAACAAAAAGCCGGCTATAAAGATAAATCACTATTTCATTAGAACCGATAAATACATAATAGATTATTATAAAACTATACCTGATGCAATTACACCAAAATCACAGAAGTTGTACAAATGAAAAAAAAAAAACAAAAAAAACAATTTGAATTAAACGTTTACAATCAATTTCATTAGCTAATGCACAATTTGAATTAAAAACTGGAAACAACTCATTTAGAACAATGAGTTCTTTAAATATGAAAAATATATTTTATTGCATTAAAAAAAAAAAAAATCACAAAATACCTAACTATTTATCAAGTGCTCTGCACTAAAATTTACTAGATATCCAATAAAATATAGTTAATATTTCATTAAGGCGATATACACGAAGGCATTTGTTTAAGGCACAATTTGTACATCTTATGAAATCCATATCACTTTGTACCGTATACAGACCTAAAATGTACTCTAATTCAGAAATAAATAACATTCATCGAGCGATAGAAAGGCGTGACTATAGCTGCGTAGTGATAACTGTCTTTGTAATTATTGTCGGTTGATTTTGTTTAACAGGCGACGTTTCACAGCCGACCAACCACGGGGAGAGTTGGCTCAGGGATGTAATTGAAATATTTACATCCGGCTGAAAAATAAAACAGTTGAAATATAATGAATCAAGAAAAAACAAAACAAAAAACGTGGTATTAAAAGCTATGTACATAAACTATCGATCTACCCCATCTTGATATTAAAAATTTAAAACAAATACTGTTTCAAAATGTTCAAATTTTTCTAAGTATGAATAAGTGAAGAAAAAAAATTAAGGAATGAAAATTGCTCAAAATGTGTTGAATATTTCTTCAAACATTTACTCAAAGACCAAAAAACTGGACACTTTTATTTATTTGTTTATTTACCATAATAATTAGATATAAATATTATTAATAGTAGACTTAAAACATAAACGCAACTTTATTTATGTCGATCTTTATACAGTGCCACTAATTCTTTTACATTCTTTAGATAAAAAATAGAGAAAATCAGTTCAATTTCATCCTTTCCAGAGCTAACTTGTTAAGTGAGTTAGTTGCCTTTTTAAAATGTTTTCTTTGAAGAAACAATCTATTTATGTAATTTTTTGCTTGACAAGGTGTTGCTTGGAAGATGATTTGACCAATGATGGACGAAGCGTAAGATAGCTAAGTCCTGGGTGTGCTGAGCTTTAGCAGTTTAGAGCTATCGGATGTGCTGATCGAAGAGAAAGTAATGATAACTAAAAAACGATTGTTTTATTGTTTTTACTGCACTATGGAGCCATTATTCAATAACGTCCTTGATAGGCAGTCTCCCAACTGTCCGTAATGCAAAGGTGAGCTCAGGGACAGCAGTAATCGAATGGTTAAGGCTTCAGATTAGTCAGTGAATGCATCCAGAATCTCCAAAACCTGGAGAAACACAACAACCTGATGATATCTTGGGTGCCAGGCACAGAGGAATTTTGGGTAACGAGAAAGCAGACAGACTGGCCAGAGGTCCGCAAGACCATAGGTCCCAAACCTAAACTTGGGATAACAAAAACAAACATAGAATCCTCCATCGCAGAATGGATCCAAACAAAACAAAAGAACTGGATAAACTCAAGCGGCATTAGACATAGTAAACTCATGATGAAACAACCCTCACCAAAATTAGCAAAAACACTGCTGCAATTGGAAAGGGCAACTCAGAGGAGTGGTGGGACTACTAACTGGTCACTGGTATCTGAGAAAACATCTACACAACATGGGCTATGCAGCATAATTAGGAGGAGGAAACAGCCACTCATATAATCTTTGAATGCGAAGCAACAGCTCAATGGAGGTTTAACCATACGGAAAAAAACTTAGGGAATCAAATTGAAGCAGCAACAGTCAATGACCTGATACTTCTAAGAAAGATTAAGTCTATTGACTGAACTAAGGAACTAGGAAGGTACAATAAGTCAGAAGGCTGCAGTGCCTGGGGAGTACAAACACAGCTTCCTAGTAACCTTTTCTACCATACTGTACCATACCAAGGCACTCATGGCTAGTTGTGATTGTGGGTTTGATTCCCACCGTCCCAACTGACCTTTTTTTCTGACGATTAAGGGCAATCAATGGAAGATCTGGGGTGGGATTGGATCTAAGCAACCCTGCATTTGGCCCCCAACCCCCTTCAAAAATGTGTTTCTTCAGAAGAATTCTGCCACAATGGGAGCTTAATTCACATATGTGTTGCAAGTTCCTAAAAAAAGCCAGGAAGGAGCACTAAAAGCTCTAGGAGCTACAGTGCTCAAGGGGACTTCTTCACTTTCTGGTATCCACCACGATAAAAACGCTTAAACAATGGGGCTGTTTTTTTCACAGAGCGCTGGTTTGGTTTGTGGCAATCATCTAAAAAAAGCTTTGCTTAATGTACCAAGAGATAGTCAGTTACAGTCAACATATATAACCATATTGGATTTGATTAACGTACAGGATGGATCTTTGACCGCATTAAGCTACATTGAGGAACTTCTTTTGGAAGCTGTGGTCCCATCTGCTCCATTCATGGAGTACAACTTGTTAATGAATAATGCTCGATTGCATATAACTACCCATTATTTCAAGGATTTCAGGATGAATAGATAAATCGGCCAGTACGTTCTCCTGACATCCAATGGCTTATAGAACATGATAAAGAGACAGGATAGACATCGTTCACCAACTGCGACAATCATCGAACAACTTCAAACGACTCTTGTTAAAAAATGCAATTAAGTTTCATGAAATCCGATGCTTAGGAGACTTAAGACCTTCCTAAAAAGTAGGTAATAAATTCCAAGTTAAATCTTAATCTATCGCTAAAATATTTTCCAATGTTTTGGTGAATTCTCTTTCCAACCATCACACATTTTTATTAAAACTTCTCGTTTAATTTGGTTTAAATTAAAATAAGTATGTTGTAATTAATATAATGGTAAATACATTTGTCCAGTTTTTTGGCTTTGAGTTTATTTGTGATGTCAACTAGAGTATTTGTGAGGTGAAAATATAGTACATGTGACATACCGACTAGTGATTTCACCAGGTGAATGTATCGTAAGTTTACTGGAGATGTATTTCATAAGACTCAAATGAGACCCGACTTGTCTTCAGGACACTTTTCATACTGGCTATTAAGGTGGCTCCAGACATGTGATATTCGCCGTGCGCCGTTTGCTACCGAACATTTGCCAAGTAGTATATGCATATGTGGGGTTTGTACAACCACCCAGTTTGTGCGGAAACAGTGAATACTGCCAAGTGGCGTGTAAATCCTCCATCACCAATTGCGATGGATGACAATGACAGACGGTTACTGTTTTTTAAATTTTTTGTTAGATTCAGTCACAGGGGTGCCAGTGCTGCAACAGTTTAGGCGTTGATACAATGGTCAGTAAGGTAAAGGTCGAACCTGACATACTTGCAAATAAGTTGTTTTTTTTCCCCAAAACACCGGCACCTATTGCCACCGAGTACATTGCCCCATCTTACTTTCGATCTGTTTCCACACAGGCTTTGCAAACCTTGTTCAGATTTTTGGGATTCAGAAGAGAAGAGTTTCAAATTATCGGTTCAGCTTGGTACAGTTTGAGGAAATCCAAGACTGTTATGATGCCAATTCCTAACCGACAGAAAAAAATGCTATGATGTTCTTTCATTAAGACATCTGTACTAGTTAAGTATAATTTATTATTGAAAAATAAGCAATGCTGATTGATGATTATATTTGAGATCCATACAGTAAAATCGATTCCTGAATGTGTGGATGCTTTGAATTTGGCTACTTCAAGAATATTTATCCATTTTGAAGCAGACGAGGAAACCAACAATTAATGGCATGGCAAGCACCAAATATTGTTGTTAGGCAAATAACCGAGCACCAGAGTTGGGCAAAAATTAGTCATGTCTAATGATTAATGATTGATCACTCAGAATGTTAGTCATGATTAGTAGTAAGTGACTAATTTAGTCATTGGTCATAACATAGTTAGTCATGACTAAATTTTGATAACTCATATTCAAATGGGTGCTAAAAAAAAATATAAAAAAAGTTCAACACTTGAAATCTGCTTACATAATCGACTAATGAAAAAAAATTCTTTGAATTAAAATTTATTCCACTTGAAAGGTGAGATTTCTACATTATTTGGAAAATAAACTATCTAGAGGTCTTGATTGTAATAACATAAACATGTGGAATAATTTTATAACTTTCGTTTTCGTTTGCGATAATATTTTTTGAAGGTTGGCCTTGAGCACGACTCTCATCTCAAAATTTTTATCCTGAGTCTGTTGGATTTTGTTAAGTTGATCATTGTAGACAGAGTTGGACAAAATCTAACTAATTTAATCATGATTAAGAATTTTGATTCAAGTTTAATTATGATTGAATTAGTTATGAGTAAATTAATCATTGTATGATTTAGTCATACCTCATGATTGAATATTAATCATGACTAAATCATATAATGATTCATTTACTCATGACTAATTTATTCGTGATTAAACTTCAATCAAAATTCTTAATCATGATTAAATTAGTTAGATTTTGCCCAACTCTGCCGAGCACCCATTCCTACTAATTGTGATTCGGCGAATCTTTGCTCGGAATTCGGCGAATCCCAAATGCCCGGAGCCATCTTTACATTACTCCTCATATAAGGATTCCCACTTCGAAGCAGAGTGAAATCAGCTTTCATTCGGACATGCCATTACGTTATCTATTCTAAGTTGATGATGAAAAAATTGACCGAGAACTTTTTTTAAATAGACTTTTTTGCCATTTAAAGGTAGGGCTGGAATATATTTACATTAAATAAGATTATAGAATTGATGGATAGACTTAAATGGTAAAATATTTTGATCTTTCAGGGTTTTGTAAAGAAAAAAAAGTCCCTAAAAGTTTAACAATCAGTTGTTCTTTTTGTTTAATTTCCAAGTAATTTAATTTTTAAATATATTTTGATATTAGAACAATAAATAATAGCAAATACAAAAATGTATTTTTATTTTTCAGATTTTAAAATTGTTTAAATGAGTTTTTGCTCATTTTTGAAAATAGTCTTACTAGGAAGAATTGTGTAATGAAAAAGATAAAAATGGTACAAAAAGTTGTCTTTTAATCTGGATGCTTCTATCATGGATTGCTTTATCTTGAACAATAGTTGTTCCTAATTTACAAGAAATTAATCCGACGAGACTTGCATGTAAGAAAAACCCTGATCCGTCCCTAGAGTTCTTCATCCTCTTGCATTTTCCAATTGCACTAACTTCAACGCGTAGGGGACAAAATGGACAATCTTTTGTGTATGTTGCAGTAAATGTGCTTAGGAAGGAGGGAATGTGCTTTTACAGCCTTTGAGAAAAATTAGACTTAGAATTCTACATTGATTAATTTTAGTTAAAATTGAAAAAATAAAATCAAAAGTTGCTGCCCTAGAGGGTCCACAACATTTCAGGTTCTCGTATTCAACTTGTTAAAGATAAGAAAATAATCAAATCAGCATGGAGGCTGCTTGGCAGTCATCCACCGGATTAAAGAATAGCCCTATGAAACACCAAATGGCGCCCAACAGGCTGATATTATTAACTTTATTTTTTTCAATCAATAGTATACTAAAAACTAAAACAAATTATTTTTCCTCCATTTAGCGATCACACAGAACATTACAAGATGTAGACAATGTATTTAATTGTGCTAAAAGAAAAATTGATTTCTGCCCATTAGCCAAAATAAAACATATAATTTATTATTAAACACAATAAAAAATAAATGCATATGGAAAAAGCAAAAATAATATTGAACGAAAGACAAAAATATTTAAAATATCAAGCGTACAATACATAAACGAATGAAACAATTAAAGAGCACAATATTTAAAGCAAACAACCATAAGTCAGCAATGCAACAAAATAAGCATAAATATAAGGAAATAAAAGCGGGGAAATACCTTGGTCACACTACAATCCTGTGAGTCATTTGATTTTTCATCCTTTTGCTGAACCACTTCTGCGGGTTCTTCAATGACCTCGGAGTCGAGTTTCGACTCTACTTTGTCGTCTTCGATAACGAACGGATTGAGGAAAGGGTTAGTGGAATTGGTCTGTACCGAAGGGGTCGAGCTGAGAAATGGGTTCGTTTGGGAGGTCAGAGTCCGTTGCTCGATCTGACCCGTGTCCCCCCAGGAAAAGTGGGTGACAGTGACAGGCGTAGGCGAGGTGGGAGCGGCGTTTATCAGGATTGGAGCGATAGATGGGCTCAGTGCCAACGTCAGCTTGTCCCCGCCCTGTACCAATGAACACACTCACCAATAAAATATGCAAAATGCAAACTAATCACAGTTGACTAATGGACTTTATGAAACTTTCTTACAAATTTTAAATTATTATATGAATTTCAACAATATTTACAAAATGTTTACAAGTACTTCTTTTTTACGGAATAATAAATACTTCAAAGTAAAAAAAAATTCAGATGTATAATTTTTTTCTCTACTGGTGGAAAGCAACAACATAAACCCCAAAAAGCATCAAATTATATTAGAGGGGCTGGAAAGTAATGTCGTTTTTTACAGTAAATTAAAACAGGTAAATTTTTAACAAGTATTTTCTTTGTTGTGATGGTCCAAGTATGGTTCCCAGGATTTTTGAAATTTTTTTACAAATTTTCCTGAAGGAGAGCCAAACCTAGTTCCAAAACTCAAAAAAAAAATAAAAAAATAAAAAAAAATAAAAAATAATAATAATAATAAATAAATTTCATTAAAACGGACTTTTTCCTTTTAATACAAATCGAACACCTGACAATTAAAAAATCCAATATATGAAAATTAAGAAAAAAACATCCTTTTTTCAAATCAAACAAGTTACCCTTGGAAAGCCCTTTGAACAAGTAGACAAGATCTTGGCACGAGAGACAGCATGTGCACCAAAAACAAAGGGCTCCTGATGAGGCAAAGTCCTTGGTTGGTAGGGCAGCCTACAATGCCTTATCACCCTCGTTATCAACAACCTTTTTCTGCCTAGTGCATAAATTTTCAAAGCAGAATCGATAAAACTCAATTGCTTTTTGAACAAAATATCAGAGATGAAATTTTGGACAACATTCAAATTATCAATTTTTTTTTGCCACTTAGAAAATGTTGTAGCGATTGGAATAAATGGAAATCAGCTGGCAGAATATCACGCGAGTATAGTGGGTGAGGCAATACATCCCAACCAAATTTGTTTTTTTTTTTTTTTTTTTTTCCAGTTCGTCTTAGGTGCATTATCTTAGCAATAAAACCGTTTTTGTTGATAATCACCGGGCACTTTTCAATTAACGATCTTATTGTTCACTGTAAAGTCTGCATTTGCCTACATTTCAGCACTTCAAACGGCCCTGTGAACAATCCATCAAATGCAAAAAAATTGTTAAGATTCATTCGTACAAATCCACTGTCTTTTATGTTTTGAATTATCAACCCCATTTTTCATCTCGAGCGATCAGTGATCAAAAAATGCTTCTGAATTGTGTCGCTGGAGCAAAAACCTAGATTACTGCAATTGTTCTTGAATAGTCTACCAACATTCCTCAAATGTTTTATTTTCTTCCGCCTTTAAAGTTAAACAGGCCATCGTTTAAAATTGGTCTTCCTGATTGATACAAGTTGAAAAAATTGAAATTGTTGAATTTGAACTTAAAACCACATTTGACAATTACAACTTTCTAATGCACTTGGATAAACATCGCAAATGTTTTTAGCAGTAACAGTGAAACACAAAAAAGCATACAATGATACATACTTCTTCTGGTATTTGGCTGCCCATTTTACCATAAAATGCACACAAAAAAATTAAGATTTAATTATTAACGAGTAAACAAGTCATTCTAACCTTAAAACGTCCTTTGTACAAATTTGAAGTACACAATGATGACAAATGACTATTGACAAGGGCAAAAACGACATTACTTTCCGGTCCCCTCAATAAATCCACATATACATTAAACACAAGAAAATGCCAACAGCCAACCCCTTAGCAAAATGTTTACAATAATTACACCATTCCTTTTAAAATATACAAAAAACTATATTTACATTAGAATGGTTCAAAATGTACAGTGTTCCAACTTACTCTGCATTTTCCAGATGAAATTATATTGAACTTACTGACTCATACCTTTGGGGTTTTTGTTGCCGATACAAACTCTAGATTCCGAATCCTCCTTATAACAAAGAACGTATTATTTTAGCGTAATATTTGTTATTATAAACTCTATTTAACTTTAAAAGGCGCATATCAGTTGCCTGATGCTTAAAAAAAAAAAAAAAAAAAAAAAAAAAAAAAAAAAAAAAAAAAAAAAATTGAGATTTTAATTAAGAATTCAACCATCGACTATAAATCTTCTATTATATATCTGAATTTTTTGTGTAGAAAAGGCACATTAGTCAACTGTTGTGCAACATAAAATACATAAAAAGCTGCAAAATATTAAAAAAATGAAAAATTTGCACAGAAATGATAAAACTTTGGGTGAAGAATCAGCTTGAGCAGTAAAAATAAATTGTGAATTCTTGCTATACATTGAATAACACATTAAAGCATGAAAATGAACACAATAAAATCTTGAAAATCTGTTTCTAAGTTGCTAATTTATAATCAACAGTGATATTTTCAACATGTGCAATTGAGAAGTAAAATATTTAACAAAAAAAAAAAAAAAAAAAAATATATATATATATATATATA
>CM077113.1:15150774-15175643 GCA_039619505.1 Cimex hemipterus
ATATATATATATATATATATATATATAAAAGATTTGAATGAAGATAATGCAAGAAACGATATGTTTAAGACTGAGACAAAAGTAAAATTTAGTCAATTTTTTACAAAAATTAAGGGAAATGATTTGTACAATAGTTACAAAAGGGTTTTACTCACAACAGAAACGAATGTAGCCTGGTCCAAATTATTTTGATGGTTTTTCGACGTTTCTCCCGGCAAATCCCTAGAAAAAATATTTTGAATTAACAAAATATTAGGGTGTTTATTTTTTTTCAACTGTTTAACTGAATGAATTTAATAACTCACTCTATACTTATATCAAGAAGGGATGTAGGAGGTTCGATCGGCGAAGGAGTTTCTATTACAGTAGGAAGTGGTGATTTTCTCATCTCTTCTTCTAATTTCGCTGTAAAATTTTAAACTATTTGTAAAAGTGTTCAGCATAAATAACATACACTTAGAAAATAAATAAAAAAACATTAAATTTATTTTAGTTTCAAATTAAATCCAATTTTTTATTTACTAGTAACCAGTAGTGTTATAATTTGGTGGATTTGTAGGGAGTTGTCAAAAAATTTTTTCTGTTTTTCTAAAATATCTCTTTCTAGACCGCTCCTCTTGAATCCGACAAATTACTAAATCCATTTTCTTTCGACAATAGTTACTGGTAATTTGGAGCAATCACAGTCAAAATAAACAGTAATTAATGTTATATTTACTTTTGTGCTGATCAAAACATAAACTTAATGTTATATTAATAAAGTTTACTGGTCTTGGGTGGTAAAATAAAAGAAAAAGATTTTATTGGCTTGCAATTGAAATTAAAACATAAATAAAAGTGCGCCATTAGCTGAAAAAAGTATGACTTGACATACCTTTGAGAATATTACACTTTAGTTGATGCGGAGGGATAGGCCGAGGTACTGCAGTAGGGATGATAGCCTTGTTGTTGGGTACACCGGTACTTTCGATAGAAACTACGGTGTCTGTAATTTACCAACAAAATTAATAAGCATTAATGACGTGTTAAATCTATAGACGGTTTTGAACAAGGCGAAGCGTGGTTAGAAAAGTTATTAGTGTGCGATTTACCGACGTAAATAATTCACAGATTGTGCGTTAGTGTTGTAAAATGGTTATAATAAAGGGGTTTAATTTAAATTGCAACAAGACAATACCTATAGGTTTCAACTGAAAATCAAGATGAAATAGAGATATACCTGAAGAAAAATATCCTTTCTCTGTTAAAAAGAAAAATTAATTTTGTTTTTAAAGTTTATAGTAATAATTTTTAAGAAGAAAGTGTAATAGCGGGCAGTTTATAGGCTCACCAGTATCAGTTTTACTGCTGACAATTGAAGTAGAGTCGTTCTTGTCGTCTATATTCGAAGTGTCCTTTGCGAGGCTTTTGAGTAAAACATCAAGCCTCTCTTCTGCAACAGGACCTGAAAAACGTTGATAAAATGGAATTTTTGATTTTTGTAAAAAAAAAAAAAAAAATCACGTTAAGTAACTGTAAATGTCAAATAAATGCATTACATATTTCGGGAATTTATACACATCATCAGAATCTACTTTTTTCAGTTTCGTTCAAAATATATACGATCATTTTGCATCTGTTCTGTGTAATTTCAATTTATTTATATAAAATTTTATATTAGTTAATTATAATTGCATTTAAGGCCTTGGCTGAGATGAAAAAAAATCATGACATTAGATTTTTCAACTCAGCCAAGACCTAAGATAAAATGTATAATTAATTGAAATAATTATACATCCAATTATCCCTTCTAAATGCATTGAAGGTTTATATAATTTTTATTATTGTTTTTCAGAAATATTTAAAAATAGTATTAAATTTTGTAGATATCTTTTCAAAGAAACTATATGCAACGAAAAATTTGAAAATTTTTGACATGCAAGTAAACATTTAAATAAGTAATGAATTACTTAAAGAAAAAAGACAAATTAGCTTAAACGTTAAAAAACACGTTCTATAAAATGCAATGTAGTAAAAAAAAAATTAATAACATTTTAATTAACTATACATTTTGCATTTGAGCCCAACATATTTAGAAAAAAAAAAATTTTTTTTTCTTAACAACCAGCACCACGAAGGTTAATACGTGATTGTAGTTGAAATATCCTTGTTTAATTAAAAAAAAAAATTATACTTTTTATTTAAGGTCTTGAGTGAGATAAAGCCATTAGAGAAAAAGTATAATAATAATATATATTTTTTATGAGGGTATTTCAACTCTGAGATTATATGAACCCTCAGGGTGCTTTCTTAAAAAAAAAAAAAAAAAAAAAAAAAAAAAAAAAAAAAAAAAAAAAAATTTGTAACTATGTTGGATTCAAATGTAGGTCTGCTGGATTTGAACCTGGGACTGTTAGAGTACAGTGAGCTGTATTAATGGCGAAACCATTGCCCCCCCCCCCCCAAGAATTAAAATAATTAATACAGATAATTATGACTACTAAACATATTTTTCATTTCATACCAGAATGAGAGGCCAAGCTGCTTGTAGGGCTAGGGGACGATGCTTCACAATCTACTGTTGTTCTGTGGTCAGACCTGACAATTAAATTTTTTTTTTTTAAAGTTGATAACATTAAATAAATTTAGAAATTTAACGTTCAATACCTGTTTTTTTCCCTCAAGACATGGGATTGCCTTCTTGCATACCGCTGGCTGGGTTTTCTCTCAAACTGCACACTTCTCCTTGCTCGGTTCAACTGCGTAGTTTGGAATTCCGTTTTCCCGCTGTATCTGAACCGTGAGCCCATCCTGAAAAAGTTCTGCCTAGCCGAAGGCCCTTTGACCGGAGCTCGGAGACGGAAAAACGCATGATGTTCTACGGCACACTTCCAAAGGTGCTTACAAGCCTTCTCGTTATGCAATCTAAAATTTTTAAAAATCCAAACTTACGACCAATTGATTGAATTTGAGACAAACACAATGAGAATTTTTTTCATTAGTAAATTGAGTGTTAGAAATAATTTGACATAATTAAGTGCAAAATTTTCATTAACTTAATTAAAATTTACATAGAATAGCTGCATCTGTCAATAAACAAACAATGCTACAATTAGTACGACTCACCTAAAGATAAATGTGTGCTCCTGTTCTCTGCCCATATCATCATCTTCAACTACAACTAATGTTAATTTCTTTTTCTTAAAGTCTAACTTTCCTATTTTGGGCCTAAAACGACAAGACACGTGTGTGTTTTAATCATAAAGCATGCATTCGATGCAAGGCGCAATGTTAAGTGAGAAGGACAAAGTGAGTTTTACCAGAAGAAAAGGCCAATTTTTTGATTCCCTTCAAAGACCAAGATTCCAGTCGGCGTCAGACCCAAAGAATACTCACATCCATCTTTTCCCTGTGGATCATAAATACAAGTTTTAACATTTTATTATGCAACAAAGTATTAAACTAATGTTATAAAACTCACTAAAACAATGTGGTTATCAACACCGTACATTTCAAGCCATTTGACTTTATTTAAGTAATTCGTCTCAGCTTGTGCTGGAGTCAATCCTCTGAAAATAATAATATTTACATATATTAATTTGAATATTCAAAATCAGCTAACTTTTAAATATAAAAGTTGAACCAGGAACCGCAAAAGCTGAGAGGCCAGCATCTCAGCTCGTAGATCCCACGATTGTGGGTTTAATTCCCATTTTTCACGATACCCCCCCCCCAAAGAATAAAATTAAAATCATCACTCTGATAATATTACAAGATAATGATATTAAAAAATAAATTGATAAAAAAATATGATGAACCAATATAATTTGTTGAATTCGTGACGAACAGTCAAGAATGGGTAATTTAAATTTTTTTTTCTCCTTTTGTTGCCTCTTTTTGGGGACTTTTATACAAGTCTTCAGGGCATAAAGCGTGGTGCCATATTGGTGTTGTTCACAAGTTCACTTTATGCCCTGAAGATGTCACGAATAAAGGTAGAAACATAGGTGAAAAAAATAAAAAACTATTTTCTGAACTACCTCCTTTTTGACAACTCATAACGTTTGTCATTTTTTGCCTAGGTTTCGACTTTTATTCGGGTCATCAGTGCATAAAGTGTGGTGCTATTCTTGTGGTATTGTTCGCAAGTTCTTGTTGTGTGAACTTGTGAACAACACCAATATGACACCAAACTTTATGCTCAAAAGATGACCTGAATAAGGGTAGAAACACAGGGAAAAAAAATTGCGTACTCCACACAGATTGTGCTATCTGTATAAACAATCTGACTTTTATCTATAATTTAATTTTTTTTATTTATACAGGTTTTAATTAATACAGATTTAATTTAATTTTAAAGTACTCTTTTTCTTATAGCTTTCATAATAAAAAGATGATTGTACTTTGTATTAAAGACTAACAATTAGAAATTTAAAAAATAATGAGCATGTATCAACATAAATACTGATATAATTGTAATAAATATTTAATAATTAGTGAAGAATTAGTGGGTAACAATTTAATGTTAAAATTTACTTTAAATTTTCTCATTCCACTCTATCATTCAATTAACGCATTACTATAGGGCAAATTATGTTGTATGGGTGTATTTCTCACTCTCCATTTATTTACTTAGTATTCCTTAAAATTGGATGAAAAAACAAACAAAACATCTCTACTAAATTCCCAAGCACGCCATTGTTTATATTATGCAATCAATTATCTTAAAAAGTCCCACAATTTCTCCACTTGTTCACACGATCCTGGAATATCCGATGTGTTCCATAATAGTGTAAAATCGTGTTACGCAACACGACCGCATTACACCCATTTCACACAAGGTTGTTTTCATCCTTACCTGCATTTCTGGAACTCTTCCAGGATCAAAAGTTCCATCTCCTCCGTCTGATTCGGAACGAATCTAAATTCAGAAATATAAGCTGGCGTGTGGATTGTTTCATCGTAATCACCGAGTTCAGCTGGACAATTTTACACAAAAAAGTTTATTTATAGTTAAAAAAACAAACAAACAAAAAAAAAAAAAAAAAATGCATTGTCAATAATCACATACATTGTAGAGCTAAAGCTGCCAGTTCAATGGATGTGCTCTCAGAACATTCTAATTTTCCTTCGAGGATGTCTGATTTGAGTTGAAGGAAGAACTGATACCTCGTCAGTTCTTCCCTCAAGCTGTTAGGCTCGGATGAATAGAATTTTACCCGTAGTCGTAGTGTAAAAGGAGGGCCGACTGGATATATAACAATTTGATTAATAATAAAATTAATAATTTTACACTCACCGCCGTACGTACTTTTAACCTGTTTTTTGACCGCTTTCGTAGGATCCAGCCAGTGCTAAAAAGAAAAAGAATAAAAATTATTATTTTCTCCAAATGTAATGTATAGATGAGTAGAAAGATTTAAATTGAACTTGTACATAAAGTGCAGGTTTTATGAGAATCAGTGTGACAAAACAAGGAAGTTTAGACAAAATAAATTATTTGTGATAAAATATAAACCAACTAATAAATTTAATATGTAAGCTCATAAAATCATTAAACATTTCTTTTGAATTTGACCTATTTATGAGAATTGTACATAAAACAAATAAATTATTGGCACGACAGATTTTGGATATATGAAAATGAACAAAACAAGATACGTAATGTTGACATGAAAATAAAATGCATTACCACAATAAATATCAATAAATAATGTACACTGGTCAAAATGCTAATTTTTCCATGGAAGACAATTTAAAATTAAAGACTTCCATATACTAAATAAATTTATAAAGGTAAAATGCTGTCATTGTTATAATCATTTGTTTTTAACCCCTAACAATAATTAACACTAAATGTATTGTTGACAAATGACCAGTTGTAAAGTCAGGCGAAATGTTAGAGCGTTTTCACATTTGGCTTTGTCATTTTTTTCCGTAAAACTGTCACTACCGGCAACTTTTCTACAAACCGACTCCTAGCGAAAAGGACATTACTTGGAACAACCCACTTCAATAAAAGGGAATTTAATTGCGAATAAGAAGAAAGATAATATGAAATGATGAAAATTTTCAAGTCTGGTAACTGTTCTCTTATAATTTATCAAAGTAAACCAAAGAAAAAAATATTTTTACTAAGCTCCAAGCACACATCTGTGGAAAAAACACTCCAAAAGATAAAGCCTGTTGATCTGATATCGTTTCATAATACAACCAACCTAAATTGGGTATGGACGTGACTGATCAAATGGCAAAGAAATACAGTGCAAAATTGAAATCTCGCAGATGGCCTAAATATCTTTGATTTAGCAGGCCTAAAATGCCTGGATGTTCTATAAATAAAATAATAACGAGAAAATATATTGAGACAAGATGTTTTTACTCCAGTTGGCAGTAGAGTTTGCCACTGATTAATGAGAAGCCCGAGAAGAGCAAACAAATAAAATAAATTCTCCGGCAGATTCTAATAAAGTTAAAAACGCATCAAGTAAATGTAAAGACAATAAAATCATAAAAATCTGTTATAAATGTAGGAAATACGAGGTGATCAGTGACCTTTAGTCGACGATTATTCGGACACCAGACAGCATCTCACGATTTCCGAATAATGTACGAAATATATTTGTTGAAAATGTACATTGATACCTACCTACCTCCCTTTGTAAAAAGAAAAAAATGTGATATACAATGTTTTTTTTAAAAGTAGAAATAGAAAAAAATATATTTTTGTTTAATTATTGTCTTAAAGTTACTTTCTTCACTCAAAAATAAAATTTTTGTCTAAAAAACCAATCATTTGACTGGTTGTGGTGCAAATGGGTATATATTAAATGTCAGTACTGTTCGTGTTAAAATACAGAATTAAGATTAAGGTTTTTAGTTAAAAATTTAATTAACTTCGCTAGTTTTCGTGGTCCGCTTGACAAATTGATATCTTTCAATTGATTAAGATTTTTAGTTGAGATAAAAAAAAAGTCAATGGCATGAGCGGGATTCGAACCCACAATAATCAGCTAGATATGACACTGCTCTATCAATTGATCCACTCGGTCACTAACTTCCCATCCCAACCCCACGAAGATCGTGGGTTCGAATCCCGCTCGTGCCATTGACTTTTTTTATCTCAACTAAATACCTTAATTAATTGTAATATACCAATTGGTCAGGCGGACCATGAAATTAGTGAATTTACAGAATTTTGTCCCCAGATGATGAAAATGATGAAATGATTTTTCAAATTCCAAACCAATTTTGTCTAACTCAGCCTTGTTATTTTTTTTTTTTTAAATTTATTACACAGGTTTTATATCAAGTTTAATATTATTATAATGGCGCTTTAATTGGGCCAATGTACAAATGGCATGAAGTAAAAATCAAAATTTCAGAAGGGCTATCATTTAGGGCTTATTTTTAATTGGGTGAGAATGATCCCTTCTTAGTCAGGCCCTCCGGGTAAAAATGTAATAAAAAAAAAGTTGTAATGATTCACCAATTACGACTTCCCACTGTTGGTTTGAACGATGCTGGGCCATTTATCGGAAAATGAATATTATTCATTTCAAAGTCACCAATAATATACTCATGTAATCAGTATAATTTTTGACCCAAAGTGTGGGATATGTTCAAACTAATGAATTTAGTTTGTCGTTATCAAAAACTTCTATTTTTCCACATCCATTTTTTAACTGACGTCCCCTAAAGCGCATTCGTACAGAAAGAATAGATCTTCAATGAGTCAAAAACCCAGTGGAACGATACCCCATGAGGAAGTGAAGAGGTTCACAAAAGGGCTGTCTGCAAAACTCACAAAAACTTTATCTAATTTTTGATTACTAAAACACTTAACGAGACAAATAATTAGAGCAATTAATCCTATTCTTTGAGGTTCAGGTAAAAATGGGCACATTGTAAACATGGCCCAAGTGAAATCAAAAATAAGCCTAAAGATCTAGTAAGCCAAATGGAGTTTTCAAATCTTTTTTTTTTTTTTTTTTTCAAACTAAAGAAAAATTAACTATGATGTTACATACATTTTTAATAATTAAAAGTATAACAGATTGCTGGAAAAATTAAAGCAAATCGAAAAGGTCAAAGAACGGAGCGTAAATTTAAAGATAGATTTATTAGAACATACTAATTAAATAATTTATTTGAAGGGCTACGAGGGAAGAAATTTGATAAAACGTTTTTGAAGTATATGAAACAAAGGTTGATATTTTACCCACAGTTTGAAATCCAACAGACATCCGCAAAACTTACAAAGAAATCATTGGAAGGCAAGACCGAACCAGGATTCTGGTTGAACTCCAGGTGACCACTGCCACCTAAGTCAGAGTACAGCAGAAACACTGAAGATACTGCAGGGAAGAAAACGAGAAATGTCATTGGTGCAGATTCTCGCAACTAGGAGAAAAGCGATAAGCAAGTTCATTAAGTGCCGGCAAGGCTATGGAGGTTGATTAACCTGGAACTGTCCAGCGAGTTATAAAAATCGATATCGAATAAAAAGTCGAGGTGAAGAAATTCTTGTGACCAACCCTTTTATCCCTATCCTAATTGAAAGAGACACCCCAATCGACTAGAAATTTGTATCTCATTTTGGTCTTTCAGTCTTCTTGTCTGAATGACCATACTTGATGAGTGTACTTGATACATGTCATACTGATCACCTCCAGGCTTTACTCAACATTTTTTTTGTCTTAAGTATATTTTGAAATATAAAATTTGAACAAATAAAAGTGTTTTAAACTATCTACGGGTGGTACTTAACTATTATCTTGTTCTCACTGATAAGAAATAATTGAAGTTTCACGGTGTATTGAAATGGGTAAAAACTGTCGGAGCACTTCTCAATTGTCAAAACACTTGTAATTTAATGAATTTTGTTTTTCTAAGGTGGGGAATAAACCGGTCAGCATTATTTTTAGACGAGGCGATTTTTGTCATTTTGCAACGTTTAATTTTTAAAAATAAAAATTAAAAACCTGGACGTTATTGGCATCTGTGAATTGGAGGCCGAAGTAATCTTTTTCGATCAGATCCAAAGAGTAGAAGACTTGTTCGTAAAGATCGCTCCCGATCGCCTTTTTCTGAAAAAAAAATATATAAAAATAATTTTAAAAATTTGAATTTTTAAAAGGAAATTTTAAATTTTGAAAAATTGCCGAATAACACTCACGGTCAGTTCTATGGACAGATCGCTTCCGTCCAGCATCAAGACTTTGCATTGCACTGTGTTCTTGTTGCCCAGGATGCGGTGGTGGCTGTCGTGCTTCAGGTGGGACGGGCTCTTCTGGTGGTTCCTGCCTTTCTTCCGACTGAGAAAACGGAGCATTTCGGTCTCAAAAATTGAAAACCCTTTTTTTATATATTTTTTTTAATAAATATATTCAGACGCGGAAAAGACAAAAACAAAAACGCCTCTCCAAAAAAAACGGGGGAAAACAAATGGACAAAAACGAAGAAAAAACGGGCTACATTCTAAAACCACCAAAACAAACCTAATCACTAACAAGTCTAACAACTCTCCATTACGTACGCAAATGTTTTGGTTATGTGGTGACTGAGTTTTATTTATTAACACACCCGGCTTGTTTTTTTCGACATTTTTATTATACACGACAATAAATTTATCCAGGAATAATCAAAATTTAATCAACCACCGGAAATATATTGTTTTTATATTTATTAATCTTTAAAAATAACATGTTTGGTACTTAATCAAGAGTACTGCTCAACAGAGATGGCGCATAGTGCGATTGGCGCCCCGACGCGGGAAAGGAGGTTTTTTCATTAAGCCTTTCTTTGCTTTCGTTTATGTTTTTGTTTCTCCTTTACTAAAATAAGTTCTTTAAATTCCACAGAAAAATAATATAATGGACGAAAACGAAAAAGCACAGAGTGATCAAGAAGAAATTGAGGGTAGGTTTTTTTATTATAACGATAATTTTATTGCTTGGAAAGAGCGTATACCAAATACTCCACAACTTTCTTAATTTTTTGCCCTTATTTGTTTTTATTGTGTGTCTCTTCCACGTGGTTTGGGTGTTAATATTAAATTTTTCTAAAGTAATGAAGGTTTTTTTATTAGATATAACGTTCGAAAGACAATATCTACAATATTAATCCATTTATGTTTAGTGGCCTAATTGACCAAATTACTTCTTTCAGTAAATTTTTTTTTTTTTTAAAGTGACATGTTTGTAGAGGTGAAAAATTAGTGTAACAAGTGGATTCGAACCCACGACATTCGGCCTAATACGCCACTACTCTAAATACTTGAGCTATTGCAACTTCGATCTCTTAGGACAACAACTCTTTTCGACCTACAACCGCTAGAATGATGAACCTTTTTGCGATGATGAAAAAGTTAGTGTCACGAGTGGGATTCGAACGTACGATCTTCGGCTCAATACGCCATGTTAAGATGAGTTGGTGTCCGAACGGATTGAAGTCACGATAGCACAAGCGTTTAGAGCTTCGGCGTATTGAGCCGAAGTTAGTGGGCTCGAATCCCGTTCATGACACTAACTTATTCATATCAACCAAGACCTTACTTGAAAACAAATAATTAAAAGATCTGTAATGTTAAACCTTAAAAATATAAAATACATGTCATTAATGATAATGGTAGTTAATAACCAATGCATCGGTAAAAAAAAAAAAAAAAAAAAAAAAAAAAAAAAAAAAAAAAAAAAAAAAGTGGGCAATTATGGACGAGCTGATGTAGTCAAACTAAACAGTAAATAATGCTTTATTTACTTTTTTACAGGTTAATCCCATTTGCACAAAATTTAGCATTATGCCCTCCCGTTCATTTTCTTCGTTGATTTCATCTGATATTATTCTTAATTTTTTTTCAATGGCTCTGGTCAGGCAACTAAGCTGATATTGTGAGGGTTATAACTATTTGAGGAAGGGTCCAGCGTGAAGTCACAAGGACATTGAGTGTAAATCACTCCACGGTAGGAAGGGTTCTGCAGAGCTTCAGAGAACACTAGAAAGCCACGGCGGGGTCAACCTAGGTCTACAGACGCTGGAGGCGATTCATTCATTAGGCTCTATGAAACCACACCTTTATGGGAAACGACCTAGAAATATGATAAGACAAAGATTTTCTCCAGGACTGTAATAAGAAGGCTCGATGAAAATAACGCCAGGGCTTGGCACTCATCTTATGGATTTCTTCTGGAACATAAGAACTGGACATTGGAATAAAGGAGGGAGACGCTCAGGAGAAACATACATCTTGTGTTGTATGGTTCCTCGGGTGGAATTTCCTTGGACGGCAACACCGAATTGGTTGTTGTGTGAGGAAAATCTCTATCTTCATTCAATCTTCACTTACTTGAAGATCATGTAGTGCCATTTGCACCCCCCCCCCCCACATCGGTGATATTCTTACTAACGTAGGATAATGCCATGCCTCTTAGGGACGATTGAAAGAATATTATATTTTCAATACTAACCTAAAAATAGAAAGAAGAAGAAGAAGAAAAAAAAACAGTAAATACTCAATGGATCGAAGTAATTATGAAAATTCTACGTGCATTAAAAAAAAAAAAAAAAAAAAAGATAAGAAAAAAAAACATATGCAGTATGACTGGCAATAAGTTTCAAAACTTTCAGGAGGTGCTCCTTATACCATATGTAAAAAATTTCCTATAAACCCCAAATCTGAATAGTAAAAAAGTGATTTCAGGTTTTGGTTATTTTTTATTTTTTGTCTCAGGACCACTAAATTGCTTATAAACGTCAGAATTACTGACTAGAAAAATCTGGTTTGTGCCACTTCAAAGAATTGAAAGAAGAATTTTCTGTAAGAAAACTTATTTACAATGAAGAATTAATGGAAAAATTCAGGAAAAAACAAAAGCGTTGAAATTTGGAATTTTTTTGAAAATGTTGAATTAGTAACTGTTATTAATTACAAACTCCTTGAGCTTTGCAAATTCTCTCAAAAGTTCCCCGTTCAATTAGCTTCCAGCGGTATACCCACATTTTTGGATTGTGTTTCAGGAAGGTCTAAAAATTTTTCATTTTGTTAGAGGGGGGGGGATTGGTGTCGTGTGTGACGAAGGGGTCACTCTTAATTTCCAATAAATCTAACTGGCTCTGGTAACAGTGATTCATTTTTCATCACCTGTTGCCAATCTATGAAGAAAGGATAAGAAGAGATTAAGATTGAAGAGCAAATTGAGTTGCAATCATACACTGTACGACTTTTGAACAAACCCAAGCCTTCGGATGTGGTTTCCATCGATTGCGAAAAATTTAACATCTAGTTCTTTAATTGTCAAAAAGTGATTTTCTTTTAGCCTCAATGTATCATCATCATCCTCAGAAGGACATCCACTACATCATCTACAAGAACAAAATTTCCTTCTCTAAATCGAGCAAACCACCGTTGTTGGACTTTACGAACATTTACGTTAGTACCAAACACTACAATTTTAAATTGCAGTTGGATTGTTCCCTTTTTTAATTCATAAAGTAAACAATGCCTTAAATGCATATCATCCAAAGACATGATTACTTATTAAATTATTTGACACAAATAAAGAAGTTGAAAACAGAAACTGAGGAGAAATAAAACCTGATTAATTTAGGGATTAAACAAACACATTTTAAAATAAAAATAATATAAAAATGTAAATATTAAGCTAATTAATCCAATAATTGAAAAGATATTACTTTCTTGCCAGACCAACATATGAGATTGTTGAGTTGGAGTGCCTCAGAAAAATTATGGTAGACTGGGTACCTGGACAAACTTGGCTGGAGGGCAATGAACATCCAGATGAGGTGAAGCTGGGATGTCATGCTGTCCAAAAGAACACTACAAGCAATAAAAGAACATTGCCTGTGTAAATGGGCCAGATCGTTCTTGTGCGTTAAGAGCACTACTGAGCGAAGGATCATGCTCATATATTTTGAGTATAGGCCGTACCTATTGACACAAGACATCTGCTTTTGTGGTCCAGTTGGTAGAAAAATGTCACGCTTTGACCCCTTGATATGTAGGCATGGCATCCAACATAAAATCTCTGGGTGTGAGAGTAAATTGGGTCTCTTGTTTTGAATTTTAAGGAATGGGGCTGTTTCCCCATCTTTAAATACTATCTGTAATTATTGTGTTGGTCTACAGCTTAAATGAAAAAAAGCACATTAATGGGGAATGCAGGATAGATGAGAAGACTGCTTTTGCTGACATTTTCCACATGGTGTCAAAGATAAGCAACCTGCAAGCCAAAATAACCACCCCAAACATAAAAAAATTTTAGAAAAAGAAGAAAAGAATAAATACTAGAACGCATAGGGCAGAATGGCGGCTGATATGACTCTATCGTCGGTAGCCAGGCGTAAATAAAAAATGGCCTAGCTTAGAAGCTCAGGGGTCAATGATTTGAGTGCAATGAAAAGGTTTGCAGAATTTTCTGTACTGTAATTTTTTTTTTTTTTTTTTTGCAACATTATGGATTGTGTGATTGGTTGCATAGAACGAAATGTTTAAAATATTTTTATATTGGTTTTATTATAGTGTTGTACATCAAACATTTGTCTAAAAGTCGTAAAAGTGTTTTCTAATGTCTTATAAATTCCTGCTTTTTAATTCTAGTGTCTTTGTAGGATAAAGATTATGCTGGCTTTGAAAGTTAAACGTTTTTTCCAGCATAATAATTGGGCTATTAAGATAAATACAAATTTATATAAACATTAATTGTACAAATAAATGAATATAAAAGCTTTAATTAAATTATTTTTTGTAGTTTTCACGCCGGATATTCTCTTATTTGCAAATTATACGATCTTACATCAAAGATCATAAATTCTATCAAATTTATGTAATAAATCCGCCAATGTGAGGCGTAGGGTTTCTTGGACATTTGTACTGAAATGAGAGTGAGGCAGGGCTGCCTGCTCAGCCCGACACTTTTTACATTATACAAAAATGATTTGGGCCCATGCTTAGACAGTGGTGGCAGCATGAAGTGCTTCCCGAAATTCTTAAAAAGGCGTCCACAAACATATAAAAATGTAAAGATATAAAACCTTCAGCGCTATGTACAAAGTCGTTAATAAATATTAAAAATAAGAGGGGGCCAAATATGCAACCCTATGGTATTCCGATCTTGATTGAAGCGAAAAGTGACACTCCAAATTTCAATATTTTCCATATAATGAAGTAAACTGTGGTCAACTAAGTCAAAAGCTTTGGAAAGGTCCTTGCATTTATTTGATTTTAATGAAACTAACGTATCAATTATTCTACTCAGAGCGTCTTTTGTTGAAAGTAACTTAACAACTAAACCCTAATAACTTTCAGAATCTGATTTTTTTATATACAATTAAAACACTATTGTAGAGTAGTGTACATTCAAATTTAATTGTGATAATATAACAGTTTATTTTTCTAGAAGTGTCGATTTCAAAAAAGGGCTTACTCAGTTCTGATGATTCCGACTCGGAGGATGAAATCACACAAGATAGGAGTAAAAAGATGTCAGTTCTTAAAAAGAAAATGGCGACAATCGAGAGCTCTGACTCGGAATCTGAAGGGAATGTCAACCTTAAAGAAAAACTGAGCAAGGATTTATTCACAGAATCAAGCGATGACGATGCAAAGGTAAATCGACCTTTTGGTCATTTGTATAAAACAAAAAAAAATAATTCAAAACATTTCAGCCGCTTGAAACGATCTTCGAGCAAACTAGCGAGCCAAAGAACGTAGACAGAAGCGAAAAACGGGCCGTGAGTATACATTTAATTTAATTGTCGTTTACCACGCCGGAAAATATTTTTTATTCGTTTACAGGGCCCTGTGAGAAAATCGAAACAGAACGCTTTAGAGGAAATAAGAAGCGAGACACAGCGTATGATCAGGGAGTCAAAAATTTCTCTCCCATATCATAGACCGAAGCAAAGGAGCCTTTCGGATTTCCTGAACAGGAGAAAATCAATTCCTGGCATCCCTCTTCGCAGTAGTTCTAAGGAAATTACAAAAGTTTGGTAATTAGTTTTCAGTCTTTTTGTTCTTTTGCATTTTATTAGCATATTTTTTTATTAGGAAGCAAATTGAAGAAATGGAAAAAGAAGCCGAGTCATTTTATATGTCCGAAAGTGACAATGAAGATGTCTCGAATGATAGTCCTGATAATCAGAATAAAGAGGGCAAGGATGGTGCAACGGTTTCCGGTATGGTTTGCTCCACCGAAACTCATCAGACGGCCGGTTCTGAAGAGTCCGCACAAACGAAACAAGTCGAGAACAATTCTGGTTCAATGCAGAACGATAATCTATCAGAACTCGACCTTCACCTCACGATGACCGAAGAATTCAAAAATTCCGAACGACAGAATGAAGAAATCGAAACGAATCAGTCACAACCGATTTCGGATGGTACAGTTCAGGATGAAAAAACACCGAAAGCGACGAATAAAATTCAAGACGAGAGTGAAAGAATATTTTTGAATGCCACTTTGAATAAAATTCCAAAATTAAATGGCACGCCTGATGAAATGATAGATTTAGAAGTGACTAAACCGAAACCAGGCGCTCTCGGGCTTTTGAAACGATTCATTAAGCACGCTTCTATAAAAACTAAAAAAACCTTAAAACATGATGTTACTCTCAAGTAAGTAATAAAAATATTGCAAATATATAAAATTACTTTCGTTATAACACGTGTTTATTACAGCATTGTGTCAAGTGAGATAGATGAAAAAGGCGAAGTTATAAATATCAAAGAAGAGACTGTTAAAGTCAAATCGGGTGAAAGTGCCAAGCCGGGGGAAAGCCTGGTTAAACTAAAAGCCACCCTGCAACAAAAAATCGCCCTATCGAGAGAAGAACAGCTCGCAAAAAAACACGAAGAATTTAAACTATACGAAGAAGAGATCTACGAAGGTAATTAATATGTTATCATCTAAAAATCGCAAATACATCCTGTTTCTCTTAAAGGTGAGAAAGATGCCTGTGATCAGCTACCGAGTGAAGATGAAGAATTTGATATAGAAGATTCCGAAGGAGGTTCGAGTTCTGACGAGGATGATGAAGACAAAGAAAAAGAGAAACTATTTGCTGACAGTTTAGCTGAAGAATCTGATAATGAGGGTACATCATTATTTTTAAATTTATAATGCATTGCGCCATTTTTTTGAATGTTTAATTTATTATTTTTATGTTTAAAATAAGTACTTTATAGATTATATACTCACTAAAACTAAAAAATGCTATTCTTATAGAGGTATATTTGCTTTACCTCATCTATTGTTTAAATTAGCATTGTTAAATTCACCTTTCCTCGTCACTATCCATTGTAATATATTTTAGTCGATGGTGATGAGTGTTCTCAAGTGGGAGAAAATTCACAGGACACTGCTCTAGTGAGAGACGAAGAAAGTAGCCGGTCTTCTGAGGTAAGTTATGAAATATCGTTTTTAATTAATAAAATTAATAAGACGAAAACAAAAATAGAAAGCCTTAACAAATTTTCCCTTTGGGAAGTACATTATGAAGTGCTTGATGTTGACTTCAAGTGTCACTTTAGAGATTAGATAAGCTGAAATAAAATTTTGTGGTTGCAAGCAGCCCCAATTAAAAAAAAAAAAAAAAAAAAAAAAAAAAATTGAGACTACGACACATTACAAATACAATGTGTAGACAAATTGCATAATAACCGCCCATTGTGTAGACCTTTTACACATTGAGAACAATTACGATTTATCACTGTGCTAATTAACATGCTTGACCTACCTTTTTCTTTTCTATTTTTTAGTCTGTATCGTCCCAAAATAATTATACAGAAGAAACTATTAAAGTACCTACTTTACACGGTAAGGAACAATTTTATTAATAAATTTTAATTATCTCAATATTTTATTAACATGGTATGGATATTTTCTTGATTTTGAACAACCCTCTATAAATAAGTACTATTTTAGTTTTTTTAAATAATTATATTTAATTAAAATTGTAACTAAAAATAGTATTTATTGACTTTTGTCTAGAGAAAATATATCTATCATGTTAATAAACGATTAAAAAAAAAAAAACTACAGAAAATTAAAAAAAAAAAATTATGTCTATTTTAGTCTTTCAATATGTAAAGTTAACGAATTAATTAGCAAACTACTGAGCGTGATCAGCTTGTTTACCGCACAGTCATGGGTTCAATTCCCACCTTTGGCTAAAAAAATTAAATTAATATAAATCATACGACTGTGGATTTGAATTTTAAAAAAATTTTTTTTTAACTAATTGAAATATATTTAGTCAAAAATTTACAAGCTTCACTAGAATATGTTTGTTTGAGGCATTGGTGGCTATTAAGCCCATCACTGTAATGCCCTGGGTCCCCCCCCCCCCCAAACCCAACATACAGAAGGGTTTTTTCCCCCCAAAAAATACTGATATGTTGAGGGTTCAGTTGACTTCTACATATCATGCGTATTTTATGATGTGTATGTGGGGGTAGTAACTGAATGTAATATGCAAAACTCTTTAAAAGAGTTTATTTTTACAAGTCAAAAACAAATACTGAGCATCTTCTGTTTGAAGTGTCTCTCTGTCTGTCATCGTAGTTAGAGTGTTATTTTTATTTACTTTTTTGATTTATTTGGACATTTTGGGAATTTACTTTTCACATTTGTTTGGTGTGTACCTCTCCTGGATAGACTGTTTTGCTATTGGGTTGTCCGGAAAATAATGCAGGATTTTAAGTTTTCATTAAAAAAAATCTATATAAAATATTCTGTTTACGTTTACAGGATTACTCATTTGTATGATTGTCAACACTTATTAATCCTCTTCCAAATGATATTGTTTGTTTACCTCTGTAGCATTCCGCTACTTGGAAATAATTCAGTCATCCTTATAATGTCAAAGCGAGAATTTCGTACGATTTTCTTTTACGAGTTTAAACTCGGCCGAAGCGGAGCCCAAACGGCTAGAAACATTAACCAAGTCTGGGGCGAGGGTTGTGTTAATGAGTGGACTGTGCAAAGGTGGTTTAAAAAATTTCAGGAGGGAGATTTCAGCCTTGAAGATGAAGAAGGTCGTGGAAGGCCTTCCTCTCTTAATGATGATGTTCTGCGATCAGTGGTGGAAGAAAACCCCAAAACAACTGTTCGAGAACTTGCAGAGCAACTCAAAGTCAGTAAAACGACCGTCGCTGACCACCTCAAGGCGATTGGAAAAGTGAAAAAAATCATCAAAAAAAGGTAATGGTTACGGTATGGTGGGCTTCATTTGGTTTAATACACTACAGCTTCTTAAATCCTGGCGAAACCATCAATGCTGAATCATACTGTAACCAAATTAATACCATGCATCAGAAATTGGCAGTAATGAAGCCCTCTTTGGTCAATCGGAAAGGGCCCATTTTGTTGCATGACAACGCTCGACCACATGTGTCACGTGTAACGTCACAAAAATTATTGGAGCTTGGCTATGAAACTTTGCCTCACCCACCCTACTCTCCGGACCTCTCGCCTACTGACTACCATTTTTTTAGACACCTGGACCACTACTTACAACACATAATATTCAAAAATCAAACGGAACTGGAAAATGCATTTATTGACTTTATCAATTCTAAAAATCCTGAATTCTACTCAGACGGAATTAATAAGTTACCAACACGTTGGGAGAAATGTATTGAGAGTATGGGAAATTATTTTGATTAAAGAACATTGCTTTAAAGTAACTAGTTTCTTTTTTTTTTGTTTAATACCAAAATCCTGCATTATTTTCCGGACAACCGAATATATATATCCTTTTTTGAAGAATATTTTCTTATTGGTGTTTTTTAAGACTAATTTGACTTTTTTTAATTTTTTGATCTTTGTTTTTAAAAAAAAATCTATTTTTGTTTCTTTTTTGTTTATGTATTTATTTATTTTTAGTAAATTCATTACTAATTTAATTTTTTTTTTAACTTTTCACCTATCAGCATTGTTTCACAAGTTCCTTTCCTGGGTAGAATGCTTTGCCAGAGTTATCCTTTTTGGAGGAATTTTTTTCTTGTGGGTGTTTTTTAAGACTAATTTGTCTTTTTTAATTTTTTGGATTTGTTTAAAAAAAACTTCATTTTGGTTTGCTTTTATGAATTTAATTTTTTTAAAGTAAATTCATTACTTATTTAAATTTATTTTTTGATATTTCACTAATTTTCATTTCATTTTAATTCATTTCCTGGGTAGAATGTTTTGCCAGAGTTATCCTTTTTGGAGGGATTTTTCTTATAGGTGTTTTTTTTAAGACTAATTTGTCTTTTTTAATTTTTTGGATTTGTTTAAAAAAATTATTCCATATTTGGCTGTTTTTTATGTATTCAATTTTTTTAAAAACATTTATTTAAATGTTTCGGAAATTAACACATATCAGAATTGTTTGATAAGTTCCTTTCCTAGGGGGAATGTTTTGCCAGATTTATCCATTTTTGGAGGAATTTTTGTCCTATAGGATTTTTTAAAGTAAAATTAATTATTTAATTTTTTGGTCTTTGGATCTTTATTGAAAAAAAACCTCCTTTTCTTTTTATTAATTATTTTCTGAAGTATATTCATTACTTATTTAGGTTCACCTATCAGCATTGTTCCACACGTTTCTTTACTTGGTAGAATGGTTTTCCATGTATATCCTTTTTTGGGAAAATTTTTCTTATAAGTGTTTTTTTTTTAGAACAATTTCTTTTTTGTTTTATTTTGTTGGTTTTTCTGTAAAAACTATTGCGTTATCAGAGTTATTCATTATTGGAGGAATTTTTTTATAAGGTTTTTTTTCTATAACTAATTTGTCTTTTTTTAATTTCTGGGTCTTGGTTTAAAAAACTTTTTTTAAATTAATTAATTAATTTTTAAAGTAATTCATTGCTTGAATTTTTTTTTTACATGTCACGAATTTACACCTATCAGCATAGTTTCACAATTTCCTTTCCTGTAGAATGCTTTACCAGGTATATCCTTTTTTGAGATATTTTTTCTTATAGGTGTTTTTGTAAAGATTAATTGGTTTTTTTGTAATCTTTTGGTCTTTGTTTTTTGTTTTTTTTTTTAATCCATTTTTTGCTAATTTTTATTTTTTAAATGTGTGGTGTTTAGTGACGTAATCAATGATTATTTGGAGATCGTGGTATGCGGTCTGGTGTTTATTTTTGAAGTAAATTCATTATTTATAAAAAATTTATTTGGACGTTTCGAGATTTCACACCTATCAGCATTGTTTAATGTGATCCTTTCCTTGGTAGAATGTTTGACAGGCATTTGCTTTTTCAAGACGTTTTTTTTAAGACCAATTTGTCTTTTTTTATTTTTTTGGTTGTTTTGTAAAAAATATTCCATGTTTTTTAAAATTTATTTTATTTGTTAAACTAATTCTTTATTTATTTAAACAAATTTTCGACATTTTGTGAATTTATTCCTGTCATCAGCATTGTTTGATGTATTCCTTTTCTTAACAGAACATTTTTCCAGGTATATTTCATGTTTATTGATTTAATATATTTATTAATTTATTCAATACTTATATTATTCCAGTTATATTAACGTATATATTTATATTTTATCATTATAGAATTGATGAATGAAGAATCTGTTGATGACAATTTACTTGCATTGTGCTCTGGGAAATTTTTCAGCCAACCCGTGAACTTGGCAGATTTGGAAAAGGGTGATAAATTGGTATAATTAAAGTTGAAAAATTTTTTTTTTCTGCAAAATTATTTCATCTTTTTTTTTCCTTTGACAGAACTGTCCAATCTCTGAAGACGTGAGTTCGTCTAACGAACTGTGAATATAACACATAATTTTTGAATTAAACGTTTTTCTTCGTTTTACTTTATTTAGATTTTTCTTTTAGAGTTAAAGACAGTAACAACATTACATCTGACGATGAAGACGGTGATTTTGGTATTTTGAAAAGCAAGAAATGCAAAAAATTAGTATTTTCAGGTATGCTTTTTATTTTTTGCTTCATTAAAATATTTACCTTTATACTTTTTTATTTCTAGATGATGATGAAGATAGTATTAATGATGATAGTGAAAAAGCCGATGAGGATAGTGACAGTTACAAATCAGAAAACGGTGATGAAGAAGTTGAAAATGATGGATTTAACGAAATGGATGATGAGGAAGTAGAAGATGAAGAAACTGAAGTTATTATTTTTTTTATTTATTTATTACAATTTGTTACTTGCAAAAAAAATCTATCAGTTATTTAGAGTATAGTATAGAAGATCTATTTGTGTAACTGGTTTTTTCAATTTAAGTTGATAAAATTATTTCTTAATGTATTTTTATGTGATCAGCTGGCGAGAAAAATCAGTAAGGGGTATTTGGACGGAGAAGCCGAGCTTTCAGAATCGGATTGGGACAGCGCAGATGAAGACGAGAGAGGGTTGGATAATTTCGAAGCCGAGGAGGGCGACGCGGACAAAATCAACGAGCGCAAGCTTCAAAAAGAACTCGGAAAGATTCACATGTTCGTATTAAATAAGACTTCTTGTAAACTCGATGAAATTCAAATTTAATTTGAAAAATATCTTACCAGGAGAGAAATAATGGCCGAAGACAAACGGGAAATTCGTTTGCTGCAAGAGCTGTTGTTGGAAGACGGCGATTTGCATTCGGACGGGCCTAAAAGAAAAAGGCTTTTCCGTTGGGCTAATCAAGGTAGAAACAATTCATATAATTTTTTTTTTTTTTTTTTTAAGTATAATTTATTATGTAGATGATGATAATGTAAACATTATCCGTGCTCTTGATGATGATAATGAACTTGAGGAAAATGAAAATCATGAGGATGAAGAAGCGTGGAGAAAGGAAAGGCTTGAAAGGGAAAATTTCTTGAAGGAAAAAAAGGTCATTCTTTATTAACACTAATAATTCTATAATTTTAATTTTATGTTATATATTAATGGTTTTGTTTTTGATAGATTGATAATTTAAATATCGTTAGTGACGATTCAAATTTAAATATCAGTAAGACAAGTGTTAAAAATGTTTTGAAAACGAACGACTTCGCTTTGAAATCTCCTGACCCGAAGAACAAGTTTAAATTAATGGTACGTAAAAACTGTTTCTGTTTTTTTTTTAAATTGCTGCAAATAAAACAAATTTTTCAGACGAATCGTGGGTCGTTTTTAACAAGGGGTGAGAAAATATTATCAAGAATCGCGTCGATGACATCCGGCACGGTCGAAAACCCGTTGGCGAATTCGAGAGGGCGTAATATGGTGTTCGCAAGGATTTCGCCTTCAAAGGAAGCTCAAAAAAACAATAACGTAAGTATATTAGCATAATTTGAAATAGTTTCAATTTAAATAATTACGGATTATTTTTTCTTTTTTTATAGTTAACAAAGAGGAAAGGGGAAAATTTAGAACCGAAATTATATAAAAAAATCAAAACAGATCCCGTTAAAAAAACAAGCATATTCGACAAGTTAAAAATGTCAGATTAATTTTTCCTTGTTTTATGTTATGACTTTATATGTTTATGTCACAGTTTATTTATTTCATTTGAAAATGTATATTTGTATTATAAACTGTAAATAAAAGATAAGTTTTGTTCAGACTGTTTGTAAAGATAATCGAGTTAGTCTAGTCGCATAAAATAAATTAATAAAAATATTTTATTGCCACAGAATGCACAGTACATGGCTACATCGAATAAAATATATAATTTATAAATTTCCCATGAATAATGACTATGAAGTACTAAAGATTAAAATTTTAGGTACTATAAAAAAAATATTCTGATATAAAAAATACTTCACTTTTAGTATGGAGGTAGCTCAGGTAAGTCCTAAGTTAAAGTTCGCCTGTGGGAAGCTCTCATGTGTTATTTTCCTTTGACAAGCTTTATATAAAAAAAGTTCTATGTTCCTCTAGCCAGCCTCATTTTGAATCGAGGTTTCCTATAGTGCAATTAAGGCTTTTAGTTGAGGTAAAAAAGTCAATGGCATGAGCGAGATTCGAACCCACGATCTTCAGCTGTATACGCCGCTGATCTACCGGTGACAAATGAAATGGTCACAGAGAGCTTTTGTGAAGGTATATTTTAAAATTATTAAATTCACTAATTTCGTGGTCCGCTCGACCAATCAATACATTACAATTAATTAATGTTTTTAGTTGAGAAATAAAAAAAAAAAAAAACTCAATGGCAAGAGTGGGATTCATTTGTCACCGAGAATAAAATAGATTGCACGACATTTGAAAAATGGCAAAATGGAGGGAAAATTCAAACGGTGGAGTTGAGATGGAAACTTGGTGTCCAAGTGGATCGAAGTCGTGATAGCTCAAGTGGTAGAGCAGCCTAAGGTCGTGGGTTCGAATCCTGTTTATGCCATTGACTCTTTTATCTCAACTAAAAACGTTTATTAATTGTAATATATTAATTGGTCATGGGGACCACGAAATTAGTGAATTTCCTTCCCTAGTTTACTATAGTGTGTTTTGCCCAACCTGTTCCAACTCCTGTTTAAAAATTTTTTTTCAAGATTCAATAAAATGTGTATTAACGGGTATGAATATGTTAATGTGTGTTTTAATGCATTTATTTCTTCAAACCGATATTTCAGAACTTAATTTTAAAAAAATTTTCTTTTCAGATAAATACTGACAAAGGTAAGTACAAAATTGGGTAAAAAGATAAGTGTATTAGATTGCTTTTCTTTGGCCATTATTGTTATTATTATTATTTTTTTTTACGTCACACCTTGTTTATTACTGGATTTGCAGTGTTGTACAGGCTGTAATGGAAGTGTGTATGTGACTATTAATTACCGAGTGCTCGTCCGGCCCTCGTTGGTGTGATGGACATCCGACAAAGTGCAGTCAGCTGCGCCATTGATGTATGTAGACACTACCCGTAATCTCGTCTTCCATTTTGCAAAAAGAGAATTAAATCCACCTTCTTCCCTTTTCAAACATATAGGATGTACCCACAATGTCCTTATACTTGTTTCTGTGTATTTAAAATTTTTTTTTTTTAAATTGTATAATCAGAAGGCCAATAGTTTTTTTATCTTTATTGTTCGACATCTATATGTGTAGTCTTCTTAGCTACCAGTTCAAAACTGGATCTCAGAAAAAGTCGCCCCACTGATTTTTGTTCCCACCCTGAATTACAATATTTTTCATCCTGCATAGTAAACAACAATGGTTTAGCAAGTCAAAAGGTCCAAGAAAGTGCCTGCCACTTTGAGCGTATTTGATTTTGATTCGTCTTTGATATCAATTACTTTGTTCAGAACATCTTTCATGGAAAGTAACGATTTTCAGATATGAATCCAATTTTCTGGACAAATTTGGATAAACGGAGTAGAGATCCATTTTATCAAGTAATGGGTCGGTCAGCCCAGACAAACATTCTTGAAGAAATTTACTACGGTATTCATCAAGTACTCAGGAGTTTCCTTTTTTTAAGAGTTAATAACACCGTGAAGTTCTGACTGTGTGCAAGAGTAAAGAAAATGATTGGAGGTCAAAGGAGAAGTTTCAAGTTTTGGATTATTTGAATAATAATAAATCCAAACGATAACAATTTCATTTTTATTTATATAAAAATACACAAATAGAAATATTTTCGACAGTCTTATTAACCAGTTAATAGGTAACTTTTTGTAAATCCTGAGTTACAAATTAATCATTACGAATTTTCTTCATCAAACCATCCCTGTTTTGCGAGGGCATTACACATTGCATTATTCATACTGTTGAGCACAAAACTTCTCCCCGGGGCTTGAATTGTTGTATTACTTGTTTTTCTGACTTTGTGTTTACTGCCGATCACCTGCTCAACTTTGTAGGTGGTATACCTGAAAATATGATCAGTAATTTTTTTTTTTTTTTTTTTTTTTTTTTTTTTTTTTTTTTTTTTTTTT
>CM077113.1:15175653-15187388 GCA_039619505.1 Cimex hemipterus
TTTTTTTTTTTTTTTTTTTTTTTTTTTTTTTTTTTTTTTTTTTTTTTAAATGAACCATAGAGGATTTACCTCACTGTTAAATCAGGCTGGTCTAACTGAAGGCACATTGCGATCCCATCGCCAAAATTCAACGATGATAACAAATGCAGTTCAGGTGTTGCGTACAAGTTGAATTCGACTTCGGTTTTCACAAAAGGCAGATTGAGACTGATTTTACCCTCAAACGCCAAACCTGCCCTGTTTTGAAATTCGTCGATTAAAAAACAACCCGAAAAAATTTTAAAATTATACATTACTTATTTTGAACCAGCGTGTTTCCAGTTTTGTACCACAAGCTTAATTTATTCTGACCGGACAGATCGACAGAAGCTCCAGACATGAATGAAATTTGGGCGATGTGCCCGATTCCAAGGGGTAACGCTACAGTGTCGTCATCGAGAAGGACCAGTGCCTAAAACAGAATTTTTTAAATTTGGTTTTCAATTTGATGTTTTACATTTTTTACCTGATAAGCAGGGGTCAAAGTCGATGCAGTCCCTGCGAATACGTGACTCATCAACTCTCCGTTCCCATCGAAAAAGACAAACGGCCTTAAACTGACATTCATCACCCTGAGCTGCATACCGGCTGTTACTACATCATCACTTTCATCTTCAGCAGATGAAACAAACGATGATAAACCTTTAGAGTATAAGCCCAACTGAAAATAAATTTTTAGAATGTTTCAATATAATATGTTACAGTGGAAGATAAGGGAAAAGAAATTTTACACTGGGGTGACCAGATTCAGCCGAGCAGTTGTCATGGCAGGACTATGAGATGGTATGAAAAAAATTTTTTTTGTGGTTTTGAATTTATTTAGAGCTATAAAACCCACCTTCAGCATTACGGCTCATATCCAAGTTATATATAAAATTATGGGCTAGCACAACAACAATGTGGACAACAGAAAATCCCATATACAAGGAAACATTACCCTTATTAAAATTTAGTTTTTTTGTACACAAAAAAATGTTCATGTGGGTTGGCCAACAGAAAATTAGCTGTTAAGTTTCAAAAAAGTTAACTTTTACTTTATGTTATTTTATTTTAGTTGTTATTGGTCACTCTCTGAAAAAATAGCGGCACTCCTATTTATATATTTAATCGCACAGCCTGTAATGAACTGCTCCACCGAGTTATCAAGTTGGTTGTCACAAAACTTGTGACAACAAAAAGCAATTGTTAGAAGAAAAAAAATCATACTTCATGTCGAGGATGACCAGATTGGTGTGTCAAAGATTTGGACCATTTTTTTTTTTTCTGATTCTGAACTAAAATTTTGGATACACTGTTCTGGCGAATAGGCCTTGGTTTTGCCCCCCCCCCCAAAAAAAAATGTTTTTTTTTCTTTTTTTTTAAATATATTTTGATTTCACCTTTCTACTTGCTCAAATCAACCATGTGAATATATCATTTTACAGCATTTTTTACTATAGTAATAAAAATTTAAGAAATATTAATAATGCAATAAAAATATAGTAAAAGCTATCAAAGTTTATTAATCATAAAAAAAAACCTTAGCGTTTGAAGTAAAACTTTCTAAAGACCAAATATTTTTCAAGTAAACAAAGTTCGTAATTTTTGTGTGAAACTAATTAGAAATTTTGTTTCAGCACCTCTAGAAACCTCTGAATATAAATTTTTGTTTGAGTAAAAAAAAATTTTTTTAATCTAAATTTTTTTACAATTTTAGACTAGTCATCATCAGAATATCTGTTTGAAGTGGCTAAAACGATTTAACGACACAGAACATTTGAAAGAAGAGGAATTTAGCTTTTTAACGATGTACGTACCATTTTAATGCATAAAATATTATATATAAAATAACGGTGCAATTTGAACATTTGATACTCTAGGTCATGAATTTAAATTTAAAAGTTGCAACGTGTACATATTGGAACTAGTCTGAGCATATGTATAAAGATAGATAATGGGGTTCTACAGGGCTGCGTGTTAGGCCCCCTTCTCTTTTTAGTGTATGTTAATGACATTTTGTGCACTACGGATACTGCCTATGCAAATTTTATTTCTCGATACTCAGAAAAATCTTGGAAGCATAAAGGCAGTATCTGACATGAGACTTATTGGTGGAAATCTGGAAATTATATCGACGCGTATAAAATAATTAAATAAGATAGCATGTTGCTCCAACTAAAATTAAGTTATGTTGGATTGTTTTCGGTGTGAAGGCCCTAAGTGGTCCCATTTGGGTAGAGATCAAATATGAAATAAATACAAAAACATTTTCTAAAAAATGTGTGTGTGGCTTAAAACAAAAACAAAAATTAGTCCTCCATTTAAAACAGAAATGTCTCGGTTGTTTTAGTGTGTTTAAACACTATTATTATTATCTAATGGTCACCAAACACTACACACTATTATTATTACTATTTTTTTTCTATCCACGGTTAGTAATTCATTAGTTTTCTCCTCGACCTTTTTCACTGAATTGCTAGCCCTTAAAAAAGTTAGTCGCCAACTTTTGTTATATAAATGTATACAGCTTTCTTTGGTACTAGGAAATTCATACCAATTTTAAATTGTTGTCCCTAATATACATTAGCCTAATAAAGTTGGTAAAAAAAATCAACCGTTAAAATCGGTCACTAATTTTTGAGAATGTCAGAAATTGTACTAGGAAAGGTCAGTCAGGCATAAGCAGTTTAAATTATCAGTCAAAAAATTAAAATTAAATTACACCAATTTTTGCTAAAGTCATTATCTTAGGGTTTTATAATACTAGAATTGTGAAACTGACAATACTACAAGAACAATAAGACAAAAAAAAAATTATATTGAAAAAATAAAACAATTTTTGGCGAAACCAGGTCCTATTTAAAAGAAGTGAGAAGAATCATAAAAAACAGTTCAAATCTGTGACCCACAAACCCTTCTTAGTTTAAACTTTAAAGTATAGTAATAAACTTTTTTCAGTTGTAAGATAATTGTCTACAATAACAATTAGAATAAAAATATTTATAAAATGCCAAAATCGATTGGCGTTTGTTTCAAAATTGTTATAGTAAATACTCACCGAGAAAGCAGTGTTCGCCTGCCCTTCGTTCAAAATGTCGACATTCACGACACCACTTTTTAAAATGCTATTGAAAATTTCTTGCACAGTCGACAGCCTTCCTCCGTCCATAAGCGTCCTGTGGAATTTAGTCGAGAAGCCTGACAAGGCTTGACTGTCGTAATTGTTCCTTCCGTTGTCGCGTAGAAAAGTTTTCACCTTCTTCTCTAAACCTTCATTCCTTCGCCGAAAAGGATTTAAATTAATTTTTACAATTTTACAACTAATAAAAAACAAAAATGCAATTTTTACTTTTCATAAAGCCCTTCGAGTGAAATCATTAAATATTGTTTCAACTCTTTACTGACATCGTCGTGTTTTAATACTGATAATATTTTCATCAGTGTGGCGTTGTCGTTAATTTTAGTTTTGAGAAGCATGTCCAATGAGATAATCCTTGCTGTACTGTCATAAGTTGAATTTGCTAAATAAACCTCCTCGGCCAAGTCTAAAACTTCTTCGGTCCAGTGTTTAGCATCGATTTTTTGCAGTGCGCTCATTATTTCTACAATCAACCTAAAAAAAATTATTATTATTTATAACTTAAAGATGATTTGTCAAATCTAGAAGAAATATTAATTCTTGCTCATAAGATGGATAATTTGTTACGATATCACAAGCCAATGCATTTTACATAGCTGCATGCATAAATTTATGAACCTTTTGTTGAAGATTTTTTTAAATTGTAGAAGATAGCTTAGAGTTTTAGGGTCTGGAATGTTCACAAACGCTCTCATGTAGACTTTTTGACAATCGAAATCTTCGTCTTCGCACCGGTTTAAATTATTTATCAAAAAATCTATCCCCCTTTGAAGCAGCTAAAACAATATTTTTTTTAAAATTATATTCTCCGGCTAATAAAGAAAATAGGTATTACTTTTTCGTTTTCAGCGTCGTCAGGGTTGTTTTGAGTATATGAATAAACCATCGCCGGAACCGTGAGGACGATAGTCTGCCACAGTTTAGCATTCGAATGTCGTCTTTCACCCAGTTCGAAAAGATCTAAAGAATATCACAAGGATGTAGTATGAATCAATAAAAAAATAATCCTGAAAGACTGACTGTTAATTATAAAAAGTTGAGGATGAGGATTCAGAGATAAAGCCCAGAGGTACCTATCGCAGTAATCAACTTCTACATCTTCACTTTCAATCTCTAAAAATTTCATAACAGCATTGTGAGTTTCAGGGGTTGGCTTAGAACCAATTATGTCTAAAACTTGTTCACTGAAAAATAGAAATATTAATTCACTTTTTTTTTTTTTTTTTTTTTTTTTTTTTTTTTTTTTTTTTTTTTTTTAATATATAAACTTACACAATTTCTTTTTTCTTGTATTTTTTGGATGAAAAATATGCGTTCAAATCGGCCTCGGTAAATTTACTAGCAGCTCTAACACCTTCTAACAACATCCGGGCGGATTCGGAAGTTCCGATGTCATTGGTTATTGTCCGTTTGTTATTTTTGACGAATGAAGTTAGCTAGAAAATAAAAATCTATATTATTTTTATGCTGGACTTATAATAAAATAATCGTCACCTTTATCTTTGAATGTTCTTGTACGCTTTCATTGGCGTTAAATTCAAAATTGTGTTCATTGAACGTCACAGACAGATCTTTCTGAACTTGAGATAAATCAATTCTTTTATCCAAAATTGTTGAATCTGCATTACAAAATGTTTAAATTATTTATTTATTTAAAAAGCTATTTAAAAATTTTAATCAAATGCCAGACGAATACCATTTTGCTGAGACTTATTGTCACATGTAAATTTCAACACAGGGTGTTCGGTTTGCTGGTCTATACGTTTGGAAATAATTCAATTTTGAAAAAAATTGTTTTTTTTTTTTTTTTTTTTTTTTTTCAAAGTTATGGCTACTAAAACGCTTATTTCACCTACTTAATAATTCAGTATTTATCACAACTTTGGAAATAGAACGTAGTATTCAATGGTATCAACGGATTTGTCCAAAACCTTTTAGTTTAGGATATCATTTATTTGAAGCAAGGTCGTGAAATCTTAAAAAATACGAAAAAGTGGAATAACTCGGAAACTGCTTAGATTCAGACAATAGTTAATTAGGACATTTTGGTTCCACTTTGGATGTACAATCTACGGGCAAAGTTTGTAACATGAGTACCCAAACATCCTGTATAATATCTAATCAATTACTTAATTCAGCATATTTTATATTTATATTGTTAGCAATAAATAAAATTAAAGGTAATTTAAAAAATTGCTTTTACATTATTTAACCTCATTTTTTAAAATTCATTTAATGATTAGCTATTTAAAGTTAAACCATATTTTAAATTCACTATTAAACTTTAATAAATAAATCTGTAAAAAATAACAGATTGGGTTTTTATCTATTATTATTTTGTGATGAGCCAGGGAAATAGAGAAGATAATTTTTTGTAAATGTTTCATGTTATGCAATGTTAAAATAAAATCTTCCTCATTACATTTTGAAATCTTAATTAATTAATTTAAAAATCAATGTTTATGGAATTCCCTTAAGCATCATAACAGGTCGGGCTTTCAGGCAACTTTTTCATGAAAAATCCATGATTTTATCAAACAAACATGATTTAACATGATCTTGTTGTACTCTATTTCTTCTGTCTTTTATACTTTTCCTTTGTATCTAATTCTCTCTTTTGGCAATGTTAATATAATATAAATTTGTTTATTAATTATTATTTCTTGTATATTTTGTAACCCTTTTGGTTATTTAGGTGTTTTTTTTTTTTAATTTTTCTAATCACTGTAAAAAGGCCAAGCCTTATTGTGAATTTTTTTGAATGAATATATTTATAGTTACATTTCAAGGCCTTTGAAATATAATTAGGTATACCTTTTAACTTCAATTCGGTTTGAGTCGTTGTCTTGACCCGCATGATTTTGTTCCACGTACTCAACAAAATGTGCTCTTCATCGGCTACGACATGATCGACCAGATTTCCTTTTGTTAAGACGATTTCTTCAAAACGTTTTGAGTCGACTTTAACCCCCCAAAGCTAGACGAGTAAAAATGTTTAAAAAATTTCTATTTGATTAATAAATCTGCTATCGTTTACCCTGCTTTTCATAAGCTTATTTCCACGCCAATGGCAACTAGTTTTACTCTTCAAAATATGATTTCCTGTGTTTTTATAATCAACTTGACAAACACCGCTCATATCTTTCTCTTCGAACTTGTCGTTTGTCTGTTTAATCTGTAAGGGGAAAAAATGATTTAATAGTTGTTATAATTTGATGATAGTATTGTAAAATTACCTGAAAAAGACTTGCAAGTCCCTTCTTGATATTCGCAAGTGTCGGGTCTTCGTCTATTGCTAAGTAAACTTTTTTCACTTCATTTTGAGACAATTCAATCACAAATGGTTTATTAACTGATTGATCAATTTTGGATACGTGGCTTGCATACCCATCTGGAGATTCTTGGCTTGATTTGACATGCAGTTGCAGATCTTTAAGCTTTAACAAAAAATTGTAGAAATAAAAATCAAGTTTTATAGTATAATAGATAATGAAATACCTCTACGAGAAGAGCACCATCGTTTAGATTAGCTAGATTCAATCGGCCGGTCAGTTTGAACCCGACAGGCACCAAACCGTGGTCGAACATGAGGACATTCTGCGAGAATGAGTATGAACCGCCGAAACGCACCTCGCTGCCGGCTGCAGTGACGGCTAGAAAAACAAGAAATGATAGTTTCAACATGCTGGCAATGATCTTGCCAGTCGAACTAGCATGATAGATGTGCTTCGTGCGGTGAGGAGGCATTAACTGATTGAATCAACTGATAACCTAGAGCTTGTGGATAGTACAAGTCAAGGTCAGCGACCCTTCAGCAGACTCCCCACTACATTCACCAACCCGGTGCTCATTGAATGATATAACACCTGCAAGAACATCATATTATGATACAACATAAAAAAACCTGTCACAAGGCAGGCTGCCTGACCTGGCAACCAACCCCCATGCAATGCAGGCTTTCTTATACATAAAAAATATGAATTTACTGTTCTACAAATGAAAGACAAATATAATGGATATAAATTATATCCGTAATACACAATTGAACAAATTGGTTCTAATAATGGACTTGATAATAAAATTGGATTCGTAGAGAGGAAATTGCCACTTCCTACTTTTCAGCCTACAAATTTTAAGTTTTCTCCTTTGCTAACCAGTATTTAATATTACTTATTATTATTTAAATATACAGATTGTTATCCTCTTTACAAAAACATAAATTTCATAGCACTAAATAGCAAATAGAAACCTACTTTTACAAAAAATATAAAACACATTAAAAAAAAAAAAAAAAAAAAAAAAAAAAAAAAAAAAAAAAAAAAAAATGGCACACTTTGAAACTTCAATTTATCCATTCTATTTAGCGGCCTAATTGACCAAATTATTTCTTTCAATTAATTAATCTTTTTATGTAAGGTTTTGGTTGATATGAAAAAGTTAGTGTGACGAGCTGGATTCGAACCCACGATTTTCGGCTTGAGCGGGTTCGAATCCTACTCGTGACATTAACTTTTTAATTTCTACCAAAATCCTACATAAAAAGATTAATTAATTGAAAGAAGTTATTTGGTCAATCGGACCACGGAATAAAATAGATTGAATAAATACATAGTTTATTTATTACAATTTATTTTTTAATTTGATTAAAATTTAATTTGATAATTTTTCTTTTGCTACTTTAATAAGAATTTAATAATTATAATTAGATGGAAAGCCAGTGGACAAACAAAATTGCTTAATTACTAATTTAATTTAAAATTTTCGCAATGGAAATCATCAAACAAAATTTAATTATTTAAAAATCCCTTCATTCAGTATTTCTTGGTGCCGAAAACAAAACAATTATGAAAATGTCTTTCATCAGCAAGAAAGTAGCCTGTGTTATTCGTTGAGGACGGAAGAAATCGGCGTAACACTGTGAGATTTTTAAATTTGCCCAAAATGACAGCTGCCGGGTATTGAGCGGTGTCGTGATACTGCGAGAAATACAGAGACCAGGATCGGATGCTCAGAGCCAGGGGACCAGCTGCCAACTCATTTAAAAAAATTCACACTCTGATAAGATTGCGAAACACGAAAAAGAAATCTAAATTAGAGATGGTGAACCAAAGAGGCAATGTTTTCAATAAATAGAGCAGTATAGTCGAAAAAGCACTATTAAAGGGCCATAGAAACCATAACATGATAGCAGAGGGAATAAGAATAATGTTGAGAAAACTGTGAAGAAGAGACTCAAAACACACAAAAATATACTGAACGATGTTCTGAAGGAATAGTTAACAACAAAGAATTCTGAAGAAATGAAAGCCTTTTCGTTAGAGTGGAGAGCCGGTCAAAGATACAAATAAAACCCACGTTTCAAACAACAATGACACTGACATGCCACGGAAAGAATAGATCGACAAGGTTTAAAATAATTAAAAGTTCAGAATGCCCGTGTGGTCTGGGTAACATAACACAACATTATTCTCCGAACAGTTGGCCTACATCACAAGAAACTTTGATCACAAAATACTATGTAGAATGTACAACATTGTATGTAATTCCTTGTATAAATAAATTGCATGTAAACTTGTACTGTTGCCCTACTAAAGGGGACGGGCATTAAAAAATATAGTAAATAAAAAAAAATCAATAAAAGATAAAAACACTCAGACTCTTTTACATTGCTTCTGAAGAGTTTCAACCTTGAATTGTTCGGGATGTGTCTGTTAGCGCTGAAACAGTAGGAAGTATATCTCAGAAGTTCAGCAACAGGTCTAGAGCTTACCAGAGACCGGAGAAAAATTTGTCACAGGCGGGAATTTTCCAGTAGCATTAATTCCATTCTAGTCCATTTATTCTCCAGTAGTGTCAATAATAATAATATATTTTATGGAATTAATTCAATTTACAAATAAAAGCTTAAATATAGAAATATACAATATGAAAGAATAATAAGAAAACAAAGTAAAAAATTACTTAAGTATTAAACAATATTTACAGCAAGAAAAAAGCTAAAAGAACATTTAATATAAACAAACATAAAAAAGGTCTTATTTACCAGCCATTTTAAATTTTATTTATTACACTTTTTATCTAAAGTCTTAGTTGAGAAACAAAAGTCTCAAGCAGGATTCGAACCCATGAACTTTTGCTCAATGCTAGGTAGCTGCAGTGGTAGAGAAGCGGCAAATTTAGCCAAAAGTGTTCGGTTCGAATTTTGCCTGTGACATAAATTTTCCATTTCGAAAAAATTGTGTTTAATTAATTGAGTATTTATATAATTAAGCATAATCTGATAAAATAATTAAAACGGTACCATTATTGACGTTCAGGCTCGACGAATTATTACATTACGAATGAAACTTTTGCTACTGCATCATGGTATTAATTTTATACAAGATTTCTAGATCGTCTGTCAGCAGCAAAACATCAAAATCTGTAAAGATGAAAGAATATGAAAAATAGCAGTGGGCCCAAGTATGAACCTCGAGGGCCCCCCCCCCAGAATGTACATTGAACAAAGATGAACTAGCCCCTTAACGTACGGACTGTTGCAAGTTGTGTATTTCCTAATGAATACTAAAAATGGTACGTTTTATGAGGACCTAGTGAATAAACGCTCAGACGAATTATTACAACACATTTGTGGGAGAAAAATTTAAAATGAAAATTGTCTTATGTAAACATATTGCTGGCTGTAGATTTGACCCTCCTGTAGCAATTCATGAAAAGCTAGTAAAACTGAAAACTCTTCTGAAAAAGAAAAGGGAAAAAATTAAACTTTCTTCTACTTGTCTCCAATGATTCAACTCATAGACTCAAATAGTGAAAGAAGCCCATAACTTAAAATAAGCAATCAAAAAAATTATATTTCCTATGGAATCAATACTGATGTAACTTATAATACGCAATATTTATTTTAGTTGTGATGTAAATAACTAGTTTGTACTGATATCATTTGTTAACAAGAGAGATAACTGTTTATTTATTTATTTAACAGTTTTCCAATTATAAATGTTTAAACAATAAAAGTTGAAAGGTTATAACTATACTTAAATTTAGAAATATTTACAATTAAAAAAAAAAATTGAAACAATTTCAAATCTTGTATTAAAGCTGTCTAATTATTATTAATGATACAATATTTATTTAATTTTTAATCATAAAATTTGCTTAAATTTACTTTAATGTATTTAAATTTTTGAATGAGTTTAACATATTTGTAAAAATGATGAACGATCAAGTGAGGATGTTTGTTTAAATCTTTACAAAAATGGATCGGCGGTTTCACGATTAACGTCGAGAGACGTGGTTGTAAATTCCTTCAACCTGATGATGTGCTGTAAGCTTGAAATTTGAATCGTTGAAAACAACTAGCTGTGAGTAGAAACTATCTTTTTTGTAAAGATTTAACAAATTTATTGTTCTTGGTATAAAACTGAAATTGGCAGTTATTTGTCTTCTGGAATGATAAAATACAATCAGGCAATCAGTTAAGGGATGCAACAATTTATATAAAAATAAGCAATCAAATTCACACTGATCAAGTTCACATCCAACATTAACTTCAATGTGCTGATATGAATTAAAAGTGACCCCAAAGAGGTGAACAGTATTTAAATATTGGTCATACTAGAAGCACATAAAATTTTAAGTCATCTGGATAATGGAAATATTTAGTATAGCATATAATAACAAATCATAAAATTTTATTTGCTTTAGCAACTGTTTTATTAAAATGTGTGTGAAAGTTCATCTGAGTGCCAATAATAATGCCAAGATATTTAACAGTTTCATGTCTAAATTTGTTAGGAGATTTTATTTTATGAAAAGTCCTAATTGATTGAAACTTTAAAGATTATTATTTGTTAAACACCATTTATTAAGTTTTACCGCATGAAGTTGTGTATGGTCAGAAACAGAATTAATTTTTAAGAATAAATTTAAAACATTTGCAAAACTAGAGTCATAATGGATGGAAGTGAATCAGAGATATTGTTTGCACAGATTTAAAAAAGAGTTCCAAGTGCGAATCTTGAGAAACTCCAGAAATTGCTATAAACGTATGTTTTTTAAGCATTCGACTTTCTAAATAAGCTACAAAGCAACAGAATAAGTTATCACATATGCCTACCTATGAACACTATCAAAAGCATGTATGTGGTGTTTAGTGACTCTTAGTTTTATTCGAAGATCGTGAGGTGGAGTCTAGTGTGATGTAGGTTTTAGAAAAACATTTTCTATATTGTGCCACCATTTCGATCTCTATTAAGGTCATCTTCAGGATGGGATTTATAAACATTGTTTAAATTATACAAATACATGTAGGATGTGAAAAAAATAATTTATACAATGCTAGAAACTTTTAGATTGGAAACAAATGAATTTATACAGTGCTAAAAAATTTAGGTCAGAAACAAATGAATTTATACAATGCTAAAAAATTTAGGTTAGAAACAAATGAATTTATACAATGCTAGAAACTTTTAGGTTAGAAATAAATGAATTTATACAATGCTAGAAAATTTTAGGTCAGAAACAAATGAATTTCTACAATGCTAGAAACTTTTAGATTGGAAAAAAATGAATTTAT
>CM077113.1:15199039-15210806 GCA_039619505.1 Cimex hemipterus
GCCGTCCACCACTACCCTCTGTACCATCATCAGTGATTTTCCTGTATTAACTAGCAGCAATAAAACAATATGATATATCAAAATTTATTCTCTTTCTTAAATCGAAAACCTAACTTTAGGGTCTCCTAAACCCAGTTCTATTCGTTATCAGTTTAAAAAAGTACGACCTGAACCTTGTTAATTTTCTTCAAAACTAGTTAAATTTAGGTTCCACCCACCAATGTCCTTATTAGTTTATTAGAGGCCAGCCTATAACATGCCTGTAAGGCATGTAACATAAAGCTGGCATGCGTCGAATTTTGGATTCCTTTGGGCATATAACAAGCCCTCAGTAAAGATTGTTTTCAAGTTCTGACAAATATCATCATTACTGATTTTCTGTATAAACTAGTTTAAAGAAGTCATACAACAAAAATCATGTCGATCTTAAGGAAACACCTTCCGTGATTTTCTTAGCATGTCCTCTTCCTTTTATACTAGTCTTTGATACACTTTAAGTATTCGTGGATGTTGGAGGTTGTTTGGATAAGATTCAATTTAGCAGACAAAATCTGTTATCATCCGCATAAATTGATTTGATGGTCTTGAGATTTATAGAAAAGTCTATGTTATAAATGACGTAAAGAGCCTAGCTTCCTTCAAAAACGACGGATTGTATAGGTCTGGCTCCCGTGGAAACTTAATAATGTGTTGAGACTTGTAGGAACACCTATCAAATCGTAGGACTAAGAATGCTCCCTTGTGAGACGCCAGATGGTACAGGTCTGATTTGTGTACTCGTGTTGGTTTGGTTTGAGATGTACTGGAAGGTCAAAAGTAAGCGACACCGGATTGTGTAGTCTTTATATTCGTGGTCGCTAGGTAATATATTTGGGATTTACAGGAAAGTGACTCAACATGATGGGACGATTGGAGTAAGAATGCTCCCTTGCCCCCAGCCGAATTGCGTAGGCTTGATACTCGTTATACCTAGGTAATATGTTTGGATGTAATGGAACGTCAATCAACAGGATGGAGCTAAGAATGCTCCCTTGTGGGATGGTGGATTGTATTGGTCTGAAATGAGTACTCGCGATCGTTTGGTAGTGTATTGACATGTACAAGAAAGTCAATCAGCAAACTTTGTCTTCGAGAGTGAATCTTATCCAAGCGACCTCCAACTTCCAAGAATACTTAGAGAGTATCAAAGGAAGAGGACATGTTAAGGAAATCACGGAAGGTGTTTACTTAAGATAGACTTGCTTTTTGTATATGACTTATTTTGACACTTTATACAGAAAATCAGGAATAATAGTATTCCTCAGAGCTGGAAAACAATCTTTACGGAGGCCATGTTATATGCCTTATAGGCATGTTATAGGCTGACCTTTAATAAACTAATGAGGACTGTGGTGGGTGGAACCTAAATTTAACTAGTTTTGAAAAAAATTGGCAAGATTCAGGTCGTACTTTTTTCAACTGATAACGAATAGAACTGGATTTAGAGTCTCCGTTAGGTTTTCGATTTAAGAAAGAAAATAAATGTTGATATATCACATCGTTTTATTACTTCCGGTTTATACAAGAAAATCACTGATGATGGTACAGAGGGTAGTGGTGGACAGCGTGTCCGACCCTCTTGACTTCGGCGTTGAACCCGTTGTGTTTGTCAGCGGTGTAATGTACTTCCCTGACGGTACCGTCGGGTTCTTTTAGCATGTAGAATCCTTTGACTTTGTCCCCTTCCCTGGTCTCGTGTTGGCTTTTGTAGTCGCCTGTGTGCTTGTCTTCAACTTTGTACTCGTAGCTGTAATGAGGAGGAGCCTGGAAAAATCACACAAATCACTTTAATTTCAAAATAATGTTGGAGTGTTGTCCTCGGCGTACATAGTAGTCGACGTGTTCGTGGCCTCCTTCTCCACCGTAGAGGGCAGAAGCGACAGCCATGCAGGCGGCAAGAACAACGAATAATTTCATTTTTCCTTCAAGTGTGGATTGTCAGAACCAAGTCAAGACTGATTTCCATGTGAACGAATTAGGCTTATATAGTAGCCTTTCCCTTCCCTCCTGAGTTAATGTTCTTATTGCATGACCGCATAGTTGACGCTTGTTGATTCCCATATTTCATATTCTTTTCGTCTTAGGCTGATTTCCTAACTTTACATTAATTTGGAAAAAATGAATAAATGAAACTTTCGCAATCGTTTACTAATGATTATAACTTTAAAGCGTTGTTCCTTTACTTCTAATCATGATGTACTGATCTTCATGTCCTAAAAGAAGCAGGAAAGTGGTTTCTAAAACTTTCGTACGTTTTTCATGAGCAAGTTAAGTAAGAATAAATTTTCCTATAAATCCTAATGCATTACCATATGACCACGAGTTCTCATAACGGACCTATACAATCCAGCAAGAGACAAGGGAACATTCTTAGTCCAATCCCGTTGATGTCACTACACTTCCAATCGACCACGAGTACTCATATCAGGCCTATACCATCCTTTATCACAAGGGAGCATCCTTAGCCCCAACGTGTTGACTGACTTTGTTACATATTCTACAATATAACCTAGGGGCCACGAGTTTTCATATCAGACCTATGAAATCCACAAGGGTGGATTGTTAGTCCAATTCTTAATCCAAACTTTCCTTGGTTTTTCTTCCGCCGAATGGTATAAGACTGGCTAGGTTATACAGTGGGATGTATAACAAAGCCAATCAACAGGATGGGACTAAGAATGCTCCCCTGTGCGACTCCAGATTGAAGAGGCTTGATACTCCTAGTCTCTAGGTTATATAGTAGGATGTATAACGAAGTCAATCAACAGGATGGAGCTAAAAATGCTCCATTATGAGATGCCTTGTTTTGGCCTAATATCACTTTAAATTTTTTATTAGTTGTATAATTTTTTATGGATAAATACAGACTTCGTTCCATTTCAATGATGTCATTAGGATTCAACTCAGATTTTCCTTTGGCCTGTTGGTGGATGAGAATGAAAGATAAAAATCGACCTTATAAAAACAAAATATAGCAACTAAAAATAAAATTTAATTACTTTTATAGTTTATATTTTCTTAATTATTTGAATTAATGAAAATATTTTAAGAATGTTTGATATTCGTTTAGTTAGGAGGAGTTTTAAAAAGTATTTTATCTATATTCAGTTGAATTGAAGATCGTTTGTAGTTCGTTAGTTTGCTTGTTTTATTATTTTTGTTTTTTATTACTAACATAAAACTTTTTTGTTAATATTAATGGTGTTTGTAATAGTTAAGTATTTTTATAACTTCAAAGCTTAAGAGTGTGGTGGGTTTAATTTCAAAGAGGAGTAGCAGGGCAATGAAATAATTATCACTAATTAAAAGGATCGGGTGTAGCATGGTAAAAGTGGAGAAATATCATTTGAAATATATTGCAGGTGATAATTATAATGTTTGAATAGCCGGGGTACCCAAGTTACACGAATTCATTTTTCATCGGGATCGGTAGGAGTGTCCCACAGAGCCTCTTCATTGACCGTCTTACTGATCACTTCTTGAGCCGCTCGTTAGGATCCCAATATTTCATCGGATGGCCTCCACGTTTCTTTGAAGCACCACGCCTCCCGGCTCATCGGTGGACACGTCTCCACGATGTCGTACGGTGTCGACGGAAATTCCCGCACCGTTACGACCGGTGGTATAATCACTTAGAACGATTCGTTTCGCGCTTTGCAATTCAAATGGGCCACTTCTCTTAGATGTTTCACGCTTCTTCAACAAATCCAAACTGAATTATTATTTAACAAGGGCGATAAAAATCGAGTAACCGTTTTGTGCTATGCTACCATTTTCATATTCAAATTGGATTCGTTCGAGAAGCTAAACAAATCACGTTCCAAAATTTACAGCTTAAGAAGATGCATAACGTCAAAGTAAAGAAGAAATTATTTCTTTTGTAAACAACGTTGGTTATTTTATTCCTATCCTTTAATGCTTCCAGTTACCTCTAATCTCTATCATTTGAAAATACAACTCGTTTAATCAACGAAAAGCTCCAGGATTCATTCTGATAATAAGAGAAATTTTGATAAAAACTTCCCCAAAAAGTCATATTTCAAAATCGACGAATTTATTTAACAGTAAAACTTAGTCTGTTTGGAATCTGTTTCGGTCAGGTAGTTCCCAAATCCCAGCCAGATCCCAAACGCATTAATCGTTGTGGTGGTCGTCATCAAAAGTAAAACTTAGGTATGTCCCTAATGTCTCGAAAGTTGCTGAGATCATGATAGTAAAATCAGGTAAACCACCACAGGAAGTATCATCCTATCGCACCATCTCATTGTTTCCAGTCAACTCCAACTTACTCGAAAGATTTTAACTAAAAGTCAGAAAGTGTTCATGGAATACCAAACTAATTGTTCAGATTCAGAGCCAAGCATACAATCATAGATTACAATTAATCACTGATATTTCAAAGAAAGCTCTACAAGACAGATATCTTCACTTTTTTTCCTAGACGTTTTGTAAGCTTTTGACAAGATGGACAAAATATTCTCAAAACAGTCCAATTTTGGTCTCCTTTCTTTCCGTTCCAAGGTAAACAAGAAGAAGAATACTATGATGTTTTTCGGCGTACATGGTAGCATCCTAGGCCCCATGCTGTACTTGCTGCACGCTGACGGAAAACATAACCGTTGCATCGTTTCTCGTTGCTGCCCTCTCAGTCGAAAAACCGAATGTGAATGACAGTCAACAGCAACCATACTACCACACAGATACTTGTGAAAATGAACGGCCACAAATCCGTACGTGTAAATTTTACAAATTGATAGACCAACCGCCATCACAGAATTCACTTAATTATTTAGGCATGGCTATAGATAAAAACAGATCCCCCCCATGAAGAGAAAGGTTGGGCGATGTGTCCCATAATAGAAGCTTGCCATGTCTTGGCTCCTTACAGAATGCGTGTAAGCATGGCACCGAATTTAAGAATGATTCTCGCGCACATCGCGAGTTTCTGGGTTTCCTATTCCGATTTTTGGACATGGATTTTTTGTGTATTTATATGTTTTATGGGGTTTATTTGAGTGTGTGTATTTATTAGCGTAGTGAAATAAAGTGGCCCACAATTTACATTGGGTATGTGTAGGTCGATGGAGGAATATCGACTAATCAGATTAATCAAAATGAATTCAATGTACATAAATGTGAATGTGTTTATTTGTGCGACTGTATTATTGAAGTGATTATGTTTTTCATGTTGTGGGGTCTGAAATAACCCATCGATAGCCTACGTTGGAGCTGAGAAGGGACGATCTCCTGGAGGGGCTTAAGGGGGTACTAGAGACCCAGCAGCACAACGGTGTAGGTAAACTCCTCTGAATATATACCCTAAGACATTGGGGAGTATCAACCTCCTCCCGCTGCACGTCTTCCCTACGTCTTGAGAAACGGGAGCACTCCTGGGCTTAATATTTCAAACCCATGTGTATATACTTAATAAAAAAAAGGTAAAAAATGAGGATAATAGTGTAAGAGAGAGGACAGGGGGTGAGAGCGAGACGGTGCCCACTTACGCGTGAGGTTCGAAGACAGTGAATGGAATGAATGCGGTAAGCTAAGAACGCAGAGCATTGCGAGGTTGCCGGATGGGCTTTTCTTCAGCTTCGATCCTCCTCCTTCTACTCTTCTCCTTATCTTGTACATCTTATCGGGCGTACTTCCGGCAGCTACCCCGCGCGTTCATTACCACAGCCGCCAATTGTCAACACAAACTGATGAGGGACTTTTATCCACCTATGGCCATTTCAATAATGACCTATAACCCCATACATAAAATAGAGTGGCGAATTAATTAAAAATGCAATTTGTTGGGGTGATATTTTAAAACTACTTGTTTTAAACCAAACACTAAAACTCCTCACCAATAAAAAAATTATGTTGCTCCTGACTGAATTATACATATATCCAACGGTTTATATCTTTGCATTATTCCCATAGATTTTAGCTAAAATCTCCAACCATTGGTCAAAACTTAAGCTAAATCTAGTATATTAGATTTTTTACATATATTTATTTAGGAAGTAAAAGTTTCTTGACCGTATATTTACAGGTTTTCAATCGTACCTAATAATAATTGTGCATTGAACATAGATGTATTATACAAGTATATTGGTTTTTATTTAAATTTATTCGAATGATTTTGTGTTTACGTTTAAAAAAAATGATTTTTATAGTTTGACAGAAACTTGTATTTATTGTACTTACAGTATTTATTTTCTTAAAAATCCTTTTAGACAAATCATGCATCACACTGAACGGATGTTATGCTCTATAAAAAAAGTGGAAAATATTTTCCCCAATTTTACGTTTGATTTTTCTGCCTATTTTATTCATTACAATAAAAAAGAAAAATTCATCAAGTCCTCTATTTATTATAAGAAACTTTATTTATAAACAATAAAAATTAATTTGACCAAGAATGTTTGAAGGGCGTACTGTGTAGCATAGTTTGGTTGGCAAGGCTGTGACTGTGAAGCTTAATTTATTTGGTATGAACGAACAATGCAGCATGATATTTTTTGGTCAGCGTATCACATAATTTGGTTGGGAAGACATACCGTGCCGCTTAATTTTGTCAGGAAGGAGAAAAATTCCGCATAATTTGATCATGATGGCGTACAGTCCGGCATAATTAAGTTTGGACGGCGTGTAATGGTGCGCATGTTAGATGTACATTGTAGCGTAATTTGATTGGTATGGGGTACCATAACCACATAATTTGGTTGAGATGACATTCTGTGTCGCTTAATTTTATCGGGAAGGACAAAAATCCTGCATAAGTTGATCGAGGTGGAGAACAATACGGCATAATTTAGTTGGGTAGGCGTCTAATGCCTCCGTGCGTACGTTGTAGCGTAATTTGCTTGATATGGTGTATCATGACTACATAAATTGGTTGAGATGATATGCCGTGCCACTTAATTTTGTCGGGAAGGCGAAAAATGCTCCATAATTTGATTAATATGGCAGAATTGGGATGGCGTGAAATGCTTCTTATACTAGTTGTAACTGCGTATGCCGTAGTGCATTTTATTGATATGGACCACATAAATTGGTTGTGATGACATGCAGCTTAATTTTATCGGGGAGGAGAAAAATGTTGCATAATTTGATTGATACGGCGTACAATCTGTCATAATTTAGTTGGGATGGCATGTAATACCTTCATGCGTACGTTATAGCGTAATTTAACTGATTTGGCGTACCATGTCCACATAATTTATTGAGATGATATACCGTGCCGCTTAATTTTATCGGGAAGTAGGACAATTTGATCGAGATGGAGTACGATCCGGCATAATTTAGTTACGATGGCGTCTAATGCCTCCACGTACGTTGTAGCGAAATGTGACTGATATGGGGTACCATGTCTATTACAATTCGGTTGGAGTGGTGTACCATGCAGTATAATATTGTTGGGTTTGTGTAAAATAAATAAATTGCCGTAGTTGGCAGTTGGCACACAGTACAGCATAATGTGTTTCATATGGCAAACGGGGAAGCATTATTTTCATAAGTTTACAATTAAATGCCAACAATTTTTAGCAAATGAAACGATTCTTATGACGTTAAATTGTTAAATTAATCTCCATTTATGTAAATTGTAATATCTCATAAAAAAACTATTTTTTGGACGTAAAGTATACTGGTATAACAAAGAGTCAAAAATTATATATATATAGTTCAAAAATTGTAATTATTATGTGTTAATATTTAAAAGTTTTATTACAAATAAACTTCATAAATTCTGTGACTTTTATGGACGTTTTCCCTAACAAGGTTACCTTAAGGACAACGATTTGTCAAATGTTAATTAATTATATGATATATTAAACACACTTAATTTACCACATGTTATATTTTAGCAGACTTAATTAAAAGAAAAAGTTGTTAGCAACTCGATGAGTTAAATGGGGCATCTGGCTGACTTAATGGGAACACATCAAATTTAAAAAATCGAATCCGGGTTATTTGTTTTTTCGTTTTTATTCCATAATTGAAACTTTTAAAACCCATCAATCCGAAGGGACTTTAATAACACGATCTTTCAGACGTGCCACCCCTGTCACATATTTTCCCCCACTCCCTGGTGCATTCTTGTTAATTTCTTGAGGGATGACAGGACGCATTGTAGCGGAAACGTTATCGGCTCGACTTCAGGCCGAATTATTTCCCAACTGGTTGAAACCTATTTGGAAAGAGCCAGAGGATCTCCTCAAACCAGATGATTTAACCACTTCAAAAGATAGCTCCCATTGAACATTGTACGTTGAAAACAAACTGCGAGCGGGGACTTTCTTTTGATTTAGTTGAACAACAAACTCATTTCATCTTTATCATTTTTGATTTGAAGTATTTGGTTGCAGTAACGCCTTGCAGAAAGCTCCTTAACTACTGCTCATAAATTAGAGTCTTCGGCGAACCGGGCCGGTGAAAACTGGGACGATTGCTTGTTAGACTGACGGATTAAAATCCATTCCTATCCATCGAGGATAGCGTGAACAGGGTATATAGAAAGCTCATTAAAAATGACGACACGTGATTTTTGGATTAGAACGTCTTTTGGATAACGAGTTTTTTTCTCGCTGTACCAAATATTACAACCGGATGGTTCTGACAAACATTTTAATCACTGTGAGGTTAATGAAAAAGATCCCCCTTTTAGCGTTATTTATTTTTTTGGGTTAAACGTGTTTCCGCCTTCGAGTTCTCTTTTTCTCAATACACAGGGTGTCCGAGCTAGTTCCCCCCTATTTTTTTTTCTTTGCGGTTCTAGAAGTCAAGTTTAATTGATAACTCCGCTGTGGTTGAGAAAGAAAGTGGGCTTTGATCTGTAACCAAGGCATTTCGGTGAATAAGTCTTGAGTAAGATCAGGTTGAGGAAAAAAAAGATAGAAAAGACGAAATTTATGGAATTAGGCAGGAAATTTAGTAAGCTTTCAGACACGCTATGGCTACGCCTGTTTTTTAAGACCAATGTTGATATATGGGTCGGTGGTGTGGTGGACAAGCTTATCTAAGTGCCATGAGCACACGGCACCTGCGACCCTAGAAGTTTTGTTAAAACTCCCAGCACTTCACATTTTAATCTAAGGAGAAGCCAGAGCACCAACCCACAGGCTCATAAATGGACAACCATCTGGTAGGAACAAGCAGATGCCAATCTAGGCATGCCATTACTGCAAAGTATAACTTCTCCAAAAAGTACCAAATACTGATACCCAGAACGGGAAGGAATGGGCCGAAGGAACAACATAAAGGCATATTCCTACTGGTATACTGACGGCTCCAAAACCGACAAGGGTACGGGAGCTCGAGTTTTTACGATGAACCTCAAGATCGAACTGACGGTAAACCTATGCAAGTATGCTGTAATTTTCGAGTCTGAAATCATAGCGATTGTACAATGCGCCACAGAAATAGAAAAGCTATGAATATATTCCCGGAAGATAATCATTTTCACTGAGAGCAAGGCAGCTCTCAGAGTCGCCTCATGGGAGAAAGCGAAGAGTGTTTGGAAGTCAGCACAACAATGACCTGGCCCTCGCATGGGTCCTTGGGCATTTGGGGCAAATAGGCAACGAAAAGGTTGACATTTGGCCAAAAAGGGAGTCAACATGGACTCTATGGGCCCGGAACCCTACTGCGGCCTAGCAGCCTGCCACAAAAGCTCCTAGTCCAAAACTTGGTGGAACAATACCACAGGTCCATACGATAGGCACGCGAAGAAGATTCATAGAAGAAACATTTTGGATCAATACTGCCTATGTATGCCTTGTGTACTATGTGCAGTACTGATTGTATTACTTCTCGAGACAAACCGATGACCTCGGGTCTTGGCATCTCGTACAGGGTTAAACCTGTTTCCGTCGTTGAGTTCTCTTTTTCTCAATATAAATTATTTTTGAGTTTTCTAAATTTCTATAGTCTCGATACTGCCCATGTATGCCTTGTGTGCTATGTGCATTACTGATCCTATGACTTCTCGAGGAAAACCGAAGACCTCAGACCTTGGCATCCCGTACCGCTTCTATTTATTGTCAAAAACGTAATTCATTTACTCCCTAAAAAATTTAGTTAATGATATCGTTCATTAATACCATGATTTAACTTTAACAAAACCAATTTGAGATAATCCCAAAGTGATCTGATAGATTAATTAACAAATAGTGGAAAAAATAAAATAAAAAATTAAACGGACGCACATATATGATTCGAGAAAATATTTAATTACACGGACATTCATAAAGATACGAAACTTGATATCAAAATGAAATGAGCTTCTTGGCTTGATTCTAATTAGGACAATACCTGATTGGAAAAGAGGTCGAAGGAATAAAGATAAACCGGTTATCAATAGGTGCAATAGATCATGATCATGAAATGCTTAAAAAATAAGAAGATACCCTAGATTTCACCCGGAATTGGTTTTCGCTTTCAGGGAAGGGCAATATATAAAAATTAAATAAATACAGAACTTCCTGTTTGTTTGTAGTTATTTTTCTGCGTCAGATCACTGAGCATGACCCAAACGTTTCTAGTTATTTTACTTAATTAAAATCTATCGATTACCTGAAATAAAATCATCCGTTGGCCTAAAAAAATCAAATCTTCAGCTTGGAAACGAGACGAAGTGTGTATTTGAGTTGAGGTTTGAGCGGTCAACGGTAAAAGGACGTGTAAAAATCCGCACAGATCATCCTTCAACTCACGGAGCTCATTATTTCACCGGTGGCTTCATGAGGGTCGTGAGCTTTCCCAGAGAGGCCCCGAATTGATGAGGCAGTGCTTTCATCAAACCTGTCATCCTCCCTACCATCCCGTGTCCTATCACCACTTTACATATACGCCGAACGTCTCGAAGACGATAAATTCCGCGGTCGGGCGGATTCGAACAGAATCGAAATTTTAACGTGCTAAATGCTCTTACAACACGATAATATTGAATAGGTAGACAATGTAAAAACAAAAAATCAATAAAAACTGCAATAACCCTAATTTGAAAAATGATTATCAGGGTTGGATCTACCTGACGACATTTTTTACACCGTTTTCAAGGTAAATATAAATTTTTTCACATTACCGCATATAATCACGATTAAAAAAAAATTTAGTATAAAAAATAAACTAGATGTACTCTGTTATTCAAAAGTTCTTTATGGTAATAATAATAAAATATAAAACATCTAGGACAAATTTTGTTGGGAGCGATCCGATTTCATTTTTATATGCCCACATTTTCTATTCCCAGTTAGTATCAGTTTATTGCGGATTAAAGAAATGTAAATAGCGAAAATTTGCAAACTTTCGCTATTCACTTCACGGTTTTCGAAAATGTTTCGCAAAGTGTTTTCACATTATTATCTCTCTTTTTCCCCTATCTACCTACTCTTATTTATCTTCGTTCTAGAAATATCGGTATTCTTCCTTTCTTTTTCACTCCTTCCAGACTGGCATATAAACAGATAGGCAGATAGATAGATGAGATGAGAGAGAGAGAGAGAGAGAGAGAGAGAGAGAGAGAGAGAGAGAGAGAGAGAGAGAGAGAGAGAGATTTTGGGCATGGGTATGTCTTGTATAACTTAGGAAAATTTAAAGCATTTAAAGTAATTTTTTAGATCTCCTTTTAAAGAAAAGTAAAATATTATAAATCATTCATTTTAATGGAGTCATTTATTTACAGGAAAATTACTGATGATGGTACAGAGGGTAGTGGTGGACGGCGTGTCCGACCCTC
>CM077113.1:15220806-15235160 GCA_039619505.1 Cimex hemipterus
TCAGTCTTGATTTGGTTCTGACAATCCAAACTTGAAGGAAAAATGAAGTTATTCGTTGTTCTTGCCGCCTGCATGGCTGTCGCTTCTGCCCTATACGGTGGAGAAGAAAGCCACGAACACGTCGACTACTATGTACGCCTAGGACATCACTCCTACATTTTTTTTTTTGAAATTACACTGATTTATGTAATTTTTCCAGGCTCCTCCTCATTACAGCTACGAGTACAAAGTTGAAGACAAGCACACAGGCGACTACAAGAGCCAACACGAGACCAGGGAAGGGGACAAAGTCAAGGGATTCTACATGCTGAAAGAACCCGACGGTACCGTCAGGGAAGTCCATTACACCGCTGACAAACACAACGGTTTCAACGCCGAAGTCAAGAGGGTAGGACACGCCGTCCACCACTACCCTCTGTACCATCATCAGTGATTTTCCTGTAAAAAATGGCTCCATTAAAATGAATGATTTATAATATTTTACTTTTCTTGAAAAGGAGATCTAAAAAATTACTTTAAATGCTTTAAATTTTCTTAAGTTATACAAGACATGAGCATTTGCTCTTTCTTGCCCTCTCACCCCCTTATTCCCCCTCCATCTCTCTCCCTCACTCCCTCCCTCCCTCTCTCTCTCTCTCTCTCTCTCTCTCTCTCTCTCTCTCTCTCTCTCTCTCGTCCTCTCACTCTATACTTCCCTACTTTTGGAGTACATCTCACTTACTCACGATGCACAAAGAATTGGGAACGAATTTCGAAGTACAATAGAAAGTTATTACATAGTGTTTTTATAGAACTTCAGCTTATTTTTAGGATAACCATCTTTAGGTAATTACCGTTGTGTTTTCGTCGTATAAACGATTTTTTTATTGGTTTTCTTTTTTTTGGGGGGATAAATTCTTCGATCGGAATTGTCTAGGTTGGCCCGCCGTGCCGAGGCGAGTGGCATGTTCAACCTATTGCCCCTAGGCCATAGCCAACCTTCCATGCCTTTCAGCTCGACCAGTCAGTACTCCAGTTCTCAACAACAAAATAAAAATGTAGGGTTTGTTGAACTTGGTTTTGATCTTTTTACTATGGACTGAAAGCACGGAAGGTTTTGTTTTAAAGACTTATTTCTTTTGGAAACGTTGTGGTAATTTCAAGGTGCTTATATTAATACGTTTTACCATAATAATTTCTTCGTTGTTTATTTTGGTTGCATCTTTATTTGCATAGATTAAAATTTATTGCTGTTAATAAAAAAAAAATAACACATGCTTCGCTGTTTGCACTTATAGACTGAAAAGTCTTCATCATATTTACGATTTTCGATGATTTATTAGAATATAGAAATGATTTCATGCACGATTTTAACGTAAAAATCCGACAAGAAAAAACAATCATCGTTGTATTTTTTAAATCACTTTTTTGCACTGAAAATGCTTCAATCATTTAAACATTTTTATACAGTTCAGTTGAAAATAATAACGGCATTCACAAAAACGGGCCAAAAATAAAGAAAAGTTCGAAATAAAAATCGAAATAAATTTTTAAACTGGATTTTGTATTAACAAAAAGGAGGGAAAATCCGAAAGGCTGGGTTGAGATAGGAAGCTCCAGTGGTAGAGCAGCAGGGTCTTGGGTTCGAATCCAACTCGTGACACTGACTTTTTTATCTCAATCAATACCTTATAAAAAGATTAATTAATTGAAAAAGTTAAAACAACTTTAAATTTATTAAGTTTAACAATTTTTAATTAATTTTGATTTTTTATATTATAATGTTTATTCATTTATTTATAAGATGAAGGATGATGATGTTGAGATTATAGTTTGACTGTAATTAAAAGGAAGGGAATAAAGTATAAGAATAGATTTAACAATAGGCCATAACAGTTAAAAAAGTCATTTATATTTAATGTAAAAAAAAACAACTAATCAGATAAGAAAAAAGTCTCGGCCGACAAGTTGGCAATCACAGAGATAACTCTTAAGAAGCCGAAAGGCAAAGTAGGAAGTCCCTGCCCCCCGCTGGCCTGCTTATCCCGACGATAATCAATAGAGTTCACCGCAACGGTAAATCCAGGCTGAGGGTGAACCGAAAAAAAAGTCTACAAACTGAACAATCGCGCTGATGCGGTGCGAAGCAGGGAAGAGCCAGTGACAATCTTCTTCCAGATAGAACAGAAAGAGGAGTGAGTGCGAGAGAGAAAGAGACGGCGAAGAAGAAAGGGTAAAGAAATAGTGGTAGGAGATTAAATGTTGGTGGGGTGGGCACTCAGGTGAAGTAGAGCTGGCAACGCCGGGCATACCTGTATTCCTGGAGGCTCCAGTTCAAAACCAGAGCCCCCGCAAGACTCTCGAACCCTCTTAGTGACCGTGCAGTGATCAGTGTTTGTTTTAATATCTCTAAATTCTTCTTCTATCGGAATACCAATAATTGTAAGGTAAGCTGGTGACTTTTATCCCATACAATTTACGTTATGTGTTTATAATTTTTTTCTCTTTATTTATAAGCAATAAGATTTTGATATTTTTGGAAATGTATTTTTTTGTGGGTTTTGGTTGGAAAGTTGTGGTTTTATCGAGGCCGGTTTTGCGAGGGTTGAGATCTCTTCGGCCATCTCGTCCGGTATCGAGATAAACGGAAGATCGTGATGATTCGGTTGCGATGCCGGACGGCCTAATTCCGGTAGCGCGGCCCGCTTGTATTGTTAAAATACTAGTAACTAATAGGAGGAGGCGATTTTGTGCCCGAGGAGCCGAAGAGGTTCAAGTTCCCTTCCGAGAGAGGCGCAGAAGGGGGGATCAAACCAGTTTTTAGGCAGCTCTTCTTGGAGACAACACTCCGGATCGGGAAAAAATAAGCTATTTAACTAACGAAAACTTAATAATAAAAAAGAACCCTGGGAGAAAAAAAAGCCATCAAGGCAGGTAGCATGGGCCGTTTATTTAATTACCGGTGTGGTTCAATACTGCTAATCTCCTCCGGGTCAAAGATGCCAAGATTACCGAGTCTTACCGGGTCCATGGGGTTAATGGGATGGGGCCGGAAGGACGTGACCTTTGATCGGGATCTGGATCACTCTCTCTTTTCCTCGGTAATTCTTTAACGGGCTTCTTTGATCGGATTCGGCCGAGGAGGACCGTCTTCTCGAGAACGGGGCAACGGCCATATGGCCGACCCGGCGACATTCGTCTCATGACCTTCATAATCCCAGGTCGATAATCCTACTTACAGATGGCGCCCTTCCTATAATAACAATCATAATCGTTTTATGACTTTATCATCTTGTATGCCGTTTAATGACTGAAGCTCAGGCTTTCCAGCTGTCCTACGGAAAACACCCTGCCCTTACTAACCCGGCAGTGCCGGTTCTTCACTATATAAATACCTAAATTGTAATTTTCTACAATCTCAATCACAAGCACTAAAAATACAAGACATAATCACATAATAAAAACAAGAAATTATCGCCGATAATAATCAACGACTACAGTAAAGGATGCGGTCTGTGTGTTGTAGGTTTAGAAAAACATTTTCTTTATCGCGCCAACCTTTCGATCTTTATTACGTTCATCTTCTAGGACTGGAATTTATAAATTTTTTTAACATTATACAAAATACTCAGTTAAAGTGTTTTCTTTGTAGATGTGTCATGTGTGTTTGTGAAATGTTAATTTTTTCTTGCATATATGATTGATTTGGAAGGAGTGAGAAAGGAAGTAGGGAAATAATACAAATAATCAACCTTCATTATTAAGAAACGCTTAATTTCTTCGTCAAGCTTTCTAGAAATAACTCTCCTCCCCAAAAAAATCAATAATTTATAAGTCACTAAATAATAAATTTTTCCTTTTATATAACAATGAGTTGACCAAATGATATGAATACAATGCACATAAAACAAGGATTTTATTTTATTTTGGAGGAGAGGGTCTTTTTTTTAAAACTGAATGGACAAATTCTTCTTTACCCAAAACATGAATATCACCTCCAACAATTTATTAAATGAAATTAAAACGGTTGAATTAAATTATTAATGGAATAAATGATGGGTGAGGGTTTACTTAAATCGCATATAGATTGAGAGTATAAAGATAAATCTAGGAGGCAGCTGAGAAAAAATATAACAAATTTAAAATATAAAAATTAATGAATTTGTGTTAAAGAAGACAATATTGAAAAGACAAACGATTTATTAATCATTTTGGAAAATATCTGAAGCAATAATATTGCAAATGAAATAACAATAAAACTAACATGCCATATCTTCGAGAAAAAAAAAATAAAAGTAAACAAATAAATTGGGTCAAACATACAGCAAGTAAATTAAAATTAATTAAATTACAAATCGTACATAAAAATATAGTAATAGACTGGTTAAAAAAAGTTATCTATAAAAAAATACCGTAAATAATTTTAAGTTTGAATTTAGTCAGTTTTATCAGAATGTGAACAGAAATTAAGAAAAAATGATTACATGTAAACTAAACAATTGAACGAAACTAAACCAAACCAATCTAATACAAGGGAGCGAATAATATAAAATTAATAATTGTTCCTTAAATTATCCGATGTGCAGATTTGGATTGAAAAAAAAAGATTAAGCAAGCTTGTATGCAAAAATGTACCAAAAAGTAATAAATACGGGATTTGAACAAGAAAAAAAAGGCAAAAAGGAGGGAAAATTGGAAAGGTTGTAGGTTGAGATGGGAAGTTGGTGCCAAAGTGGATCGAAGTCAATGGTTAGAACAGCGCCATTTTGAGCCGAAGGTCTTGAGTTCAAATCCCCCTCGTGACAGTAACTTTTTCACTTCAACCGAAACCTTACATAAAAAGATTAACTAATTGAAATACGTAATTTGGTCAACACCACTAAATAGAATGTATTTAAGTAAGTAAAACGAAGTATAACTTCACTAATAGCTCCACGTGGCCATTTCATCGAATCCTGATTACACGACATTCCAAAAATGGCAAAAAAGAGGGAAGGTCAAAGGCAAAAATTCTAAAAGGTTTTATCATGAAATGAAGAGTCGGTGTCCAAATGATTCGAAGTCATGATAGTGGTTAGAGCAGCGGCGTATTGGGCCGAAGATCGTGGGTTCGAATCCCGCTCATGACACTGGCTTTTTCGTTTCAACCAATACCTTACATAAAGTTTAATTAATTGAAAGATGCTATTTGGTCAATCGGACCACGAAATATAATAGATTGAATAAATACAGATCTTGAAGTGCGATGTCGATGAATGATGGGTTTACGATGATAGATCGATGGACGGAGGAGATTCGAAGGCGTTGCAGTGAAATTCCAGTTGTCCTTTAATCGGAGATCAAACGCAGTTTCTGTTAGGTGAATTGCGAGATTTTCTGCCAGTGATTCTCACCGAAATGGCTGATTCGAGGACAGCCGGTACAAATCACTTGGGACGATGATTTCCAGAAGTATCGACAAAGTTCTCTTTTTCCGAAGACGAACGAACGAAAAAAAATGAAATGAAAAATGAAAAAGAGTAGATCCGAAAAATCAAACGGCAAAAGCCTGAGAGCATATTGATCTTACGGCCGAAAATTAAATTTTGAATTTAAATTAATTTACTAGAAAAATTATTTTACATTTTCCACAAAAAAGGTTAAAAAATAAATTCAAATAGGAAAAGGAGAAGGAAAGGAATAATTAAAAAGGAAACTTTTCTTTTTGAAAATTTAGTACATTTAAAATATTTAAAAAACGGCCGAGCTCAAACAAGTGCTAAGGAATGAAAATAAAACAGAAAAATAATTCAAACAGAACTTAAATGAGCTTTAAAGTGATACTAGTCGAAATCACACAACAGGAGGCAAAAAGACATGGGTAGGATCACCGATTTTAAACTAGCTTTTTTTGGGGATGCAAGGTCGAAAAATATTAGACACGTGTCTGAGTTTTCTTGCCAACGAGCGCTTGAATAAAAAAAATATAATTAAAAAAAAAATGATTGTTTTGGCGGCCTTTGTCGCTGGGTCACTACGTCAAAATTAAATCGTAAGAAAAGTAGGATAAAATATTTATTTTAGTGAGAATCAAAATTGATATTCGTTTCTTTTGTAGCTTAAAAAAACGGCTGAATATAAATGTTTGAGATAATAGAAAAAAAATTGAAGATAAGTTTCGCCTTGGTATGGTATGGTATGGTAAAAAAGGTTACTAGGAAGCTGGCTTTGTGCTCCCCAGGCATTGCGCCTGCTGGCTTATTGTATCTTCCTAGTTCCTTAGTTCTGTGCAATAGACTCAATCCTCCTCCTTAGACGTGTCAGGTCATTGACTGTAATTTGATCCCCTAAGTTTTTTCCTTATGCTATGTTAACTCTCCTTTGAGCTGTTGCTTCGCATTCGAAGATGTATGAGTGGTTTTTTCGTCCTCATCATTTATAATCTGCAGTTGGGATCGTCGATGTATACGCCCAATGTGTTTTCTGGCTGGTTGTTTAGTCCTACCACTATTCTGAGTTTGGCGCTCTCCAACTTCAGCAGTGATTTTGCCAGTCTTGGTGAGGATTGTTTCATAATAAATTTACTATGTCTAGCGCCGCTAGAGTTTATCCGGTTCTCCTTTTGTTTTGTTTGAATCCAATATGCAATGGAAAATTCTTTGTTATTGTTATCCCAAGTATAGGTTTGGAGCCTATGGTCTTGCTCCTCTGACCAGACTGTCTGCTTTCTCATTACGCGAAATCCCCCTGTGCCCTGGGACCCAAGATCCGTGTTTTCTGGAGATTATGGATGCATTAACTGACTAATTTTGGTGTAGTTCTTTTACAAGCTAATACTTTAATGACAGCTTGGCTATCAGATCTTATCAGATTTTTTTGCAAGAGTAACCTCTTTGTGTGTGAACGTGTTTCCCTAATGCCTTTAATTGCTCATGTTTTGGGCTTATACAGAAAACGCCCGATCCGGTTCCTTCATTTGTTTTGGAGCAATATCATTGAATCTGATGCTCTCCTGTGTTTTTCCTCTCTTTTATCGTTGAAAGTTTATGAGATGTCCTAAAGATGTTTTCGGATTCATATAGTCAATCCTCATTTCTAAGAATGTGCCGAAATGTTTAGTTCCTATCCAATTTGAATGTTTTTAGAACCTAAGTGAGCTTTTCCTAGCCTTCCATCGTATAAATATTTCCAGTTGAGTTGGGTTTAGCAGAGTTTCTAATGCATTTGTATGGGTTGTTTTCATGCCCCTGTGGTTAGCTTTTGGTTTATGGGTTTGCTAATGTTTTTAAGCTGCCTAATGTTTGTGTAGCTGCTTTTCGTTTAACTTTGTTCCACCAGATTATCCATATGTTATCCCGGGTCTTATTACTGTCGTGTATAGCCAATGGGCCATTTTCGGTTTTAATCCTGAAGATTTCCCTAGGGTTCTTTTTGTGATCAGTTATATTTTACTTTTTGCTATAGTATGTTGCCTAATTTTTTAGTGGGAGCATTTCCTTATAGAATTTAACACTTGTATTTCTATATTTCTTTTTTTGGTGAAAGAAATTAGGGTGACTTTTTAGCTTTAAATAATTTTCACCTTGGAAAAGCTCATGATTTATTTACCAGCAATTATAAAAAGATGATAAATTTGAAATGGTTTAACTAATCTATATGAATCTTTTCCACTGTGTCCTTCTTCCTCCCTTTTATTCTTTTCCTTCTTAATTATCCTTCTCATATTCTTTCGCATTTACTCAGTTCTAATTATTTCCAGAAGCGACATGCTATTTTTGCGATTGATGTGTTTGGTAGTAACTACGAAATAGGAAAATCATAAAAAATCCCTTTTTATAAGCATTTTTTTTTTAAATGCGAGGAGTAACAATGGTAAGGTGACAGGACTGGACAAAGCACTTCCGGACTTGGCTTAAAATCAAAGAGAACTTTTCGACCTGGCGGGGTTCCCAGCCAGCAAGACGGAATTAAAGGTTGTTTTCCCTTATACGAGCCGTCATTATGTATATAGCACCTCTTATATTCGCCCTGGCGGTTGGGTCGTACTAAAATCTACAAAAGGCAACCCATCCGGTCGGGACTTGACAATGATTGCATTTGGAAAGTTAATGACTTGGGAGGATATTTTTTAATATACCCAGATGTTTGTGTGCCCAGTAAAACTAACGAAAAGTTCTAAACGTAATAACCATTTTTTCATTAGGCTTAACGTTCAGCCATATTATCGGGTTTATCAAAGAAAATTTAACTTTTATCTAATTCTCAAATTCCTCGGAGATAAATAATTTAATTGTGCAAATGATTGTTATTCTCTCAGGACTATCGTAGTTTTTAGAAGCTAATCAATTCATTGGACAAGCGTATTCTTCCTGATTCCCTCCCTGGTTCTATTGGTGTGAAGCGATTGGTTTTATGTTTAAAAAAATGTATTTGTTTCTTTTGGACAAAACATTTTCATAAGACATTATAGTACAAAAAACCCAAACCATCCCTAACCAGGATAAGACCTCCTTGATCAGTATATGCACGGCATTGGTTTGAAAAATTTAAATCTACATGAAAAGGAGGATGGGCTGATTTTGAGAATCTGCAAAAAACTGTAGAATGAAATCCGGCTGAAGATGAAGAAGAACAGTAGGGAGAGTGTAGAATGTGTTTTACAAAAAGTTTGTCTCGTGTTACAAAAAGTAGCGTCACTTGATAGGTAAAGTTCAATGGCTTTTACGGCTGCTGCAATAGGACAATGTCAAATAGTGTCCTGAACATTGAAGATGGCAAGAAGCCGATGAATTTCTTGGTGGAAATATAGTCAAACCGAATTGATCAGAACCACGGGCATAATTACTCGGATTCGATTCAAAAATTGGAAAAATGTTCTCATTTCTAACTTTTTCATCATATCAGCAAATGAGCACAGAAATTGCTATCCGGTACTGAAGATGACGAGAAACTGAAGCATTTTTTACAAATAAACTTTAAAGATTGACAGGCCGAATTGATCAGAGCCATATGCATATATTCTTGAATTTCCTGCGAGAATCGGCAAAAATTTTCTCATTTCTAACTTTTTCGTCATGCGATTCAGTACAAAAAGTTGATATCCTGAAGACGGCGAGAAGCTGATATATCGTTTATAAACCAAAACATTACGAACCAAATTAATTTGAGACCACGGGCAAATCTACTTGGTTTCCGTGGGAGAATTGTCTCGTCTCTAACTTTTTTCCAGATATCAGCAAATCAGTACAAAAATTTGATATCCTGAAGATGGCGAGAAGCATGAAAAACTTTTTTTAAACCAAAACATTACAAACCAGATTGATTTTGACCATGGGCATAACTACTTGGATTCCATACGAGAATTGGCCAAATGTTTGCATTTCTAACTTTTGTATCATTTCAGAAAATTGGTATAAAAACTGATATTCCACAATGAAGATGGGGAGAAACTGAAAAATCTTTTACAAACCAAAACATTACGAACCAAATTGATTTGTACCACGGGCATAACTACCTGGATTCCATGCAAGAATTGGCAAAATCTTTGAATTTCTAACTTTTTCATCATCTCACAAAATGAGTATAAAAAATTGATATTCAACACTGAAGATGGCGAGAAGGTGAAACACCTCTGAAGGCCAAAACAGCAATGATACTAAAACCAAATTGATCAGAACCAAGGATATAACTACTTGGATTCCATTGAAAAATTTCCAAACTGTTCTCGTTTCTAACTTTTTCGTAATTTTTTTGTTCGTACAGAAATTGCTATCCAATACTGAAGATGGTGAGAAACTGAAACATTTTATTTGCATCAAATCCATGGGCATAAATGCTTGGACTCCCTGCGAGAATTGGCAAAAATTTCCTCATTTCGTTGAACTTTTGCGTCTTATCAGCAATTCAGTACAAAAAGTTGATACCTTGAAGATGGCGAGAAGCCGAAACCTCTTTTGCAAATACAAAACATTACGGAACAAATTGATCAGAACCACGGGCATAGCTGCTTGAATTCCCTGGGAGAATTGTCAAAATTGTCTCATCTCTAACTTTTTCGTCATGCCAGCAAATCAGTTCAAACATTTGATATCCTGAAGATGGTGAGAAGCTGAAATCTCTTTTACAAACCGAAAAATTACAAACCAAATTGGTTTAGACCACGGACGTAACTACTTGGATTCCTTGCAAGTATTGGCAAAATTGTTGCATTTCTTGCACTTTTTCACCATCTCAGAAAATGGGTATGAAACCTGATATTTAATACTGAATATGTCGAGAAACTGAAGCATTTTTTACAAATCAAAACTTTAAGGATTGACAGGCCAAATTGAATCAGTGGCATAAATGCTTGGACTCCTTGGGAGAATTGTCAAAATTGTCTCATTTCTAATTTTTTCGTCATGCCAGCCAATTATTACAAAAATTTGATATTCTGAAGATGGCGAGAAGCTTAAACAACTTTTTTAAACCAAAACATTAAGAACCAAATTGATTTGTATGAGTATAAAAAATTGATATTCAACACTGAAGATGGCGAGAAGGTGAAAAACCTCTGAAGACAAAAACAGCAATGATAGTCAAACAAAATTGATCAGAACCAAGGATATAACTACTTGGATTCCTTTCAAAAATTGGAAAAATGTTCTCATTTCTAACTTTTTCGTAATTTTTTTTTGTTCGTACAGAAATTGCTATCAAATACTGAAGAAGGTGAGAAACTTAAGTATTTTTTTCAAAACTTTAAGAATTGGTAGGCCAAATTGATCGAATTCATTGGCCAAATTTTTAGATTGCCTGTAAGGATTGATCAATTTTCTCTTATCTTTCTTTTTCTTCATCCAACGCTGAAGATGACGAGAACTAAAATTGTTGGCAAAATAAAATTTTAAATTAAAATTTAACTATATCAAGCATCAAAAAATTATAATAATTCTTAGAAAGGATTTTTTCTTTGCTTTCCAAAGTATCTATTTTCTTAGCTGTGTTTCTTTCGCGTCTCTTCCTTTTAATTGCGTTCCTTGGCGTACCACTATCGTTTCAAAGAAAGGAAACGTGAAAAAAAAATCGTAAACAAGAACACAGAAAAAACAAGATAATTCTCTCGAAAATAATTTTATCATTTCGGATACGGTCGGAAAGGGGATATTACTTTTAAAGAGGCAATAACTCGGTCACGGTTGGCTGCAAAAACCCTCGTTCACTTGGACTAGGTCGTCGCACAATTACTTTTCCCAGCAACCTGCTCGGACTCTTCCCCCTGAAACTCACCCATCTGAATCACACACCGAGTTAAAATGTCTTTTATGTTTAAAAAGATAAAAAAACACCTTCTGTCATCGGAGACCACCGTATTAGCAATTACGCCTAGTTAGGCAGATGTAACGTCTTCAATTAAACCACATATGTTTTAGTCCTTACAACACGACTTCCTCTTTCTTTTCACCCAACTAGTTTCTAGTTAAAAAGACCAAGAAAACAGTTATAAAATCTCTTTTTGTTCCTTTTGACACTTATATGAGTTATTTTAATTTTGACAATTCTTGCGGGGGATCCAGGAGTTTGCACCCACGGTTCTATTCGGTTTCGTCTGATTATTTTGGCTTTTTGGCCTATTAGAAGCTTTAGTTTGTCGCCATATTTAGATTTCAAGAGCAATTTGTTCTCCAATTTCCCAAGTTAATGAAAATGATATAAATGAGGAAAATTTATTGATTCTTTTAGAGAGTACATGCGTCGTTCCGGTCAATTTGTACTATGTATGTGATTTTGGCTTGTCATAGACGATTCAGCTTCTCGTCATCTTCTTAGTTCAAGACCAATTTTTTTCTGGCATTGCCTAGGCCGACCAAACCAATAGAAATGAGAGAATTTTGTTAATTTGTCGATTTTGTCAGCAGGTAACTGGTCGTCCTCACGGTTCAGAAAGTTTGGTCTACATTTGCTCTTTCGGCCTGTCATAGATGTTTTGCCTTGTCGCCATTTTCAGAGTTGAAGATTAATTCTTTGACTATTTTCTAAGATGCACAAAACGATCGACATGAAAAATTTCGTCAATTCTTGCATGTGATCCAATTGAGTTTGCCCAAAATTCTGATAGTTTGGTCTATGTGTGCTCTTTTGACATTTCGTAGGCGTTTCAGCTTCTCGTCACCTTAAGAGTTAAAGTTTATTTTTTTTACTATTTTTTAACGTGCTTAAAACAATAGAAATGAAAAAATTTCGTCAAATCTTGCAGGTAATCCAACTGATTTTGCCCAAAGTTCTCATAATTTGGTCTATGTTTGCTCTTTTGACATTTCATAGCCGTTTCAGCTTCTCGTCACCTTCAGAGTAAAAGATCAAGTTTTTCTGCCATATTCTAAGATGCACGAAAGGATAGAAATGAAAAAAAATTGTTAGTTCTTGCAGGTGATCCAACTTGTGACCATGGTTTTGATAATTTGGGTTATTTTTGTTCTCTTGGCCTGTCATAGATGTTTCAGCTTCTCGTCACCTTCAGAGTTCAAGATCAATTTTATCTACTATTTTGTAGGGTGCCAAAAACAATAGAAATGAAAATTCTTGCAGGTAACCGAATTGGTTGTGCCGAAAAATTCTGATAATTTGGTCTATGTCTCTTTTGGATTGCCACAGACGTTTCAGCTTCTCGTCACCTTCAGAGTAAAAGATCAAGTTGTAGGGTGCCAAAAACAACAGAAATGAGAAATTTTCGACAACTGGTAATTTGTTCTATTTTGCTCTTTTGGCCTCTCACAGAAGTTTCAGCTTCTCGTCACCTACAGAGTACGAGTTGATTTTTTTCGATTATTTTCTAGGGTGCCCAGAAAAAATAGAAATGAGAAAATTTCATCAATTCTTGTAAGTCTCGCCATCTTGGATATCAATTTTTTCAAACTATTTTTAGCAAGTTTGGTAAAGTTAGATTCTACATATCCTTAAAATTTCATTTTTGGTTAATTTACCTATATTCTAAAAGAGATATTCGATGATTTGATTGTGTGTAAAAAATGTGTATAACGACATTTTACATTCGAAAAAATTTGTTCCAAGTTAGACGAGACGCTTACTTTCATTTCTTTGAAATTGTGGCTGGTGTAGAACAAGGCATCATCTTAGGCCCCTCTCACTTGCATCTTCCCAGGTGACCTGATGATAGAAAACTATCCGAATATTTCCCTGTGAAGGAGCTGCTTTTCAGAGGGAAAAGAAATCGAAACATCAAGCATGTATATCAATCATGATGAACAGTAAAGGACTGTACATGTTTTCACAAATAAGGGAGATTTGAAGGTAGCATAATTATGCATTCGCATTTAAATAATTTATGTGACAGGTTCGAAATTATGGTTTCGTTGAATGTTATTTTATACATCTAACAACAAACCACAAAACTATGACTGTTTTATTAGTAGGGTCAATCTGAATTAAAATTTAAAGGGTTGTCGTTTTGAATATATGATTGAGTCGGAGCTTTATGTTTTACTGAGAAATAGGACTGAACTATAAAATATTAGACCGACTGATCGAACGGATTTAATTCAGTTTAAAATTATTCATATATGCAACCGGCTGGAAGTTCAAAAATACGAGAAAAATATAACTTGTCGCCCACGATTCCAAACGGTTGAAATATCAACCAGGAAATAATTGTTTTCCGATGGATCCATTGATATACGCCAATGCAGGCTGATCAGTTTGCTCTGCTTCTTGTTACACCTTCACCTCGGCCGGAGTTCATACATAAAATATTATCCACGTGGCATCGGCGTCACCATATTTAGACTTAGGCCTACCGACGACACTTTCACCGCATCCACCGGTCCCCCGACAGACGTCTTAACATTCACATTTCAGCTCTCGCTTTGCATTCTGTTTAAATTTAGGCCGAGATTCTGAAAACGGCACACGTGAGACTGTCGTGTCGTTTCACTTTTTTTTCATCATCCTTTGGAAACGTACGTGGTACAGAGCAAAACAACTTATCTGGTTGTTATTATTTTTTAATTTATTTAATAGAATTGGGCCATATTTTGTAAACAATACTCTACAAAATGGGGTAATTTCCAAAAGTCATATAATAAGTATTAAAAAGGGGCGTCGGTGGCCGCGAGGTTTCGTCTTTGACACGGCGCTCATCACTGCAAGGTCAAGGTCCCGGGTTCGAATCCAGCGGCCCTCCATTCGAACTCGACATACTTACAAATGGGCTTTTTTTCAAAAACACCGGCACCCTGAGGGTTTATATGACCTCTGCTGTTGAGAAACCTCGTTAAAAACAAAAAAAAAAAATTGATCAAGAAAATGAAAATTATTTTATGAAAGTAGCATGAATAGATATTCAAAACGTGGCGAGAGAGAGAGAGAGAGAGAGAGAGAGAGAGAGAGAGAGAGGGAGA
>CM077113.1:15235560-15251346 GCA_039619505.1 Cimex hemipterus
AGAGAGAGAGAGAGAGAGAGAGAGAGAGAGAGAGAGAGAGAGAGAAAGAGAGATTTGGCATTAAAAAAAATCGCAAACTGAAAAGGGAACAAAAGAGGGGGAAAGTAAGAACGTGATAAATGACAAATTTAGTGAAAGATGAGTTGGTTTAAGAAGATAGATGATAGATACATAGACAGATAGATAGATAGATATATAGATAGATAGATAGATAGATAGATAGATAGAGAGATAGATAGATAGATAGATAGATAGATAGATAGATAGATAGATAGAGAGAGAGAGAGTGTGAAGCAACATGCAGAACGAATAGAGATAAAAAGAGAAGTAACCCCCCCCAAAAAAGCAATAGAGAGATCAGTGATTGAGAGAAATATATTGAAAATGATTATGTAAGTGTTATCAGGTTGGATTGATAAAAAATTTCACAAGAAACAGTGCAAAAATAGCTCCTGGAAAATAATGAGAACTAGGTAAGAGCAAAAGAATATGAGAAACATTAAGAAAGGAGAAGAATATATACATATGTAGAACAAGGGAGAGAATGCGAAAGAGTTACATTAATAAATATGAAAAGACTAGGGATAAAGAGAGCGATTAGATAGATGCGTGATTGACAGAGAGAGAAAAAAGCATGAGAGAAAGAGGGTGGGATTGAATAACAGTGAGGTACAATACGATAAGGATACGTTGATAAATTGTTATACAAAACCGAATAGAGAAGATTAAAAACGTATAGCGAGAAAAATAGAAAGGAAGAGAGTGCACATATAAACAGCGAGAAATTAAGACTCATTCAGAGAGAGTGAGAAAATGACAAAGAGAGGAGGATCAAAAATTAAAACATGTAGACAAAAAAAAAAAAAGAAGTGTCGGAGATTAATATATAATTGATTAATTCCGAGCGTGAGAGAGAAAACTCAGTAATTTTTATATATTCAGTAGTAATCATACCAGCGGAATTATTGTTACATGCAAAAAATTATAGCAAAAACACTCCTCTACAAAAAATTTCATATTTCGTTTTACTTATGGAAAGGGCAGTTAGTTAAGAAAGATAACTGATTAAGATAAATGATCAGATTGAGGTCTTTGGCTCGTAGGTATCTTCGGTTCGATTTGAGGACAATTATCACCGTTCTGAAACTGTGTTGGTTGATAAAGCGAAATGATCCGAATCAAACGCGAAAGATTGATGACGGTAATGCCACAATTCCAAGAACGTAGAGTGGTTTTACAAAACGCTCGTTCACATCACAAAATTGAGCCGGACTGTTTGAAAATCGATCTTCTTGAAACGACTTGGTGTTTGTTTCTGTTCTAAAAAAGGGGTCAATTGTTTTCTGCCGTGAAAGTTTGGCTTGTTTGTTGGGTTTTTCTATAATCGACAACTTTTATCTTCAATCGTATTATTGTAATGAGGCCATTCGTAAAGTAAGGAGGAAGAAAATAAATCAAAGCAGTTAAAACAAATCGATGTAAGACCATTTGAAGAATTAATTTAAAACCATTATTATTCAAGTGGCAAAGGAGACTCGAATTTAATCCCCATCGCCCATTTTCTCCTACGCGTGATAATCGCCCTGGGATCGGCAAGCGGTTAAACGACCCGGTTCTACCGAGTCGATCTTTATCAAAATTTCCAACGTCACGATTTATGCGGATGAAAGCAAAGAAACGGTCGATTCGTCAAAACCGCGTTCGTGATGGTCGTGTTTCTTTTTCTCATCTCCGGGTTTGGATGTCAAGTGATTTCAATTCCAGGGCGTATACGGTGAGTTGAACGAGCGGTCACGAAAGGTGGCTCTGTTCGTACATGTGTTCGGATATGATCACTGCTGAAATATGTGAAAAAAAAAGATAACATAAATGTGTTGACACTAATAAAAACAGGAAAATTTGATAAAAATGCAAATTTTTCAGTTTTTGTGTGGAGAATCACTCTTAACTGGATTCAAATAAGGAAATCTCTCGTTTGGGAAATTTTAATGCTGTTTAAAATTACTTTTAACTTATCAACGCTTCACCAATAACAATTGATGTTGGGTGTTGGTCTGCGAGTCGTTGAACTGATACTGAACTGGCACTGGCTCACTTATTGGGTCCGTCTTAACTCGAGTGTTTTAGAACTAGTCAAACCCCAAATGAAAACAGATCCATCAAGTTACCCAGTGCCAGTTTAACATGTGTCTTAACGTTTTTCAAATAATTTTAAATGAAAATTTAATTTTGTATTATTAATTACTTCATCAACTAACAGACAGCAGACCAGTTGACACGCCTTTTCTTTTCGAACTTTAGCAGTTTCCTGACGGGAATTGACCTATCAGTTTGTTTTGTTAAGTAAAAACGTCATTACAAAAATATTGTAAATAAACAGAAAAAAAAATTCAGAAAAAAATCGAGGAACTTTTAAAAGCGTATGAACTCAGCTTGTTTTAGGTTAATGACGTTTTCTTCTGGAAGTCTGAAAGGGGTCGTTGAAAAAGTGAATGAAAGTGTGAAAAACTGGCCTGTCTGAGAATAAAAGACGAAGAGTCATACTTTCGTGACAAGTGCGGTTTTGGAGGTCTTTCCGTCTTGCTGTCAGACGCATTTGGGCAATTTCAGCTCGTCAGTTGATGAACATGTGTTTCGTACTTTCCTGGATTATTTTGGTTTTGTCTGTGCTGTTTTGATTTCAGACTAGTTTTGCCAACTTGCTAATGGCACGATTGGCCAACAGGCACGACAGCTGGAGATGGACCGAAATGACCGGGAACGAGCGAATTTCAAGCTCATCGAACCGCAGTCATCACGGAAACTCATATTTGCAAGGCTAATAAAAAAGTTGGTTATTGAAAAAAAAAAAAAAAAAAAAAAAAAAAAAAAAAAAGTTTTCCCAAAATTTACCCTGGAGATTTTTCACCGGAATTTTCTAGGTTTTGAAAAATTATTTACAGAAGGTTTCCTAACGAAATTTTGATATGTTAGCTGCGTTTCGACATCTCACTATTTTCGAAGTCTCCGGTTGATGTACATGCCATATGGTCTTTTCAGGATCGTTTTGGTCGATTTGTTGGCCTTTAAACATATCGTCACATTTTTTCTAATTTTCTATTTGTTGAGTAGGCTTCTTCTTCCTCTCATAAGTATTTACCTTGTTCTTTAATTACCGAATATTCTTTTTTTAAAGAAATATTTTATTATTTATTTTTGTCTAGGGTATCTGCCGCTTGGTGGCTTGAAATTCCCTTATATCCTTGGATTTTAGGACAGTGCCAGACCTTTTGGGATGATCTCGTAGACTTAAAGAGCGATTAGAGCTTGGTTTTCCAGTTGTATTATTAGTCTTGTTTCTATGGGAGACAATTTAGCTTGAAAAATGTTTGTAGACACTATTTTAAATTTTTTACCATTTAACCAATAACCAATTACGTTAGATAAACGTGATGTACGTTTGGGCTAGATTTTTTTTGACTGTTTGACCCTCGGTCCAAGGGTGTTCTTCCATCAAGCACTACTGAACGGTAATTTTTTTTGTAGCAATTTAAGATAGTCCTGGGTACGGTTGACTACCCATATTTTGACACTTCATGCCGTATAAAGGCTCGAGTGTATCGGATCACTTCCAAATCTCTTCCACAGCATCATGAGTAGAAAATGACCCTGTATTAAGCAACTCAGGTCTTCAATGGTGTTTTTCCTTAACTCGAAAACATTTCTCCATAATCCCAAGATACTTTTCATACGTAATTATGCTTTTATATTTCAATCCAGTAAAAATCTAGCATCCCAGATAAACAAGAAAACATAATGGTCGTACAAGAGGCTGATTCCTTTCAACCTTAAACATGAAATTTTACATTTCAGGCTAGTTTAATCAGACCAATCTGACAAAATAACACGATCTTCCGAGATTTTCAGATTGTACAAAAACTCCATGAATTATAAGCAAGATAGAGTTTAAAAAAATACTATTCGTTTTAATTGGTTTATTATTTAATCCTAAAAACAGCAGGACTATTTTAAACAAGAACTTCTTATTGGGTGAAACATAAAAAGAAAGTTATACAGATTATCTGGGTTTTTTAAAGCTTAGGCAATTACCACATAGAACGACTCAAATTACAATCTGACTAACAACTTTACTTAATCAAAATAAACATAAAAACAGGTTTTTTCCTCTAAAAATTAAAATTTAAATGACCATTGCAAGGTTAGTGAAACACGACACGGGTAAAATCAAGAAAAAGGAAGGATAGCGTTGCGTCGTCTACCCACGCGTTCAAGTCACTTCGGTCTTGACGGAATTGAAATCTCCAGGGCCAATTTAAAAAAAAAAAAATCCAAAACAAAACCGAACAGTGTGCTATAATTATAAAAATTTTGAACATTTTTTTTTATTATGTTCAAGAATGAAAATCTGTCTGTTTTATATTTATATGAAAAAGGTGTTAGAAAGATGGTAAAAATGTAGAAAATACACATTTTTCTTGAGTCGGAATTCAGCAAACAGAATTATTTTCTATTTTCTAACGTAAAAACATAAAAATAAAATAATTCGTTTATATATTTTTTTATATGGGCATATAGAGATTTATAGACTGTTCTTTATATTATGCAGAAATTAAAAAATAATGATGATGACGTTTTTATTTACATTTTGAATTGCTATTAAAAATATTTATTCGAAGGAACGTTTAATAAGAAATCTTTAAACGCGGAAAACACATAAGCACTTAGATCGAATAATCTTGCGGAATTGAAATCTCCGGGATAAATTTGAAAAAATTTTCTTTTCAATTACCGACTTTCTTTTATAACCTTGTAAATATTTTGTGATTTCTCCAAGATGACTGCTCGCTGTTGAACCTGAAAATCGGTCGTTCCCGATCATGCTATGCGGTCTTGAGCGGTCGTGTCTGTGTGTTATTGTGTCAATCCTACAAACGGAGAACATTGACTGTGAGACTACTCCGATTTATCAAAACAGCGAAGATAAACGGACCGAAATGATCCAGAAATGGTCAAATTACATGTTCATCTACCAGGAGACATACCAAACTTGGTGAAATACGCCTAACATTTCAAATTTCACTTGGAGACTTGGTTTAATTAATTTATCAATAACCTGAAAATCCCGTTGAAAAATCTCCAGGTAATAATGTAGTAAATTTGAGAGAAAAACCTTTTTCAATTGCAAAATTTTGTTTTACAACATTGCGAATCTTGTGAGATTTCTCGATGATGACTGCGGGCTGATGAACCTGAAAATCGATCGTTACCGGTCATTATGGTCTGCCATCTTCGGCGGTCGTGTATGTCATTTTGTCAATCGTGCCATCACCGAGATGTTTAAAATCGTTTAACAGATCGAAAAAGCGAGGATACGCGGACCAAAATGATCAAAAAAGGCCCTAATTTGGGTTTATCACCTAGCAGAGCAAAAGAAATAATCTCACCTAATTAAATCTGTCAATAAGATTGCCCTAAAATGAATTCATTCGAAAGATGGCGAGCGTTTTTTTCACTTCTATTGGTTAAAGGTTAGTTAAGTATTCTTCTAATACTATAAAATTTTATTAATTTATAAAATTAAATATTATATATCCACAAAAATCCGGTTGAATGTGGGGGATACGACCTCCAGGATATTTCTGTAAGTTTTTATTCTTCGGTAGGAACGTCGTCCTAGCCCGGTTGGCTTTTTCTTCTACTACAAGGGACCCTAGGAGATTTAGGGGCTCCACCGAAACGCTTCTTTTGTAAATTCATTAGCCCTCCTACCTGCCATTTTTGGAATGTACCAGTTGGGGGGCTTTTGTCGGGGTCCATGTGTAATTTAGCCGTTCCCTCCTTTTGGCTCGGACCGATTCACATGTATTTAAACTCTTATAAACGTGTTCCAAAATAATCCTCAATTAGTTTGTGTCAGCCGTTGACCGTTTCTTATCTGTTGTTTGTTTTTCGGTTGTTACAAACGCGTTAGTATTATTTATAAAGTGTTTGTTTGACGGTGGGTTTTTTCAGTGGTAATCTGTGATGGTAAACTGTTTGAATTTCAAAAGGTTCTTCTTCTCACACGGTCACAGCACTACCACTAATGCCAGGTCTTCAACTAGGGAACACATGCCATGAGAAACCAGCCTATGCTGGCGATGTGAGGGAAAAGGCAAGGCGGTCTCTAACCTATTGTAGATCAAGGGTAAATGGCGGGTTCTCGGGATGGGAATTCGTGTGACATTTAAAATCGGGATCAGTTGACAATTTGAGGTAGTTGGGCGTAGTGAAGTTAGCTGGGTGTTGAGGAATTTTGACAATATTATCTGACGAGTTTCGATGGGACGCGTTGGATGTTGGATGGCCAGTTCCACTCCGTCCAAAATTGTCGCAATAAAGTACAAGGTTAGTTTAGTTGACGATCAAGTCGTCCTAAAGCCTTTGTAGGAGTTCAAGTCGTCTGCCAAGTTGAAATCTCTTAAATCTTTTGCGGGGATTCCATATCAGTCTGCTGTCTTTGTACACTCCTAAATATTTGACTTGGATGGAAGTCGGTTTTTGTTGCTGATGGACAATGAAAGGTTTCTTCATTCAGTCATGCCACTTTTTTCCTCCCCGTCTTCGATAAGATGAAGGTGTTCTTGGATGACAGTCAGAGGGCAAAATTTTGGTATGGTTAGGCAAATCACCAGTAAATATGATCGAAAGGATCAAGAAGTTTAGGACGATGACTTGTGTTATGATTTCTGAAAACTATTGCCGCACATCTCTGAAGCAGCAGTTAGGAAGGAATAAGGAGTGCGTAGGAAGCTTTTAAATGTAAGCATAAGCTCTTTATTCTATAGAGCAGTTAAGTTGGTCGACAACCTGTAAAAAATTAAATATCTTTCGCCAAAGCTTCTTCTTTAAACCATATTCATAGGTGTAGATGTAGATGTACAATTTAGGCCCGGATTCATTGGCTGTTTTTCTTCTAAGGTTTATCATCTCAAATTCCCCAATGAGGGCATGTGTAGCATCTCAGTTTACTAGGAGGTGTGTTTTCTTCTATGCAGAATCTACATTTGATGTGTCGGGTTATGCCAATTTCCTTCAGATAAACATTTAGTCTGCAAAGTCTTGTTAACAATTCTGTTAGGATTCGCAGTTTTTCATGCTTCCTTTAATGCCTTATGTTACCTCTTTCTATCCGAAGTTTGTTAGGAGATTGTGTCCAATGGATTCCATTGTTCTCTCATTTTCTTTGTTTATCTTTCTCTCTTAGGTCACAAATAGTGTGGATTCCAATGCCATTCTTATTACTGTACCATTGTCACGGTTAAAAAAATAACAAATATAAATAAGAAGTGTTTTCTTTTAAAATGCACGCTGTTGAACGTTATAACTTCAAGAACGACTTTCATTTTTTTATTTCAAACCTGCACCGTAGTTTTTTTTTTATTTCAATTAACTTTCCAAAATTTCATCTCTTTATTTCTATAATTATTTTGATATATTCATCATCGACTAGGTCGAACGTGATGGCCTCTTGGCCAGTTGTAGGTAATGAAGGGACGCACAGCTCCTACTAGTTTTCACCACCGTTCCACTTAAACCCACCTGAAACGTAATAAATAATTATTATTAATTTATTTTATAAGATTTGCTCGACTATGTAAACATGCCATTTAAAAAAAACTTAATTAAAAAATGAAAACGTAATTTTTTTCACACTTGTTAACTTTTTTTCTGAAAACAACAAAGCCTTCTCGTTTAATAGTTTTACCTATTACCTAATAATTTAATTAGCCAGGAAAACCAAATTATTAATTTTTGGTTGGGTGTCTCAAGTCAGATTGGTCCTTTTTTTTAAAGTTAAACTGTTTGTTATATAATTTTTAGCCAAGATTTGAATTGTTTGTAAAAGATAAGAGTCAGAAACCAAATCGAGACGCTCAAAATTTGCAGTTCAAAACCAAAATACGTTGCAAAATACTGTTTATGAGCCAAATGAATAACATTATAATAACGACATAAATCTGTCATCGGAACCAGACTTTCTAGATCGAACACATGTGGTAGCTCGTGTCAAAGTTTGTTCAAACTTAGACTTCCTACTATGTTTTCCTCGCGTTTTTTCCGTCATTTTGAGTTGTTTTACAAAACTCTTTGAGAAATTTGATATTGAAAAATGTAAAATTGAACATGGTGATAAATGTATTAATAATATAACAGATTTTGATCGACCTCTCATTTTAAATATGTATATAAATAATATCAAACATCCAAATAATTAAACTGATTATTTTAATTGTTTTTATTTTTATTATAATATTTGTTTTGTTATAATGTCCGTGTTTCGCACGTTCAAATTGAGCGTCATTAAAAAATCAGCTGTTAATTGGAACGTCGAGTTGGGGGAGGTATTAGCGGCATCACTTTTGCAATGCACGTCGAGAGACGGGGTTGTAGAAGCCCTTCAATCTGATGATGAGCTAAAAGGCTCGAAATCCGGACGTTGCGGAACAACTTACTGTGAGCAGGAACTATCCTTTTGGGAAGTAATGAAAAAAAAAGTTTATCTGTTGATACAGGTTTATCACAACAAACACGCAATTTTTTATGCGATCTACATTCGGCAGTTTAGTCAGTTCACAACATATAAATACTGTTTCACGATGGAAAACGCATGAGAGACTGTGCGTGGGTAAAGGTGCCGGATGTGCAAAAAAATATGCAATTACAACTCATTTATGCAAAAATATACATCTATGGCACTATATGCACTAAATTGATTCCATATGTTTCAAACCCATACAGTGGAATTCGTGTTCTAGTGAAATTTTAGACTTTTATGGTATTTTTTATGGAGAAATTAATATACAAATTTAATAATTGTAATTTTTTTCTAATATTACAATTATTTAAATAAATGGAAAAAGTTGAAAATAAAAGCTGCTGTAAGGGAAACAGATTTTATTCAATTCAATTATTTCTTTTTTCAAAATTAAATTTACATTGAAATTTTCTTTTAAGTTGAATGATCCAACTCAAATTTTTACAAAAAAAAAAAAAAATCAATTCTTCCTGAGACAGTATAAAAAAAAAACTTAAAATACAATTGAGAAGTATGTAAACTGTTGTTAAAAATAAATGAATTCATATTGATCTATGCGCAATCCCCAAGGAAAAAAATTAAGGAAATACGGAATAGGAAAAAACTCACAGGATGAACGCTGTTTTCTTGATGTCTTCTAATAAGATGATTTTTTACAAGCAAAGTTGAAGCAGCTACGTTCGAGGTGGTTCGTTCGATGTCTCCCAATGGAATGCCCCCTGTCCTCCGCCTTTTAGCCTTTCTGCACTTTTATCTCCCACAGGTTCCCAAGTCCATCGCCTACTCGTTCATTTCAATATGTTTGTTACACGATATTTGTTTAGAAATCGTGAGGTGCGGTCTGGTGTGATGTAGGTTTCAGAAAAACATTTTCTGTACCGTGCCAACGTTTCGATCTTTATTGAGATCATCTTCAGGGCGTAAAGTATCTTCTGTATTTTTTTTCTTTTTTTGTTCAAAGGTTCAAAATTTTACAGTGCCTTCTCGATCTTCTTTTTGGATTACGTAAGACGGCCTATTTTTTGTATTCTTCCTATATTTGTCATTTTACAATTTTTATTATTGTAATTCTTTTACCTTCGAAATTGGTGCAATGGTGGATAAGAATTTAAGTCGCTGGAGAAAAATGAGAAGATGACATTGCAGATATAAGATAGAGGAAGTATAATTAAATGAAATGGATGAGCTGCTAAAAAACAAAAAAAAATCTTACAATTCCTTGGTAGAATTGTTCTGTAAATTTTGCGTGCACTACCATTCAATGCGGCTTTTTAGGTAGGTTCTGTGTTTTCTATTGTTTCTTAGTTGCGGTTGAATAATGACGAACATACGATGTCGTAATTGTTTACCATCGGAATTGGTGCAATCTGACAAGAATTATATTCCCTGTAGAGAAATAAGAGAAAGCGAAATCCTACCACCCACGATTACTTCAATTGTATTTCTCTTTTTGAACTAACAGACAAATGCCATCGGTCGGACTTCGGAAGTACTCGAAGGATTTTATTTTTATGTAAGTTGAGGAAAAATTAGAAATTATCCGTTGTCCAGGCTAGACCGGCAGTATTTTTTTTAAAGTTACTTTCTCCGTCAACCATAACAGATCTATGCCAGTCTCATTCCCAGGGCCCTCGGCTTCGATTTATAACCCCATTCCTCCTCTGGCTGAACCAGTTCTCGTCCCACCGAAAACGATGGCAGATCGTCCCATTATTATGTGCATCTCGGCCCGCCTCCCTTTGACTACGACGGGAAATAATTAGAAACAGGATTTTTTTTTTCTACAAAAGAAAAAATCTTACAGTCCCTAATGAGAACTGTATAATGAGCCGGTGACCGTACTTTATTACTCCTTTGATTAATGAAAAACACAGTTTTAAGACCCAAATCGGGAATAAACGTGAATTCTTCCCGGCCAGTCCTGATGCCGGATTCACACGGAGCAAGGCTACAAAAACAAGAATAAAAAAACAAACAAAGATTTACATTTCTTCATTCTGCTCAAAACGAGAAATGAAAATCCTTTGGGTTTCTCTTCTGGTTTATTTATTCAGAACAGGTCAGATTTATAGGTGCTCAATTCTCAAAATATAATTTTTGTTTGTAAATAAATTTTTGGTTAATGATTATAATTTAATGTTATGCTCGCAGAAAAACCCAAAACATAAACAATCGACTTAACTTATTAAACATACAAGATAAATGTATTACTTATCGTTATACATAAAGATTTCTCGGTCGTTCCTTGATTAGAATCGTGTTGTTGCACCGGTGGGCGATAAATTTGTACCTGTACCGAACTTCCCACTTCACCTGGGTACAGGTAAACAAAAAAAAATCCTCCACGGTCTTTAGTCAGAATGCGTAAGTCATTCCCGAAATACCTGCTTCCGACCCCGATGAAGCGTTTCTCCCGATCTGAAAATATTCTAAACACACTGAAAGTCCGTTAAAGCAAACAGGAAAAGACTGTTTGTAAAGTTTAATTTTTTAAAAATGTTCATTCAAGAGTTTTGATAAATAAACTATAGATTTAAACAATTTTGTACTGGAGAAAGTTTAACTGGTACATCAAGCCATATTTGGTACTGACGGCCCCGCCAAGATAGACAGCCGTCCTCCCCTCTTACAACGGGGTGGTGCTTTCCTGACAGCTTCTCTCGATGGCTGTGGATTAAAACCTTACATGTACCTTGCAGCGAACGTTTGAAAAAGTCCTCTATTCTTAGTATAACCATCTACCATGCTTGATACTACTGACCCAGCAGGTGAACTCCCCTATCGTATAAATCTTAGGGTCTGCACATCAGGTAGTGATATCCCTTCAGGGGTGAAAGTCTCATCTCTCAAAATAGTACCGGAAATTTTTTGTAAATCAAGCCATACTTGGTACTGACGGCCCCACCAAGATAGACGGTCGAGACGAGCCAGAATTTTCCTCTTCCTCTCTTACAACGAGGGCGTACTGTGTTCTTTACAACTTCTCTCAATGGCTGCGTAAAAACATTACGTGTTACATTGAAGTCCTGAAGGAAAAAGTCCTGCATCCGGATTCGACCTCCTTCGCCAGTATGTCAACCCGATTGTTGGCATGTTGCTTCTTTGACCTTTATCCCAGAGCAGAAGAATACTATACGACTCTTAGAAGCATAATGCTTTTTGATATCTAGGATAATGAAATCATTATGCGCCTCATATCTTCCCTAATAGCAACAGCTTCAGCGCAAAAAAATTACGGAAAGGTAGAAAAGATAGTGTTCATTTTTTTATATCTAGTGCTGTCCGAATATTTTGGTTTTGAGCCATCGTATAAACATCGTACCCAAAAGGTCCCCGTACCCTGTCTTAAAACAACCTACATCCTCTCAAAAGTCCAAATCCAGCAAGCCCGTTATGACCTCGAGTTGATGATGATGATGATGAACCCGTGGAACTTAGCGTTCGACGGGCGAGCTTTTCTTTACAGATAAATGCTTTTCATTTCTATATGAATCTTTAGCAGTGGATAGGTCATATCACTATAATTGGTTTAAAAAAAAGTGTCAGCAAGAGCATCCACCACAACATTTTGCCAGGAATCGTGCACTCTAGGCGCATTTTGTCTTAGATGTGGAGGTTCAGTTTTAGCCTATACTTTGACGAAAGTTGTAGATGTTGAGCTGGATGGATTACATCCAGACCTGGCATTAGGTAGAAAGAGACGGATGAACTTGTGAAGCTCTTTGAGGGGCGGATTTTTCATTCTAGATGATTTTCATTTGCATATGGATTTTCAGCAGAGGATAGGTTATATAGTTCAAAAACAATACTACAGCAATAGCATCCGTAAAACATGGTTATAGGGCCATGAAGCTCAAATTGACATTGGCAGTCATTTTCTTCTTAGATGCAATGGTTCGAGTTAACCTCCATTATGAGGGTGTGCTTGTAGGCAAACGTTTATCGCTCTGCGTCGGATGTTTTTTATCGTTTTTATTTTTTTTTATTTTTTTTTATTTTTATTTTTTTTTATTTATTTTTTTATATTTTTTTGAGAAATCTAACCTCACTAGTGTAGAATAGCATATGCTCGCGTGAGATCCATCCAATGAAATACTACGATAGTCAGTTTTTTAAACTTTCTGTGCGATGTGGTATATATATATATATATATATATTGGCATCCTTAGGATGTTGCAGTACAGAAATTTGGAGGTCGATTGGTAGGCAAGTTCTGCAAGAGATTATCAAGGCCGCACTATTTTTTCCCGATACTGATAATCCTAGATCTATTGTCCAATATGAAAATAAACCCTCTATGGAGATTTCAATTCCACTAGGAGCGAAGTGACTTAAACGCGTGGGTAGGCAGCGCTGCGTTATCCTTCTTTTTTTTTTAATCGCGGTGGCATCGAGTTTCAATAACCTTGCATTCGTTATTATATTATTATGTAAAACAAAACTTTTTTTATTATAAAACTTGTTAATAAAAATTTGAGTTCCTCGGATCTATGATTTTTTTTTTTTGAAAGAATGAATCGTATCTTTTTTAAACAATTGCTGGGATATATCTGACCAAGTGCGTACAATTTCCTTATCCGCCTTTTAAAATATTCAAATTTATGTTGCGATGGCCGGCATGAGAACAAATCGGAATTTGTATTTCTTCGGTAATACCGTCAAGAATGTGATAATCGGCTTTAACCTCAGGCAGGAGTGTCGCGTCAAAAAAAACATCTCTTCTTTATGTTTCCTGCGTCCTTTCTTGTCCGGTCCAAGGGGAGAAAGTTCCCCCCAGGATCTCAGATGTCGTAAAGAACAATAAGAACGATTGTGCAATTTTCACTCGGCTCATTTGTCCATTCATCGGTGGAGGTCATCGCGAAACGTAATCATATCAATAATCAAAAGAAATCAGGCCATTCCACGCCTTCTCTTTCTCAATACGGTTCGGTAATCAATTCCTACGGTGCTAGAACATATCAGCAATTGCTTATTTATAAATTATTGCTTGTGATTGTATAAGATTCGTGTTGTGGCTGCAACCTTCCTAGGCCTTGTAAGGACATTTTATTTATTTGACTTGACGTTAAAATATACCTTGATCAAGGGTAACAACACCAAATAGAACAACTATCTAGTCATTTTGATCATTTATCGACTAATATTTCTTGTTCCTTTGTTTCAACATTAAACAATCTCAAGAAAGCCCATGAGTAAAACTTGTACGTTCATCCAAAATGTACAATTTTCTACAAGACAAAACAATTTTAAAATTCTGAAATTGACAATTGTCTCATAAATATGTATATGTAGATAGATTATTGAAATTTATACGGTGAATTATTTTTCGTTACACTTGTTTCCGTCCTATACTGGAAGATTGAAACACTTAAAGAGGAATGTCGTTTTGCCGTTAAATAAAATAATTAGGAGAAGTATGATAAAATTTATTTATAGTTAGACATTGCAATTATCAAAATGTAATATTTTGGGTGGTGAGAGGTTTCAAATTCAATTTGCATTTTTTATTTTATTCTTATTAAGGAACCTTTAACCCCATATCTTGCAACAAAAGAAAAACGGACTTCCATTAAGAAAAACAATCTTTTTCTTATTACAATGCCTTCTTAATCGGAAAAACATATTTTCTGGGTACCCGGACATGTAGGAGGGCCGAACGAAAAAGCTGTGACTTCCCGACCTTAGAATTAACCACCGCGATCCGACCTCTGACGCTAAAAATTCTTTAAACAATGATTTTTTTTTAAATTGGAAAAGGAATGTTGGTGGCCTGGATCAGAAAATAAGCTCTCAAGTATCAAGAGCTGTGTCGATGAGTGGCATGAGTGGTCGTAGGATCTGACTCGCAGAGAATGAAAAATAGGCCATGAGGGGATTAGAAGGGGTTAAGTAGTATAGATGGCTCCAAGTCTGTCAGAAGCTCATACGGAAATCAAGGTTGCCTATAATCAACAAAAGAATATCTTGGCTTAATACTACTGACCCAGCAGCACAACTTGATGGGTGAACTCCTATGAGGTCGGCACAACACGTAGTGACATCCCTATAGAGATATATGTCTCATCTCTGAAAAAAGTACAAGAGAATTTTTTTTGTACTTCAAGCCATACAGGATATGCGTTGAAAAAGTCCTCCATCCTTTGTATAGCCATCTCACTTGGCCTGATACTACTGACCCAGGAGCACAAGGGGATAGGTGAACCTATAGTACATCGAGCAGTGACATCCCTTCAGGGGTGAATGTCTCATCTCTCAAAATAGTACTGGAGATTTTTTTTTGTGCATCAAGTCATAGTTGGTACTGACGGACCTGCCAAGACAGACAGCCGAGACGAGCCAGAGCATCCGTGCAGAAGTAAACAATATAATTCCTAGAAGCATAATATTTTTGATCTCTAGGATAATCAGGTCCTGATGCGTTTCATATCTTCCCTAATAGCCACAGTGTCAGCGGAAAAAATCTCTCGGAAAGGTGGAAAAAACAAGATGGTTGTTCACATAAAAGAACCTTTTTTCTTCCAAAACTGTGCCAGATACCACCGCGTACAAGCACAATTCTAATTTGTCTTGCCTACACGCTCTCCATATAGAGCCAAGGAATCCCCTGCTTTCTTTATCCCATTTGAATAGTTAATGTAATTCAAGGCAATGAATGCGAAGTGCCTGCGAAATGGCTAATTATTAATTATCAGAACTTTCCATCTCCTTATCGTGCGATTGTTTACTACCTATTTACATTTTACCCTTCCTTTTTATTTATTTCCCATCTGTTTTTAATAATAATACACGAACGAAACATTTATATCCGATAAAAAAAAATTTCCTCTCTAAAATTTATTTAATCCGATGAGTGAATAAATTTAGAGCGGTAATGAAAATGTGCCAGGATGTCTCAATTTAAATTTAAGACAGATCCCTAAATCCATAAAAAAAATTTCTTCCTGTGAGGAAAAACGCAATTGTTAATACTTTCATATTAAAACATAATTTTTCTACATAAAAGGTTGTCTTAAAGAGCAATGGGAGTAGCCCTTGGAAGATTTGACGCGCAGAAAAATGGTCATCCTTACCCGATGGAGAATAGGCCATGCGAAGTTGACAAAGGGAGTCTCACACGGCCTCCTTGATGAATCTCACATTTATCACAGGCTTCGAATAAATAAATGTGAGGTTCACCTATTTAAGAGGTCGTGTGAGCCTCACGA
>CM077113.1:15251356-15263451 GCA_039619505.1 Cimex hemipterus
ATTTTTAAACAATGTAGATATTAGAAATTGTTACAATAAATACATTTTTATTGGTAAAAAAACGTAATGTATACCGGTTTTGTACTATTTAATTCGAAATTAGGGAGTCTACCACAGCCTCCTAAATTGGTAAATTTATCACATGTTTCGAATAAACAAATGTGAGTTTCACCTATTTAGGAGGTCGTGTGAGCCTCACGAATAAATTCCATATTTTTAAACAATGTAGATATTAGAAATTGTTACAATAAATACACTTTTATTGGTAAAAAAGTTAATGTATACCGGTTTTGAATTATTTAAAAAATACGCCTAAATTAGGGAGTCCCACACGGCCTCCTAAATTGATGAATCTCATTTATCGTGTGTTTTGAGGGGGCACAAAATAGAAGAGCTTCGTCCTGTTGTGTGTGACAATTTCTACAGGGTAATCATAATTTTAAAATTTAAAAAAATTAATCTACCGAGGCAATGAAGGGACAATCAATTCGATGTCGAACGGTTTTTCAATGATCGGTAAAAGCTGATTTGCATTTCCTCGATCAGCCGCATTTTCGAGCCGGTTCACGGCAAAATGTACTTTTTTTTAGCGTTTTCTAATATAATCAATTAACAGTGAAATGGACAAGTGTGTCGTAGAAAATCCGGACCACCGAAATCAGGAACACCATCGGGAGAGTCAGTAAAAAAAATTAATAAATAAAAGCTTGTTGGTTGAAAAGTAATAGCAGGGCGCTTCGAGGGGCTCGACTCACTTGACCGCTCTGCGAAGTAGTGGGCTGGATGCTGTTCTAATGATTCATCATTTATACTAACGCAACTTAATTGAGCAGGTTCTTGTTAAAAGAGAGAAGGGGGACGTGAATAAGAGAGATAGAGAGAGATAAATACAAGCGGGATACCGCGATATGTGCAGGATGTGAAAGTTATTGGTGAGATTAGATGTTCGAATGCTTCCCGATGGATCTGCCCTTGGTCCGGGTTTTTCTCATCATCCCGAATCACGCTCCAACCTGAAATCGCGTCTAGCCTACTTCAAACAAACGTCTAATTAGGGGGTTTTATTAATTTTCTTATTTGGCAATTTCTCCTTTTCTCGTTTACGCACGACTTCCCTAAACATGTTAATTCTCAAAACGGCGATTAACAATTTCTAATTGCCTAAGCTCCTCTGATGCTATCTCCCATCGCTGTTGAATTAAAACAGTTTGGGAACTTTGATTTCTATCTCGCTTTCAGACTGAAAGATATAAGAATAATATCTTCCTATTCCTTTCAGTGTAATGTTGAGAAATGAATACACAATAAACAAAGGTTCTGAGGAAGACAAAAAACATACAAGACAAAAATAAATTTGCCTACTAAACAATGAATACATTATTCTGAGAAGTGTGTGGTGTGTAGTGACCATTAGTTAATGATTATTCGGAGATCTTTAGATGCGGTCCGTTGTGACGTAAGTTTTAGAAAAAACATTTTCTTTATCGGACCAACGTTTCGATCTTTATCGAGATCATCGTCAGGGCTCAAAGTGTTTGTTATCCGTGTAGATGTGTTTTCTTCTGAATCGTGTGAGAGTGGTCACTGATAGAAAAGAATGACACATCTACACGGAAAACAAACACTTTGAGCCCTGAAGATGATCACGATAAAGATGGAAACGTTTGCACGATAAAGAAAATGTTTTTCTAAAACCTACGCCCTACTAGGCCGCACCTCACGGCCTCCAAATAATAATTCTGAGAAATAAAAATGAAGTGACATTGTAGAAAATATTAAAGCAAAGTGAACAGCCTGCACTCGGTACGTTAAACTGAAGTTAGGTTGGAGCTGTGATAACGGAGAAAAGCGGCGATACTAACAAAATAAAGACACCGATGACATTATTTTTATCTTTATTATTTTATTATTTCTCGTCATTATTTTATTTTTATACCGGAGCAACGATTAGAGCAACGTGAATTCTTCCGTTTATTTTCTTTATTTTTATCAGATATGATTGGCATGGTTATAAAGAGCTTATTCGTGGAATATTTGGTAAATCCCTCTTGTTGGATAAAAAACGTAAAAGATAGATAAATAAAAATCATAATATATTTGGTATCGACAAATTATGGGACGAAGAAAGATAAATCTAGATCATAGATTTCAATTGATATTAAGCATTGATAATTTTTTTAAGTAGGTGTACATAATAATACGGAAATTATACTACGGAAAATGTATAATTATAGTAATAAGACGTCAAAATATGTGGTTTGTATGAGTGAATGTATTTATTAGAGTGAATTGGGAAGGGCTGATGTCTTGCCTATCGAGCTGTGTAAGTGAATTGGATCATTGGTTTCATCCTTGCCTGTGAAGGCATTCTCAACAAGACAGGGAAGAATGACCCATCTACACGGAAAACAAACACTTTGAGCCCTGAAGATGATCCCAATAAAGATGGAAACACATTTCACGATCTCCAAATACCGCCTATGATCGTGGTTAATTGATATAAACAGATTATAAATTATCCTTCCAGAAAAGATCATGAGCATAACTAAAAGCTTTACCGGACATTTTAAATTTTAAACATAAATAATATTTCGGCATATCAACTGACCTGTGCATAGTCTTGTCGTGTCTGCTGCCGTGCTCAGATCGCCGTTGCGGTACCTCAGGGCTCTAGGGAATCTTAAATCTATACAGTGTTTCTTATGTGTCTGTGTTGATGTTTTTTGATCATTTATTGAAATGAAAGTAATCTAATAGCGTGAAAGGAAGGGGTAACGACCTTGAACCCGAATAATATCGATACGTGATGAGCGGGTGATTTTGGAGAGTAAACGTAATTTATTAGCGAGAATGGAGTAGGTTCAACCCAGCCCCGAAGAATATTGAATACTCTGAGGTGGGTATGTGATTTTGGAGAGTAAAATTAATTTATTAGCGAGAATGGAATAGGTTCAACCCAGCCCAGAAGAATATTGAATACTCTGACGTGGGTGTGTGAATCTGGAGAATAAAAGAATTTTATTAGCGAGAATGGAATGGGTTCAACCCAGCCCCCATGAACATCGAACACTGGGTTATTGAATGTAACCAGAGCTCTATGTTTTTATGTTCGTTGACAACTGTTTTCTTTGTGTCTGTTCTATAGAGTCTTAAATGGCTGTTAAAAATGCTCGCGCAAAAACACGACATAAAGGAAATATATTGGAAAAGAGAAAGAGAAATCGCGAAAAAATGAATGTACAGTAAGCCAGAAGGGAGCATAAATCCCGCATCATAATAATCATCATCACCATCGTAAATGTTTCTTGTTTAAACTAAATATACGTTTAGAAAGTTGCGGGGCCGTGTTTTTAGACTCATTTGGCATGTATATGGTACATAGGTTCATTAAGCATGTTTTTCATTATAAAACAATTAAATTTTTTATTTATGACAGTGTTAATTAATGAAACGTAGAAATTAATAAATGTTCCAGATTATAAATTCAATTAAGTTTCAAAGCAATCCTGGATCGCGTGCATTTTACGTTGGAAAGGAGTGAAAAGGCTAATTTCTCCTCACACTAAGAGAAACATTAGAAACCGTCGGCAGAAAATACAGCTTATTATTATAATAAGTCAGTCATTAAAAGATGTTTAACACCTCGATTAACGATATCCGACGCGACATGAAAGGACCCGATATCGTCAATTTGTCGCCTCGATCCGATCCGGATCAGAGATAAAAACTATACCGACTGAAAGTTATTTTTTCAAATTAATTACTTATAATAAATTTCCCTGCCAAATCATACAGGAAATAATTGAACGGTTTTAAACGCAAAAATCTACAAGAAAAAAAAGGATTAGCTAGTGTTTATATATAATTATTAGTCTCTAAGTAGTCTCGTCAAACAGTACCCTTGAGATTCCTGGTTATCGAGTAACTATTAATTTCCAGCTGCAACATTTATGAAAATCATATTTATTAAATGAGGAAAGAGGTCGCATTCTTGCAATTTAATTCTGGCCGAGGGTGTGCCGTTAAATTTTTATCGTATTTTTTAAGATGATCGATTCGTTCAGTTTTGAAAGCGCGTCTGTCGAGGCAATTCAGGGTTTTTGTTTTTCAGATTTGTGTTTATATTAGCTCAAATCAAATTTATTACTTCTCAGCAATAATTGCCAACAGGGCTCGAGAATCACCTATCTGGAGTGTGGACCTAGGTCTTATCCTCCAACCGTCGAAGTTGGGCTCGGTTGCAGTCAACGGCTAGACTAATTCAGCAACCAACGAATGTATTTTGTACATCCGAAACCATCACAATCTCACTCATTCTAAAAAGAAAATACATATCATTCACTCAATTAGTGGAGAACTCGACCATCCATCACCCTCTACATATGTTATATAACTAACTAAATTGAGGGTCGATGAGGACTTAATATTGTGCCACTATCCCTTTCGCACATACATACTCTCAACACACACATGAGCATCCATGATACAGGCTGTTAATCAGGTGGGATACATCGAACAACCATTCTCTCTTACTGGCCACATAGGGCTTTACCCCAGTTAGTCAACTAATCTTTTCTTCCTCCGAGGGGCTTTGCTTTCCAAAGTACTCGGTCTTCCTTAGGAAAATGAGGATCTTTAAGGTCAGTACCTGGCTCATGGCCTTACCGGTCGTTTTGATTTTCAAGATGGGAGATGACGCACCTCCCAGCCCCGATGGCCAAGACGAACCTCACTCCCCGTTTCCCCATTCCGGGTGGTTGGGTCTGCATTAAGCATTAGATCGTAGCTAGCGCATGAAGGGCTGTCAAGGGTGAAATACATCAGTTTGGTTTCCTGCGCACTCCCTCTATATTCCCGAGTATCGGGACTCTTCTAGCGTAAGAACTTCCGGATCCGCTCCGACCGCGGCTTTGTTGAAAGTGGAATTGCCAACCACCCCTAGAGAAGACTGCCTTCTAAAGAAGCCATCTGCATAGGCACCACCGACCACTATCCATTCCCATCCGCCACTTCTCAATATTCGAGGGACTCCGTTAGCGTAGTCTGAGCGTCCTCATCGCTGTTCGCTTCGTTGGTCAGATCCTTCGTATCCCGTGAGGCCGGTTTATAACGATGACCATACGAAAGTCTTCGGGTGAAGATCACAGATACAAGAACATCCTCTTGTCTAAGCTCTCGCCAGGAGCCTCGCCACTAAGTCACTACGAATCCATTTCCAATGTAGCCGGGGCTGGACTTTGGAACATTTCAACCACCCCGTAGTACAGATGGTTATGAACCCTCTCCCGTCTATGCAGACTGATCTGATACCTTAACCTGTGAACGTATACAGCTTATGCTTTAGAGAGTTTTCCACGCTCTCAAACTGCACTATTATTTTGAGCCAATCAAGGGTTGGGAGAGGTGGCAAGGAATAGAGAAGGAACCCGGACTGAAAAAGGTAAGTGAACGAAGACATGAGGCGACTTCCCCCTTGTCCTCCCTGCACCATCCATTGTCACTGTAGTTCCACATATTAACCATCCTAACCTTACCATCCTTCGAGGGCCACTTATAATACATGGGAGGTTATTTTCTGATCCAGCCAATAATCCTCAGCCATCTTACATTACACATTCATAAATACATTCATTTTCAAAACACTGTAAGTACAAAAACTTGTGTACAATAAAACAACCCTGATTCATCCAAAAGGAGTTGTCCCCTCTCTAATTCCCATCTTCGATTACAGCTGTTTTGCTTGTGGTAGACTGGAAAAGACAGTTGAATCGTTGTGTCAAATTTATTTTCGGTACCCCGCGAGAGAGTGGAAGAAAGAGATGAAGAGAGAGAGAGAGAGAGAGAGAGAGAGAGAGAACGAAAGAAGGCGTGAAAGAGATAGAGACAAGGAGAAAGGGTGAAAGAGAGACAGGAGACAGTCACAGAAACACACACACGCACACACACAAATGCATCTATCGGGAATTTTAATATAAATTGGCAATAAAATTTGAATTACCGGACCATGGTATCGATCAGTGTACTCAGAACTTTAATTGCTATTCTTATGGAACTGCTCCCTTTTATGGGGGAAGTCTGTTGGACCATTAGCATGTTAATTGTGAATTTAACTTACCCCTGAATGAAAAATGGCAGAAGTGCTGTGTCAAACACCATAAAACCGTTTCTTTGAATATTGCTATATTTTATTAAATTCTCTGTGTAACATTAAATTTTTTACTTTTATCTTCTTTTAACCATCTAAAAGAGCATAACATGTTCATCAAATATTTTTCAAAGGGATTTGTTTTTCTTTTTGACTACTGTTCACCAACAGCTCAAGTAAATAATTGAGTCATGTTTTTTTTTATTAAGTAGAAGGTTACAAGCTTCGTTTCACTTGAGATCCAATGGTAAATAAATACAAAAAAAATCATGCAGTGGTCAAGTCTAAGTAGGAGCTTATGAGATTTACTTAGCGGAACTGATTGGGCGTTTAGTACGTGTGTTATGATATGTTTCCACGTATATTTTCATGCCGTCGCACTCCCCAAAGGACAGGTGGAGCGGAAAATTAATTTGTCGAAGAAGAAGAAGAAGAGGCAGCGGACCGGAGTCAGACTTGCGGAAAATCATCGCCAGCTCAGCGAGTGCGGGCGGACCCGCGGGTCAGAAGCGTGTAATCGCAAGTTAAGTACCGGAACAAGCTTTCATCTCGAGCTTCTGTGTGTTTTACCGGCCTGAAAATTGTGCTATCTCATCTGTGAAATAGTTTACATCGGACAATTTATTACGATTCGTTATCTTTTTGATATACATGAAATCCGAGACTGAATCAATTAAAATAATTGTGTTGAAACGAAACCTTTTTTTCAGAATCTTATGAAATGATCATTTATCCATTACTTATCGACCCTGATTTGTCTTGAATTTAAAAAAAAATCAAAATACATAACGCATTGGACCCAGAGGCACTAATTCGTGTGTGGTCTCACTGAAAACGCCTTGAGCATCTCGTTGACTTATCGATAGGAATCAGTAAAAATTGACATAATTATTGAACAGCTTAGCCCTGATTTATCGTTCTAATTATGTTAAAATCGTTTGTAAGCAATCATCGCGTTGGACGTAAACTTGTACTGCTTTCTCAGGCGACCTCCTTTACCCCTATTTCGTTAAATATCTCGCTAACTGGTCAACAGATTTAACAAACAAAAAAAAAATCTCAAACCACAAAATCGGACACTTGTTAACTCTTCCTTGAAGATTTTGTTAAAAAAAATCCAACATTCGAGAGTGTTGATTTTTGCTATCATCAATTTATAAATAACTAATAATCTAGCCTGGAAACACATAAGGTTGACATTTAAAATAAGACAAGAAATTTTTATAAATCGCTTTGAATGAAAGTAATCCGAATCATAAATAATTATTTAACTTAAGCAACAACACGACACGCAAGAGTGGCACAAGTACGACGACAAACACTTTGAGTCCTGATGATGATCTCAATTAAAACCGAAACGTTGGTACGATATAGAAAATGTTTTTCTGAAACCTACAACACAACAGACCGCATCTCACGATATGTTTTATACTGCTAGACCGCTTAAAATGTATACAAATCCTGGGTGTCTTGCTTGCATGGACAGCTGTTCTAAAGAGACTGCATGCTGGCTAGTCTAAACACTGGGTTGAAGCCCGTTCCAAGTATTCACTGACGATCATAACTTGTGTGAGTCCTTGTATGTTATACATAAATATAAGACCATTACTGGCATATAAGGAACAACTTCTTCCGATAACTCATCTTCAATCTATTACACAGCTATTAGGGAACCCTCGATGAAGATCAAGCAACACCGCCTGGCCAAACCATAACATCTCCGGAGTGAAAAAATTTGCCGGGATATGGCACTCCCGTTCTTCTCCAAACCAGGCCGTCAGAAGAACTCGGACAAATCATTGACTAGAAAAAGAAGATTTTAGGCCAATCTTGCTCAAACCGATTGATGGGATGGGACCGATTTCTTAAAAACTTAACCAAGCTGTCCTCTGCCTTGCTAGAAGTTCAGAAACAATTGTTCTTGCATGTAATTCGGCTTCTCAAAATCTTCTCGATGGTTCATTGATTGATGGCTTTATTGATTGATGAAGGGAAAATTTAAAGCATTTTAAGGAGTTTTTTAGGTCTCCTTTTAAAGAAAGAGAGTAACATTTTATAAATCATTCAATTTAATGGAGCCATTTTGTACAGGAAAATCACTGATGATGGTACAGAGGGTAGTGGTGGACGGCGTGTCCGACCCTCTTGACTTCGGCGTTGAACCCGTTGTGTTTGTCAGCGGTGTAATGGACTTCCCTGACGGTACCGTCGGGTTCTTTCAGCATGTAGAATCCCTTGACTTTGTCCCCTTCCCTGGTCTCGTGTTGGCTCTTGTAGTCGCCTGTGTGCTTGTCTTCAACTTTGTACTCGTAGCTGTAATGAGGAGGAGCCTGGAAAAATCACACAAATCACTGTAATTTCAAAAAAATGTTGGATTGATGACTGCGGCGTACATAGTAGTCGACGTGTTGGTGGCCTCCTCCTTCTCCACCGTAGAGGGCAGAAGCGACAGCCATGCAGGCGGCAAGAACAACGAATAATTTCATTTTCCTTCAAGTTTGGATTGTCAGAACCAAATCAAGACTGATTCGGGCATGATCGGATCAAGCTTATATATTCGCCTCACTTCCCTACTGACTTAATTTTAATATTGCATTATCGAATAGTTCACGCTTAATGAATTGAGTTCATTAATTGATTTTCACCTTGCCCGACAGGACATTGTAATGATGCAATTGTGTTATGAGATTTCGGCCAAAAGCTTAGCTTCATTAAAAATATTTTTTAAACTACTTCTTTCCTTTCTAATTGATTTATTTAAGTTTGGATGCTTTCTACTTTAAACGTATAAATCATTTATGTATTTGCAATTTCTCTTATTTAAATTATTACCTATAATTTGTCATATAGTAAATTAAAAAAAAAAAACAACAAAAGAACCTCTAATTAAACGGAGAGAGAGAGTGAGAGAGAGAGAGAGAGAGAGAGAGAGAGAGAGAGAGAGAGAGTCTAAAAGGGAAGGGGTGAAATGGCGAAAGACGAGGTGAAAGCGATAGAGAAAGGCGTGGAGAAAGGGTGAAAGAAAGACAGAGACACACACACATAAATGCATATATGAACTCTTTGCTGGGTACCTTCAAGATTTCTTGCAAACAGAGAAAATTTTTTTTGTTTTATCACTTATTCGCATTGGTTTTCCGGAACTGGACCGTTTGTAAAAGCACAAAGAAAATAAGATAAAAATGTTTTTATCACGATATTATTTAGATTTATACAAAGCTTTGGATAATTTTCTGGTTTGTTGAACCTCCCTGATGAATTATTTTTTTAATTGGCTGTGTAAGAATAATATTCATATTATTGCAGTAGTGTGTGTTTTGAAGAAAAACAACTAAATTTTGTAAGAAATGCGATTGAAAAAAAGCCAACGATTTTAGGCCATATGTATGTATCTAAGAGACCAGGAATTTCGTTTCAATTTTTTTTTTCAAATTGCCGTCCAATTGCCTTATCTAGTGGAGTAGAACACTCCAATTAGGGCGAAATGATTTTGAAAAACCAACATTTCGCCAGCGCGCGGCATCCAAGGAAACGGGAGGCCATACAAAGTTGAAATTGGTTCACTCGTTCGTGTTGCGGTCTCGAGCTGACTTTCTCCAGCAGTACAATGCAAACTGCACAATTGTGAAAACACGTTTATCATTTTAAAACCCTCGGCCGAAATCAGTAGGTTAAAAAGGTCCGAGATCCGAAGATATCACCAGATATCGGATTGTTTAAGTTCCAATTGGATTATCCTGTCAAATCTCTAATCTGTTTAGCTTCGGCCTGTCTAATTATACGTGAATCTGAATTGAATTTTGAATAATTGAATTTAAAATCAATTACAAGGGATAGATTAATTGGCGAAGAGTTTCTGATACGGGTGACCTACATATCCGGATCAATTCGGAGAAGCCGGAAGCCGAATCAGGTTTCATACACCCCATCGAACTAATTGAGCTCTGGGAGGAATAAAAAAAAATTAGCTTTGATTAGGCGCACCGGTCTATTATCTGCAAATTTAGAGGGAAAAGAAATACCTTTTAAATATTTTCCCTATAAATATTATAATTCGTCGAAATAAGCTTCATCTCAATATGAACTTTCGTTGCCTTAAGCGTTCACAAGGCAATCATGAAGACTCGTGCTAAAAAAAAAATGATTTCGTGGTCCGATTGACCAAATAACACATTTCAATTAATTAAACTCGATATGAGGTATTGGTTGAGATAAAAAAAATCAGTGTCACGAGCGGGATTCGAACCCGCGATCTTTGGCTAAATACGCCGCCGCTCTACCACTTGAGCTATCGTGACTTCGATCCACTGGGATCAAAAGGACGGAAAATTCGAAAAGTTGGGTTGAGATGGGAAGTTAGTGTCAACCTTACAGTTTATTCCGTGAACTGCCATTTTCGTAAAAAAAACCGAAATACAATTTTACTTGGCTTGATCATTCCTAATCCCTTAGTTCAGTAATCGACTCAATCCTTCTTCTCGGAAGGTCATAGATTGTCGCTACTTCGCATTCAAAGATGATATGGTGATCTTCCTCCTTACTGCATAACCTGCAAATGGTGTCATGGTTGAATATGCCTATGTTTTGTAGATATTTGCTTGCCAACGATCATGAAATATCATGAAATTTGGTCCTGTCAAATTTCAGCCGTCAGTTTGCCTGGGTTGGTAGGGTTGTTTTAACATAAGTTTACTTGTTAATGGAAATGATGAATGGTGGAGTAAGTGCGGTGTTCAATCCTTTAAAAAAAATTCCTACTCATAGTAAGTTGTTTTACAACGTCCGGATTTCGAGCTTTTAGCTCATCATCAGGTTCAACGAGTTGTACAACCTGATAATTCACTCAATCGTTCGCTCTCTTTCATCCATCTCTTTCTCTTCTTTCTCTACTTTCTCTTTTTTCTGTCCTCTATCTCCTTCTCTCCCTGCCGCTCTCTCTTTCTTTATGTAACTATTTATCTCTATCTTTCTTTCTATTATACCTTAGATTTCTAATAAAATCTTATTTATGATTAACTCTATCATTAGCTCTTTTTTATCCATCTCTTTCTCGACTTTCTCTTTTTTCTCTCCTCTCTCTCCTTCTCTCCCTGCCACTATCTCATCTCTTTCTTTATCTATCTATTTATCTCTATTTTTCTTTCTATTATAACTTAGATTTCTAATAAAATCTTATTTATGATTAACTCATTCATTTGCTTTTTTTATCCACCCCTTTCTCTTCTTTCTCTTTTTTCTCTCCTCTCTCTCTCTCTCCTTCTCTCCCTGCCGCTCTCTCTTTCTTTATCTATCTATTTATCTCTTTATATATCATCTTTCTTTTCATACTTTTCTATTTCCTTTCGCTTTTCCCTCTCTCTCTCTCTCTCTCTCTCTCTCCCTCTTTTCCACACATACACGTTAAGGTCCAAGGTCCAAGCGAATTCTAATGGGATTTCGTAGAAGTTCTACACTGATGATGAACGAAAAGCTTGAAATCCGGATCGTTGAGAAACAATTAACTGTTAGTAGGAACTATCTTTCTAAAAAAGGATCAAGATAAGTTTGTTGTGTCTAGGTGCTTCTCACTTTCGTTTTCTTTTTTCGAATATTCGGAGGATTACTCTGTAATTGTTTTTGTTGTACCAAGAATATGTTCATGGCCTACGGTCACCATAAATTCGTTTTTATCCAGGCACCTAAATTATAATCGGGTTGTTGGATGTCCGCAGGTTTGAGAGAGTTTGGATTCATTTATTTATTAGTTTTGATTTTACTTTTCAACAGCTCGGCTATCTGATATTTTGAGGATGTTTTGGCCAGTTTTAAGATTTTCTAGGATATAAGCCTCGATCGCAGGTTGTTTGATTGTTAATATTTTGAACAAAATAACACTCAATCTTGTTCCTTCGTTTGTTTTGAAACCAACTTGTATACCAGCTTTCAGCTGAAGCTCTCCCGAGTTCTACCG
>CM077113.1:15263851-15281404 GCA_039619505.1 Cimex hemipterus
GTTGAGACTTTATAGGGAACACGAACATGTTCAAAACCCAAAGACTCCAGTGCTTGGGAAATGCCAAACCCCTACTTCTCAGTATCATCATTATCTTAAGAAAAAGATCAAAACTGGCCAATCGGAAAAGTTTATACGAAATTTGGCCTTAAACCATCGGAATTAGGGATCATCCTCCATCGTATCCAATCCTAACAATTCATAATCCTCCAGCGATGTTTTTATGTATATACATCATTCATAAACATAAATCCAATATGAGGTCTTTTCAGAGGATCTTCGGAAGAGGTCAAACAGAGAAAACTTCAAACTTGAAAAAAAGAGAGATAATAAAACAGGCCCTGAAGATGACAATATAAAACTGTCGAAAGCTCGGCGGAAACAGCAAGAACGTTTTCTCTGTACTGTTTCTCTACCTCTTCCAAAGATCCTCTGAAAAGACTTCATATTTCCAGCAGGGCGACAATCTAGTTCATTGTTATAAATCCAATATGTGTTTGCAAATACACCAGAAACTTTTTCATCCCGCACAATTCCGGAAAATCCTTACCGACTGAAGCTTCCCTGGCCTCCTGAACTCCTAAGTTTCATGGCGTGATTTACTTCTATATTCAAAAAAAGATACCAAAAAACGATGAACTGAAAATGACCAGGGCTGAAGGAGAACTTTAATTTTTCATCAGTGATCAATTTCTCATCATACTGGCACAAAAACACTTCACAATTTTCCAAAAATCTTGTTGAAATTGCAAAATCTATAATTGAAATACAAAAAAAAAGAAAAAAAAGAAAACGAAATGTAAACGTATCCAGTCCTGGTAAACAGGATATTTCAAAGGATAGCCGTCCTTATAATCTGCGCTCGGAGGCAACACCTGATCTAATTTTTTAACTGTTCGAGCGGAAGATTTATATGTAGAGAGTCGTTGAGAAAAGTCTAACATCATTGAATTAACTGAGAATTAGAACAGTTTTTAAATCAATTAGACTCATGGGTGCATGTTTTTACTTCTGGGCACTCATCTTAAACTAGAATTATTCTAATTCCCTCGAGAAGATTGTTCTGCTACTTTTATCAGATTTCTTTCTTGTAAACATGCAATTTCAATAATATTTCTAAAACCGTACAAATATATTTTATACAGATTAGCTTTGATAAACTCGATTTTTTCTTTATCGTGCCAACGTTTCGATCTTTTATTGAGATCATCTTCAGGGCTCAAAGTGTTCGTCTTCTGTGTAATTGTGCCATGTCGTGTTGAGAGTGCGGCACCTACATCACACCAGAACGCATCTCACGATATCTGAATAATTAATTAACTAATAAATATATAGCTTGCTTTACTATATACTGTTAAAAAGGTAAAAAGAGGGCCACTTAAAATTCCGCCTTTCACCACTCCTCTCGTTCGTACTAGAAGGCTGAAGAAATATGAAGGGTGGGTGGTTTCATACTAGCCCTAAATAACGGACAAATTGTTCCCATTCATTCAACATTCTCGCTAATAAATACGTACGTTCATTATGATATGACCATATTCAAAGAGAAATATTGTAGTAAGTTGGCAATTTTACTACTCGCAAATATTCAGATGAACTCTGCGGGTAGTCTATGTAGCAAAATTTTCTTTTCGTCCGCGGGTAGACTACATCTGAGTATGTGACGCATTGTCATAGGCTCCACGCACCAACAATCGATAGTCATTCACTCCTCAATAACTACTTACATGCTAATAAATACACTCATTTCCCTACTCATATAGCATACTATGTACAATTAAGAATAAATCGAGGGAATCCGGGTGCTCGATATTCCGCCGATGACAACTCTTATAAAATAGGTCGAGGGATTGGAATATCCAAACGGCTTGCTCTCATTCACACCGATTCCTTTGCCTACTTAAAGTACCCTTGAATCCATTATCAATCTCGCTAATAAATACAATCGTTTGAACAATGTACGAATAAATGATAAATAGGGGATCATCGGGGTATCCGGGAAAACGTCACATTCATCCTGCATTCTCGCTAATAAATACATTCATATTGCACGTATGCAAAGGAACAGATTATAGTAAGTCATGCATTTTCACTACTCATAAATATTCCAATAAATCTGCCGGCAGTCACTTTTTTTTCGAGATTTTTGAGTTGGGGTAGGCCACACTTTAACGTACTCGTGGCTCATTACACATTGCCGACTGTTCCCCAGCTGATGGACATATTTGTGTCGGGTGTGGCCTGTACTCAGTCTTGTTAAGATCGGGCAGTCTTTTTCAATTTTCTCCACTGGTCATAATTTAACTGTTTCCTTAATATTCCTTAGGTTTTCCGCCATTTCAGTCCAGAAGTTTTGCCATTCTTCAAAACATAGGTTTTTCAGTTTTTTTTAATATCTGAAGTGACTACTCATTGCCCTGGATAGTTACTCGGGATCCAGGGAAAGGTTTTTGTTTTCTATTTGTTTACTTTTTTCTATAAAGTTAACTTTTTCTCTATTGTCAAATTAAAATAGCCAAAAACTCTCTTCAACTGGATGCCAAACTACAATGTTCTGCCTGACCAGGTTTAAAGTGCAAAGACGTCCTCTTATCAACCTGGAGGAACACCTAGTAAATTTGGTAAATCCTTTCTCGAGAAATTTAGAAACTGAGCTTCAGTTTAATTATTTCCGTTATAAAAGGTTCATGCTGTGAACCACTGGGTCACGGCAAGTGTACACATTTTGAAGATTTCCTCAGCCCACGATTGAAAATTCCACCGTACCGTTTCTGTTCAACATGGAATCCACAGGATGTCTGGGAGAATAGTTTCTTCTGTAAACCAAATCAACATCTATGAAAGGAACAATAACCGTCTATGAGAATCAGACTCCTGAAGACCCAAGGACATTATGGGAACGATATGGCTTAGAATTGTAACTTCTGAGGTCATCTCTTGTTGTTAAAAAAAACAAATCGTTCAGTTTTTCCAACGGAGAAATATGGATTTTCATGATGATCTCTCAACACCTCCTTATATTCTATACAATTCCAGCGAATTGTTATTCTCCCAAGAGCTACTGAGAAAGTTCTGGAGAATAAACCGATGTACAGTTTAATGAAAGAACATGTATATCAGAATAACGAACCTCTTGGTTAATTTCGACTGACTGATGTAAACGTACTTTTTCGGAAAAAGACTCTTAACCAAGTTTTGGCCATAAACATACCTATAATTTCCAGACAAAACTAGGCCAAAAGAAAACAAACTACAATTACGAACCTTTACAAATAAACTTCACTAAGATTGGGGATCACACCTATCACGTTTTGACAAATAGTAAATCATAATCTCCTCGAGGCCATGCTATTCTCGTTCCAATCAAATATAAAACTGCCGAGATTAGGACTAGGAACGTTCTAGGCGGGCATCTCGTGAAATCTTGCCGCCAGTCTAATTTTTAATCATAGGTGGGAACCGAGAGAGGACCCGAGGACCGGTTCGTTCTACACCTAAAACGGTCCGCCTTACATAACCAGTCCTTTGTACACCATACCAACCTTCCTTCCTTCCTTCGTCCTTGTCACGTTTATGAATTAAGAGATTTATAGTTGAACGGAATGAAAAAATCACGAGCAAAGTGTTCTGGAGTAGTAGTTTCAGATTTAGTGTTTTTTTTTTTTTTTTAATTTCTTCTTGATTTCTATGGGGTGATGAACCCCTAAGTAGGTCGTTTACCATCATCACAGCCTTATCTATGTTTTGGACTTGTCATTTTTGGGGATTTCAAGTAGCCCTGTGGTGTTTTTATATTGTCTTTTGTTGGCTTAATTTATTAAGATATGATAAAAATCTACCGACTTCATCAATTTCGACACCTTTTAAAACTCAAAGAGAAATCTTTCAACTATATTGATTTATATGGTTAGCGTGTTAATTAAATTTTAAAGGTTACATTATCATTGGACTGATTATGGATTTTTAAACCAGGGAAAATTGGATTGATTTGACCCCTGGCTTATCTTACCTATCCCACATTCGACAGCTTGGTCATTCCACATGCATTCACACAAATAAATACATTCACACCTTTTTACATGGAATTCATTCTATTTGGTAGTTACTCAATATTCCTCCATAGACTTGGAATTGGAGGTCGATGAGGTATTTTTATAAATACTCCGCCATTCACGTATACATCTCGAGGATGTGTATACTATTCCACCATTCATCAGCTCCTCTCCATTCATTCTAATAAACTCACTCTTACAAAATACATATTTTGAAGGCTGTACGCAGTAAAAAAAATTACAAAATGTAACTCGCTACCGTGTCCGAGAACCATTTTTAATTGGCGGAATGCCTGCACGCTCTCAGTATGGAGCCAAGGCATGACGAGCTTCCATTATGTAGGCGAGAAAAACCTTTCTTCTCAGACGAGGTCAACTGTATTGAGTTATTTTTGTTGCTAAATTAACCCTTTTTAACTTACAATTACGGATTTTTAATTTCAAATGAATCCTTTCAATTTTCAAATTCAACTTTTTTAATTTCAAATCTACTTTTTTCCATTTCAAACGGACCGTTTATTAAATTTCAAATTAACCCTTTTAGTTTGAAATTAACGATTTTTAATTTCAAATTAATTATTTATTACTTTAAATTAATTTTGCAATTTAGGCTAACAACTTCTTAACTTTAAAGTAAATTTTTAAACTTCGAATTAATCTTTTTTAAAATCTATATTATACTTTATTCATTTTCAAATTAACCATCTTTAATTTCTATTTTTTTTTTACTTTAAATTAATTTTGTAATTTAACAAACACCTTCTTAACTTCGAAGTAAATTTTTTAAATTTCAACCTAATCTTTTTTTTAATTCTAAATTATATTTTCCTGTTAATTTCAAATAATTTTTTAAAAATTTAATTGCAAAATTTTTAATTTCAAATAAACCTTTTTTTTTAAAAATGACCTCATGAAATTACAAATTAAATCAATTTGAATGTAAAACAACGATTCTTTCATTTATTCAAGGATTTGTCAAAATACAAAAACTATTATTTACGTTTGTTAAAATTTGGAATTAATACAAAAAAAAACCTTTTGGCAAATTAATATTTTTTATCAATATTTTAAATAAAATAATTAAATTAATAACTCACATACGATCAAATGGAGAATTAAATACAGTTCAAAATGGAAATTATATAAAATTAATTATAAAAAACGATTCTACTAGTGATTCCTGATTGTAAAAAAAAGGTCAGTAAATAAAATATTTGGTATTTAAAAAAATTTAAATTGATAGGCTTTGTTTTTATATTTGATTTTTATTTTCTAAATGTATATTATTTTCACACATGGTGGTATTTTGTATAAGCACATTTTAAGGTTGAAAAAGTAAAAAAAAAAAAAGGACGTGGTGAAGTATTTTCCTTTTGTAAATATTGTCAATTGATTAGTTCATTTTTATTTAAGGTATTGGTTGAGATAAAAAGTCAGTGTCACGAGCTGGATTCGAACCCACGACATTCGACTAAATACGTCGTTGCTTCGATCCACTAGAACACAAACTTCCCATCCCAACCCAACAAAAAAATTGAAATTATCTATCTTTGGATTAACCAGATGAAAAATTATGCGTCTTAAAAAGAGAGATCAGAAATGGCCATGTTATTTACATAATGATTTATGAAAGAAATTAAATTATAAATTCTTAGTATCGAACGAGAATAGTTGTTTGGGTATTAAATCGCCCTTTTTTTTAAAAAAAAAAGAAGCTGCGAATTGGCCGACTTTCGGAATTTGGCATTTAAGAAGATCGCCCACGTTGAAAAACTGTCACCATTTTAACAGTTTTCATTTAGGGTAAGAAACTAAGCATATTAATTTTTTGTTTATTATAAAAACTAATTCTATCGGGCTTCTATCTTGAGAGTTGGGAGGCCACTCAACCGGTCGTAGACGCCCAATTCCACCTTTCCGCGTTGCCCCGTGTCAGGGGGAGCCCATTTCAGTTCTCTTGAAAACCATCAGCATACAGACGTCGACCTAAATTTAATCAGGGGTTTTATCAAAACTAGTCGTCTCACGGTTTATTCTCGCCGTTGGCCGAATCAGAAAGTTATCTTTTTTCCCCCTCTTCTATAATGGAATACCTGACAACAGCTAATCAATTTCCGGCCCACACGAATTTAAATTTTTATACAATTGGACAATTCAATTTTTGTGAGAAATGTAAAAGAAATGACTACAAATTTACGCTTTTTACTTCAAAAGAACCTTTCTTTAATTCCAAATAAAATTTATTAATTTCAAGTTAGCCTATTAATTTCATATGAATTTTTGTAACGTCAAATTGGCTTTATTATTTCAAATTAATATTTATTTTATTATTATTATTTAAAAAAAAACACATTTTAACTTAAAGTCAATTTTTTAAAACTTCAGTCCAACTTTTTTTGATTTCAAATGAACCCTTTCTTTAATACACTAAAAACACTTGGGAAACGGTTTGAAATATTAGCATGTTTAGTAAAACAAAATTAAAATTAAAAATTATCTAAAATTAAATATAAATTGCTATGACTTCAAATTATTTCTTTTTACTTTCAAATTAACGTTTTTTAACTCCTAATTAGCTGTTTTAGTTCCATAATAACCACTTTTTATTTTTTACACACACTTCAAATTAACTTTTTTTACTTCAACATAATCTCTTTTTTTTATCTCAAATTAAACTTTTTAAACTTTTTTTTCTGTAAACAAACTGCCAATGAAAAAAGTAACATTTAAGCCCTTTGTTCAATGAGAAAAAAGAGATAAGCAGCCAGTGTGATTTCATCGTCAACCGTCAGACGCAGTGGTCTCAGAATTTTTAAACTTAAAAATAACTCTTTGTAGTTTTAAAATAGCCTCCTTTTAAATTAAAAAATAAGATGTGAATTCAATATTTCTTAAGGGGGCCACGGTAGCCGAGTGGTTATCGCGAGAGACTCAAGGCTAGTAGACCCCGCCGTCGCCGGTTCGATTCCCGCCGTCGCCTCTGGCCCTTTTTTCACGATACCCTTCCCCCCAAAAAAACAAATACGCAATAAATAATTACAGAAAGTCTGGCTAGATGTGCAAAGTTCATGAGGCCATTACAAAAAAAAAATTCTTAAACATTAAGTTCACTATTTTTTTTATTATCTCTTATTAATCTGTCTGAACTAAAAATTAAATTTGTTAATTTCAAATTAACCATTTTTTACTTCTAAAAACCTTTATTTATTTAAAAATAATCGTTTTTTATTCTACGTAGAAATTTTTTCTGACTTTTTAAATTTTAAATTAACCCTTTTTAAATTCAAATTCTAAAAATTAAAAATAACTCTCTTTTATTTCAAATCATTTCTATTTCAAACTAATTCACAATCTCTTTTTCATTTGAAAATAGCCTTTTTGTAACTAATAAAATTAATATTTTTGAAAGTCAATTTAATAGTTTTTAAAAGTTTAAATTAATGATTTTTTATTTCAAATTAATCTTTTTTAACTTCAAATTAACTTTTTTAATTTTAAATTAATCCTTTAATTCAAATGAACGATTTTTTACTTCTAATTACTTCTGATTAATTTCAATTTTAAATTAACGCTTTTTAAATTCAAATTCTAAAAATTAAAAAATAAGTCTCTTTATTTCAAATCATTTCTATTTCAAACTAATTCACATTCTCTTTTTCATTTTAAAGTAGTCTTTTTGTAACTAATAAAATTACTATTTTTAAAAGTTAATTTAAAAGTTTTTAAAATTTTAAATTAATGATTTTTGATTTCAAATTAATCTTTTTTAACTTCAAATTAACTTTTTTAATTTCAAATTAATCCTTTAATTCAAATGAACGATTTTTTTCTTCTCATTACTTTTCATTAATTTCAATTTTAAAATAACCTTTTTTATTTCAAATTTATTTTTTTAACTTCAAAATAACCCGTTTTAATTTTGAATGAACATTTTTTAATATCAAATTAACTATTCTTAATTTCAAATTTATTCTCTTTAATTGATCTGGCACCATCAGAATTTCCTGCCTTCAAAATATTTGAGATGCACGACCATCTTTCCTTCCAGTCCAATGTACAAGCCTCCATATTGACATGCTATGTTCACGAACACGTCATTTTCTAGTGGGTAAGTTGTGCCCATGTTTCTTTTTGTTAATTTACTTTCGCTATTATTGACTATTGACTCAGTAACGTTTTTAGTCCGAGTTAGTTGAAGTTCGTTCATCTTTAGGTTTCTTTTCCATCCGTTGTTATTTTGATCAAAACCAGCTTCAAATTTGGACTTACATTTATGAATATCAAGAAGAATTTCATACTTGAAAATTTTTCCCTCTTCTGTGACGCATGAGTTATTTTTCTTCTCAGTAGATGGCAAGTTTTCCTCCTTAGCGGGTTTCATACCGGAGCTGTTTCATATTTAGAAAGCTCCCAGTTTGATAACAATCGCCAGTGAAAGGGAACATATTATATATTTCTGCTATACAATCTTCAAGAACGAGAAGTGGTCCATATTTTACGGTCGCCAAGGACCGTCCTGCCCCTACCGACCGCCCTGATCCTTAAAACAGTTTGTGAATTATACAGAAAATGTCCATTTGCCTTTGTAGAGAAAACAAAATCTAGATGCGTATCAGTAGAAAAATACATTAATTACATTCTGATTATAGACATTAATTTGTTATTTGCTTTTAATATATTTTTATATTCCAGGCTGGCCTTTTAATATAACTGACAGTTTAATAACATATTTCCATTGCGATTATAATAACTGGGACATGATAGTTCACAAGTGAACTAATTTGCATAAATATTTATTTGAAAGTCCTTCTGGCTAATAGATTTAATTCGACTTATTAAAAAATACATAGAATATCTTTGAAATTTTATGCTTCGAATTGAAAACGACATAGATTTTTTTATTAACATATGTTTTTAAGTTGACCCTATTAAACAGAGTAATTATTTTAATTGATTAATTGTCATTGTGTAAAAGATAATAAATCAATTAAAGTAGACCTTTGTTTTTTCCGAAATTGCCAATTCTTGCTTAATTGCACCTAAACCTTCAATACACAAGGAGCATAATTTTTTAAATAATTTTTGGCAAAAACATTATTTTTCAAACATTAAAGTGTAGCCTGATACTTATTCAAATGTTGAAATATTTTCTAATAATTAATCTGTATATACTATCCTTTTTTTTCAAACAAAAAAAATAACTCTCTTCTAATTCAAATTTAAAAGATTAAATTTGAAGGTTAAAAAATTAATTTGAATTAAAAAAACGTTAATTTGAAGTAAAAAAGGGTTAATGAAAAACGAGAAATATAAGTTACGAAGAATGGCAAAACCGCTGGACTGAAATGACAGAAAAACTAAAAAATATTAAAGGTGCGTGGAGAATATTAGTACGAATTTTACTTGACCGAGAATAGGCCACGTCCGTCTCACCAATGGCTATCTTATGGATGCGCCAGCAAGAGTACGTCACGTACTGTAGAGTGTGAGAAGCTAAAACATTATAGGTCAAGGTGTGGCCTACTCGTAGGCGAAAAAAATCTCGGCGCATAACGGTTACTATCAGCAGATTATTGGAACATGGAAGAGTAGTGAAAGTGCATAACTTACTATAATCTGCTTCTTTGCTTATGAATGCATGTATTTATTAGCGATGAATGTGTATGAATGGGACGTTTTTGGTATGATGAGAGAAGTGATCATCGTCGGATACCCCGATGGCCCTCTATTTGTCTTTTATTTGCACATTGCGCAAACGAGTGTATTTATTAGCGAGATTGATGATGGATGCAAGGGTGCTTTAAATAGGTGCAGGAATCCGTGTGAATGAGAGCAGGCCGACGGGATATTTCAGTACCTTGAAGGTCTGTTGCCAGGATAGAATGATATGTGAATAGACGAATGAGTGTATTTATTAGCGTGTAAGTAGTAACTTGTGAATGAATGAATATCTGTTAATGGTATCTGCTGTTGAAGGATTCACATGCATCCCAGGTCATTGCAGCCATAACATAAACAACTGAATGCATAGACATCATAGTTTGAATATGATAATGAATAAGTGGAAATAAAGAAATATTAAAAATGCAGAGAGGAAAAATGTTAAAGTTAAAAAAATTGTAACCTATGTCAACATGATTCAAGTTCAAATTATAAAAAAACACATAGGAAAAACATGAAATGTTAAGATTCAAATTGTAATTAGCATACATTTTTGTTAACTTAAGGCAAATCTATACTTCATCAGAAAGAAACTTTTTATATTTTTGACCAGAAGGATTTTAAAGTATGAGGGTGGAATATTGAGTACCCCATTCGACCATCAATTAGCCCAGTTATACAATTGGTGTAAAGGGTGATGGTATATCGAGTAATTTACCACACTAACTGGGTATGTAAATAAAAAACAATGTAGTTTAGTGAGAATGGATTTGGATTGGAATCGATTGAGTTGGGAGCCGAAATGACCTAGCTGTTGATAGCCACTGGCCACCCACCTCAGCTACAGAACGGATAAGACCAAGGTCTGACCCGGGGTAGATGAATATCATAAATTTAAAAAAATCTAGACTAGGTGGATCGAGAGAATTGATAGGCTCAACTCTGCACACCCATGGATGTACATTAAAAAAAAGTATTTGTAGTAACATTCATAATTTTAGTGAGTAAATTATAGTATGAAAAAATAAATATATTGTACTTGAAATTGTAGCATAGTTTATATAAGATAAAATTAAATGCCCAGTTTGATATGATGACATTTGAGAAATGATAAGCTCAAATTTATACACGCAAAAATGCATGTGCTGTTTTGAGCTTATATTAAAAAATCATGTATATTTATTAAAATGCATAATTTTGAACAGTAAATTCTTGGTTAATAAAAAGAGAGATCTTTGAAATTGTACCATAATTTTTTTAGGATAAAATTAAGTGTCCTGCTTGATGTGCTGACGTTTGAGAAGTGATAGGCTCAACATTGTACATCCATGCCTGCATGTGCTGATTTGAGCTTATATTTTAAAAAAAGTTAAAAAAAAAATAGTTTTACTGCAATACATAATTTTAAACAGTAAATTTTGGTGTGACAAAAAGATCCTTCAAAAGTACCATAATTTTTTTAGGATAAAATTAAGTGTCCTGCTTGGATTACAGATCGGATACAATTGGAATAATTAAAATCTAGATAATAAATTATAAGATAATTAGATTAATTGACCCAACAATTTGCAAAAATAATGTACCTAAATACATAAATAAATGAATAGACTATATATTGGTCATCTGTGGATTTTCAAGTCAATATTCGCGTTATAACGTGATCTCTTCCCAAATTTCTCCATTCCTTCTCGCATGGTGTCAAATGTTTATGCAAAAATTCCGCCCGGATTCAAAAAAAAAAAAAAAAAAAAAAAAAAAAAAAAAAAAAAAAAAAAAAAGGGAAAGTTGGACCAACCGTTAAAAATCCCTCGTGCGCGGAATAAAAAAAAAAAAAACAGAAAAGAAGCTCGCATTCGTACAACTTAGGCTTTCGCCTTCGAGTAGAACTGCCCAGTGAAACGGGTTTCTGTTGTGGCACGTTATTATATACAGGATGATTCACCATTCATCGACGTGCCATAGAATTGCTTTCTGGAATAGTTACCTCGAATATATCTGTCAAAATGAAACTAATATACTTCTATAAAATTAAAGCGGCCCTCCATAAGTTATGGCGTCTGAAATTGGCCACGGGTAGACTTAAGAAATTAAATGCATAAACGTTGGTTTTATTTACCGGTTAAATTGTTTTTTAGTTATATTTTTTCTTTCTATGACGCCTGTTTCAATTACTGTTTGTTTGTTTTGGGCAGAATTATTTATAAGCGGATTAAGAGGTAACGTTGGTCCTATAATTTCTCAACCTTCTACCTAACGTAACAAGTTGTATAATTAAAATGAAGTATGCTAACTATTGTCTAAACCCTCACAGATCATCTCGATTTGCATATTCTTCCTGTATCTGTAGATACCGTTGTCTCAAGACATCCCAATATTCACGGGCTGTCAACAGTAAATTTCAGCTCCCAACGCATGTAGATTTTTCATCTAGACACTCATTCGAATTTTTTATTTTATTTACATACCGTTCACTCAATTAGGGTGGTGTTCTCGATCTTCACCCTTTTCTGATATAATAGCCTATAGATAATTTAATCAAGGATCGATTGGGAAGTCCATATACCTCTTTTTCGCAATGCACAAGCTGATAAATACATTCATCTCAATCAACCCGAAAGATACCTTCACATATTATATGCAAGAAAAACACCCCTGTTTCCTCAAAAAATGGAAACAGTGAAATGACAAAATATTGCTAAAAATTGGGAAATTTTTCTAGGCGTAAACGTTGAGAGGCTCATCTGGAGAGTAAAGTAAGTTATTAGCGAGAATGAAGTAGGTTAGACTAGGCCTCGAGAAATTTCAAATACTTTGGAGTGGATGAATTACCAGACCTCTGTGTTTCTACCGGCTTTTGTATTTGTGTAACTAAATTGGAATAAATATAATTTATTAGCGTGAAAGGAAATACTGGCCAAACCCCGCCACGAGGAATATCGACTACTCTGGGGGAGTGAATGCGACCAGACTTCTTTGATTATACCGGGTGTTGTATTTCTGTTGTTTGGGTGATGTCATTTATTAGCGTGAAAGGTTGCTTAACACCACCCCGTGTGTTGTGTGATGTCTGGAGAGTAAAAGTAATTTATTAGCGAGAATGTTGGTGACGTCTATTTTGCTTTGTGACTATTCTATAGATGATAACCTTAACTACAAATATGAGACTAGCATTAATTATGTCGACTTAGCGTCAGTAACAGATCAAGCTGCGTGTTGAAAAATACGCGCGAAAGACGTACAACACACAAAAGGCTGGCGATTATCACAGCTGTTTGATTCAATAGTGTTTATCATTTTTACAATATTGTTATTATTTTCTAAGTGTATATTATATTTGAATAACAAGAGAAATTTTAATTTCTGGATTTTTTATGTTTTAGGTTGCCAGCGTATGAAGCAGTTTTCTTGCATGGGACAACATGTCTGAAAGTTGTAAGTAAAATCTTAGTTAGCTAATTATAATTTAATTTTATTATATTGTCATGTCATTTTGGTTAAGGTTAAAAGGCATCATTAGTACCAATATTGGTATGTTTACGGTACGATCTCCATAGAACGTGCCGTCTCTTCTACATGGCAACGCCTGCGTTGTTTCTGTTGCTCAAGCTGTTAGTCAAAATGCTTTCAAATTCTGCAGTGCAAGTCAACAAACTACTGTTCCAGTCATAACATGGCTCAGGTTTCGTAGTTCTGCCGTTAGTTTTTGTTATGGTCTTTAATGGACTTTATCGCAGGTCCATGTTTTACAATTCAATCCGATTGAGCCAAGAACTTATCATTAACCCATTATTTGAATTTTGTTTATTTGCTAATCCGAATAAGAACTCAGGGACTATCCTTATCAAATTTTCCTTCGCTAATTTATCATTCTCCTCATTACCACTCGGACCTGTATGCCCTGATTTCCAAGCGGCGATTTCGTTATTGGCTTGGACAGGGTCTTAATGCTATCCTAAAAGACTTTGGCGTTTACTACAGCCTGGCTGTCCTAGCACATGGCTTTTATTTAGTTGATAATAGCCAGGTTATGATGGTCTCTGATGACCAGTCAACGAACCTACCTTTCAGTCTAGTCCCAACACGTCCTTACTAAAGATTCTTCCTTTGGGTTCTGCGATACTTCTTAAATGGACTTCTTTCTCAAACCGCTCTTCTGAAATACTTTTCAAATGAACAGAGAGCCTATTCTTAACTCACTGTCTGATGGATTATAGCAGTTTCCTATGTATAAAAATGGGTTATGGCTGATAAGATTACTGAGCAAAGTTCCTTGGCTGGAAGTTGAAAGTAAGTTGTTTACTTATCGTCCTCCTTCTTGCCTGTCTGACCTTTATGCTTTTGTATTAAAACAAAGTTGATTTTGTGATTTTTTTCTATTTCTGGCAGGGATTAATCAGTCTCATAAGGCCCATAACTTTACTGATATATTACCACCTGATTGTCCCAGTATATTGATTCTATTTTGTTGGTAAAGCACAAGTTTGGATCTCCTTGGTAGAGTCCAATAGTCATAGTCTCTGTGCCATAAAACTCTAGCCTAGATATAGTAGTTCTGCCTTTAGATTCTGCAGTGACCCATGGTGTGTGTACCTAGGATTCGTAACCCATTGTCTGATAGAGTTTGGCAATTTGGTACGTCGGAAAAGAGCTCATCGCCTGACCAAACTTTCCTTAGCTATCGCTAGCTATTTGCTCCTAATTGGCACTCTGTCCTGAATGTCCAGGGGGTGACTTTACGGTTTCCATCGATGATTGACATGGGATAATGCAGTGCTAAACGGTTTTGAACTTTACTACCGTTGACGTAGTAGCTTCTAATGCCGCCTTCATGTCCAAGTAGATGGCTATCCCTTTGTTGATAATAACCACGTCTTTGATCTCTCTGTGACACAAATTTCCATTTTTGGCATAAAATAATGAAAATAATGTGGCAAATGTCTTAACCAATATCGGATATATTTTCACCGAATAGGTCGACATTTATATTTTTATCTAGTTAGCTTCACACCATAATGCTGCCACCTCCTTTAAAATTAATCGTTTTATTTAGAAATATTTTTCCAAGCTGAACAGAAATGTGAAAAGGCTGTTGAAATAATTTATTCCTTGGCCGAAAGAATAGCCAGATAATTTAAGAAATTAACTTTAATGATTTTTTTTTAAGTTTATCCAACAAGTTAAATACCTTGTATGCTGGATTACTACATATTCAAAGAGCTAATTATGACGTGCATGTGTTTAACACAACATAATCCTAAAGTTCATTATTCATCTCCTTATTAAGTTAAAATCATAAAATTAATGTATGCATAGTTTAATACTGTTTTATAGCCTCGTGTACCTATTTAATTAGAAGCCGTTAAATGTTCGGATTTTTTCAAAGATTTATCTCGAGGGAACAATTAAAAAAAAATTATGAAAGGGTTTAGAAATTGTTTAACCCTTTATGGCCCAATGTTGCTAGAGCAAGACTAACATTAGAAATTTTATTAAAAGGTTAGCGGGCAATTCTGAAATGTTTGCCTAGGTAGGTTGGTGCCCAAAATGATAAGTTTGGCCAATATTTCCTGCCCCAACTTCACGGGATTTCCTGCTAACCTCAAACGAAATTGATAAAGATGGCATTGTTCTCAAACAACTGTGCCAAAAAACGGTTAAATTAGAAATTGGCGCCAAATAATTCAGTGTTGCCAGTACGTACGTACAGGAACAGAATGGGAACAACACTGCACCTTTCTAAATTCACGGAATTTCCTGCTAACCTCAAACGAAATTGATAAAATTGGCATTGTTTTGAAACAACTTTGGCAAGAAAGGGTTAAATTAGAAACTGGAGAAGAAGATATTTATATCTGGCAAATTGATCATTCGATACAAGGCGCAATGATCTTATGAAGAGCCACGTTAGACAGAAGACTCCAAGATGAAGAGTTTAGATTAGCGCCAAATAATTCAGTGTTGCCAATACACATGTGCAGAAACAACACAGCACTTTCCTAAATTCATGGGATTTCTTGCTAACCTCAAACAAATTGCTAAAGTTGGTGTTGCCATGATGCGACGTCGGACAAAAAACAGGTTAAATTAGAAACTGGATATGAAAACGTTTATACCTGGCAAATTTATCATCCGGTACAAAATGCAATGTTCGGATGGACAGCCATGTTAGACAGAAGACTCTAAGATTGAGATTTTAGATTGGCGCCCAATAATTCAGTGTTGCCAATACACATGTACAGGAACAGAATAGGAACAACACTGCACCTCCCTAAATTCGCGGAAAATTTACTGCTAATCTCAAACAAATTGAAAAAGTTGTATTGCCCTGACGCAACGTCGGGCAAGAAAGGGTAAATGGTCAAATTATAAAGTGAAAATGAATATTTTTATATTTGGGAGGTATAACACGCGATAGAGGTGAAGTTCCATGATAAGATAAATGACTTCAAGTTGAGATTTTAGATTGGCGCCAAATAATTCAGTGTTGCCAAAACACGGGGAAAACAAAGCAGGAAAAACATAGCGATTCTCTAACCTCTTAGGAATAGCTAAGCTTTAAAAAAATTGTTTTTCGTGGGCTAGAAAGGGTTAAAAGAATATGTTTATGTCACTATCTTATCTGAAAAATAGTAAAAATGTAAACATAAGTGTTGATTCTAGAGGAAAACAATTTGAATTAAGTTATGCATTCTGACATTTAAAGAGGAAGTAGTTCTCTTTAAACCGCACATTTACATATGTTGTTTTTTGTGATGTGCATAATTTCTGTTTGCTCCTGTTGTGATCGGTCCTTAAATGTTGTAGACAACACCCGTTTTGCAATCTCCTTAACTTTTCACAATATGACAGGAGGTAATAATACTTATGATTTATTTAGTGCATCAGGGAGTGGCCGACTGGATGTTCCCACCGTTTTTCCCTAAGCATAATTTATGATAAGCGCCGTCTCGGTTTTCAAGTCGCTATAGTTTACCTCAAAATTAAATGCATAATGGGTTCGCTATTGATCAAATTGATGTATAGCGGGAGAACCTAACAATTAGACCAAAAACGGGCTCAAAAATTTACGCTCGGGCCGAGACCAAATTTACATTTTTTTTTCTTTTGAAGAAATTTCATTTTTTAAGAGAGTAGTCTTTCTTGTAAGCATAATTGGCATACTGAATATATGTAAATAGTATTCAACATGGATGATATGTGATAAGTATAAGCTTGTAGATAATTTAAACGGACCTTTTGTACTTCTTTGTACTTCTGCTTTTTACCATAAAACGAAAAAGATGTACAAAATAAATTAGTTTTTTGCTCAATTTAGCGTGCCGCCAATCTAAAATTTTCATTTTGGGCGATTCTCTATAAATACTGAATCAATCGTTCTTCAACTTTGTTCTATTTTTTTTTAATAAAATGAAATAACTAACGTTTGATCACATTTTTTATAAACAGATAAATATAATCTACCTATCAATTTGAACTCTGTACACGAGCCAATTGGTGTTTAAGGAAAGATTATTTGAGATTTTTTTTCCGATTTTATGTTTAGTTATATTGATAACTTTACTCGGAATCATAATTAATTTATTACCGCAAATTGGATATATAAATTTTTCATATATACACTTTCCATTTTCCTATCATACTTCCTACCTTTCATTCCCATTGAAAACTGGCGTCCATCATATACGACTGTCGTTTGTTGTCCATATTGACACCAATTTGGCGTCCTGTTATTTTTTTTTTTCAAATTTCTCGAAATCTCAATTCTATATTTTTTTATAAAACAAAATAACCAACGTTTGATAACATTTTTTTTATTTGTAGATATATATATATATATATA
>CM077113.1:15317925-15332629 GCA_039619505.1 Cimex hemipterus
ATCTTTTATTTTATATTTAATTTTATATATTTTTTATTTTAATTTTTATATAGTTTTCAAACGGCCACTTTTTTTTATATTTACAAAAACTATCAAAAGTACAGGAAATTTATTTCAAAAACTTATATTTCATCCAAACAAAATGTTTAACATGACGTGAATGCGGGTTAATTTTATGTAAAAATGGTTAATTTAAATTTTTAAAAAAGACTGTCTTGAAGTTAGAATAATTAATTATTAATTGAAATATGTTAATTTTCGTGACCTCAAGTCAACTTGAGCTAACTTTGATAAATTTCTCGCCATGCATTTCATTGCCGTTAAAAAGTGACAATGTGAAGTTAAAAGAAGGTTAATTTGAAAAAAAAAATCTATTTTGACAGAACTTTTTTGACAGTCTGAAATTAATAGAAAAACAGTTTATTTGTGTATTTAAATTTATATTATTTTTAATGTGCTTATTAATTATTTTATTCTATGTCTATGTGCCCAATTATTTTATATTTTAAAAAATACTAAAATTTTACTTTAAATTAGTATCTGAAATGTGTTTCAAACCATCTTTTAATTAATTAGTAATTAAATCTGTTAATTTGTAAGATTTCAGGTCAACTTAGGCTAGCTTCGTTAAATTTTTCACCTTACATTTCATCATCCTTAAAAATTGTTACTGAAAATTAAAAGAAGGTTAATTTGAAATAAAAAATAATAATTTAAAATTAAAAAGAATTATTTTGATAGAATTTTTAGTACAGTCTGAAATTAATAGACAAATCCTATATTTTTATATTTTAATTTATCTAATTTTTAATTTTAATTGTAATTATTTTTCGTATGATTCTCTATGAGCACAGTTATTATATATTTTAAAAACTAAAACATTCTGTAATATTACCGTAGATAAATATCTGAAATATATTCCATACCATGTCCTAAGGGTTTTAATGATTTAAATGAAATGTTAATAATTATTTTAATATTTATTTGTGTTATAATTTCCGCGTTTTGAAATTGAGCGCCATTAAAAAGATCAGCTGCTAATTAGAACGTCGCGTGGGCGGAGGTATCGGCGGTTTCATTTTGGCAGTTCATGTCGAGAGACGTGGTTATAGAAGTCCTTCACCCTGATGATGAGCTAAAAGGCTCGAAATCCGGATCATGGAAAACAACTTACTGTGAGTAGGAACTATCCTTTTAAATTTGAACTGAAAAAGTATTAATTTTGTTGGAAAACGCTCTCTCGAGGAAAGACCCCTATAAAATAGTAAACATATTCTTTATATAGGTTTGTACATAAATTAATAGAAAGTTGAGATGCAATATCGGTTAATTTGTAAACCATTTTTGACTTAAGCTTAAAACTAGTAAGATGGTTTGCTCTCAGCGTTCTAAATGCAGTATAAAAATGGAAATCCGTGGTTCGTGTGAACCTAGCATGGTTTAGAATAAAACAAGGAATTTTGTAATATTTTCGTGGGGCCTGTGTTATTATGAACCTGTAATTTATGGTCAAAGGCAAGTTAAAACGGACAGTTTACAATTTATGGACTGTGTTAATGATTTATTGGAAAAACAAGTCCAAAAGACTTAAGACAAAAAGCTAAACCCACTTTGTTGAATCTAACATAACTGAATTGTTTACGATTTGAGAAAAAACAAAAAATCAAAATAATTTCTATTTCTGTTACGCAACTTGATACAAAATACCACCTGAAACGTATGTTCAAAATAAGAGATGGATGGTAATGGCCGGAGTCCGGATCATGGCACGTATCATCCATCATTTGCCCTGGCAATGCATCAGTTCAACAAGTTGGAAATCTTAAAAAAATATCTTGTATCTCTAGTTACAATTGATTTGTTCGCCTTTCTATTTTATTTTTTAGGCCAGGTGCAGTCTTTATTTATTATCGTTTGTTTGTCAACCTGGTCGTCTGGTTGTATTTGGTTTCTGCGGTTACCTTCCTTCGATAGTCGATATAGTTGGACCTTTTTGTAGGTTAAGTTTAATGTGCTGAAGACCCGCTTGTAACACTGACTTGTTAGACCAAACCAGAGAGGGCAGAAATACCAGGATAACTTGAAAAAAGCCGCACAGAAAGGTCAATCTCATTCTTGATAATTTGATGTTTACAAAGGGTCAATTAGAAGTTAAAATGGAGCAATTTGTTAAAAAGGGTTCATTTGATGATAAAAAAAAGCCAATTAGAAGGTTAAAAAAAGTGTAGTTTCTAATACAAATTTTAATTAGAAATTTAGAAAAATTAATTTGTAAGAAATTTTTTAAGCCTGAAACTATAGAAACATCTTTTATTTTATATTTAACTTTATTCAATTTTAATTAATTTCCGCTTGATTGTTGCTAAAAAAGATTCAAAAATAATGAACTTTTACCTTAAATAAATACTTGAAATGTATTTCGTACCATATCGTATGTTTTTTCAGGCTTTAAAGAAAGATTTTATTTGAAATCAAAAAAAGTTAATATGAAATTAAAAAGGGTTAATTTTCAATTAAAAAAGATTAGCTTGAAGTTAAACAAAGTTATTTTGAAATTAAATGGAACTATCACTTGTATTATTTTATGGGGTTAATTTAAAATTAAAAAGTGTTACTTTGAAATTAAAAAGGGCCAATTTGACGTTAAAAAAGAAGGGTTAATCCGAAAATAAAAGAGATAATTTGAAATTTAAAAAGAATTTGCGATTAACAATGGTTAATTTAAATTTAATGTCAATATATTTCATTATTAATTCCTTCCCATTCGTTTTTTAAACTATTTTAAAGAAAAGGTTGATTTGGAATTAATTAGTTTAATGCGAAATTTAAACTGTTTAATTTGAAAGTTTAAAAAATTTCACTTGCTGTTAACAAAGTTTCATTTGATAATTTAAAAACAAGTTAATTTGATGTTAAAAATGAAATTTCAAATTAAAGAAAGGTTCATTTGAAATGAAATGGAGTTAGTAGGTAGGAAAAAATAATTAATTTGAGGTTTTTCATACAAAAAAAAAATATTTGGTCTAAAATGTGAATAATTTGTATTATTTACAAATGAAATTAATAACAATTTTTTTTCATATTGCAGTGAATATATGAATTTTACCTTAAATGATTATATTTCCCAGCATATCCTAAGTTTTTAATGAAAGGATTTAAACTATAAAGGGTTAATTTTAGGGTCAAAAAGTTTGAAATAAAAATAGCTAATTTAATGTTAAAACGGGATGGGTTTTAATTAAAAAAAGTTAATTTGAAATGAAGAAAAATGAAAGAAGTAATTTGACACTTTAAAAAACAGTCGTTTCGATATTGTTTGCCTATAAAATAATCGGTCTATAAAATAGTGATTTCATATTTTAAAAAAAGTCCAAATTTAAAAACAAAAACTTTTATTAAAAACTTTTCATTTTATACATTCTCAAATTTTAATTGTGGTAATTTTTATAGCGCCTTTTAAGAGCCTAAATATTTTACATTAAAAAAATATAAAGGAATTTTACTTTACAGGCTGACATTCCATACCGTCTCCTAATTTTTTAATTTTTTAAAGAATGGAATAATTTTAAATTAAAAAAGGTTGATATGACGGAAAAAAGAAAATTTAAAGTTATAAATGATTAATTTTATATTTAAAAAAAGTTAATTTGAAATTAAAAAGGGTTAATTTGACGGAAAAAATCGGTATAAATACACTTAACTCGAAAATTTTTAAATATGAAACAATATTTTACTTTACTTATACCGTATGAAACAATTATTTTTAAGAAATCTTAAATTAGCAAAAAAATTCTTTATTTGTATATGTAATTTTTTATTCAATGTATGAGGACTTGAGGTTTGAGTTAATATTCATATTAGTTCGGAATTTTGGTGTTTCCCGATTATCCTGCGCAGCATATCCTGGTTGGTTTTGGTTTTCCTTTCAAGTTCTACTTTTTTCTCAATTCCTGAGTTAGACTTTCTTTTAAACGTTAAGTATAATGTGTGTTATAAAACCGTTGAAGATGGCGAGATGGTGAAAAGTACCTCACAGTGCCAAAGGTTGGTCATTACAAACCTCGGAATATATTTATTGAAATATCCCACGTGTTAAGTTGAAACTATTTAATATTTCTGTAATTTTTAAAATGTCCGGCTTTATTATTATTTTTTCAATTTGGGCATATTCCAATTTATTAAAGCCCACCACCTCTGTGTGAACTTTTTCAGTCGATATTCGTCGTCATAGTGATATGATTTGTAAACTTTTCTCTTATTTTAAAATTTATAAACCGTTAATTTGATGTTAAAAATCTATAATTTGAAATTGAAAAAGGTTCATTCGGTATTAAAAAAAAGTTAATTTGATAAAAAGCCCTGTTAAAAACAGACAATTAGAGATAGTTCAAATATCGATCAAATAATTTGTGTATAAAATAAATATTTGGTATTTAAAAAAGTCAAAAATTATGGAAAAATCTTTTCTTTTTTTTCTTTTTTTTTACGGGGTTCGCAACAGCAGAAGTCATATAAACACTCAGGGTGCCGTTGTTTTTGACAAAAAAAAAAAAAAAAAAACATTTGTAAGTATGTCGGGTTCGAATGCAAGGCCGCTGGATTCGAACCCGGGACCTTGCACCTTACAGTGATGAGCTCCTTTATTTTTATATTTAATTTTATACAACTAATTTTTATTCGTTCTTCTAAGAGCCTAATTGTTTTAACATTTACAAAACTATCAAAATATAGAGGTATTTTGCTATAAATGCTTACATTTCATAATATCTCCTAAGCTTTTAATATTTTAAAAAAACGTATACATTTGAAATTTAAAAAAATAGAAACTTAAAGTTAAAAAAAGATTAATTCGAAATTAAAAAATTACTTTAAAAATGGTTAATTCGAAATTAAAAAACGTTCATTTGAAATAAGAAACTGTTATTCGGCCGGAAAAAAGCGGTATGAATTCACCTAATTTGAGTTTTTTTTTTCAATATAAAAAATTAGTCTATAAACAAATATTTTAAATTTTTGAAAAATCTGAAATTAGAAGATTTTTTATATTTAATTTATTATTTAAAGAATACGGGTTTGAAGCATGGGCTGTTCATTGTAGTTCATTTTTTTCCGATTATCCCGGACAACATATCTTCGGTTTTTTTTTTGGTATTTCTGTCAGATTCTAGTTTTGATGTATTTCTTATGTTTGATTATTTTATAGGTTAAGTTTAATATGTTTTATTTATCATTGAAGACGGTGAAGAGTGCTTCATAGTCTCAAAGTCCCAGGTTGGTCATTATAAACCTCAGAATTTATTTATTGTGATTTTCCATGTGACCAGTTGAAACTATTTCATTTTTGTAATTTTAAGGTGTCCAGTTTTATTATCAATTTTTAAATTTTGTCATAATCTAATATATTAAGGCCCAACTTCGCTGTTTGTGCTTTTTCGAGTTTCCTGGAGTAAGTGATTCTATTTACGAAACTTTCACATATGTTAAAACGTCGGCCAAGTATCGTTTTCCTTTCGTCCCACACTGCTTTGCCAATTAACAAAAAATGTATTAAAATTCAACATAAAAATTCAAGGAATCTTGTCAAGGTTTGCTTAATTCATTAATTGAGCCAATATTTCATAATTTGTCAAGGTAATTCAATTAATCTTTTTTCTCCCTCTCGGCCAGGAGGAAAAAGAAATTAGCACCGGGGTTTTTGGCATTTTTTCAAATTGTTCTTGGCAACCATTGTGAGACCGGAGCTAGAGGCCGAATAATTCCAAGCCCCGGGAGACGGGAGTAGGAAGGTCCCGATGGTTATCTGCCTCATTTCAATATTTCAACCCGAAAACTATTCGAAAGGACATTCCAGGAGCTTCTTGTTAACTCATGTTAATTGGCCATCCTTTGGTAAAGCACGCCTGACGTAGTGGTAATACCAGATCGAGAAGAACCGGGGGGTTTTCAATCCGTTTTGCTCTGACTATTTTCAACGAGGGGCTGTTTTTTTTTTTTTTTTTTTTTTTTTCTTTCGGTTTAATCATCCTCCTTTTAGTTAAAGCCATTACTCCGGTATCAGCCTTGTCAATCGCTTCCGACGACAAAGGGATCCCACATTTTACGACTGTCCCTTTGGGAAATAAAAGGTAAACAAAAAATTTATTATTTTTCTCTTTAAGGGTATACATTTTTTGTTGCTTCATGTCGTTCCGAGGTTTAATTAATGAGAGTGCCGGTGTGTACTTAAGAAGTTTCTGAATATAAATTGTTCTCGGATCCTCCGCGATGGTGGTTGTTCCGTCAAAACGTCAGTTAATTTTCATATATGAGAATCAAGGTGGTCGACCATCTCATTTTAACCCTTTATGGCAAAATGTCCCTAGAGCAAGGTTAACATTAGAAATTTTATTGAAATGTTAATGGGCAATTCTGAAAGTTTTGTTGAGTGTAGATTGGTTCCCAAAAAAATCAGTTACCTTAACTTCACTGGATTTCCTCCTAACCTCAAACAAAATTGTTAAATTGGCTTTGTTTTGAAACAACTTTGGCAAAAAAAGGGCTAAATTAGAAATTCGATATAAACATATTTATGTATGGCGAATTTATCATTCGATACAAGATGCAATAGTCGGATGAAGATCCATGTTAGACAGAAGGCTCCAGGATTGAGATTTTAGATTGGCGCCAAATAATTCAGTGTTGCCAATACACATGTGCAGAAACAGAACAGGAACAACACTGCACCTCCCTAAATTCACGTGATTTCCTTCTAACCTCAAACAAATCGCTAAAGTTGGTATTGCCCTGTTGCAATACTTCAAAATTAAAAACTGAAAATTTGTATATTTGGGAAATTCAGCAATCGATAGAAAGACGAAGTGCCATGTTGAAATAGAATATTCCAAGTTAGATATTTTAAATTGGCGCCAAATAGTTCAGTGTTGCCAATACAAGGGCAGAAACAGCTGGAAAACACGGCGACCGCTCTAAACTCTTAAGAAGAGCTAAGCTTTAAGAAATTTGCTTTTGGTGCTGTTCCGAGGCAACGTTGGGCTAAAAAGGGTTAATAATACTTAGTTTGTTTTTGCTAAATTTATTTTAATTTCTTTAACATTTTATTATTTCTTTTAAAATCCATATAACAAAATAAAAAAAACCCAATGAATTCACATTTTATGCACACCAATGGCAATTTTTAGACATTATTCACAAATCATACAAAAGAATTTTAATGAATCAAGATCACCCTTCGAAATATTTTTAATTTTTCGAGTCTAATATAAACAAAGCAGGATTATTATAAAATAGACGATTAATGATTGAGCTTTGCTTTATCAATGAATTGTCGAGCCGAAGGATTCCGCTTCTAATTGATCTTTTTGATTTAATGCGTAATTGTCAGTTGGCATTGTAAACACAAGACATTTATCATCTTAGCATTGGGCAATCCGAATATTATCATTCTGTGTGGGATTCGAATTGTTATCGAAGATGGATTTTAAAAGCACTGATTTTTCAAGAACCGCCGGGAGACTATTCTTTTCAAGATTTTAAAATTTTAAAAAAATTTGAACGCTTCCTTATATAATTTTCGATTCTGCACAATTTTTCTCCAGTAAAAATTCAGTACCTGTGTAATCCAAAATCCGGGCAATTTCTTTTTTCTTTTTATCTCTGTCTCTGTTTATTTTTTCTTTATTTATGTCGTCTGTGTCCATTCTGTAGATTTTTTCTCTTCCCTACTTGTCAGTCCCACGCTCGATCTTTCTCTTTTAAGCGTTTTTTTAAACGGATTTATATAGTTTTTTATACGTATTTCTTTTTCAATATTTCTTTACGAATTTGTATTATGTGTTCTTTTCATTTCTCTGATCGCTCTGTCTCTCTCTTTTTCTTTCTTTTCTCTCTCACTCACTCGCTTTATCTCCCAATATTCTCTCTCTTACCCACTCGTTTAATCTGTCACTTTCTCCCCCCCCCTCTCTCTCAATCTCTCCCCCTCCCCCTCACTCCTTCTTCCTCTTTTATGCTATCCGTCTCTGTTTGTTTATTTATCTCTCCATCGTTTTATTTATGAATTTATTTTTCAATATATGTATAAGAATATGTCTTTTTAGGTTTTTGGTACTCTTATCGTTCTGTCACTCACGCTCTTTCATTCTTTTCGGTCTCTCACTCTCTCGCTTTATCTCTCATTTTTTCTCCTCTCATTTCTTTCTCTTTTTACCAATCCGACTCTATTAGTTTATCTATGTTTCCATCTCCATATTTATATATTTCTTTTTTAATGTCTTTTCTCTCTCTCTCTCTCTCTCTCCCTCTCTCTCTCTCTTTCTCTCACTGTCTCTTGATCTGTCTTTGTCTATACATCTGTCTCTTTCTCTCTTATTTTTCTGCAAAAAGACAGATTATAAAGACAGCTAAATAGAATCTTTTTTCTCTCTCTCTCTCTCTCTCTCTCTCTCACGATCTCTTAGTTTTGAAAATCTTGAACTTTAGTTTGAACAAATTTGTATTTTATGCTCAGACTTTTGACTATGTTGTGTTAATGTTAAGACAGCGAACGCGAAGAACTTTTCAAAACACAACATTTAAAAATAATGAAAACAAAACTATGGAATATGCCAGTAAAGAATTAGGAAAACACCTAGTGTAAAAATATTATGAGAAAACTGACGCAATATAAAATTTATCTTTCGAACAAAGGCGTCCTATTGAAGGAACGTCCATCGAATCCAGGTAGGATTTGCATATCCGTCGTACACAATGGCCGTGATTCTTCACTGTCTCGCATGATGTCAACAATGACGAGACGAAACTTTTTGACGTACGTGGTAAAGTGTAAACACATTGAGACGGACGTTGAATGCAACCTGGGAACCGACGGATAAAATAAACAACAATAATCAACTCCGGGCTTTTTTTTTTCTTAGACGCAATTGTACAAATTATGTGCATCATCGTTCTCATCAATGTGCAACAAATACGAACTGAAGATGAGTTGAGACGTTTTTCCTTGCAGTTGGGACGATAGGGATTTTTCCGTTTGGACTTAAATTGTCGTCTAATGTATACGAACTTTGCTTATGATTTTCCAGGAAGATTTTCCTTTCATGGGTGAAAACTATGTCGCTCAAGAATGACTTTATAGGTACCCTAGCCTTTGCCGAGCTATCCCAGTTACCTAGGATATGCTTTGTAGTTTTTCTATCCACTAGCCCTACTAGACAATGGTCATATGCGTAAATAATAACCAATATTTTTATGAGCTGTCTTTTTCCTGTCCTTATAACTAGCTTTCCCAGTGTTTGTTGTGTCCTTTACTAACACATGATTCCATTTCCTATTTAATATGGCAGGCATAAGCATAATTTTATAATTTAGTTAAAGTTTCGTTGCACCTTCCCATGACCTGGGAAGATGAGAAGTTAGTGTGCTACTTTATCGAGTTAATTTGTTTATTATATTTATGTTTTATGTCTCAATAATTATTTCCGAAGAGGGAAAATATCCAATGTAAAGACCCCTGACTTTGGGGTCCGCCTATTCTCGCTAGTTCATTACAGTCGCAGAAGATTACGTTATACAGTCTTTAAAAGTACGTACGTAAACTGAAGTGAAGAAGTTTTGAAAAACATTCTGTTATAGATATGATTTGTTTCCGAAAGAAAATGTACAGTGTTTTATGTATTATCGCTAAATTTTGGACTCCGCTGGGGTAATGGTTAGGACTTGTCCCTCTAAAGATAAATTAAGTTGAAAAACGAGCCTTTGGACGCAAGTGTAAGCCCGCCCCCCTTGCATTTATAGGACTTAGCCCAATATTGAGAAATAACAATAAATCATAGCTATGCGTGCCAGAGAGGGGGGTCACAACATTCTTCCCCTGATTAACGACACAGCCGATAAATTAATCGGAATTGTCGCTATAAATAAAATCTCCGTGGTACTACATTACTGTGCACCTTGTCTCCTACACCTGGCAATTTGTCTTCCGCGATGGATGATTTTTTTTTTACAAGAAAAAAGTGGTAAAAAAACACCCATCGGTTCTCAACTCAAAATCTTATTTACAGAGATCACGCTATCTCTGTCTGTCAAAGAAGCGAGACGAGCTGGCCCCCACGGCCCGGTGACCTCTCTCTCTAGCCATGGGTAACGTCCTACATATATATAAATCCCGTCTTTTATTTGTACATAAGAAACTAGCCGATGGAATTTCAAGGTTGGACACGTCTACCTCCCCTTATCTCACAATCTCCTCTCAAACAGAGTTTTTCGAACGGGTCGTCCTCAGGTGTCCATTTTCAATACCATCTATGTCAAGCTTGGTAGATGACATGTCCGCCGTCTTCGATCGGGCATAAGTTCAAAGAAAACCTCCATAACAAACTTACAAGTTATACAAATTGACACGTACTAAGCCCACCTTATCACTGGAATTATTTTACTACTTTACTTACTAGCTTAGTAACAATGATGATGAGACCTGATGGAAAACTAAGCTTAGTAAGCCGAGCATTTCCACATGGCATCTTTAAATGTTTCAAAAGATATCCTTAGACACTGATAAAAAAGTCGCAATTTGGTCCAAATATAATATAAAATTTGGAAGAAGAAAACGATATTTTCTTTCGAATGATGATGTCAGATATACTGACATGACGGAAGTAGTACTAATAATTGTAGTTGTGATGATGGTGTTGAAACAAGATCGAAAAATACTAGTCCCCATTTTATTCGATGATAAAAATATCAGTTTTGTTCATGATGAAAGTAATGAAGTCTGGATTAAGAAATTATCTTATACACAATGATGATGATAAGAATGTGATGTTAGAAAGTGATGGTGGAAATTTATTTTTGAATTTTATGAAATCACAACATAAAAAATGCAACTTAATCCTGCTTATGACGAAAGTGATGAAGTTGAACAAAAAAGAAGCCATATAAAAGTATCAATTAAAAATTGATGACCACGAGACCTGACAGGTGATTAAGACAGTAAATAAATCGTGTTAGTGTAGTAATACATAGACCAAATGTTCAGTTTGTGATGAAGTGATGAAGTTCGACCAGGAAAAAACAGTATCTTTTAAACAACAATGATGATGAGACCTGACGGAAAACTAAGAAAATTATTAAATTTTATTCATGATAAAGTGCCAAAAACTCCTGTCCTCGATAAAATGATGACAACTATTCCTGTCCATGGTAAGATGACGAGGTCTGACCAGGAAGAAGCATAGAAAAAATTATCAAGCCTTGATGATGACAAGATTTGAAAGAAGAGTAAGAATAATTATTAAATCCTGTTCATGATAAAGCGATAAAAACTCTTGTTCATTACAATGTGATGATGTGTGACCACGAAGTGGAAGGTGAACAGAAAAAAGTATCATTCAAACATTGATGATGCCAAGACCCGACAGATAATTTAAAAAAAAAATTATTAAATCCTGTTCACGATAAAATGGTGAGTCTGACCAGGAAGAAGCATAGAAAAAATTATCAAACCTTGATGATGACAAGATTTGAAAGAAGAGTAAGAGAATTATTAAATCCTGTTCACGATAAAATGGTGAGCCTGACCTGGAAAAAGCTGGGAAAAAATTGAACAGTGATGGATATGAGACCTGACAGAAGACTAAGCAAACTATTAATCGTCATGCTGGACAGTGATGATGGACATTTAAAATCAAAGGCCAAATATTGAAAATAGTAGAACCAAAAAAAAAAAAATCTGTTTATGAAGAAAGCGATGAAGTTTGAACAGGACAAACACAATGATGATTATGAGACCTGGCGAATGACCAATAAAATAATTATGTCCTGTTCAATATAACCTGATAAAAGACATGTTCATAAGAAAAATTATGAGATCTGACAAAGAAGAAACACAGAAAAATGTGTAATTTAAACACTGATGATGACGAGACCTGACAGAAGATTAAGCAAATTATTAATCGAATGTAGACAGTGATGATGGACATTTAAAGTCAACGACCAAATATTAACAATAGTATACGCAAAAAATTATGCTTATGACGAATAACACATTGATGATTATGAGACCTGACGAATGACTACTAAAATTATTAAATCCTGTTTATGATAAAGTGACAAAAACTTCCGTTCATAATAAACTGGTTAGATCTGACGAGGAAGAAACACAGAAAAAAGTATCATTTAAACATTGATGATGACGAGACCTGACGGGTTAATAACTAATAAATTATTAAATCCTGTTCATGATAAAGTAACAAAAATTCTTGTTCATGATGGAATGGTTATAAATATACCTGTTCATTACAAAGTGATGAAAAAAGTATCATTCAAACATTGATCTTGATGAGACCTGACAGATGACAGAAAATTATTATAAATCCAGTTTATGATAAAGTGGTGAGATCTGACCAGGAAAAAGCGCAGAAAAAAATTAAACGCTGATGATTATGACACCTGACATTTAAAGTTAAAGAAATAATAACAAAAATGGTAGAAGGAAAAAATCTGTTTATGGCAAAAGAGATGAGATTTTACCAGGAAAAAACACAATGATGATTATGAGGCCTGATGAATGACTGCAAAAATCATTCAATCCTGTTTATGATGAGGTGTGAAAAACTCTTGCTCGCGATAAAAATTCCTGTTTATTATAAAGTGATGAAGGGTGACCAGCAAATGAAACATGAATAGAAAAAAGTATCATTCAAACATTGATGATGACGAGACCTGACAGGTGACTAGGAAAATAATTAAATCCTCTTCATGATAAAGTGTCAACACGCCGTTCTGGTGGGGTAGTATAAAGTGGTGATGTCTGACCAGGAAAAGCGCAGAAAAACTTATCTTACATTCACTGACCTCGAAGAAAATTATCTTATACGCAATGATGAAGATGAGACCGGATGAAAATCGTAGAAAATTGTTAATTCCTGTTTATGATAAACCGATAAAAGTTATTTTCTTGAGTTCTGACCAAATTGAAACATAGAAAAAACATCCACACTGATCAACAGAAGTGAAATAATCAAATATATATCCCTAGAGCTTTGTTAAAAGACTGTTCACGATAAGTTGTGAAGAACAAAGAGTATGTGTGAGAATGAGCAGCGGAAGGAATGCGCCCGAGGGAACGCATGATCTGAGAGGGAGACCCAAAGGGAAAAAAACACATCAGCCATCAAAAGGAGAGTAGCAGAACGGCCCAGAGCCATTTTCCGAATTGATTTTCCAAAACCGAAAGTAACAGGACACACAATAGTATGTTTTCAGAGGGAAATAAGATATTGCCGCTGCCCAGCACACAAAATCATCCTGAATCTTCGGACTACCGCTAACCAAATCGCTTCTCAGCGTCGTTTTAACGGCGGCATTAAATTTTAATGAGCTTCCCTTCTGAAAAACCGTCTTCGTATCATTTCCGGAGTCGGGAACCTAGGAAAATAAAGAACGCTTAAAGAATTACATCCCCCCTTTCTTTAATCATGAGAATATGACTGGAATGAAAAATTTCTAAAAACCTGGTTTTCTGCTACCTCCTTTTGTTATTCAACTTTTCTTTTTCTTCTACAAAAAAAAAAAAAATAATAATAATAATATAAAAATTTACCATGGTCAGGACTGTTAAAATGAACATATTCCGTCGTCATATTTATTCCTGAAGCTGACAAACCTCCCAACCACATATCATGATATCCAAAATCCTAAACACACCCTTTAAACCATTTTAAAACATGCTTATTCTCTGTTCACATAGAAAAAGAATGGCACCCAGCCATCTTCAATAAAGTTTAATCCTTCCTACCATACCATCCTATTAATATCTGGAAATCAACTGAGCGTACAGATTGAGGTGGACAACGAGTACTCAACATAGGCCGGCGTCCTACTCGGAAACGCCCTTGGTCCCACTCTCTTTACCATTTATGAAGCAACTTGCCTATAAATATCAACACCATTTCTACCACGCGGATGAATGGGTCATACCAAATCTCCAGAATCCAAGAACATTTTGAGTTTATCAAAAAATTTATGACAGGACGAGTGAGAAAAATTATGTATGGAGTAGAAATGTAAGTTTACATCGAGGGGGCATTAGATACTTAAGTCCATGCCCACACCAGACTTTATATCACATACAAGTTATGACGAACTTGGTCGTAATATTGAGAAAGCCAATAAACTAGGACCTAAATTTTGTGGATATTTCCCCGTCCGAAGTATAATGAAAAGGAATTTAAAAAAAATGATTTGGTTAGTTGAGGAACGATAGGGATTTTTCCGTTTGGACTTAAAATGTCGTCTAATGGATACGAACTTTGCTTATGACTTTCCAGGAAGATTTTCCTTTCAGGGGCCAAAACTAAGTCGCTCAAGAATGACTTTATAGGTACCCTAGCCTTTGCCGAGCTATCCCAGTGCAGTTACATAGGACAAGTTTTGTAGTTTTTCCATCTACTAGTCCTACTAGACAATGGTCATTTGCTTAACAAATAACCGATATTTTTATGAGCTGTCTTTTTCCTTGCCTTATAACTAGCTTTCCAGGTATTAGTTGTGTCCTTTAGTAACCCATGATTCCATTTCCTATTTAATATGGCAGGCATATGCATGATTTTATAATTTAGTTCGTTTCCTACTCCTCCCCATGACCTGGGAAGATGAGAAGTTAGTTTGCTACTTTATAGAGTTAATTTGTTTATGTTATATATATATATAT
>CM077113.1:15354730-15365666 GCA_039619505.1 Cimex hemipterus
CTCTCTCTCTCTCTCTCTCTCTCTCTCTCTCTCTCTCTCTCTCTGACTGGCAGGCTTTTTATATCTCCTTCTCTATTTCTCTTTCTCGTTGTCTATCTTTATTTGTTTCTTTAACTCAGTATCTTCCTTTTTTCTTTTTTTTTTCTCCCTCTATTTATGAAAAATACCAGAAACGTAACTTATTCTTAAATTTTTAAAAATAAATAGAGAATCAATCAATCTACTTCTTTCTTTCTCTCTCTCTCACTCTCACTCTCTTCCTCTTTCTTCTCTCGACTCGTTATAAATTGGGCGCGTATGTTTATAGAAAAAAAGTTAATCAATCAGTCTATGTATCTATCTCTCTCTTACTTTCCGCTCCCTTCGTCCTAAATTTGTCTTGTATTTTTATTGAATAAATATTTAATTAATCAATCTGTTTATCTATGAATTTATTTAATCTATCTGTATATCTATCTCTTTCTCTCAGTACCACCACGTGAACCTTTACCCATTTGCTTATTTTTCTTCTATGTAATGTGAAATACAGTTTAGTTAGCAATTTTTTGACGTAAACATTGTCTCACAATGTAGTTTATCATTCCCTAGCCGTCGGTAGTTTGAATCGTTCATTACTTTTTATCCCCTTAACTTTTTACATGTTGTTACAGTAGAAGTAAAAAAATGGAATTTTTTTATCCTTCTGTCTGATTTTTGTTTAAGAACGATGTATTAATTGTTCTTTTGTGACGAGCCGAAAGAATTTGCCTCTATTTAATAATCGCTGATAATTGAGCCGGATATTCCACAACGCACTGCCGTTAATAGTAGCCGGGTTCTGCTGATAAAGCGGCTCTCGGAGGACGAACAATAAAGTATCTATGATCAATTAAAACCGGGGTTCATTTGTCATGTGTCGATCTTTGTTCCGAGATAGGCGAGAGTGGGTGCGCAGGAGGTAAGGCATGTCTGTTTATGCAGGGGCATTACGCACTGACGACAGACATGAGGACTCTTCTAATGGACCTTTAAGAAGCACGAGAATTTTTTTTTATCTCGGCCGTTTTCCCGTCCAATTTGGCCAAATTCAAATTCAACTCTAAATCGACTAATTGCGTGTTCCGGATCGTCTTTTGAAGTTTTCACCGTGGCCGAGATCTCTGCAAGAGTGTGAGAAATTTTCTTGCGGCCCGGTTTTATTAATTTTTACCTTTGGAAGGTTTCTCTTTCTCCGATTCACGCACGTAAAGAAATATTCTCGCCCTAAAACGGTAATTAAAGGATTTCAATTCATCCGCTCCTGATCTTATCTGGCAATTGAATTTAAAACAACTTTTCAACTTTCCGAATGAGAAAATTAGTTATGAATGGTCAGAAGCTCATGTGCTCTACTATAAAGCTGGAAAATTCAAGCAAAGAAATCAACAAATTATTTTGTTTGTGTGGAGAATTTATGGATTTAAATTTGTACTTAAGCAGTACAAAGTTTGTCATAACAAACCGGGAAGGGAAGGACAAAGGACCTGTGGAGGTCGATGTCTACATGTATGCTGACGACTCAAAAATGGATACACCACACACCCAATGGAGCTAAGAATCATTGGATGAATAGGAAAACCGAACTGACATGAAACTTACGCTACAGTTTTCTCGTCTGAAATCATAGAAATTGAACACACCGGTAGAGAAACAAGGAACACATTCCAGGAAGATAGACTTTTATCTGACAGTCAGGCGGAATTTAAGGCCTTTCCTGTGAGGTAAAGGCAAAAAGCTTCTGGAATTTTAGAAGTCAGTGGCTCTAATGACTTGACCCTGGGATGAGTCCATGAGCATTCCGGACATAGAAGCAATGCGAGTGCCAAAAAAGGAGTCTATATGAATTCTGCCCTGAATCCTATTGTAGAACGAATTTTCCCATTCCTGCCCAAATGTTTAAAAATTTAATATATTTATTATCTTTAACATTATTTAAATTATGCACTGAATGGAATTTTCAAATGTAATGGGTTAATCGTGGTAAGGGAAGACAACAACCATCGTAGTTCTCCAAACTACGTGGACTAATCCTTCTTTAGTAGGTCGCGATGTCATCTCCTCGTCTGATTGGGTAATAAGTGTGATTTCTGTTCGATATTGGACAAAGAAATTAGGGATGGAAAATGTTTTGGGGGATATCTTTTGTCCGTTAACGATTTGGAGGTCGTACTTAGCAGCATTGGCTAAGGTTCTGAGGACTTTAAATTGAATTGTATTCTTTAGTTTTGGAGAGTTTAGCGGTGCCCCCAAGAACGTCCTTATTGGTTGTAGTACTGTTTTAGTATGGTTGGTTTCAGGTTAGACTCGAGTCAAGATGGAACCCAACGTAGAGGGCCCAGTTTTATGAAAGATGTTTTATTGACATCTATTGTACGACGGGTTTTGCTTCGAAGTTCGAATTAACGCCATAATGAACAGATGAGTTCAAAACCTGGTGGAACAATACCAACAACGAGGCGTGGATAAGGGGATAAAGGCGTCGGCCACAAGGTACTATACTCGACCTGAATAGACCGATCGGGTTCGCTTGAGATCGTTAATAAGCCTCCATAGGTTTGCCAGCGGCTCCTTAGTGTAAGATCATGCTTGTGGTTTTTTCCGACCTGTACCTACAAAGACCTTCACAGAAACATATGATGTCTGCGATCTCCGCTTTCTGGCAGTATTCTTCTGTCTGTACTCCTATCCGTTGCATATGCCTTCTTAAGTGGCAGTGCCCTGATAAGAGTCCAACCAGAATCCTGGTTTGGTTGCGGTTGTCTTCCAGTAAGTCGTCGGCAAGTTATGCGGATGATACTTCTATAAATTTCAAATCTGTGAATCTTATTCCAACAGTTTTTGGACTCATTTTAAGATGTATCCTCTTTAGTGACAGGATGCTAAGACCCAGTAGGGTTCAGGACCCAGAGAGTCTATGTCAGCCCATATTTTAACAACACGTCGTTGCCTCTATGCCCGGGTGCCGGGGTCAGGCCATGAGTGTCGCTGACTTCCGTCAAGGCTTCCATGCAGTTTCAAACACTCTTTGCCTTCGTCTCGCACGTGACTAAGGCCATAAGTGCTACATGACTGACAGAGAAAATGACTTCCGGGAATGTATTCCTAGACTTTTTATTTTTCTGGAGCACTGTTCAGTCGCTGTGTTTTCAGACTGGAAAACTGTAGCATATTTACTTAGGTTTACGTCGGTTCGGTCTTTGGGTTTATTCGGACGACTCCTGATACCGTATACTGTACCAGGCAAGAGGTTCATAAAAGGTCCAAAACTTGGAAAGGAATCGCTGAAGGATAACTGCTGCTAAAAAGGTATCGGATAGGAGCACAGATGAAACCAAACCCTGTCACCATGGAGGTTAATCATTAACCTGAAAGTAAGCTATTAAACAGAGGAGCACAATAAATCTCCTCATAAAACTAGTTTCACATTATTGATTTTACAAACTTTTCTACCATTGCCAATAGTCCGTGTCCATTTTGAGAATGTAAAAAAGAAGAAGCTCAAGGTGGTTTTTAAAGCTGTAAAAGGAACAAAAGGGGAAAAAACGCCCACACCGAGATTACACCGTGGTTTAAACAGTAGTTGGCCACCGGCTCAAAACCGTTTAATTAGCTAATACCGGACATGAAGAGGCAATTGCTTCCGAACTTTAGAATAGTTAGAAAAACTGCAGCTAATGCTGGATCCTTGGCCAGATAGAAGTTTGTTAATAACAGAGAGGGGGCTGCCGGCTACCGTTCCCAGATCGGTTATCTCCCCCACGCGGCTCTAATTGAGGAGCCGGACCCTTATTATATAATAACCACGTAATAAATAAGCGTATTTGTAACCCCTATATTTATATTCCTACATCCACGTCGGCAGACGTATCAAAGAATCATTGAGAGCCTTTTATTTTCAGGGTTTGGATGTGGTTTTTTACAAACTAAATTATTACACGGCCATGAATGAAGGGTTGTGTTTTTTCCTTTGGGCCGTAAACGATCAGAACTCACGGGGAAAGGGTAATAAAATGGTTTTCTTACAGTTGAAGAAATTCCGGGGATCGATTTAAAACCCCCGTCCGAAGGGATAGAGGATGAGGATAAAAGAGACGTCCACAAGACCATCTGCACCTCGACCTGAGCTATTGCTCTATTTTTTATAATTGACTAACTTTTGTAGGTTGTTAATCCTTCATGGATTTGCAGACAGCTCCTTTGTGTAGGATCTTGCTTGCGGCTTGTCCTCTCCTAGTGGCAAAAATCGCCTGCATAGAAATTCACAAAATTTGTGTGTTCTGGAGTCTTATTTCTGGCAGTACTTCCCTCCGTTCGTACTCTAGTGATGTGCCTTCTTAGGCGACAGAGCACTGTCAAGAGTACAAACGGAATCTTAGCTTTGTTGCGGTTGCCCCGCAGTTACCTCTTTCTATGTCTTTCTGATGGCCCTTCTATAATCTATTCTCCTCTAGCCTGGGGTATTGTTCTACAAGGTTTTGGACTCTTTAAGGATCTATTTTAAGTTGAATCTTCTTTTGTGACAGGGTGCTAAGCCACAGTAAGGTTCAGGACCCAGAGAGTCCATGTTGGCCCATGGAGGACATATCACCCTTTTCGTTTGTTCGGCAGATTTTGTACTCATTAATTAATTTTTTAATAGATCCAAAGAATATTGTCCTTCCGAGGGTAAAAGTGTAAAATGTTTTGGAGATTACTTTTTGCAGGTCGTTGTGGGACCCGTAGTAAGGAGCATAGATTACGGTTCTGAGGACGTTGGATTGGAAAGACTTGCCTGAGTTTAGCCTCCAGGTTAGATGTAGATGTCGGGATGTAATATACTGCGCCTTTTAAGAGCTAGTGTATCCTCTTCTCTGATTAAAGCGGTGAGTCCTATTCCAACAAGGAACTTGATTAGTTGACACGATTTCAGTGGTTGAATTTCTTCTGGGGATACATTGTGCATTCCAAAGAACGTCCTCCTGCGAGCAAGAAGCACCGCAGTTCGTTAGTAGGTGTATTGGTGTCTCCTCTGCCTCTTTGCAGAATCTGCATGTGCTGTCTTAGATGATTCCAATCTGCTTTAACTGCCAATTTAGCTTTCAGTGTCCTGTTAAGAATCATGTTAGAAGTTGCAGTTTTTCCTGCTTCCTTTGAAACATTCTGTAATTTCTTTCTTTCTAAAATACGTTAGAAGATTCTTGGGTTGATTGTTCAATGAGTAAATTACATTGTTCCTTCATTTCCTTGTGTCTTTCTCTCTGAGGTACTCATTGATAGTGTGGGTTCCTATTCTACAGAACGACTTGGGTCATACCAGCAGCATAGCACCCCCTTTCCTTACAAGGGTGTCCGCTTTCTCGGTGGCTTCTACTCCCATGTGTCCTGGGACCCAGCAGATGCTAACTTTGTTCTGCGTACCTAATAAGTTTAATTTGGTTTTGCAGTTCAACATCGTTTTGGAACTAATGATATTTGAGCTTACTGCTTTGATAGCTCCTTGGCCATCTGGCATGAAAGCTACGTTCTTGTTTTTGTACCCATTAGTCAAATTGAATTGAGTAAATCTCTCGATTACATGGACTTCAGCTTGGAAGATATTTTTAGGGATGGATCCCTAACCTTTTGGAAGATAATGGTGTGTTTTCCCATGGGTATTTGGTTCCAGGACGGAAACTCCTACCCATGCAACTCTTGTGCTCTAGTGTGTGTACCAAAAGATCTAGCCATTCTTAAAGGTGTTTTTTTCTCGTTCCCATTCTTTTTTGGTACTTAGGTTTATTTGGAAGTTTTAAATTCAAACATCCTGTTCATGTCGTTTCTTGGAGCCATGGTCCTTCATTACTTTGTTGCTGTCTCTGCATTTTAGTTTTAGTCTCATTGGAGGCTTCTATTTAATGATACCAATAATAGTTTTATGTGCTGTCCTTATTACTATGTGATGTAGGGGAATTAATCTCAGTTTCAGTTTAGTGCCTGTCGTTTTAGTGTTTGTGCAGACTCCAGGTTAGTCTTGAGTCTAGATGGAATCCACGGTTTGTTTTTGGCATTGTTGATGAATACGGTATGAGAAGTTTTTCTTCGAAGGGTGAATGATAATTGAGGCTTTTGCTTTCATCGAGCTTTATACGGCACGGTTTCGTGTTCGTCTAGAACATTGATTTCATCGGCAAAGGATGCAAGTATGATAGAGGGAGAAGTTGGTAAAAGGATCAGTCCTAGTACGCCGCCCTGAGGCACTCCCGCTCCCAGAACATAACGGTCGGGGCCGGCTATTGTTTTGTACGGACTCTTATTTTCAAAAATAAAGTTATGCTGAGTAGCTCGTATCGTGAAGTTTCTCATGACATTTTTTACACTTTAAATTTTAAATTATAATAATCTCTTTATATTAATAAGTAGAGTAAATTGTATAATTATACTAATGATATGTAAATTTTTAATTATGAGCAATATTTTTGTGACATTCTTTCTTCCTATAAACTGTTGATAGTTGTAAATTTTTCTTATTCTTAATTTATTCTTTTCTTCTGTTAGATAACATCTTTTTTATCATGTTTTTAATTAGTTATAATTTAATTCAACATTTATTTAACTTAAAGAGATGAAGATGAAAATTTGAAAGCTCGAACAAGTGCCTAGTTTAAAAACCGCTGTTCACGGGTGATAAAAAGAGAACGACTCACACTTTCAGCTACCGGTCTTTTTCAATTCCCGCAGATCGAAAGGGAACGGTATTTATTATAAATGGGGGGGGGGGAATAAGACGAGCTTTAAGTTGTAGAAAGGGCTATAGATCCGTGTGAAACCCAGGGACCACGACCGTTAACTAATTTTGAATTCACGCCGGGTTCCATCCTCACGGGGCTGGACAAGGGCCGGTGGAAAGGCAAGCCGGGCTAGCGCACTTGCCAAGCTGAATTTCCAGAGGTTTACGACGAGTGTGCCTGTCAGGGGTCTGTTATTTACGGCGCCTCGTAAGGCCGTGGGGACGTAGACCGTACACATGCACAAAGAATACGCGTACGCGCCCGGTTCACCTCTCGACGGCCCTTTTCCTTCACCTCATTACCTCCCGTCAACGTTATTTCATCCGTAAACAATGTTTACGGTGTCGTATTAGTGCCTCGTTTTTCGAGAACTCTAACAGCCGAAAGCACGTACCAATATCAACCTCTATGCTACCATCTAACACAACTAATAAATTCTTCCAATGAATCCTACTAGATTTTAATCTAAAAAAAAGCATAAAAATTACGCCAGGATCAATTAGACAGATTACGGTTTTATGTGGTTCGCAATGGTTGTGGGCTACGACATCGGAATAACTTGAAATTCTTAATATTCGATGTTACAATTAATTCAGAAATAAAAAGTTAATCAATTAAAAACGTCAAGCTGTTTAATTAAATAACATCATTTCTTTCTCTTTAATTTAAAAATAGATTTTGCTATTAATTTCTCATTTTAACGTCTTACGTTATGATCGACTTCTTAAGTTAAATTAGCTGTTAAAATTCGTTGATCACTTCTTGATTGTATTTATGAATTAATATATCTAAATATGGTTAATTTTTAACTACTGCAAAAATGAAAAAAACAAATATGTAATAAAGGAGGTCTAGGGTAGGTCCTTCCCGAGTCACACACTCACCCAAGAGTACTTGATATTCCTCGAGGCAAGTTAAGACACAACTCCTTCATTTCACGCTAATAAATTCATTCATTCTAATAAATTAACAGAAACACAAAACCTGATACGAACTTAAAAGTCAGGTCACATTCTCCTCCCAGAGTACTCGATATTTCTCGTAGCGGGTTAGAATAGCCTTTCCTTTCACGCTAATAAATTACATTTATTCCAATTTAGTATCACAAATACAACACCTTGTACAAACACAGAAGTGTGATTATTCTTTCACCCCTGAGTATTCAACATTTCTCGAGGCCGAGCCTAACCCACTCCCCTCTCGCTAATAACTTACTTTCCTCTCCTGACGAGTCTCTTTACTTTTACACCCAGGAAAAATGTCCATATTTTGGAATCGTAAAATTTTGTTAGTTGGGCGTAGCTGAACTTCATTCTCGCTAATAACGTACTTTCACCTTCCAGAATCACACACTCAAATCCCGATTACTCTATTCCTCAAGGCCGAGATGACCCCTTCATGTCACGCTAATAAATTCGTTCACTCCAGTAAATTATCATAAACACAACACATGCGGTTTACCAGCAATATTTTTTCCGGTAATTACAAAAAACAAATACCCCTCCTCAATTTGTAAATAAATAATTATTTATGTCGTATGCGATCTAGTGAATGTTACTTGTATAGTTTTACATTTAGATAAAATAGTTTTATACATTCTACGTTAATGACAGGTTTCATTAACGGATTCTAATTAATTCATTATTGTTCTGAGATTCTTGTTTTTAATTACCTCCTTGGAATGCTCTAAGACACCATGCTATTGCTGTAAAAATTATAGATAAATTCACTGTTCGTTCAGAAATTCTAGAATTAAACTGTTTTTCTGTTAGTTTTGCTGGATTTATATTTTTAAAAAATATGTCTTGTATGTTTAAAACTATTTGATTAGATCATAAAGTTGATTTGCTTAGTTATTAGGTCAATAATAATTTATGCTTTTTTAAAAATAATTTTGGTTGGTAATTAGCTCTATTCAATTTTTTGTCCTTTTAATTTTCTGCCTAATATTTGAATTAGAATCCTTGTCAATGTACTTTTAATTTTTTTGCAAGTTCCTCAATATTTTCAGGGCCGTTCGGTCTCTCCTGCAATAAAAATGCTTTATCTCCACTGGCTTTTCATAATTGTCCAAATCAAACTTAATTATTTTGTTCCGTCATCCGCCTACGAAATCTGCCTCTGTCAGCCTCCTTTTAGAATTTTAAAATACAACCTATAATTTGATACGCAAGGCCGGAGTGACATGCTAATGGACGATGAAGCAATGGATGATAATATATTGGAAAGATCCTGCTATTCGAATTCACGTGTATATATATTTTTAAAAATAAATTTAAAATTTAATTAACAAAATTGGGCCTAGTTTCCGCAAAGTTTGGTTAATTTCTCAACATCTTCAACGACGACGCAAAGCGCATTGACCTCTTGAACATCATAAATTGGGCAAAATTCGTTTGTTAACTTTTTTTTTTTAAATCAAGTATTACTTATTTTTGATCCTCAAAAATTTTAAATTTTTTTAATTAAAATTAAGTATACCTTATGTTAAATTTCATTCTTCTCCATAAACCAACCAAATCTGTCAATCTTCCTCCGCAGTTTCCATCTGGGCTCACGCCATTTTATCGCATTGTAAACATCATTTGATCCTCGTTTGATCTGAAGCAGTTAAGTTCCTTAACATGGCTCAATGAGTTCGATGGGTTTGGTTCCTAATTCGAAAATCATACATGACCGTTACTTTCTCCATCATAACCTTGGCGTCCCACAAGGGAGCATTATTAGACCACTCCTTTACATAATATACTACTGGTATTCCTTCCTTTAATTGTTGACTGGTAAATGAGTCACTTATATTGAACGTACACCGCAGTTGATTCTATTGATCACCGTCGCGTTACTACTCAGTTCATCCCTGGTTTTGACCTTCGTTAGCAGCAGAAGGCATCCTACCCCAGCGTAAACTAGAGAATCATAAAATGGTACGTTTACTTAAGAGTTACGTACTACACAAGAAGTTACTCAAATGCGAGTAATTAATGACTAGTGAGCCACTTGTAAACTGACCTGGAAACGGTGTATTGATGTCTGATGCGACACTAATCCAAGACACCGAAGTTGCTCAGTTTCAAGTGATTTTCAAGATGAAACAAATTGAGCACTACTGATATTTTTTTTTTCAGAGTGATTCATCACTCAGGAAAGTGAGTTCTTTTGATCGACTAATTGTGTTTCTTAGTTCCTTTACGCTGAAGCCTTTCGTTGGTTAGGGGTTTTTGCGACCTGAGGTGGCAGCTGAATGACAGCCTAACCAGGACCAGCCATAATATCGTACCTGTCTGAGCTATTCAAAAGAAACTAATTTGTGACTAGCGAATGCGTCACTTGTAGCGTAGCTGAACTGGACAGTTTAATACACGCGGACTAATGGTAACTAGACTACCGAGTGACTGTTGCTCAGTTTTGGGTGAATATACATATTCTCTTTCTGAATACTCGAAGAAAGATTGGGTGGGGGCGCCAAAATTGTTACAGCTTCCTTACTGCAGCTGCACGTACGTTGGCGGTAGCTCAGTGGAGAAGGGGGGGACGTGTTTAAGGGAGAGACAAGTGATGGTGGGTGAGAAGGTGAAAGTTTATATACAGGTGTTATGTTGAGCGCCACGGTATTTTTGGGGAAGGATAAATACCGATACCAGGGGATAAAAGGAAAAGAAGAGTTGGACAATAGGACGAAGGGAAAGAGGGTGGGTAGCGATACAGCGCTTCTGGTTTTCGTCTTCCTAATAATGCTTCCAACCAGGATGATGGGAGCCAAATAATGAAGTCTTCCTGCTTCTATCCGAGTTACTTCATTAAGATAAGCAAGATGCCTTAAAGTAATACCTTACTTAGGCCTTAAAACTACGATAAAAAAAATGAATCTTAATTATAACTATTCTATTTTCAAGTACAAACAAATCCTTCTCAAATAAAAGCCATCAAAGGCCAGAACTTATACTTAACGCCACTAGTCCGGGATTATCAGGCCTCGTAAGAAGTCGGAGATGTGTCCACTCCCGAGATTATTCCACACTTGCCGAGATCAGCCAGTTCCTCTTCCTAGGACCTCTTCGAACTCACGACGAGGTTCACAAACCGCACACGCATACACTTAAAAAAAAAAAAAACAACAACAATATTCTTTTCGTCGCGGAGACACCTCTTCCTCGGAACGTCTATCCCCAACT
>CM077113.1:15366066-15379082 GCA_039619505.1 Cimex hemipterus
CTCTCTCTCTCTCTCTCTCTCTCTCTCTCTCTCTCTCTCTCTCTCTCCGGATCCCCCTATTTTCATCTATCTATGTGTTTATCTCTCTATCTATATGGTCAAAGTCAAATTCTGAAGAATTCTGTACTACCTGTGTCGAAAAATCTATCTAGTTATCAGTATCTGTTTTGTTCTTTTGATATTATTATCCTATATTATGTTATTTCCTATTAGCTTTGTTGCTTTTCTACCATTCAAATTCACATCTTAATCTCTATCATCTTATTTATCTAATCTTTGTCTGCTGTGTGTTTCTCTGTATGAAGTTTTCCTTTGTTTATTCTTTTCATATTATCATTCTAAATTGTATGTTTTACCTTTTTGGTTTGGTTAGTTCACATCGCCATACATTTCAACCTGGCTAAGGGTTTTATTTATCTAACCTTGTCTGCTTTCTGGCTTATTTCTATTTTTTATAACTTTCTCATTAGTTATTTATATTTTGTTTTATATTTCTTATTGGTTTTATTGGATTACTACATTCTGACTAGGGTTTTGTTTTCCTGGTCCTTGTCTGCTGTGTGTTCCTCTTCCTAATTTAAGAGAAAACCTTTTCTTTGCTTACCATTGCTCACTCACCCTTTATTTCACTGACTTACTCACTCACACCTCTGTTACTAGCTCACTCGGTGACTTACTTTTTCATTGACCCAGCCATTCGCTAGCTCGCTTACCATGTCACTCACCCTCTAATTCACTCACACGCTCACTCATACCTTTCACTAGCTCATTCTCTCACTCGGGGTCTCGCTTATTTTTTCATTGATTTACTCGCTCACTCACTGGGGGGGGGTCTTACTTTTTCATTGATGCATTCATTCACCAGCTCGCTTACCATCTCACTCACTCTCTAAATCACTCACTTTTTCATGCGCACCTCTTCTAGCTCATTCATTCACCTACTCGCTGTCTTAATTTTTTATTGTCTCACGCACACACTAGCTCGCTTACTATCTCACTCACCCTTTAATTCACTCACATTTTTATTTACTCGCTCCCTCGGTGTCTTATTTTCTCACCATCTCACGCACCGTCTAACTAACTCATTCACTATCTTACTCACACATTTCTCATTCACACACTAACTCACTTGTTTGTTTCCCAATCTCATTCATTCACTTTTTTACTTACTAACTCACATTGTCATTCGCTCAGTCAACATGTCCCTCTCACTCTCTCGCTGTCTTACTCTCTTTCTTACTCACTAAATCCGTTTTTCTCATTCACACACTCACTCGCTCACTCACCCTCTAATTCACTCACGCACTACTCGTTCACTATCTTAGTTAATCACATTTTTACACACACACGCACTTTATCATTGACACATTCTTTGTTATTCTCACTCCCTCTCTCGCCATCTCACTCATTCATTTTTTTCTATTCACTCGCTGTCTAGATAACTCACATTCTAATTCACTCAGTCACTCTCTTTCTCACTCACTGATTCACTTTCTCACAGACTCTCACTCTCTCTTACTCTCTTTCATTCACCCTCTCCCTCTCAAACTCACTTCTTCATATTTACACTATCTTTGTATTATCTTTATCGATCTATTTAATTAAAATTTAATAACAACAGTTAAAAAGTCCACAGTCGACACAAATTTATTGAATAAGATAGTAGGTGGATGTTGGACATAAAGATATCAACATAACATAATTGTTGAATGTAAGCAGATGTTATACCATTTTATAGGTGGGTTTTCGTTTTATGTGAGTGGCATTTTGAACAGAAACAAGCCGGCAAGTTGGCAAACCTGTATATCAGCTTTTTTGATTGACATTGAAATAATAAATGCTTCTCTTTTTTTTTTTTTTTTTTTAATATAACCAGTGTCATTTTATAGATGTAAGTTATGTAGAAGGTTTGTCTTATGTTTACATCATTATTTACATATTTGTTGACTTGTTTATTACACTCGTCCCACCTTGGGGCATTTCTTCCCACATTTTTTTGAACGCCTGTAGAATCTAACCTAGTGGAAAGTTTGGGATTAATTGTTAATTTTTTTTGCAAGGTTGAAGGTGTGTATACTAAATTTTTTGTAATAAAAATGATAATGGTCAAACCTGTTGAGGTTTAATTATCAAGGATAATACAATGAACTGTTAAATTATTGTTTTTTTGTAATAATTAAGTAAATAGTTTTCAACAGTACTGTCAGATTCCAATCTAATTTGAATATTACAATTCAACAGGCAAAAAATATACATATATTCTTAAGTACCGACTACTTTACCAGATAAGTTTATTGCTTTATTATAATTTGCAGGCCGTTCCTTAAGTGCATTTAAAATTCAAATGATCCATATATTTAATATTCGAATTAAACGATCGATGTTATTTGAGCTTGGATGGTGGTTTGTTCTTCCGACTGGTAAAATGATCGATAATGCTATAAAATTATTTAAACCAAGTTCGTTTTGCAAATTAGCATAAGTGTTGGCAACATCAATAACAATCTTTACTCATTTGCTTTCACTTTTTATATGCATATCATTAAACGGAAGATTACGAGGTTTATTTCGATCAATTTTTAACCTAGGCATTTTTCTTCTGTTCTCATATTTTCTTTCAGCCTGTCATAAAGTGTATTTCATATATAAATCTAAGGTGTTATTATTTCTTTTTAATCGAAGTCGGCGTTTAATTTTTTTTTCAGTTTTGATCTATGGCGTTTTTGTGCGGCAAAACGTGTAATTTCTACGTATTAAATTCTTGGGTAACAAATTACACGATCGCTTACTTAAAATGTTCCGGCGCCTCGTTTCGCCCTGGAGCCGTCTTGGGCTTTGAATATTCTGGTTACGCGCTAAAACACCTCACAAACTTAAAATGCCAACTGGTACAAAACGACGTTTCCCAACGTCTTTTTTTTCCCCCGAACAAGATTTTAAATCTCCATTTCCATCAAATCCCAACCACCTGGCGCTCAAATACCATAAATTTAAATGAAATTTCGACACCTAGATTTTTTGTCTTCAGTTTTGTCATTGAAGTCAGCTCACTATTAAGCAACTAAAACCCATTTCGCCATCAAGTAACAAAATTTTTTTATTAGTTGTGCACACGTACATTTAAGAGATTTATGAAGAAAATCTCCGGAACATATCTACATTATCATCTTGTGTTGTGAGCCCTCGCCCAAAAATGGAGCCAGGGTATAGTACAATAAGCTGAACAGCTGAAGTGTTCAGGAGGGAACTCTTCCAGTCCCTGGGGACCATTGTATCCATCCATCCAATATCATCTTCGAATGCGAAGCAACAATGGAGGTTCAACCTAACGTATGAAAAAGACTCAGAGAACCACATTGCAGCAATAACAGCCAATGACTTGATACTCCTGAGAAAAAGGATCGAGTCTATTGACTAAACCAAGGAACTAGGAAGGTACAATAAACCAGAAGGCCGCAGTTCCTGGGGTACACAAACCCCGCCTCCTGGTATCCTTTCCCACCATACCATACCAATACCATACCTGCCTCCACTCCATGTAGTATACAGGATCCATCTGCATAACATAAGTCCATTGTCTTCATTTCGTGGTTTTTACTCTTCTAAACTGTTTTTATTTTTATTTTTACCAAGAAGAATTTGTCGAAAAATAATTTTGTAGGCATTTTGTTTATTTTTATTCTTGTTTCAAATTGTACCTTAGTTAAGGCTTTATTTAATTTTGTCATGAATTTTAGCTTAGAAAAGTTGATCGTGTGGAACTTGTAAGTTTCGCAAGGTCAAAATTTTGGCTTTCGACTCCTGCCTCCACTCCATGTAGTATACAGATATCCATCTGTATAACGTAAGTCCATTTTCTTAATTTGGGGTTTTTTCACTCTTCTAAACTGTTTTTATTTTTATCTAGAAGTATTTGTCGACAATTTTTTAAATTTTTTTTTCAGGCATTGTTGTAGGCATTTCGTTTATTTTTATTCCAGTTTCGGATTTTACGGCGGTTCTCTCTTAGGTAAGGCTTTGTTTAATATTGGAAAAGTTGATTGCGTTGGACCTGTAGGTTTCGCTTGGCCACAATTTTAGCCTTTTACTCTCTTGTCTCCACTCCGTGTAGCAAACAGGATCCATCTGTCGTACGTCCTTTTCATTAATTTTGTCGTATTTCTACGCCTACCCCCATATTTTGTATTATTTGTCCATGTGTTGCTTTAAGGCGTGCTTTTGATCTAGTGTGTTATTTCCGTATCCTTTTTTTTTAAAGAATGTGCTTTTAGATTATCTACATACATAGATACCTGATAGATTGTTGATTTATGTTTGTTTTTGTATTACTTTGTTTTTATGTTATGTTGAAAGGTTATATATTTTTGTGCCTTCTTTTCCTACTAATTTTACTACAAAATCCTTGGCCATGTCCTATCTGATCGATGTGTAACGAGCAAACCAATTGTATGTTCCTGCTCTTATATTCTTTACCTTTACACCATAATTCATTGTTTAACATAATATATTGTTAACTTACCGTGTAAATAAAAACATGTTCTCATAAAAAAAAACCTTGTTTTGCTTTGCTCGTAACGCAATAATGTTGTGGCTACGTGTTTTAATCCGCTGTAAAACTTGTAGGCCGTGTCAGCCGACGGTTCGCTCACAAGGGATCGACTTATCCTCCAGTTTTGTCTTTATGGCTTTATTTTTTGGGGGCGAGGGAGTTTGGAATGCTTGTAACAAAAGTGATATCAGTTGTAATGAGGAAGGAGGGGGCATCAACAGCCATATAAATAGCCGGCCTCCGAGAGATGGACAGTTTAGATAGGCGCTCGCTCCAACACAAACTTGTCTTTATCCTATCATTTCACACAAACCCACCATTATAAATTCAGTCGGCATAAAAGAAGAAAAAAAAAAGAATGGAAAAAAAATGTCGGGCCATCAACTCAGGTGGAGAGGTAGAAACGGTTTTTGAAATTAGTATATTTCGGAGAGGCTTCCAGCCGAAATATATACTTAGTTCCTTTTCGTACGGCCATTTATTTTTGAGCATGGGTTGAGTGGCAACAATTACACTATCAAGTCGATGCTTCTCTTAGTGTCGGTGCATGACCGTATCGCTTAAGCTCGCCAAAATGTAAGGTCATGACGTCGTATGATTAATTTTTAAACAGGTTGAAAAATGGATGATTTTTTATCCTTCCTACATCCTTTTCTGGCCAGATGCTTCTTTCTACAAAACCAAAAGATTTTGTGTAATTTTAAAATTATTATTACGATAACATAAAAAATGATAATACTAGATGAAAAGGAAAGACTGTGAAATTACCCGATGAATCTGATAAAGCTTTTCTACCACCACTTCTTTTAGAACAGAAAAGACGTCTGAGGAGGGTCATGGGTTCGAATCCCGCTCGTGACATTGGCTTTTTTACCTCATCTTAGCACTTTAATTAATTGAACTAAACACAATATTCACGGCGGTTGACGAAATCCCTTCTTGAGGAAATATTTCGAATTTATTTCATCTCTAATTGTAATTCCATTTTGAAAACTTATTTCCGAACAACACCAATAACACATAAATTAACCCCCCCCTTGGAGAATTTGTGAAAGGTGGAGCGCCAGAAGTGAAAAGGCGACAGATGGCCAAGCAATTTGGAATTAGTGTGTCCCTGGAAAAAAAAAAACCTATGTAAGAATTTAAATTTGAAAAAATATCTTAAATCTTAAAAGGTTTCATTTTTATTCATATTCGTTGAAAACCTGCTTTATTTGAAGTCAAAATTTCCGAGTCAGCCCATTTTACCAGGTTGATCAAAATTTTTTTATTAGATAATTTTTTTTAACTGTTCAACAAATCTACTTCTCATCATAAATTATAACAAACAGACAACCAAGAAAAACAAACTAAAAAAACGTTAAATAAATATTACCACATTTTTTATTTGTGGGATCTGTAGATTTCAATATGTCAAATTTTGGGCCTTTGATTCCTGCCTCCACTTCATTTTTCTTTTTTGATCCATTTTTTCATTCTGGCCAACATCTCTCGTTATTTTTAAAAAAGAGTTTTTTTTATGACACTTTTGTAACTATATTTATCGTTTTTAGGATCTTTTTTTTTAGAAAGCAGGCTTTATTTCATTTTGGCATAAAAATCTGTTTTCAACACGGGTAATTTGTCATGGATCTCCTGAAAAAAGAACTTTTGGGATTTTGATTTCGCTATGTGAAAATTTGGGTTTTTGACACTCCTGCCCCTATTTTATTTCTCAATTTGTAGCCATTTCGTTTAACGTTTTAGTTTTTAGGATTTCGCAGCGGCTTAATTACAGATCGGGTTTTATTTTATCGCAAAACCCTGCTTGCAGCACAAATTTTGGCATGGATCTCATAGAAAATGTGGGATCTAGAGGATTAGGTCATAATTTGGACTTTTGGCTCCTGCCACCACTTCTTTTTTTTTTTTTTTTTTTTTTTTTTTTTTTTTTTTTTTTTTTTTTTTGTTTGCTTCATATGAATACCATGGTGAAACATCCACATCCTTTATTAGTTTTAGGTCGTTTATTCTTACTATTATTTCTTTTATGTAAAAGGGACGGTCAATTTTTTTTTCATTCCTGTTGCCATTTCATTTAATGTTTTACTTTTTAGTATTTTTGTATTGGTTTTCTCACAGGCTTTATTTTATTTTGTCGTATTTATATTTACAGCACAGTTATTTTGCATGGATCGCCTGGAAAAAAAATGTTATGGCATCTAGAGCCAATAGCAATTAGGTCAAAATTTGGGCTTTTGCCTCCACTTGATTTTTCTTTCCTTTTTTTTATCCATTTGTATACAATTATGACGCCCCTTTGTCAGTTTTATGTTTTTTTTTATTCTTGTTGGAATCGCTTGTTTTTGAATCTCTTATTTTTTTGTGAAATGGCCAGTCAGGGTTTTTTTCATTCTTGACCCATTTCGTTTAATTTTTTACTTTTTAGTAGTTTTGTACTGGCTTTCTCACAGGTTAGGCTTTATTTTATTTTGCCATAAAAACCTATTTTCAGCGCAAAGTTATTTTGCTAGGATCGTCTGGAAAAATGTTCTGGCATCAAGAGGGTTCATTAGAACAAAATTTGGGCTTTTCACTCCTGCCTCTAGTTCATTTTTCTTTTTTTATCCATTTGTACACAGTTATTACGCCACTTTGTTAGTTTTATGGGTTTTTAAATTCTTGTTGAAATCTCTTATTTTTGAATCTCTAATTGTATTTTGTATGTGAAAGGGCCAGTCAGGGTTTTTTCATTCTTGACTCATTTCCTTTAATTTTTTCTTTGTAGGCTTTATTTTATTTTGTCATAAAAACTTGTTTGAAGTCCAGACTTATTTTGCATGGATGTCCTGGGAATATTTTGTGGAATATAGAATTTTCAATAGGTCAAAATTTGGGCCTTTGACTCCTGCCTGTACTTTTTCTTTTTGGATCCATTTGTGCATTAGCAGTTTTCGGTTTTTTAAATTATTTTTGCCCTCTCTTGTTATTTTTTATGTGAAAGGGCCAGGAAATTTTGTTTCATTCTTGTTGTCATTTCGTTCAAGTTTACTTTTTAGGTTTTCGTGGTGGCGTTTTCACAGGCCAGGCTTTATTTTAACATAAAACCCTGTTTGCAGCACACATTTAACACGGGTCACCTGCAAAAATAGAGTGGGACGTATTATGTAGGTTTTAGGCTAGGTCAAAGTTTGAATTTTCGACTCCTGCCTCTACTTAATTTATGATTTTGGATCCATTTCTGCATTCATGACGTACCTTTTTTTTATTTATTTTTAGAGGGTTTTTCTCTGGCTTCTCCTGTTGTTTTTGTTTTCCCTATGAAATTTTCGGAACCCCTCCCAAAAAAACATTCCAGTTGAGATGCATTCGAATAACAAATTATCGAGGTCTGGAAAGAATTCGTTAAAAGAGGAGCGTGCCAAGTGAAATTAAATCTTCCAGGAGTCAGAGCAATTTGTCCTTATCCTGTCTGTAAAACTTGAAGAAAAAAAAAACCGGAAATATTTCAATTTAAAAAGAAAATTACAATTGAATCGCATCGGTTTTTAATAGAAGCGAGTGAATATTTTAAATTAAAAATGATATTGAAAAAATGGTAATTTTTGTGTTTTCTCTCTTAAGATTTTCACTTTAAGAATATAAATAACTTTAAGAAATAGCTGAATTATGGTGAACCTAATTATTAGAGTCTGTTGAAGAGTTAAGTGGAAAGAAAATTACAAATTTTTTAAAAAGAAAATTGTATCAATATCAGATAGAAGTGAATTTAAAAAAAATATAAAAAAACAAAGCCACTGGTCCCTATGGGTTTAAATAATTTCTCGTCCAAGATCAGGACGACAATAACCACGAATATGATAATTTGTTTATATTTTGACAAAATATAGGCAAGTCCTGTCTGTTTTTGACGTTTTACGTTCAATTTGTATTTCTGACGGGTTGAGAATATTGTTTGAGCTTTGTTTTTTTTTCAAAGTTATTCACCTTAACATGGCGTTATTATCGGAATTATGTATTTTGTTATATTCCCTCCGCATTGGGTGTTAAATCGGCTTCTAGGAAGCGAGGTGGACATTTGTTAGGCGAATAAAATCTATTCGAGCCTATAAACGGGATGATAAAGTGTCCACTGGTGGGTGTGGATGTTTCTAGGAAATTCGATAAAACTTCGTCTCGCACCGTTCCGCTGTAAATCGGAACAGATGGGAATTTTTCGAACTTTTAATGGCTGTTGTGACTTGTCAAGGGCAGCCCTACGTCGATAACTTACAAATTATTACCTGGGATAAATTCAAAAACAAGATCATATAACTTAATTAAAATTAAATTTTAAAAACCTTACTTGGGTGTTAAATTTAAAAATATACTTAGAAATGCAAAAGTCCTATCAATAAGTACGGATCATTTTTAACCAAAACCTTTGGTATAATTTATTAAATTTCATATAGGTGCTTATACCAAATGTTATTGTTCAATTTAAACTCCCATTCAATTATTACCTCATTCCAACATCTTATCAGCACGATAGGTACTATCGGTACATCCTTCACACAATCCACTATGCAGAACTGGGTGTTCCGCAAGGCCACAGTTTTGGTCCCATGCTTTTTTCACTATACAATACAGACTTCCTCTATCTTTTCAGCACACTGATGCTTAGAAAGTTCACCTCTACTGTGGTATAAAATAATTGTAAATCCATGAAAAAACCTTTGCTCTCAGCCGTATAATCTATTCTTCAATGTACTGCTACAACTAAGGTCCTCTTCGATCTGAATTTTACTTGACAAATGGGTTATTTGAGCCACCACACTTGTCTCAAAAGAATAAAATTGAAGGTATGACACTTACATCCTTTTAACGAAACCAGGACCAGTAGTTTCATTCAAAAAGCACCAGGACCATGTTTCCTTTTTGGAAGAATAATTCAATAAATGGAGGATCAGACTTAATGAAATTAAATCCCAGAAAATAAAGCTTCACACTCAGCCGTATCACCACTCCTCCGTACTAATACAACTTTATTCTCCTTTTTGAGACTTGACCTATCAATCCAAATACAGTACTCGTCAGCAAACCCAGACCCAGGGGAATTTTGAGAACTCTCCAGGACCATATCTGCTGTTTGGGAGGCTGGTTCAAGAAATGGGTGATCAAGCTAAACAAAATCAAATCCTACCAAATAACCCTCACTCTTGGCCATATGACCTATTCTCCTACTACTCTTACAAAAACTAACATCTCAGGACTTTGTGTAGTTAAATTTAAAGCTTTCATTCGTTTATTCTCCTTTCAAGTACGAATCGGCACACTCGTCTTCCAAACTTTGCAGAAGCGGGTGTTCAACAAGGCGGCCTCCTTGGTCCCATTCCATATTCATTATATGATGATGATGATATTTCAGGGTGTTGTATACTGCGCCCTTTAAGAGCTATTGTATCCCCCGTTCTCTGCCTAGAGCCTAGAACACATCGGTGGGTCCTATTTGATCAAGGAACTTGATTAATAGGCCCAGTTTTATTGGTTGAAGTTCTTCTATGGTCACATTGTACATCCCAAAACACTTCCTCCTACGGGCTAATTCCGCAGTTTGTTAGCAGATGTGTTGGTGTCTCTTCTGCTTCTTTGCAGAATCTGCATGTGCCATCCTGGATTATTCCAATTTTCTTTAGATGCCCATTTAATCTACAGTGTCCAGTTAGGAATCCTGTATATTCATTATATACAGCAAACATTCTTTTTAATCATGATACAGTTACTCAAATTTTTACACAAAACCGACATTTCAGCCTGAACCAAGAAGTGTCCTTTATAAAATTCCAGGGCCGTCTCTCCTTTTGGAAGAATGGTTCAATACATGAAAATGATGAAACGAAACCAGTTCATAATCTTCAGTTTACACTTTTATTTGTTAGAGTTAAAATTTCTGTTTATTTATTACCTCTTCCTAACATCCGTCATATCATAACTCGTTCTGTAGGTATTTTCAATTAAGACCAACTACGCTCAAGCGGTTGTTCCGCAAGGTCGCATCCTTGGTCCTAGTCTGTTTACAGGAAACATTACAAACCTATCAATATGTACGATTTTAGCAAACCCAGACCTAAGAGTGACCTTGAGAAACATCCAGGTCAATCTTTCCACTTTGGAAGAAAGGTTAAATCAATGAAGGATCAAGCTTAACAAAACCAAATCCAAACAAATAACCTCTCCTCCGATCTACTACGACCGTGATTTTTATCTTGAGACTTGACATCATCAGAAAACTTGTAATCACCAGACTTGACGCAAAGTAATATAATTTTACAGCCAACCTTTCAGCCAACCCAGAGCCAGGCTTTATCTTGAGGCACATCTAGGTCTCTTGTTTGGAAGAATGGTTCAAAACAGCAGAAAACAGACTCATCAAAACCAAATCCCAGCTAATAATGATCATTCTTAGCCATATCACATCTACAATTCACTCCTTCTTGGGACATTGTTGAAAATATTACTTGCAACCCCACACCTCAGCAGATCCTAGTAAAAAGCCTTCACCTTGAGACATTTCTCCTTCTATCTACTACCATACTGTTCCTACCCCTCCTTGGGACTTGACATCTACGGGAAGACTTGCTTTAAATCACCAGATTGACTCAAATAATATGACGTAGGATTCATCTAAAGTTCCCCATCCTCCAAAGAATCCAGTGACTCCAGTTCAAAACCCATCGGTCGTTATTTTACGTTCAACTTTATTATCCAGGTCTAAAAATCTCATTCGTCCTCGAAACCGCAAGAACTCGATTTAGACGCCTCCATAAAACCCTTGAAACTGGAGTGTAATTAATGACTGGTCCATTCCTACAATCTCATAATGTAAATATTCAAATAAATAGATAAAATTTAAAATATGTGCATGTAAGAATCTTAGTTCTTTTGTCATGATAAACTAGATGAACGTATGAATGTATAATCATTCCTTATATGTCTATACGGATAAAGGTAGTTGATAATAACCTGAACAAAATATATCTCAAAATCAAAAAAGCTGTTCAGACTTTATAATGAGCCCAACGGTGGCCCGATTGAATTCCGAGGGTTTTTTTTTGTTTTTCATCATTCTCCATTGTATCGTTGGCACTCGGGAGCAAACAAGTTAACAAACAAAAATGGGCCCGGGTGTCATAAAACTTGTAAATAAAACGAGACGATTGGGCTTAGTAGGTGTGTCAACGGTAATCGGATGGTTTTCGCCTTTCTTTTAAATTGAAGGACTTGAGTTGATTGATATACAACATGGAAGGGTGAATTTTTATCCTAACGGTCATGACCTTCGGCCGAAGCGTTTCCAGCCAATTATTGTCGCCACACTCTTCCAAACGGACCCATTTACAGTTGTTTACCCCGGTTGTAATTATCCTCCCAATGAAATGGAAACACGATGTGGAGCCGTACATTCTTGGCGTTGACCTCCGTTTTCCCCGGTTACAGGACATCATATAAATATTTATTGTCTCGTATTTACCTCCTGATGAGGTGGACCGAAGCCAACTTTCCATATGCCATGCAACCGACGGTTACCATATAGACGATATCTGTAATCTTATCCTTGATCGGCATTTAACCTAAACCCACCTAGTTCGTGTATAATTGTCGAAGCATTCCATCTAAGATTTCTGGATCCCCTTGGATGTTATTACGTAATGCAATACTATATTATTAATACGCAATAATATTTTTCCCAAGTCAAATAATAACACAGACGAATAATCAACAATCGACAATCATCGATAACCATCATAGCATAAGAAATTATGATAAAAATTGAGTACAAATTACATACCACAAGAGTGGATTTTTTACGACTTACCATAAAACCGACATTCATCTGTATGTTAATAAACGTTTCGGCATTGAACCCAAAAAAATAAAAAAACAATAACCAGAGTAATTATCGTTAAGTGATGTACTTTGAAACTTCCAACATATGACGTTAAATAAAAAAAAAAAAAAAAAAAAAAAAAAAAAAAAAAAAAAAAAAAAAAAACGCGCTCCCAACTAGTTTCCATGAATATTGTCACTCAGAAATCTAAAGAAATGCAATATATCACTGTCACGAAATGTACTTTCGTCTTTTATATAAATCCGAATATAAATTGAACCGTCTCATCGGTACATAAATTCAGTAAACGAGGGAAGGGTGTGTGAGAAAATAAATTAGAAGGGAGAAAGGCATCTCTACTTTCGGTTGTCCTTTACGATTAACCTGTCGTAACATTGAAATCCAAGGGTATTTTAAGTACTTCTAAACATACAGTCCCGAAACAATTATGTTTTACGTAATTTGTTAATTCAGCGGACAACCTATGTATTGGAAATTTATAGAGGCCTGTTCAAATTGTTGAAAATCGTTCTGTGCGTATTGATTTGTTTATCAACCGTCGTACACAAAGCTGTCTCTCTCTCTCTCTCTCTCTCTCTCTCTCTCTCTCTCTCTCTCTCT
>CM077113.1:15413885-15436196 GCA_039619505.1 Cimex hemipterus
TCTCTCTCTCTCTCTCTCTCTCTCTCTCTCTCTCTCTCTCTCTCTTTGTTTTTTATCTATCTATCAATTTATCTACCTATCTCTATCTTACCACCCTCTTTCTTTTTCTGTTTCTAGTCTATCTCTTTTACTTTCTCTCTATCTATACCTGCATTAATTTTGAGCCTGTTAACATCAAAATGTCTCTGTCTATTTCCAAGGTTATTTCCCTTTCTATGGCAGTCAGTCTCATTATATCTCTATGCTTAGTTATATTTTCGTTGTATGATATACGTTTTTGCTAAACATTTATGTTATATTTGGCCAGCCGTGAGGTGTTGATTGTGTCAGGGGAAGAGGTGAGCAGTCAGGAAATACTTTGTACGTTGGCTTAATGCAAGACTTATTTTATTGTGGGCGGCTTCACGCTGCGCATACTTAGCACCCAGGAAGCGGCCGTCCTTCAGAAGGCTTCTGCCTCCGGACGTGAGGGATGCCCGGTCTTAAGCCGAGACGAAGTTGGCCAGTATGTCGCACTCCGATCCTATTGTCTAACGATCGTAATTCACCACCACAAAGACAGGGACGTTTCCTTTCCGGCCAGCCTTGACCTGAAAAGTACGTGTTTGGCGTCACAAAATAAAATCAAATTAAATGCGGCTGTCTCGTAAAATCTGCTGTCACTGCGTGCTTACCTCAGACGGCGAAGATTGCTGTTGAAAACTGCTCCTTGCTTAATAATTCCACGAACATTCTTTAATAAATTCAACCAGATTCATTTTAGATTTTTGGTTTTTTACTTTGTAAATTATTCTAGTTCAGTAGCGTCTTGCCCTTTACATTTGATTATGACCAATGTATTCTAAATTTTTTAAACTAAACGGTATGCTGTATCTACTGATGAGAAGTAGTGTGCACCAGGCATCATTGCAAACCACCAAACACGGACACCATTACGCGAACAGTGACATTCCACTTCCAACTCTGACCCTTCCATTCAATAGGACAAACTGCAAAATCCCAAAACACCTTCACCCTCTGACGATGACGGCCACTAACTCACCCCTCATTCCACCGAAAACGTCAGCTTGGGTTGTATTTATATAAGGAACAGACGTAAATACCGTCACACAGCTTAAAAGAACAGCTCACTGCCATCTCTTGTCATAACCATTGAAAAATCCATATGTAATATACACTAACCATTCTTGAATGATTCCTGACGGGGGTTTAACTAAAGTTGAACTGAGTTTCGATCGTATGACATCTTCCTCAACATAAAGTCCTTCCTGGCTTATAGGTACATTAGAATATGGGCCTGATCTTTTCATTCTCCTCAGGGAAGAGTCCTCGGTGTCTTAAGACATTGAATATATACTGATGACACCTCAATCCTAGTTCACCCATAAATTCCAAATTCAAAAATCTAACTGAACACTACGAAATCCCAGTACAGCACCTTCAACCTTTGTCGCGTCACTCTACCTGTTACCTCCTATCTTTCTACAGCGCATTGTCATCCGCTACCTCGGATCTTACACAAATGATTAACCTCGAATCAACTTACGCAGGTAAAAAACATAACATAAAATATTATAAACAAAACATCTAAACTGTCCCTATGGTGGACTACCTTTCAATCTCTATCCAATCAGAGACAAGGACAGCTTAGTGCTAACTCTTCGTAAAAACCCATCTATAATAAATACTCTCTGGATGTTAGAGTCACCAATTTTCACTTTCATGTTGCGAACATCATCGAATCTTTGCTTGTGAAGAAAGTATGCTGCTCTGGCATCTTCCACACCGTCAAGCTCACCATGGCTTGCAGCTAATTTTGTGACAAGTGAATCTGCAATGCCCTATTCTCAATCTTTAACTCTCTCCTGCTTTTCTTATAATCATAAAGATCTCCCTTGGACACCGACACTGACTGATTTCGAACGTCTAAAAATCTTGCAATATCTTGACCTGCTGAGCAACGGCCATATTGGGTCCTAGAAACCCAAAAAAATGGTGTTAATTCATTTCATCGCGCTCGATTTGCCCCAGGGCGAATCGGCATTTAATGAAAATCGAAAAAATTTAAATCGGGGTCGAAACCGTTCAAAGGCGATATTAAACCTGGCCCGAATTGAAATGTCGACATAATAAATTAACGATCTGAACTGTAACAGTTAGAGAAGGCCGGCTGCAATTACTTCGACAACGGCTAGTAAAAGTGAATTCTGTTTTTATTTCGTCACAGCGAAAAAGTAAGTTAATCTAAGAAAAGAAGCTTTGCCAGAAACTTTGTTTTTAAATCGACCTGGTTTGTTTTCCTGGGTAGCATGTGAATGTACTATAGTATTACGATTACCTAAGTCTGCCATTAAATACATAATTACTAATGATTTAAGATTATCTTTTTTAATATAATCAGAAACAACTCCAAACTGTTTTTTTGGTTTTGTAATAATTTGATAGTAACACTTTTGGTTATAACCTTATGGTCTTCCTGTTTGTCGAAAAGGTTGATCGCGTTGACCTGCCTTTGCCCATCCTCATCCTCGAGGATTATTAGTCGATAACACCGTCTAAAATATTTTTTTTCAAAATGATGGTTACTGAATTACCGATGGTTTACCTGAAACGACAAACTCAGGGTAATTTAGGAATATGTAACTACAGGTCCATCATCTCGCATGCCTTAACATTACGTCTTATAATTCTCTTGAACAATGTTTAACATTGTGTAGGCACCATCGCATGTAACCGTAGTCAGAATATACTGCGGATATCTCAACAATGATGACAGCGTCTTTCTTCTACCTCCGGCCCCGGCATACATATACAACGGCAGGCACTACCTCGCAGAGGGTGATAGGTATGCTAGGTCTAGATTTGAAATCTTTGAAAGAGAGGACATCGCCAAATCACTCCCCGAGGTAAAATGGTTCAAAATCTTGGAGTTTGTGAACAGTTCCAAGAGGTTTATTCAGGACACGTGAGCCAGCCAAATCCCTGACCTTTCAAGAATAGGGGACGAGTCTACCCAGGCATTTAACCCCTCGGGTCTTTGTCGCCCACCCTGCATACACCTTCATCCCTTGTCAAATTATAACTCCTAATTTCTCCTAATTTTCACCCCGTACTAAGCTTCCAACCGGACCATCCTCAACATCAATCTTCCTTTTATAAAAGATATTACAAGATCCAGTTATACCAAAACTTCCCATTAACCTTCAATCCCACTCTAATCCTTACGGTTTGGAGCGTTTTGATTTTGCTTGTCTTATTGAGAAAGGAGTGAATAGTCGCAAAAGTTGGGTATACTTGCCAAATGTGTTACAAAAACCGCAATACTAGGTGGACTCGAATTGTATCTGTAATCGCTGGAATATACTGATTGCTCAACTGTTTTACATTGTTCCACATTGAATATAAAGATTTTGATTTTCTTTCGCGTGCTACGTCCATTGTAATTTAAAATTCGCATCCGCCCCAGTTTACAAACCAAGTCCGTCATCTCTTGTTGGCAATTTTTATGAATAGTTGCGTTAATCCTTTTCAAAATGGCCCCGTTGAAATAACGTAAAACGGCCCAAGGGGCTAAAAAAGGCATCTTGCGACATGATATCAAATGATTGATCGAAGTGCCAACGATATCTTGGCATTTACGATCGAAAACAGACTATCGGCCTCGATTCGATCGAGCTATTGTCTCACACGTCCAGGCATGGAGTAATGTTATTCAAATCCCGTCCGACGGAATAACAAACAAGTCTTCATTCCCGACCGTTTTTATGAATTCATAAACGCCCCCGCGGTTCGTAAAAATAACTCAATTTCGTAAAATTTGATCCAAGATTAAACCGGTATAAGACCACTTTATTGGGTCTGTCACTCGCGGTCGCATTATTCAAACAACTCGTGCCATCTTCAGCGAGGACTTTCAACAAAGCGAGTGAAGACAGATCAACCTATGGGATTGAAAGTTACATAATCAAATAGGAAAGAAAGATGGTAACTACTGTCTTTTGATCGGTAAGGTTATAGTCAGACGACAAGATGTCAGGGTTATAAGCAGGGTGAAACACCACTCAACCCATACACGATATAAAAAGCCAATTAATGAAAGTACCAAGGAGCAACATTATATAAAAAATCAATTATCATGAGAGAGTTTAAAAATTTAAGGAAACATCACATATGATCTGATTTTCAGGTATACAAGTTTTCACTCGATAACGAACTTAATTTTGCATACACGAAATACAAAGTCAGTTCATAAATTTAAATCATGGAGGAAAATTTGGCCAGTCGCAGTTTTTCTTCCGGAGATCATATTTTGGTCCTTAAACAAATATGCTTTAAGTCTTAAAATCAGTAATAATGCAGAATTTATAAATTTATAAAATTCTACTTATAAAACGGTTTGTAATATTTAGGTAGCACATCCTTGTTGTTTGTGTAAGGGTTTTTAACCATGTTATGACGTCTTTCAGCGTCCGTTCAATTATGGTATCGCTTAAAACCGAAAATTAAGGGAAAAGAGCACTTAAGCGCACCGTTTTAGAAAAGCTTCGTCGCGGTTTAAGTACTCTTAAAAGTAGATATCAAGTCTCGAGGGATGAAAGTCGTTTTTGAAGAGTGATAAATATATGCGGCTCACGTCTATCCTGCCGCCACCTACTAAAACCCGGTGACATAAAAATCAAGCCGTAAAAATCCGTCGTCTCCATTATAAATACTACGAAATAAAGTTCATAAAACTTTTAAAATCTTATCCTTCACTTCTGACAGGAATCTATAAAAAAACACGTTTTTATTACAATAAGTTATCAATAGAAAGTGATTTAGATGGAATATCGAAAATATAAAAATTGCTATGGGGTGTACTGATGTAAATGTAAATACTGATGTAAATACTGATGACAGAAGATCTGCACTGTTTTTTGTGATCATTGAGAAATCCAAGTTTACGAATTGAATGATATTGTACAATGTCTTTGGATTTTCAAAGATGGTGTAAAAGTTGCAAATGTAACCTGTACAGGTGCTCAGAGGTTATGTACATTTATACAACTTCTTCATATCTTTACTGACGCATTCGCAAAATCAAAGGCACTAAGGCTATAAGAAGGGAGAGGCAGTCGCCAAACTAATACAAAACTCAAAGCGAAATCTTTCCAAACTAAGTATTATTTACATCTGACGACCTAATTGTACTGTTCCATTTGAATAATACCTGACAAAAATTGCTGGTTTTACTCTGACGGACAATAATAGTTTTAAGTTATAGAAACCTCCGTGACTCCTTCAAAGTGAAAAAGGTGGAGAGAAGGTGTAGTTGACGATAGATGATGTCTTTTTTTCCTTTTTTTTACGAGGGTTCGCAACAGCATAGGTTATATAAACCCTCAGGGTGCCGGTGTTTTTGTAAAAAAAGCCCATGTCGAGTTCGAATGCAGGGCAGCTGGATTCGAACCTGGGACCTTTACCTTACAGTGATGAGAGCCGTGTCAAAGACTAAACCTTGCATTCACCGACGCCCCCTGATGATGCCTTTAAATACAATTCTTTAAGTTGGGATTCTGCGAGCTTGTGCCAAAGTGGACGATCAAACATTTTTTGTGGTCTCTCCAAGTGTGAAAGGGCTGATTAGAATCCGTAAGTTGGCAAATTTGTGCTAATTTGTGTGAAAACCGGCGATCCAAAATCGTAAGTCGCTTCCAGGCTGAGACGGCTGATTACAATCCCTAAGGGCAAAGTATGAGCGTATGGACGTTCGAAATCGTCTGGCTTTATGATGAAGTTGTGCGAATATGGTCGATCGAAATAGTACGTAGTTGCTTCGGTCTGAGAGGGCTGATTATATTCCTCCAATTGGAAAAATAAGTGCGAGATTTCTTCTTAACCTGGGTATGGTATGGTGAAAAAAGGATACTTGGATGCGGGGTTTGCGCTCCCCAGGCAGTGGAGCCTTTCGGCTTATTGTACCTTCCTAGTTCCTTAGTTCAGTGCAATATTCTTAACCTGGGAAAGTTGTGCCAAAATGGACTGTCAAAAATAGTACCTAGTTGCTTCCATTCCGGGAGGGATGATCACATTACTGATTGAAAATATAACAAAATATTCATTTTAAACAAATCGTTCAGGATAGTATGATAGTAACTGCTCAGTGGAGCACGAAAACAAAAACGATCGTGATATTTCAACCAGGCATGATTGGAAAAATGAGCCATTCGATAAAACCGTAAAGATGAATAATTTGGTTAACAGTTTAATAAGGGGTGAGCGCCGAAAGTTATTGTCGCTTTTGTGTCGCTCGCAGGGCATAAATAAGCACGGTTGAAAGATCGAAAGCAACGGCCAGGATTTATTTGGGTCGGAGGCAGTTTAATGATAACTCTTTACTATCGTATATCAGGTGGAAGTAGTCTTCACAAACTTTGTTTATAGCCGCTGACGGGCGGGGAAAAAAATTAGAAAGAGGCAGAGCCCGAAAAGAAGTCGAGTTTAACGGCGATCGGTCGAAAGTTTTGAGGATGATTAGGGCGTTCCCATCCAACGGACCACAACCGAAAACGACCATTTTAACATCGCCTGTTACTGTTATGATACAAACACTTTTTCTTTAAAAAAAACAAAGCACCACATCAAAGTAATAAATTCAAGCTGAAACGATAAGATAATTCACTGTGATTCAGAAAATCCAAAGCTTATTATACAGTGCCCTTTGAACAGACGTCAATTCTTCAGCTAGTTATTCTACATTGGAACCTGAAGACTATTTTCTTGAATAATCCGAGCCTGGCATAATTTATTTTCAGATGCAAAAAAATGTTCAAGAAATAAACGATATCAAGCTTAGTATTCTTCAAAATGTGTACATGATGAACATTTAATTTTTTTGCCCTTTTTGTTTTTTTCTCATGTTCAACTTTGCACTAGAAACTCTTTTTCTTTTTTTTTTACAAAAATTCAACTCTGTCAAATTTACATTAGACAATTGGATTACTAATTGATATGTGGCGTTGGCTAAATTTTCCTTTCGTCCCTTTAGATTATATATTTATATTATGTGTAAAAAATTCAAGTACAAAATTGGACATGAGAAAAAAGCAAATGCTCAAAAAAATTAAACGTTCATAATGTCCACCTTTTTGAAGAATACTTACCCCCCCTGACATTGTTTGTTGAAGCTTTTTTATCTAAAAATAAATTGTATCGGGCTCGGATTATTCAAGAAAATAGACTTCAGGTTGTAATGAAGAATCGCTTGCATAATTTACGTTTGTTCTCGGGACATCCTGTGTATAAACTCAAGGAACGAAAGGAAAATTTGGCCAAAGCCACATATTAATTAGTAATCAAACGGTTAACTGTATGTAAGAAAAAAAGCTTCAAAAAATTAAATGTTTATAACGTCCACATTTTGAAGAATACTAAGCTTGACATCGTTTATTTCGTGGATGTTTTTTTTGCATTTAAAAATAAATTATGTCAGGCTCGGATTATTCAAGAAAATAGACTTCAGGTATATATCTATATTGGAACCTGATGTCCATTTTCTTGAGTATTACGAGTCCGACATAATTTATTTTTAGAAGAAAAAAAACCCTTCGAGAAATAAACCATGTCTGTTAGTACCCTTCAAAATGACGAATATTTAATTTTTTTTGTAGATTTGTTCTTATGTCTAATTTTGTTCTAGCAACTTTTCTTCTGTTTTTTTTTTTTTTTTTTTTTTTTTTTTTTTTTTTTTTTTTTTTTTTTGTTTGTTTTACTAAAATTCAACTCTGACAAATTTACAAACAGTTTGATTACTAGTTGGTATCAGGCCTTAGCCAAATTTTCCTTCCGTTGCTTAAGCATTTAAACACGGTATCCCAAGAACAAACGCAAATTCAGCAATTGTTTATTGACCAAAGTCTGATTTACAATTTTATTCCAGGATGGAAGTTTTAATATCAATGACTACAATTATTTTACTAATAACAAATACGTCAAATAAACAATATGATCCCTAATTCAGATCAGGTGTTGCCCAAGTTTCCTTCAAAAGTTTCAACTTACAAACTAAACGGAATTTATTTTTATGTTAATTGTACGTTTTCCTTTCAGGTTTAATGTTTTTATATACAGATACTTCAGATCTGATGCTTAATTTTATTCTATCCAGTTACTTCAATCTCGACCAAACTTTTTCCCTAAAGCCCACCATATATCAGGAAATGGTGGACTTACGGTAAATTTAATTACACGGATGGAAAGAGCTTAAAATTTTTTTTTTACCATTTGAAAAAGTCCTTCATAAAAGCAAATGGTTAAAACGTCGGGTATATTAATCCATGCTTATAAGTGCATTTTTCTGCTTCTTTGCTCTCAGATTCAATTTTATAATAAAAAGGTCTTTTTTCTTTACCTTTATTATATTTTAGTAGAAGTTTTAAAATCTTAATGACTAATTTTTTTAACAGTTTTATAACCTAAAAAGCAAATGTTTAACAATTATACGTTGATTTGACTATGATGGTGAAGGAAAAGTCCCCTTAAAAAATAAGGTACTCATTAGTAAAAGTAATTTTTATTAAGGGCCATATCAAGAAGAAAAAGAATAGAAAATATAGGGTACAATATATGGTACAAAAACTTTTTTTTTTTAAATTAAATCCTTTTGGAAGAATGGAAGCCCGACGGATTTTGAACTTTAATTTATTTTATTTGGAAAATTTTTATTTGTACTAAAGTTCAGTTTATAAATATTACATTTTTTTAAATAAAATTTTATATTAATATTATAACTTCAGCATCTAGTTCTGAGTAGGTCCTGTGCTCCCCTGTATTTTGTAAGTCAATGGCCAGCTTCGCGTTATTAATCAACCACCATAGCCTTGCCACGATTACTTTGTGTAGGATATTGCTTGCGGCTTTTCCTGTCCTAGGTGGATGAATCTGCACCTGCATAGACCTTCACAAAAACATAAAATTTGCCCTGCGGTCTCCTCCTCTTCCTGGCAGTATCTGTACAGTGTTTCTTCCGGTTCATGTGCTGTCTTAGGTTGGACAGGACAGGAGTCAAAACAAAGTCCCGATTCGGTTAGGGTTGCCTTCCAGTAATTATTTTGTAAGATTTGCGGATGGTCATTCTATGAATTTCTTCGCGTATATCTGCGGTATTGGTCCCATCAGGTTTTGAATTCATTAATGATCAATTTTAAAATGTATCCAATTTGTGCAAAGCAAAAAAGTACGGTAGAAGATTTTAAACTTTAATTTTTTTTTCTCTACTTTTTGGTGCGATTTCCTTTTGGCTGGATGGTTTTAAACGTAGCAGTAGTGATAAGTGGATTTCTTCCTTTTTTTAAATTTATGGTTTGCACGTTTTTTAAATCAATCCGGTTCAGACAGGAAATCGATAGTTCGTTTAAGGTATTCATGTTAATTAAACCTTTCAGTGTATTTTATTTCTATGTTAACGTTGCATATTTCAAACTGGATTCCAGATGGATGTCGAGGGTGAAATTCTCCGCATTTACCAGTAAAGGTTCACAGTAAATCCTTCTAGGAGAAAATGTCCCGGCTAGGTTAAAGTGAGCAATGATTACTATGTAAATTCTTTCTATCTCCTTCCTTAAAAGACTAAAAGTGAATGGTTAATTGGCGGGCAGGCCGGGAAGGAGGAGCGGGTCCGTTTGAGCCGGAGGTGATCGTTCTGGAAATTCGTCAGTCACGGAAACACTCGAGGGTTCGCAATAAATAACCTCACCAAGTTTCAAAAGTTTAAGGTGAAACGGTTATGAGGTTATTTTGCCACCGGTCTGACAATTTTCGCTATACCAACCAAAAATCAAAAGAAATAGAGAGCCTTCATCATTGCATCACTACAATGAAAGATTAACACTTTATCAACAAATACAGCTGAAAACTTCATGGTCGACATTCAGCCATCAAGAGGGGTGGAACACCCAAACTTTCGACCTGATCCTCCTGCCGCCACAATGAGAAATATTTGAGCGCTGTTCTTATCCCTTATCTCGGCTCATTCTTATTTCCCTTGGAGAGCAGATTCTCTGAGGATAGCACTCCAGCGACTCATGCCTATTTTCCTTGGAGAGCAGATTCTTTGAGGATAACATTCCAGCCTTCTCTGCCCGGCGCGAGACCGTAGTCGTGCCAACAGTGCTGCCGCGGTCAACGAACCGTGATCGTTGAATTACTTGTTGATATTTTACAGTTTTCATGGCCTTACATGAATGGCTGTTACCCGTTATCTCGACTCATTATTATTTCCTTTGGAGAGCAGATTCTTTGAGGACTCCAGCCTTCTCTTTTATCTCAGAATCTGTATCTTATGCTCAAGTTTTGATTTAAGGAGTTAGAAGAATAAAATCACTAAGTTGGATGATTTTATGGATCGAGGAGGTTCAATCTGAGTGTGAACTGTGATACCTCAATTGGAAGGAGTAGATAGATCCTTTGAGGTCGATTCACGCACACCAGTAACGTCACAGTGCAGTTACCGGCATCTTGTCTACCGGCGCCACACCGTGATCGTGCCAACAGTGCTGCCGCCGTCACCGGACCGTGATTTTCGGATTTCTTGTTGACGATCATTCTATTCTTTTCACATCTGTACATGAATGACGATAAATTCGTTGAGTTTGAGCGAAAAAATCCTGTATTTGACCAGACAAATTCAAAATATATGGACTCGTTTTTAGATTTATTTATTTATTTATTTACAACTGAACTTTAAATATTCAACAAGCAAAAATATTGAAATTGTTATTATATTATGTGAACACAACACAAGGTTGTATGCATGGACAGATAAATGGGCATGTTAGGCATAAACGGCGTCCCTCCAGTGGTGGGAGCCTTTGGTTCAGCACCTTGGCAACTATACTTTGCCAAGGTTAGGCAACTAAGTTGTCGCGTGGCCAACTTCGCTTCAGGTTCTCTAACAATCAAGCCTAAACATGGTGACTTCTGATCACATACCTATCTAACCCCCCCCCATAACAAAAATCCTGCGTATCCTGCGTACGCCTTTGAATCTGATAAATAAAAGACAACTGACGAGAGAAATAATAAATCGTGGTGGCGAATTTAACCAGACTTCAGTTTTTCGTCTGGAAGGTAAGCTATAAATATTTCCCGACGCGAATTTTCGTGTCCAGGGCCGACGGCCCCCGGTTTCGGTGTGGGGGCCAGTCTCTGGAAAATGGACGATCGTATTTCAAAAAACAACTTAATGCGTTTCTTGTTTCAAGTTGACAACTGTGAGCCCCGGCGGGAGATTAATGTCCACCGTCAGAAACAGGATCCTCGGGTCATTGTGAGAAACTATTCTCTGAGTATGACAGACTCAACGCAGAACGCTATTCATCTAGTACAAAACCACGGTTAATCAACTCTCCAGCTATTTTTAGACAGTTTAGCTTTTTTTAAATTAAAGTTTTAAGACCTTTGCACAACAAACTATAACAATTCAATTTTCACCTTAAACTTTTCTTATGTTATATCAACAATAGGGTTTTAATTTTTTAAGGTGCAGTGAATTTTCTGTTTTACCTTAAGCCTATTTTTTAAGTGCCAAATACAATTATTAAAAATTTTAATTAGTAAAAAAAACATTTTGATTACTGATTTATCAGGGTTATCAAAAGGTTTCAGCAAAGAGTTTTTTTCATAGGGTCCCGTGAATCAATACTTCAGTAGGTTATTCTACGTATCAAATTGGACTAAAAAGGCCCTGTTGTCAAAAGCCTGATTGTCGAGTGTACTGAGGTATTTCACTGTTCAGGCTTTTCAGGTCTTTCACTTCAACCTTTCACATCTACATTCCATACAATCCAAAATGTTGATACCACTGACGATTAGATTTCGCCGATAGAAAGAACATTCATAGACGGAATTGAGTTTTTTAATTTAAATTTTTGGAGTAGAGAAAGGGTCGGCTCATTAGACAGAAGAAGGTCTGCAAGAACATAGTCTTGGGATAAAAAAAAACTCTTTCATCAGAGAAAGGACCGAAAAAAGATAAAAGGATGAGCACAGTGAATTTATGTTGAACAACCTCACCAACACAGGCAAACTGCTATTTACTGAACAATCTACAAGACATATTCAATGATCTGCAGATTATGAATTGATAAGGAAGCGACAGCCCAGTATTATTATCACGGAATGGAGATAATCTGGGATACAAAGAAAACTCAAAGAAAGGGATTGTAGCATCAACAATGACCAAGCACACCATAGAAGAAGGATCGAATCGATTGCACAGAACTAAGGAACTAGGAAAGTACAATAAACCAGAAATGTGCAGTGGTTGTGGAACAAACACCTCCCCCCCCTTCATAGTATATTTCACCATCATCAATTTTACCTTAACCAACAAAATAAAAAAATCACTCAGAAGATAAATTTTTCCGAATTTCTATGTCCATGTTTTAAGTTTAAGATTTTGTTGTGCAAATATTGATACATTTGGCAACCCTTTCTAATGAGGTATAAGCAGAAGTACTTAATTTCTCAATAGTTAATTAATATAAGCGAACAAACAAGATATTACAAAACTGAACACTGAAAAAACTATTCCAAATATTAACTTAAATTTTCAAAATCTCTGATACTTCTTTTTCTTCCAAAAAGTAAACATTCATTTTTTTAATGTTCAACTTTGTATCAAACAGTCTTTGGCCCTACTTATAAACTTTAAACATGTGTATCTGATATGCCCAAGGGAACAATATCATTCATCACCATAATTAAACGAATATTACAAATAATTAAGGTGTTTAGTTGAGATGAAAAAAGTCAGTGTCATGAGCGGGATTCGAACTTACGACCTTTGGCTTGATACGCCGCTGCTCTAAACGCTTGGGCTACCGTGACCTCGATCCACTCGGACACTAACTTCTCATCTCAACCCTACCTTTTGAATTTTCCCTCCTTTTTGCCATTTTTCAAATTCATGTAATCGGGTTAACTAAATTACAGTTACACACTAATTACAACAACTAAAAACCTTAATTAATTGTAATATATTAATTGGTCAAGCGTACCATGAAATTAGTGAACGTAATGCAATAAAGTGAAATATTATTTAGAAATCGTGAGATGCGGTCTGGTGTGATTTGGGTTTCAAAAAAACATTTTCTTTATCGTACCAACGTTTCGGCCTTTATTGAGATCATCTTCAGGACTCAAAGTGTTTTTCTGTGTAAATGTGCCATTCTTGCGTGATGTTGAGAGTGCCCAGTTGTCAGAGTTGGGTTCATCACGAAGGCGATTTGAGTATTTGATTTTTCGGAAGATTTTCGTTTTTCCCAATGTTACAATTTAAACATAATTCTCTTCTCGTAGATTTTTCAACGCTCTTTCCATCAGTACAGTTACGTTTGCTGTCGATTTATCATTTTATTAGATACTGGAGACTTTATGGAGTTGTGAAGATTAAAGTGGCCTAAAAAAATAAAATATCTCGAATGTTATTGAGAATTTTTAAAAACAAGACCTTTTTAGTCCAATTTTGTAGGATTCGCTTGTGAAATATTAGCGTCTGTTTTCGGGACACCCTGTATATAAGCTCAAAAACAGGAGGAATATTTCGCCCAATATCAATCAGTAATGAACATTTTTACTGCAAATTTGAAAATTTTGAATTGTAGCCATAAAGATATCAAAACTACCATAAAAATAACCAAAGTAATAAAAGTAAACAGAAAACTTGGTGTACTTCAATTTGCTGTAATTAACATTTTATGAGATAGTGGAAAAATTGTGGAATAAAGTTGTAAAGTATTAAAATAACTTGAAGGTGCAATATTGGAGATTTTGGACAAAACGTACTTTTTAGTCCAATTTCACTTGAAGGATTAGATCCTTAAATATTGAAGTCTATTCACGGGGCTAAAATGAAATATTAAACATCGAAATAAAATCCATTTTATTATAAAAAATTAGTGTCACGAGCGGCATCACGATAGCTCAAGTGGTAGAGCAGTGGCGTATTGAGCTGAAGGTCGTGGGTTCGAAGCTCATGACGCTGACTTTTGACTCAACAAATACCTTACTTAAAGGATAATTAATTTAAAAAAATTAAAATTATAATTAACGAAATAAATCTATTTTGGTGTTTTTTTCAACGACGAAATATTCGGTGTTAGGCCTATAAAGCAAACGCCTACTTCTATTGTATACAGAGACCTTTTAATTAAATACCGAGATATAACGATACAAACTTGAATAAATTTAAACGATCCGTCTAATCATAGGGACGTTACAAATAGACTAATTAAACCCCTTGCATTATGTTAATATTGAAATAATACTGGCCGAATATTGTTTATTCCGTTGGCATACGCTACCTTTCAATTGTTCAAGACCATTATAAATATTTATTAAGTGTTGAATTGAAAATTTGACTTATCTCGAATCTCCCAGGGCTGGGATATAATTGGGCAATACATAATCAACAATCGATTTAGAAATTATCAATATAAGATTACTGCGTAAAGTATTTTATTATTATTACTATTCATTTTTAAGGGCGTTGTAACGCCTTAATATTTAATCATCATTTTGTACAATAATTAGTTAGAAATCGTGAGATGCGATCTGGTGTGATGAAAGTTTCAGAAAAAGATTTTCTTTATCGTACCGACGTTTCGTTCTTTATTGAAATCATCTTCAGGGCTCTAAGTGTTTGTCTTTTGTGTAATTGTGCCATTCTTACACGTTGCGTTGAGAGTGCGCATCATTTTGTACAATTTTTCTGCTTTGGTTTCTATTTGTATTGTCCATTTTTTATGCGATTTGTTCCATTTTCCCTCTTTTCCTCACAGACGCCTTTTCTTCTCTATTTAGCATAAAAATGATGTAATAAAAATACATACTTTATTGCATCTGATATCTGTACTATCATCTTGATCATCTGTACAGGTTATATTCGCAACTTTTATACAAACAATGAAAGCCCAACTTTTTTGTACATATTCTAAAATTCCTGACTTCTCGGTTTACTCAATCATCGTAAAAAGTATGTTATGTATGACCTTCTGTCATCACTGATACCCCCGTCAGTCGTAATATTAATAAATAATCGTCGTAAATACACTGTACAATTTTTCTGCTTTGGTTGTTGCTATGTTTATTTTCTCTTTTTATGTGATTTGTTCATTTTTCTTTCTTCTCTTTCTCACGGACGCCATTTTTTCTCCATTTAACATAAACATTCTCCAATAAAAATATATACTTTATCGCAAAAAAGTTATAAAAATTACATAACAAATAATATAAATTTCATAACCTCTGAGCATCTGTACAGGTTACATTCGCAACTTTTATACAAACAATAAAATCCAAGGAAATTTTTGGTACCATATTCTAAAATTCATGACTTCTCGGTTTACTCATTCATGGCAAAAAGTATATGTATGACCTTCTGTCATCAATGATACCCCAGTCAGTGGTAATATTAATAAATAATCGTCGTAAATACATTGTACAATTTTTCTGCTTTGGTTGTTGCTATGTTTATTTTCTCTTTTTATGAGATTTGTTCATTTTTCTTTCTTCTCTTTCTCACGGACGCCATTTTTTCTCCATTTAACATAAACATTCTCCAATAAAAATATATACTTTATCGCAAAAAAGTTATAAAAATTACATAACAAATTATATAAATTACATAACCTCTGAGCATCTGTACAGGTTACATTCGCAACTTTTATACAAACAATAAAATCCAAGGAAATTTTTGGTACCATATTCTAAAATTCGTGACTTCTCGGTTTACTCATTCATGGCAAAAAGTATATGTATGACCTTATGTCATCTATGATACCCCAGTCAGTGGTAATATTAATAAATAATCGTCGTAAACATTCGTACTATTTTTCTACTTTGGTTGCTATTTTCTCTAGTCCCTTTTTTTTAACGGAATCGTTTCATTTTTCCTTCTTATTCATTTTTTCTCCATTTAACATAAAAATTCTGTAATAATAATATATACTTGTTTGCAAAAAAAGGAATAAAGATGACATAATATGTAATTTAAAAAAATGTAATCTTTGAGCCTCTGTACAGGTTACATTCGAAACTTTTATACAAACAATGAAAGTCCAAGAACTTTTTTGAACCGTATTCTAAAATTTTGACTTCTCGGTTTCTTCATCCATCGTAAAAAGTATGTTTGTATGAACATCTGTGATCAATGATGCCCTAGTCAATGGTAATACTAATAAATAATTGTCGTAAATATTTCGTACTATTTTTCAGTTTTGGTGGCTATTTTTATTGTTTTTTTAATGTAATTTGTTAAATTTTTCCCATCGTTACCATTTTTTTTTTTTTGTTCATTTAATGTATAAATTCGGTAATAACAATAAGTACTTTACTGCGAAAAGTTTAAAAAAATTGCATAATATATGATATAAATACTTCACACTACATATTATATATACATACTTTATAGTATGTATTATGTAATTTTATAACTTTTTTGCAATAAAGTATATTTTTATTACAGAATTTTTGGGTTAAATGGATAATCCTTACATCTCTCGTTATATTAATTAGAAGGTCTCTGTAAATAAATGAAGCAGGCGTGTGCTTTGTAGGCCTAACACCGAGGATTTCGTCATGGAAGAAAAAACTAAATAGATTTATTTTTATGTTAATTTTAACTTTTATTTTTATGTTTAATATTTCATTATAGCTCCTTGACTAGACTTCAACGGGGGGGGTGTCGGTGGCCGCAAGGTTTCGTCCTTAACACGGCGCTCATCACTGAAAGTAAAGGTCCCGGGTTCGAATCCAGCGGCCCTGCATTCGAACCCAACATACTTACAAATGGGATTTTTTTTTTTCAAAAATACCGGCACCCTGAGGGTTTATATGACCTCTGCTGTTGCACACCTTCGTAAAAAAATAAAAATTTAAAAAATAAATAAATAGAGTTCAATATTTAAGAATCTAATCGTACATGTGAAATTGGACTAATAAGTCCTCATTGTTCAAAATCTCAATTGCATTGGAGATACTTCACCTTTAATTTATTTTAATATTTTACAACTTTATTTCATTATTTTCCGAGTATCTCATAAAACGTTAAATTTACAGCAAATTGTTACATCGGAAAAACAAAAATCTTTCAAAAAATCAAATGCTCGAAATGTCTCCCTTTGTGAAGAACACAAGTCTGACAGTTGACTTTTTGAACCATGTTTTAAAATTCAGGACTTCTCGGTGTCCTCATTCATCGTGAAAAGTATGTGTTGTATGACCACCTGTCATCCCCTGTCAGTCGTAATATTAATAAATAATCGTCCTAAATGTTTTGCCAGCTTTGGTTTTTCCTTTGTTTATTACCTCTTTTTTTATATGTTTTGTTTCATTTTTCCCTCTTTTTCTCACTGACGCCATTTTTTCTCCATTGCAAAAACATTATATAATATATAATTTAAAGTAAGTTTTTAGAATGAGAGTCTGTTTTTGTTGCATTTGAGATGTAGAAGCACCATACGAAATTTGACGTAAGAGTAGCGAACCACCCTGTATAATTTTGTATTTGTTACAGTTATAAAAAGCATTAAGTAAAGTCATAAATGTTAAACAGTCAACGTTTCGATATCATTATTTTTTCTGATCGTGTTCTCCCAATATTTTATGCATGCTTTTATTCAAATCGTTCTTTCCAAGATGGCCGGCCCGATATGTTTAATCGTACGTGGGCATTCCGTCTCCGGCCGGTGTTGACACGGACAGTACAAACTAATTTGATCATATTTAATAAACAAATAGTGTCGATTGTTTCCTTCTCGTCGTACACGGGACATTGAAGGAGTATAATTAATTTCGGAATTAACGACCACGAGGGCGGGAGGAACAATGGACCTTTTAATTACTTGTTTATGTGTATTATTAATTGATTGCTTCGGAATACGAAATTAGACGGGAGGAAATATTGATTCTTGCCTGTGGAATATTAATCGTGTCTCTCTGACAATCAAACCAATACAACGTAGATTATTTCCCTTATAAGAATTTTTAAGTGTCTTTATTAAATACAGATCTAAAACACGTGTTCATAGCTGATTGATATGTCCCATGTGACTTGGCTACATGTAGAGAGAGAGTAGAACCATAAGAGAATTACAGTATGGACTTGACAGGTCCCTTGTCCAAAGTAATAATTAATAAAAACAGCCTAAATGACTTCAATTGACTAGGAATACAAGAACAAAAATATCAAATCCTTGCAAGTAACACTTTCTAAGAAAAGTGTTCAATTTTTTCCCTCAACATATATCATGAAAGGCATATCAAGGAATCTTGCCACCAGGATACAAAATTTATGTTGTCTTGGTTCAACCGGTTTGTCAAGGTTGACCTATGCTCAGCCTGTTTAACTATGTGTTCTATCTATTTTTCTTTTGCGTCGTGTGTAGGACCTGAAAATTGCGCTTCAGCATCTAAAGCTTAAGTCGGTTTTTCCAAATTTGGTTGGTTTACTTTACTAAAGAGCCTTTTGGTTTTTGTTAGGTTTTATATATCTAATCTCATTTAAGACGATCATACTTACAAATCATTTTCTCATCCTACAGAAAAAAAATCGATTGATGTATCCCGAAACATCGAACTTTTGCAATATTTAAAAATTTTCAAAAAAGCATTCCGTGGTTACATATAGAAAGCGAGTAGGACCAGCACAATAGTTCTTTAGGTCGCTTTTTTTTCAAATTTCTTAAGCCTACTTTACTGACGGTGCCTTTGGTTGAAGTTTTACATATCCAATCTCATTTAAGACTATCTTACATATTATTTTCTTATCATGGAAAAAAAAAGACAACATGCAGAACAAAGACAGAAATATATAAAATAAATTAAATGACTTAAATCGACTAGGGTTAATTGACAAAATGAGCAACCCTTGTAAATAAATTAGAAAATTATGTGAAAACAAAAACCCATCATCACTTGGTTGTTTTATGTCGATGATATGAACAAATTTTATCCTCTCTCATTTTGCACTTCATTTTGAATAGATTCTGTTTCCTTTTTTGGTCGTATTTTTTTAGATTTTTTTCAAGCAAAAATCACTTGATTGTTTAGAGTGGGAATATGAAAAATTGTCGGAATTTGTTATAACCCCAACCTAAATCGAGAAAGGCATACCAAGAAAGCCTAAAATCCTAGAATGACTACTTGACCACAGGCCCTGAAGATGATCTCGATAAAGATCGAAACGTTGGCACGATAAAGAAAATGTCTTTCTGAAACCTACATCATACCAGACCGCATCCCACGATTTCTGAATAATCTACTTGACAACTTAAAAAAAAAAAAATTTCTACTGTCTCGGTTGTACCAGTTTGTCACAATAGGCCTCTGCTCACCCTGCTAAACCTCAATTTGAATAAATTCCGGTACTTTAAATTTTTACTTTTTTAAATATGTTAATTATTAGTTGATTTCTTTTTTTTTGTCATCTAAGTAAGTATTTACCCCCTTGATTAATTCATTAATTGCCTTTTTTCCAAATTCCTTTGGTTTACTTTACTGACAGAGTATTTTTGATTGCATTTCTTTATTTTTTGAGAAAAATTGTACAGAGTACCTCAAATCTCGCTCAACTTCAGAATTGCAAATACGACCCAATACAGCCTGACACATCATTCTAAAGGTTTCTGTACTCTGAAAAAAATGGTGTACGCGGATTTTAAATTGAGGACACTTGATCGTTTGATTATCCATTTTAAAATTCCAATTTCGTTATTTCTATTAACTTTTTGAAATCGGTGTCAGTTGCGTTATAAATATAATTTACATTTAAATTAAAATGTTTAACAATTTCTAGAGTTTTTTGTGTTTTCGTGAGTTTTGGATGAAATTTTATTTTTTAATTTTTTTCAGATCCAAGTACGCGTCCTGGACAAAAACGACAGTCCTCCTTCTTTCGAAGGGATGCCGACGGAGTTCTCGGTGTCCGAAGAGCTCGGCGTGGGCGAGACGGTGGCCGAGGTGAAAGCCGCCGATCCGGACACGATCGGCCAGACGAGTTACAGCCTCATCTCAGGAGGCGAGGGGAAGCTGACCGTCTCATCATCGGGGTTGATAATCATCGCAGAACCCCTGGACAGGGAGGCGAAGGATTCCTACAGCCTCAGGGTGAGGGCGACGGACGGTGTCCAGGCATCGCACACCCTCATCGCCATACACGTGAGTACGGAAGTGCACGATTACCCGGACTATGGCCGGTCCCAACTCCCATTGGCTCCCCTTTCATCCTCATTCCCTCCTTTTCGGGCAACTCCTCCTTCTAAATACATTCTTCTTCTTTTTCTTTTTTTTGGCCTCCGAAGGAAAGATATTTATCAGATGAAACCTGTCATTTGTCATCAGTATAATATCGGCCTTGCTTCTTCACATGAGAAATTATACTTAATTTCTTTATAAAAACTACACCAATAACAAAAATTTCACGACCTCCACATTTAGCCCACATTTCTATAATAAACAAAGCAAATAATTTGATAATGTAGAAAGTTAGAAGGATCTACTCGTAGCTCTTTAACTGACTATTTTTGGGAAATTCCTTAAAAAGCAAAAAACAAGAGCGTTAAATTTCCTCTATGCGGGGCCGAGGAATTTTATGCTGTGGGGAAAAGTGGAAACAGTGTAATAGAGGGGAATGGGTTTAACCCAGGAATTCAACTTTTTTTCTTGAACAAAATTTATTTCCCAGCTTTAACATAATGAAAAAAAAACAGAAAGAAAGAAAAATGAAACAACCCACATAAAAAGAGGCAATCAACAAAGCGAACAAAGAAAACAGAAAAATTAGACAAAAATTTCACTAAACACAGAATAAAATTTAAAAACAAAAAAGAACAATACAGAAGTTGTAACCCAACTTTTACTTAATAAAAAAGCACACAAAAAATTCAGCCTAGAAATAAAAATATAAAAAAACTTACAAAAGTGATAATAAACTTAACGAATAACCAAATTACGTTGAATTTGAACACAAAAAGAAAAAAATCAATTTTAATTAATTTCTTTTAATTGATTAGGTTAAAGTTCGGTTTTACATCTTCTGTATATTTCCACTATGTTTTTAGCGGTCTAATTGACCAAGTTACTTTTCAATTAATTATTCTTTTTATGTAAAGTCTTGTTATAAAAAAGTCAGTCTCATCCCGCTCGAGACACTGACTTTTTTATTTCAACCAAGGCATTACATAAAAAGAATAATTAATTGAAAGAAGTAACTTGGTCAATTAGACCACAAAAACATAAGTTGATTAATATTTAATAAGTTAAAGAAGTATCTTCTGTACTTTTTTTATCAGTGTTTAGTGTAGGTAATTTGTCCACTTTTTTCAAATTGTTTGTTTTCTATGTTTATTGTATCATTTTTATGTGTTTCTTTACTTTTTAATTGCGTTAAAGTTGGTAAATAAATTTTGCCTAGGACAACAAATTGAACTACTAGACAAAATCCTACTTCCCCTTTTTCGAGCTGTCGATACTTTTTTCCCATTTAGCATAAAATTTCTGCATTTTGGTCCTATGTTATTTTCTTTAATTACAAAAATAAATAAAATGCACCAAAACCCATAAACAGAGACAATAAACCAACATAGAAAAACTGAACAAAATAAATACACTAAATACAGATTCTGAAATAACAAAAAAAAAGAATAACACTGAAGTTGTAAAACCCAACCTTAACTTAATAAAAAAGCACGAAAAATAAAAATTCAACTAAAAATTTAAACAAAAGACATACAAAAAGGCAAGAAAATTAACGAACAACCAAATTATGTTCTCACACGAAAAGAACAAAAATACACAATTTGAATCAATTTTCAATTACTTTGTGCTTTTTATTAGGTTAAAGTTGGGTTTTACATCTTCTGTATGGTTCTTTTTTTTATCAGTGTTTAGTGTACATATTTTGTCCTATTTTTCTTGTTCGCTATGTCTGTCTCTTTTTCAATAGCTCTCTTTGAGTCTTTCTCTGTCTTTCTCTCTGATTTATTATTTCTCTTTTCTCTTTTTCTTTGTCTCCCTCTGTTTTCCTGTTTCACATTGTCTGTCTTTAGGTGTATCTTTGACTGACTATTTTCTACGTTCTCTTTTTTCTCCATCATTTTCTCTACCATTTTCTCTACATATATGTCATTCTTTCTCGCTGCCTCTCTCTCTTTCTTTCTGTTTTACATTTTTTCATTTCTCGTTTCTCGTTTCTCTTTATCGTTATAGTCTCTCATTGTTCGTCTGCCAGTCTCTCTCTCTCTCTCTCTCTCTCTCTCTCTCTCTCTCTCTCTC
>CM077113.1:15451196-15486371 GCA_039619505.1 Cimex hemipterus
TGCTTTCTATTCGCTATGTATTGTCCATTAATTTGCGAATGGTTAATTTTGGGGATATCGGTTTTACCTTTTAGCATTGTGTATCTGCTTATTTATTTCAGTCTGAGCATAACGAAGGTCGCCGTTTTCCAATTTTTTCGTAATTCTCAAGATATAAAAATCATAAAAACCCTATTGATTGTTGTGAAAATAAATTCTTTGTCTCGTTCTTTTTTTTTTTTTTTTTTTTCTTTGGATGAAGTTAATACTTTCCCTCTTAATACTTCCAAGACACGGCCAAGTATTTCTGGTTCTTGTGTCTTTCTGCATCTTCTGCATCTTCTCTCTCTCTCTCTCTCACACTCTCTCTTTCTTCCTCTCACCCCCTCTTTCTCTAGTAAACTACGGTTTAAAACAGTTTTTGTGTTATTATGAATTAGTGATTTTGCTTCTGTCTTTCTTTCTTCTCTCGCTCTCTCTCTCTCTCTCTCTCTCTCTCTCTCTCTCTCTCTCTCTCTCCCACCCTCTCTCTTTCTCTTTTTTCGTACGTACTCTTTTAACTCAATTCTATTTGTTCTGTTGGTGGCCTCTGTTGGTTGATTGTTTCTCTTTCTCGCTTACAATCTTTGGTTTTTTAATAGTTCTCACTCACACACGTTTAAAATAACATTAAATTTTTGTTGTGTTTTAAACATTTTATGACCTATGTATAAAGTGGTTTTTTTATGTCTTCATCTGGATTTTTATGGCTCGGCTTGCGAAACGATCGAGATCTCGTTTCTTAAAAACTGGAAGCCCGGTCGTGACATCGCCGATTAAATCCGTGTATATAAGAAAAGATAGAGTAAAAGTGAAGGAAGATGAGTCTGTTACCGTAAGTGGGCAGTTGTGTGTAAAGCACCGGCCACTTTGCCCGATGGGATAATGACGGGTTATAGCTCCCTAATGTCACTCTTACTCCGCCACTCATGAGCTTTTTACCCTTTTCACCCGGCTCAAGCCGCAAGACCATTGACTTTTTTCCGCCGCTTTTGTATTTCCTCCCCCCCCTCCCGAGTCGTCTTTTCGGTTCTTTTAATTCCATTTTATTTCACGTTTGCCCACCTCCCTCTCTTCGGCAGGTTTCCGTCTCTCGGGTTTAATCGAGGACAGGAGGAGAAGGGGGGAATATGTTAGCGTCAGCCTGGGGCACTGAAGCAATTAGGGTAATTACAGGAGCCTCACCGCACAACACCGTCTCACTCCCTAACACACTTGTCATATTTAAACTGGAAATCTTCCCCTTAGCACCGCCTTTTACATTTTCGCTTCAAAAATAATAACTATCTAGTTATGGTATGTCAATACTCAAACTGAACTTTAGGATATCTACAGCGCCATAGAATTAAAAACGACATCCTGAGGAACACTATCAGCCTAACTAGCAAAAACCTGTTTTAAAAGATGAAGAAGAAGAGAGTAAGAGAACGGACGTTTTGTAAATAACCTAACTAGAGTATATTTCAGACAGAAATAGTTGTAAATAGAACATGTACAGAAATCACTAGTCATACCGAAATAAAGTAAAATAATACGACGAAAGAAAACGCCTAAAAAGCCTTCTTAAAACCAAAAAAGCATACAACACCTACGTACTGGGTAAACAAAATCCTCAATCGGATTGAATTTAAAACATAGTAAAAAAAATAAAAGATAAAAGGCAAAAATAAAAAAAAAGTATGCCTAAAAATTTATTATTTCAATCGTATGGGGGGTTGAAAAAATAACAAATGGATAACCCTAATTCGGAGTTGAATTTAAGAAGTTAATCAAAAAAAAAACTAATAGAAAATTGTAAAGTATTAAGAAGTAATAAAAAATATTTCTCATAAGTCAGAAAGAGAAACACAGCAAACAAGAATCAGATAAATAAAAACTTCAGACCGATTTGAATTTGAAAAATAGTTAACTAATAAAACTAATCAGAAATAACAAAATATAGCAAAATAATTACAAAAAAAAAAGAGGAAAACAGAAATATAAGTTTTTGCAAGTTAGAAAAAGAAATGCCCAACAGGCAATGAATAACAGATACATAAATTTAAAAGCCGGAATTGAATTTAGTAGCTAAGAAGGGAATAAAACTAAAGCAATGGCAAAATATAGTAAAATAATAATAAAATAACAACAGCAAACAAACAAAAACGTTTCTCGTAATGAGAAAGAGAAATACACAGCAAACAGTGATCTGGTAAACAAAACGTAGTAAGATTTGTATTTAAAAGATAGTTAATCAATAAAAGTAATAGGAAATAACAAAATATATAGCAAAATAATAATTATAAAGAAAAACAAAAATATAATTTTTAGTAAGTTAGAAAAAGAAGTACTTAAAAGGTTAGGATTAGATAAATCAATCCAAAAGCTAAGTTAGGGAGCCGATAAAATTTAAAATAAGTAACAAAGTATTATGAAATAATAGAAAAAAATAAACAAAGAAAAGGATTTTCTTAAGTGAGAAAAACATACCCAATACATAATACATAGATGAATAGAACATTAAGCGTAAGTTGAATTTAGAAAGTAGTAAAGCAGTAAAACTAATAAATAATTGAAAATTTAGTAAAAGGATAAGAAAATAATAAACAAAGAAAAAGGTTTCTCTTAAGTCAGAAAGAGAAACACACAGCAGGCAAGAATTGCGTAAATAAAACGCTTGGCCAGAGTTCAATTCATGACGGTGTGAACACATAAAACATATAAGGCAAAAACAAAATGTAGTAAGATAGTAAGAAAATAGAAATAAAAAGAGAGAAGAAGAAACACACCAAGCCAGTGTAGATAAATAAATCCTTGAGAATGGTTTGAATTTTAAAAGTCGATGAACAATTCAACTAATAAGAAGTAACAAAATAAAAAACAAAACTAAAAATGGGTAAACAAAGTAAAAGATATTTCATAAAGCAAAAATTGAAACTCATATCAAGCATTAGATAACCCTCAGCCAAAGCTAAATTAAAGACGGCGTGACTAAATAAAACGTAAAGAGTAAAATAGTAAGAAAAGGGTAACAAAGAAAATCATTTTTAATAAATGAGAATGGGAAACACAGCAGGCGAGGATTAGATAAATAACCGAAACACAAAACAGCAAAAAAAGTAGTAAAATAATTAAGTGAGAGTAAACATATAAAAATACTAAAAGAGAACAAAGAAACACAGAAAAGAAGGGCTAGATAAATAAAACCTTCAACCAACGTTGAATTTGGGGGGAAACAATGAAAGAAAATTAAAACGGAAAGTATAGAAAAATGGTAGGAACAAGTAAATAAACAAAGGTTGTTGAGACCGTTGTTGCTTAAATGAAAGTAAGTGTTGCAAAAGATTTTTCATTTGCCAAACATGAGCAAAGTGTAGTTGAACGTGAACTACACAGAATATAAGGACACGCGGGCCGGGTATAATCGAACTAATGGCACATCACTGATTAGTCATACTTTTTCCTCATGTTCCACCCTTGGCGGATTACCATAATTTCCCATGACACGTACCCCCCAGGAGCGTCCAAAAAGAAAAATTATTGTCTTTTTCCCTATCGGCCGATCCATTGTGTAAAAACGCGTTTTGCGTTAATTATGTTAATATAATTTGATTTAATAAAAAACTTTTGATATTTTATGATGTCAATTTTCTCAGAAAAATCGACTGCTGAAAGGAATTACCCGCATGTTTTTTTCATAGTTTTCCTATTTGTGACTTAGTTTCTTTAGGACATTTCAATAAGCTCAATGTGATGTTAATTAGGATTATTCGATTTTTTAAATTTCCAAATTTAATCGTCCTGCCACACATATATTACCTGTATCTTTTCCCTCATTTTTCCGTATTATTTGGACATATTTAGTATTTTTCGTCATTAGTTGTTAAATTTTCTTATTTTTACAAGAACACACAATTTTATCAAATTATCGGAAGCTTAACTAGAACTTCACGAACACTCTGTGTACAATCATTTCTTCTTATTTTGTTTTTATTATATTTTGTTTTTACTTTCGTGTTTTATCTAATTGGTGTGTGTGTGTGTGTGTGTGTTCCTTTATTTATCTTTTTCTTATTTAAATTTAACTTTGGCTAAGGTTTTATTTTTATAACCATTGTCTTTGTATCATTTCTCTTTCTGAGTTAAGAAAAATCTTGTTTAAACTTTTCTTAATATTTTGCTATTTTACGTTCGTTATATTGCTTTATTACATCGAGAGATATCTAATTCTTGCTTGCAGTCCTTGTTCTCATCTCAAAAAATATTTTTTTCTCTCTTTATTCACACCGTTCTATCCTAATTATTATTTTCATTGTGTTTCTCTTTCTCACTTGTGAAAATATTGTTTCTTTGTACTTTACTGTAGTTTGCTTAAGTATTTATATTTCATTGCTTCACTATCTTCTAAATTTAACTCTGGTTGGAAGATTTTATCTAATCCTTGCATGCTGTGTTTTTTCGTTAAACAAATCTTTTTGTTTTATTATTTTTGTCATTTCTTAATAGTTTGACTGTTTTACTATTTCCTAAATCAGGCTTAAGTTTTTAATTATCTATTTCTTATGTGTTGCGTATATTTTTTTCACTTTTCTTTGTTTATTCTTACTTATTATTGCACTGTAATCCAACTCCGACTTTTGGATTTCTTAATATAATCCTTGCTTCGTGCATATGTCTCGTTCTCAATTATGAAAATTAGATTATGGTTTTCCTTTTTCTTATTACTTTGATATATTTTGTCATCGCCTATTAGTTTAACTGGTGCATTACTTCGTAATTTAACTCAGACTTAAAGTCTTAATTAACTATTCCTAATTTTTTGTGTGTTTCTCTTTCTCACTTATGAAAATTTCCTCCTAACACTTTCCTATTATTTTACTAAATTTTATTTTTGCGTTTTATGTTTTATTTTGTTTACGCCGTCATAAATTTCAATCTGGTAAGGATTTAATAATATAGTCCTTGTCTGTTGTGTACTTTTCTTGCTGGCTTAAGAGAAACCGTTTTATGGGTTTACTACTATTTTTATTATTTTCAAATATTTCGCCATTTCTTACTATTTCTCCTGCTTTGCTACTTTCTAAATTCAGCTCAGGCTTAAAATTTTTTATATCTTATTTGCTGTGTATGTGTTGCCACTTTTAAAAACCTTGTTTATTATTTTCTATTTATTTCGATATATTTTGTTATCCCTTTTAGGTTTTATTACCCTCCCTCGTTACTAAATTCGACTCCGCTTTTGGAGGTATTTGTCTAACCCTTGCTTTTTGTAGAATTCTTTTTCTCATCTACGAAAAATTTTATTTTTTCCCCTTTTTTATTACTTTGCTCTAAGGGATTTATTTGTCAAATTCTGGATTCCCGTGTTTCTTTTTCACTTCAGAAAATCTTTTTATTTAGTTACTATTTTGTTATTACAATATTTTTCTATATTTTTTGCTTTATATGTTGTTTTTTTATTCATGTTTTTTTGTTTTAGGGTTTTGTTTGTACCTATGCCTTTTGTCTTACCTGCGTTTATGAATTTTCGTTTTTTACTCTTTTGTTATCGCTTTGCGATATTTTTTGATTTCGTATAATTTTTCCCTTATTAATTTTTAGTAAATTAACTTATAACTTCACTGCCTCCTAAATCCAACTTCTCTTATGTGTTGTGTGTTTCTCTTTCTCACTTCTAAAAAATGTTTTAATACACTTTTCTTATAGTTTTGGTGCATTTTGTTTTCGAAAATGTTTTATTTCTTTACTGCCTCTTAAATTAAAAGATAAATTACGATAAAAATCTACGAGGGAGACACTTTGGGACTTGATTACAACTCATTATTTAATTATTTTGTTTTTATTAAATAATTATTAATTATTTTTATTGTTTCAGGTGACAGACACGAACGACAACCCGCCAGTTTTCCTTGAGTCTGTGTACAGTTTCGACGTGAGTGAGGAGACGGGTCGAGGAACCAAAGTTGGTTCGGTCTCCGCCAAGGATTCAGATCTCGGATTGAACGGTCAAGTTTCCTATTCGGTCATTTCCGACTGGGCCAACGACATTTTTTCTCTCAATCCTCAGACCGGGGTGTTTACGCTGACAGCACGTCTCGACTACGAAGAGGTGAGCGACTCCCCCCCCCCCCCCGATAAGATATTGCCAACTCGGGCAGACGGTCGTGGAAGAAAATGTTAGCATTCCACCGTACGCGCTTTTTTCCATTATCTGAACTTCCTGTGCGTGCAGTGACTTGAATATGAATCGTACTCTTTACGATCATTAAGAATATTCCAAGCTGAACAACAAAGATCAATACACAAATTTGAAATGATACTGGACCGGCATTGTGTCCGTCTTCACTCGCGGGTTTGCTGATTTAGTCAAACGGTTTTCGAAAATTCCTCACTAAAGATTGCGCAATTATTATTTTTCTAAGTTCTGTTTTCCTTACTATGTTTTATTTATTCACGTAGGTATAAATTTAACTTTGGGAGATATTTTATTTATCCTATTTTTGTTTGCTCTGCGTTTCTTGCTCTCTTTAACAAAAACTCTATTTATTTACTCTTTTCGGAGAAGAAGGCTTCTGAAGCTCTGAAGAACCCCCATGAGTTAAGATCCGTTCAATTGGCAGGTGTTGGCAACACTGATTTTTTTGGCGCCAATCTCCATGTTGGAATCTTCTATCTCCATCATAGCTCTTTACCCCACCACTACATCTTGTATCTATTGTTATATTTGCCAAACAAAAACGTTTTCATATCCTATTGATAGTTTAATCTTGCCGAAATTCGCTTCAGAACAATGTAAACTTTAGCAATTTTTTTCGAGGTTAGCAGGAAATCCCGAGGATTTAGGGCGAGCACATTGTTGTCCATGCGTGTATATGCCCGGGTATTGTCAACACTGATTTATTTGCCGCCAATTTAAACTATTTCATAAAACTCTTGGGATTTTCGGAAAACCTTTAAACCAGATGACTAAAGCTCGTCTAACAACGGGTCATAAAGGGTTACTTGTGGTAGAAATTATGAATGATGGAGTGGGTGTGGAGTTCAATCCTTTTTAAAAAGATGGTTCCTACTTTTAAATTTAAAAAAGCCCAATTTGCTGAAGCAGCCTCTGTAGCCATGTGCAATCATAACCACATTTCCTTCATTTCGACACCTTCCGGCAGTCGTAAAGCTGACCTGTTCGCACTTCTCTAACTGACAAGATTTTAATCTTATACGAAAGCCTTCTCTTAAATTTCCGCCTTGTGTTGTACAAGACGTGTTGTCTGTCGACTATTTTCCATGTAAAATATTTAAAAATGGGGTTAGGTTGGACCAATTCGATCTTGAACTTAGTAAAATCTGGTTTGATTTAAAAAAACAAAAAAAAGACTGAATCGCGTATTAATATATTTATCTATATTTCCAATCGGATGGTCGTTCTATATAGAAGAGAAACAGCCACCCTCGGGCACTACTCTTATTGGACCTTAACAAAAAAAACTGATTATCGAAAACAATGATAATGCCACATGCCATGAGAGAATTGACCATTGAATTCGCAGGAGGGTCAGTGAATAAGAAGGAATAACCGTGACGAATCCGAATTCCGTTTTGACATCCTTGAGCGCGAACAGCGGATGAAGTTTTTCTATTCTTGACATGCGTAAATTTGTGTTAAATTGAAATACAGACAAGTGAGGGAAGAAATCCGATAAACATAAATATGACACCCTTTTAATTACCTTCCAACATACTCAGGGGCAACGAGGTAAAAAAAGCTAATATGAAAGAATAATAATCACAGGCCACGACCAAATCACATCAACACAAGTTAATAAGAAAAATGTTTAATAAAATATTAAGCACTAACTGGATCATAGTAGGGTTCGGGACATAGAGAGTCCATGTCGGCTCCCTTTTGGCCGACATGTCAACCTTTCATTGCCTCTTTTCTCCCAATGCCCAGGGACTCTACCAAGGTAAGGACAATGGTGTATCTAACTTCCATGCAATTCCTTGCCTACACCTTACAGGAGGCTAGGGTTTTTACTTTTTAGTACTACCTGGTTGTCAGAGAAGGAGGGATATATCCCTAGAAGTTTTATTTCCCAAGAGTAGCGTTCAATCGCTATAGAAGGATGTTAAAACCAACTTGGACAGAAAGCTAACTCGAAAGTGTCCTGAACCCTACTGTGGCTTATCATCCTGCCACTAAAGAAGATACCTCTTAAAATGAATCCTTAATGTGTACGAAACCTGATGGAACAATACCACAGGTACGAGGCAAGCGAAGCGATTCGGCGGACGACCATCCACAAGTATAATCAGGATTCTGGTTGGACTCCTACCAGTTAAGAAAGCAGATTCTGTCAGGAAGAGGAGAAGACCGCAGAACATATTCTAACCTTTATGGGAAGGTTTGTAGGTGCAGGTTCTTGAAACTAGGATAAGAAAAACCTCAAACAAGGTCCTATACTAAGAGCAGCTGGTAAAGCTATGAAAACTGATTAACAACCTGAAGCTGGCCAGTGTGTTATAAATAATAGAAGAGCAAAATAGATAAATTCCGTTCGAGGTGCAGTCTTGTGGCTACCAATTTTATCCCCATTCCTAACTTGAAAGTACTCAGAAGAACACAACAATAAAAGCATTCAGTATTGTTCTACATCACCTGAGCATAGGAGCTGCTTAAGAATTCTAGATGGAAAATTTTTAACATTTTAACTAAATTTCTAGTACAGCCTTGCTATAAGAAAACATTGCACCATAAAGGTTCCCTATAGGATGGAATTTATTAAAATTTTCAATTGAACTGATGCCCCACGCGTGGGCCGAATTCGTCTTTATACAGGGTGTTGCTATCCTTCCCTCATAGGGCCCACTCACAATTTGAGTGATTAACCGTCGCCATTGTTATTCCTTTTGGGCAATGGCCACTGAAAGGGCGACCAGCCGTGCTATAAATTACAGGGGCAAACGCTATTTTTGACTTTGAAATAATTGTAGGGGGTTTTCTCCATTGTGGGTTGAATACCTGCGGCCAGTTGGGCGATAAAGGCAAGGTTGAGAATTACTTTTCCGGAAATAAGGTAGGCCGGCACTATATTTTTGTATTCCTTTTATTCCCAGCCAACTAACTATAATATACAGTTTGACACCTGTCCATTAATTAAGTACCCAATTAGTTCTGCTTGAGCGGTAATAGAAAAAATATAACAATAAAGAAATAATTAATCAAAACACCCTTTGAGAAAATTATTCTGCCATACAACCTATTCTATTCCTTTATTATTTCGTATTTCTTGAGTTAAGTCCAAATTGTCATCGATTGATTGTAATTTGTCATAAATAACAAAAATACAATTTATTATGCTATTTTTCAACGACAAAAATTTCTCCTTGGGATCTGAGGATAAACTTTGGTCTGCATCGACTATGCTAGTAGCTAGAAATAGGAAAAACATCTCTTTCTAAAAATCGGATTAAAACCGCTCACTCAGTGAAATTAATCAGCTCTTTTTCCTACCACAGCACTCGAGCTCACAAAATTTTTCTAACCCTTTATTCCATGGGTAAACTTTGGCGGGTTTTTCGAGTTTCAGCTTGTCAGCGCCAGGACCAATTGTAAAGATTGATTCTCCGAATTACAGGGTTGTATGAAAGAAATGAACAACTGTTCAACCTTTCTTTTTTATTGCCAATGAATTTCAAATTAAAAGAAAATTTACAAATGTAGGAAACCAAGAAGTTTGAGCAGTTTTTCGTTCACATAACCGTTGACAACCTAATAAATTTGTTACCTTTTTCTTGTAAACAAAGCAAAAATAAAAATACGGAGATGGGAATCTGGATAATAAAGCGGTAGGAGCGAAGAGGTGTAGGTACTAAGGAGGTATAGGAAGGAGCGAGAAGCTGTAGTGATGAGTGATGAACTGCTCTAGGAGTGAAGAACTGTAAAAGAAAAGAGAAGAGTTGTCCTGAAGAGGTATAGGAGCGCTGAGTTGCAAGAACTAAAAGCTGTAAGAGGAAAAACTTAAGAGCTGACCCGTACGAGGAAAGGTCTTTAATCGCGAAGAGTTGCAATAGCTAAGAGCTGTAGGAGCAAAGAGCTGTAAGAGGAATGAGCTTTAAGAGGGAAAAGCTGTAAGAGCTGAGCCTTAAGATGAAAGAGCTGTAGGAGAGATGAATAGCAAGACCTAAGAGTTGTGGGAGCAAAGAAATGTGTTACGCCAGACTTGGATAGAATGTATGTCCGCCTAATCCCACACCATCGACCACCTCCACCCTAGGCTGAGACCATTGACAATCGAGGAATTATTATTAGTCAGGCAAAATCTACAAATGTGAAAAATTCCGATCGGTGCACTATGCTAATCTTGACAGTTGAAGACGTGTTTGCCATTATCATGCTGGATTTAGTGAGTATGTGAAGTTATACCAACCCGAAGACTATCAAGAACTCTAGAGCTCTAGTTTGATTATGACGTTGGATTTGTTAATTGCTTCAGTTATATCATATCAAATATATATTCGACCACATGAGTTTAAATGTTCTGGCCCCTAACTAGCAAAAATTAAGAGTTATCTCCCACCAGGCAGTACTGAATAATAAATGAATCGGTTTTTCTATCCCAGAGGCACCGGGCAAAAACGCGCCGGTTAATTCTTAACGGAGGTATAATCTTGGTTGTTTTTGAGAGAATAGGGCTGAAGATTCCAGCTGAAGAAAGTATCATTTAATTCTCTCTAATTGATAGCAACGGCCGGAAAACCAGTGCAGCTGGAGGTAACATTAGTGAATGGATACCATTAACGAATTGCACCTTATATATTCTCAGCCTTATTATTTTTTTAAGAGCACATCTATTAATTTAACGTATCGTGATCTGGACGAGATCCAAGGTCCGAGATAAGCTGGCGTGTAAAGCCTTATAACAATTATGTTAAATATGGAATTATGTCTTATGTTAATTCATAAAAACGGCCTTCGAGACGGAAAGAGGTGGAAACGATGTTTTGGGAAATCACGCACATATTTTCGTAAATTTTTGTTATCACTCAAAACCGCCTGTATCGTTTGTTTCTCCTCAAATGTATTTGAAGTATACACCAAAAGACGGAATATACCTATCTGTATCTACAGCTATATTATATAAATCAACAAGCGTTTGAGACTCATTGCCACTGTGAAAACATGGAAACATGACACCCACAACAGGAAGCGAAGTTTTGGACGCGCTGTCATATGCCGAACATATCGGTCGGCATGATGTCCAGTTATTCTTTTAATATTGAGAGTAACTTTCCTTAAACGGAGCTTTTACATTTATAAGGTACTTCATTTCTATAATAAACGCATGATCCTTAAGAACAGAGCTAGATTCCTACGAGTCCTTCATCAGATCAATGAACCCATATATGCTTAGTCCTATAGAGTAGGTGCTCGGAACGATGTTTATTAACACGTGTTACTTGCTTCCAAGACCCAAGGCTGATCAAAAACATGTTCTATACTTCTTCCTAAAGAAGACCATCCCCGAGCTACCTGGGATAAGGTCTACGGTAATTGGAGAGATTCATAACTCTTTATGGCCCAATGTTGTCGTAGAACAAGAAGAATTTTAGACATTTGTTTAAAGGTTAGCGGGAAATCCCGGAAGTTTTGTGATAGAGGTTAAATTGTCGAGAAATAAATCAGTGTTGCCATTATTCGCGCTGAAACAGAGACAACATGTCGCCGGCCCTAAACTCGTGAGATTTGCTGCTAACTAACCTTGAATAAAATTGCTAAATTTGGCTTCCACTGAAGGAAGTGTCGGTAAAAAATGTCTAAACTATCAACTGGATATGAAAAAAAAATTGTGTTTGGCAAATAGAACGATTGATATAAATACAGTGGTGGAGTGAAGAGCCATGGTGGAGATAGAAGATTCCAAGATGGAGATTTTATACTGACTGGTGCCAAAAAATCAGTGTTGCCAATGCAAAAGTGAAACATTGAAGGAAATTCACTGTAGCCGGCTTAAACTCATAGGATTAGCCAAGCTTTTTGATAAATTTGATGTTACCCTGACAAGAAAGTGTGATTAGTCCACCAAAACTGTATGTAGGTCATAGGTCACAGGTCATGATTAGTAAAAAAAAATTCAGAAGAACTGACCCTGAAGAAGTTAAGTAAAAGCTATAGTTTAAAGCATTTCAAAATAGTATTGATTCAGGGTGTTGGTCTGTGAGTCGGTGAGCCCATGTTGAACGGGCAAAGGGTCACTTATTCCTTATTCCCAAACAACTACACGTTTATTATTAGAAATTCGTTTGAGAATAGTAACGCAATGTACAACTATTAAGAAATAACAACATTCAACAAAAATTCATTTGCCAAAATGCATTGAAAGGCTATGAAATATCATGTACCTAGGCAAAGGGAATCACCGCTTCGAGGATACCCTCCTCCTACAACCACTTTCGGCAGAAGCATAATCTGCAGAAGTCCACCGTATTTCGGGTTTCCGCAGGGTCTCATCGAGCCGGTACCGCCTCTTTAGATTAGGTCGTACTAAGGAACCTTCCTAATGTCTCTCCGTATAGGCAAAATTCCAGAGGTACTATAAAGGTTATGTGTATCGCCTGTACTTTATAAAGATGAAATGCCAAAACGCATCTGACAAATGAAATCATAGGATAGCCAGATCAAAATGATCTGTAATGATCAAATTACATGTTCTTATACAGACTATATCACGGTGATGGCAGGGTGTGCTATAACCTCTCAAAAAATGCTAAAAATTTTAAACGGATTCTTTGTTTAAAATCAGGAAGTATGTGTTTAATGTGTTGTATTTTCACGCTTGTTTCAAACATAAGCATTTCGATTTCACGTCATCTTTAGGGAGGAATTGTCCCACTAAATAAATCAGTATAGATTAATTAAAATCTTAATATCCCAGAGCTTCAGTATACAGGGAAACTTCTGACCCCTTAATCTACATAAATATAAACCAAAACGGCTAAAATCCATTTTAACGTAATTTAGTTTTAAATTTTAGTAAGGATGACATGTCCTCCTTATTTGACAGGTGGCGTGACCCAGAGATAGTCTACTGATTTGCTTTTGATTTAAAAAAAATAGGGCGCGAAAGCTTTCAAGTTGATTTTGAACTGAAAAGTGTGAAATTTTCATGATCGCCTTTCATTTAAAAAAATTTTTAATTGAGCTCAACCCCAAAAAAGCTACTTTCAGGACAAGATAATAAGAGATGCTTTCTATGATAATTAAACGTTCGTGCTTCTAAGTGTCCTTTAACACAGAATAGACACGACTCCGTCATTACAAGTCCTTCCGTTTCCAAGTTAATTATCATGACAATTTGGATTTTTTTGAAAACCCACCTCATTTGCTCGTTAAGGTCTATACGACAGATTGGCTATGTAGAGCATTCCCGAGCTAACATATCCGCTATGCCTCGAACCATCATCAGTAATATTTGTTTTGTTTCAGGTTCAACATTATATTTTTGTCGTGGAGGCCGAGGACGGTGGGAAACCGGCTTTGTCCTCTACGGTATCAGTCTACATCAACGTGCTTGACGTCAACGACAACGCGCCACTTTTTGACCCGATGTCTTACAGCAACGAGGTCTTCGAAAATGCGACCATCGGGACGAGCGTCGTGACAGTCACTGCAACCGATCTCGATTCAGGTAATTTGTTTAGAACCTACGAGACACCTAAGTTGGTCATTAAACTTTAAGTCGGGAATTTATTTAACCTAATGTTTTCTAGCCTACATGAACATAGACATTTGTCCGAGTTGGTTAAAGTTTGAACCAATGGTGCATCTTATCGCAGGTCCCCTAGTTGTCCGATCAGTCGTGCGCCGTTCCGTCAGAGTTGATTCACCCTGTACACTTTGCATGAAAGTGGCGGTCCCGGGTCCGCAGAGTACTGTAAAGTTATCATTTTATTAAAAGCGAGAGGAGCGGGACCGCCTCGAGGCCCGGCCGGGAGTGTCTGCCCCCCGGCCGCACCTCTACATCATAGCTCACTGTTAACATTGTGATAATCTATGTAAATTAGAGGTGGCCCACCCATCAGATAAATTTGAAACGCGATCTGGAATCGAGTCGACCTGACCCGTAAACTCGCCTCCTCCAACCGCCGAGAATAGATTTTTCTTTTTTAAGATTCAAACTGAAATTTTTCCCTGGCCCAACGATCCATCTCGCTCCATCCATTATATAAATTTCCTCCCATTACACTAAACCATCTGTCAACCACGTCAATAACAAAGCACACTACAATCCTAACGGGTAATTAGACGTTATGTTTTCCTCTATTGAACAATTCGGGCATACAACTATAAATAAAAAATCAGACACCCATTCTTAGGACAAATACCCATAAAGTCTCAATGAGCTATAAAGGCGAAGAAGAACACAGGCTAGCATCAGATGGCTCCAAATGGTATACAGATGGCCCCAAAACAAACTTAGGAACCGGATCGGGCATTTTCTGTACAAGCCCAAAACATGAGCAATAACTCATTAGAAAAGTACGCTTAGGTCTTTCAAGCAAAAATACATGCCATCAATCTTTGTACCCTAGAAAATCTTAAAAGAGCTTATACTGGCAAATCCTCTTAAGATCTGATAGTCAAGCAACCGTTAAAATATTAGCATGTAAAAGGACCACATCAAATTTAGTCAGTGAATGCATCCAAAATTTCCAAAACCTGGGGAAACATAACCTGATGATACCTTGGGTGCCAAGGCACAGGGGAATTTTGTGCAATGAGAAAGAAAACAGACTGGGCAGAGGAGGATCTGCAAGACCATAGGCCCCAAACCTATACTTGGGATAACACAAACAAATTCCAAAATGGATGGAAACAAACCTCCAGTGCAGAATAAATCCAAACCAAACAAGAGGACAAGTGGGTAAACTCTAGCGTCGCGACAGTAAACATATGATGAAACAACCCTCACCAAGACTGTCAAAATCTCTGCTGCAATTGAAAAGGGATACTCAGAGGAGTGGTACTACTAACCAGTCACTACCATCTCAGAAAACATCTGCACAACATGGCATATCGACGATCCCATCTGCAGAATATGTAACGAGGAGGAGGAGGAAACAGCCAGCGAAGCTTTAAGATCAAGATTTAATCTAAAATGCGAAAAAAATTTACCCTTTTATGAATCAGGTCAGTCCTGAAGCAGAGTCAGTTTATACCAAGTGACACCACTTATTTTCTCATCCAAATCACATACCTGGGCAATTTATGCAAGCTCATTAAAGGGAATGCAGAAAAGCATCGGGTCTTGTATCTCAAGGCTTAGTTCGGGAGCCTACACCTTTTAACGCTTATTGTTGAAACTTGAAAGAAATAGAGCGAGTCGTGGGGCCTATTCAATTTAACTATACATAATATCACCACTGTTTTCTCATGCAAATTGCATACCTGGTAAAAAAAGGAATGCGTCATGCTCCGCAAGGTTCTTGAAGTTTAATAGCAGAAAAGGCAGATTGGATTTATTTTTGAGAAAATGTTTAATTTTTAAACATTAATCAACGAGTATTCGTCAAAATTAGCAGGAAAATTCAGTTTAATTGTTTCAATTGTAGAAATAGACATATTCAAGTGTACCGAATTAATTCCAGATTTCTGTTCTCGACTTTGTACTTTAATATATTAAAAAAGCATTAAAAACGCACGGGTTGGGGTTTTAATCATCTTTATTTGTTTTACTACGAAAAAAATATTAGCTGATGTCAATTTGGTGACGTCAATAGACAGGATGTCCACCTTCTTCTTCACAGGCAGTTAAGTGTTTCCTTTAACCTGTATCTCTTGTAAGTAATTCCTATCAACCAATTTAATAAACATTCCGTTAAGCGTGTTCAAAGGTTGTCTGATCGTTGGGGCAGAGTCGAGGTCGAGTTCGGATCGGATATAGAAGAATGTCCGAGACCCGCCTATCTCCTGGATCTTTGAGAGCGGGACGAATTTGTCGCACGTCTTATTATGCCGTCTGATATTTGTCCCACTATTTGTCTCTCGTCCCTCTCATCTGATAGATGTCTTTCCTCTTCAGAACCTTAATGACTGACTCTCCCCGTATAAAACTTGAAAAATTCTAGCTCTTTTAAAACAGCCTGGCTAAATATATAAAGGTGGACTCCAACACAATTTATTCCCTCGTTTTGTTCCCCTCGTTCAAGATCCATCTTTTTCTTTCTAGATGTAAGATTTCTCCAAAGTGTCTCTTCTTATTATAATACATCTGAACCTGTATCATTTGCTTCATATTCTATTTATTTAAACGTTATCTTTTTGACTTGAGGTATTATGTACCAGAAAATAAATTTATGTTATTTTGCATAAAACTTCAAAATTAAACAATATAACCTTAAAAAATAAGTTAATCGAGGCTTCAAATTAACAGACATTCTGGACCGATTATAGAAAATTTTTAAACGAAATTCCTAACACCGCTTTTCTATTTATATGTGTGTCTACACTTTTGCTTTTAGACCAGATGGGTAGAAGTTAAGAAAAAAAACTTTGCGGACTTCATCCTTATTTTTCTAGCTAACAATGAGATATCTAAATGTTGTTAATATAGACTTAAAAAACTGAAGAAATTGTCCTACTTTATCAGCCTTTGGGGGTTTTGTAACTCTTTTATATCTTTTCTCATTTCAAACGACTGTGCATATTATTTTCTTATCTAAGGTTAAAAAAACAAATAACCTAGAACTGTATGCTCAATAAAAGAATGGCCAGATAGTATTTTTTTAACGAAAATATTTTTTGTCTTATTTTATTGAAAGAATCATGTGGTTTTATAACTTTTTTCGTTTATTCTAATTTTAAGCTATCGTCCGTATTATTTTCTAAACTAATGTCTTATCTATCTCATTCGAGACTATTTTGCATATTATTTTATTATTTTAGTTAAAAACAGGTGTAATATAGAAACATAAGCACAACAAAAGCAGTTCCTCAAAGAATATTTTTTGCTTACTTTACTGAAAGAATCTTTGGGTTTTGTAACTTTTTTTATATCAATTCTCATTTCAGACGATCGTGCTCATTTTTTTAATCTAAGGATAAAGAAATGTAATAATAAATAATAAACTTGAAGTGTAGGTACAACAAAAGCAGTCTCATTGAACGTTGCCTGATAGTATTTTTTTTTTTTTTTTTCAATAAAAATGTTTTTTGTTTAGCTTTACTGAAAGAATCTTTCGTTTTGTAACATTTTTTATATCAATTCTCATTTCAGACGATCGTGCATATTATAAATGATAACGTAGAAGTTTATGCTCAACAGAATCACGTCCTTATTGATAAAAACCGGATAGTATTTTTTCAACAAAAATGTGTTTTTGGCTTACTTTACAAAAAATAATCTTTTACTTTTGCAACTTTTTGTATGGTTATTCTCATTTTAGACGATCGCAAATACGTAGAACCGAGAACGGCATGCTCAACAAAAGCAGGTCCTCATTGAAAAATGTTTTTCGTCTTACTTTACTGAAAGAATCTTTGGGTTTTGTAACATTTTTTATGTCAATCCTCATTTCAGACGACCGTGAATATTATTTTTTTTATCTAAGGAAAAATATAATAATATTCTAGAAGTACATAATATAAGTAGTTAGAAAAGCAGTTCCTCATAGAAAATAGCAAAATGTTTTTTGCTTACTTTAATGAAAGTGTCTTTTGATTTGTTTAACTTTTCATACGTCTATTCTCATTTGAAACGAAAATTATTATTTTCTTATCCAACTTAAAAACAAAAATTTTCTGGTATGTCATAACCTTCATATTACATGCATAGCAAATGCAAAAACACTATATTTAAAAAACAATATGTAAATTACTTGAAATAAAACTTTTCTAGTTTCTTATATAACTTTTCTTTATGATATGGTTTGGGGTCTTTAAAATTTGTTTTAATAACAGAAAACAAATAAAATCGTCCCTTTGCCTGACAATAGCCTTGTTTTTCACTTCCACCACGCCCCAGCTATTTTGTAACGACAGATCAAACGCTTTCTCGACAACGACCTTTTACAAAGAATAAGATCAAAATAAATTTATAAAACAGGGCCTTCAATAACAATTGAAGTTAAAGGTTAGCAGTAAAATAAGACGGTTTTGTCCTACAAAGAGTAACTTGTGTAACAGTACAACGGGAGAGGACGTTTCAAAACGTCACTGAGGCTGTGTCGTGTCAGTCCTTCTATCAGATAACACAACTATTATTTCTATCGCGAAATAACTTTCATTAGAAGTTCTTACAATTTTCCAAACGTTTTCGAATCGCTGGCGTGTGATTTCCATAGTGAGAATAAATCCTCCGGCCCCTATAAAGCCGAGGGCCTTCGCGTGGAAAAATCCTTATAAAGTATTAAGAAATATTCTCGATAGGAGTAGCGTTTGAGGGCTAACGAAGGCCTGAGGACAAGTATGGACGTGGTTCGAGTGATAGTGATCTGAAAAATGTGATGTGTCCAGTTGGTAAGCTGTCCCAAACAGGACTTAGGGAAGGAGCTTTATGTCCTCAACATTCTTCTCCACGTTTATTCCTCAAGAGTCCTGTCGCGACAGATTATTCCTAAGAAGAAGAAGTTTCCAACCGACTGGAATATTCAAATTTACCCAATGTGAACCTGCTAGACTCACACGAATTGGTTTTCCCCCCAGTATTTCTATTTTATTTGATTGGTTTGTATTTGTATTGATGTGTATTTGTTAAACAAAATTGAAACAACCTCAAAAGGGAAAGGTGATCGATGTAATATAAAAAAAATACATAAACAGTCCAATTGTTTTCATTAGTATTAAAATTATTTCTAGGGATGATATTATTAAAATGTAAAATTTGTAAAAGACAAGATCTTCCCGCCCCGTAAAAAGCCGTTTTAAAAAATCCATTATACTTAGTGGTCTGATTGACCAAATTACTTCTTTCAATTAATTAATCTTTTTGTGTATAGGCTTGGTCGAAATGAAAAAGGTCACGAGGGATTCGAACCCACATAGCCGAAGGTCTTGGGTTCGAATCCTGCTCGTGACACTGACTTTTTCATCCCAACCAGCATTTAGATAAAATGATTAATCATGTTTTAAAAATATTTATTACAATATTTTATTGTAATGTTATTTCAGAACTGATAGTACATCACCATCTGTATGACACAGTTGCGCCCATAAAATTGCTTAAATTTCTTTTCAGTTTGGCGAAATAAAAATGTCCTTCGGCGATGTGTTGAAACTTTCAGGAGGTGGTTCTACTCACCGTATGTAACAAAAACCTCCTACAGACCTCTGTCCAAATCCCAACATACTTAGGTCCACCAAATTGCTTATTAACATCAGAATTGCTTGCTGTAGAAAAGTATTGTTCATGTCATATGAAAGATCGATAAATTTTCTGTAAGAAAACTTATTTTTATTGCGAAGTTCTGCACGAAAAATTCAGAAAAACAAAAATTTGGAATTTCGAAATTTTTGAAAATGTTGTATTGGTAGCAACTGTTTATAACTACAAACTCCTGGAGCTTTGTATCCCTCGAAAGTTCCCCAATCGATTAGCTTCCAGCGGTATACCTAACCTTTTTTGGTTGCACGTCTGGAAGGCTCAAAAATTTGTATTTTATTGAAAAAACTTATGTCGATGAAGGGAGCACGCTCAATTTGCCGGGAAACCGTCTGGCAAATTCAATCAATTTGCTTTATGCTATCAGCTTACAAAGTGCTCAGGTTGGTGCATCGAGGCGTTCCAGCAGATCGCACCTTCTAACGACTTCATCAAAGGCTGAACTGGTTCTTTCGCTCGAAAAACGAGGGGAGAAATTTTGTTAATCGTGATCGCGTAACCAGTGTACGTGCATTACGTTGGTTTCTCACAATGGAGAGTTTGGAGTGGATTGCTTACCACTTTACGAGGTTGCAAATTTTGGAACAAAATGACGAACCAGCAGCGATTTATTTGTTCCTTTTCCTTGCTGCTGGTCATTTCGTTCCAAACTTTGCACCCTCGCAAAATGGTGTTAAAAAAAGAAAGTTTTTATTACATATCTTGAGTAGAAACACTTCCTCAAATTGTCGACACTTATCGCCAGTCACCCTGTATTTATATAAACTTAAAAGGCTTTTGATTCCCCAAATCCCTCTCGCTTAACCAAAACTCTTCAATCTTTGGAAGAGTAATTAAAACTTTTAATATATTATATTTTTTATTATGGTATGTACTGTATTGTACTGCCACATTCCACACATTGCAACAATTAGACGATTAGCTTATGTCTTAATGTACCATGAATTCAAAGATGCTGAAATTATGATTGAGGATTTTTTTTTTTAAATTTTATGTTTACAGACGACAACGGCCGTGTCGAGTACAACATAATATCCGGCAACGACGATTCCGTGTTCGAGATCGACATCGACAACGGTACGATCCGGACCCGAAGAAATTTGGACAGGGAGGCCAAGTCTTTGTACAATTTGGTGGTTATGGCGTCCGATCAGGCGAAACTACCTCCGCACCGTCTCTCTTCCACAGTCCAGGTAAACATATGATTAGAGCCTAGAGTTGTGTACAAAACCAGTTTACGCCACCTTTTTTTCTGTTTGTTCGAGCCGGCCTTCCGCTCTGACGGATTTAAAATAAATCTCGGCTTAGAAGTTATCTCCTGGGCATAACCAGGAAACAAATTTCCAAGTCGACACTTCGGACACAGTTTTTTTCTATATAATAGACCTCCTTTGAAATCGAGTAAGGGTTTATCCTTTTTTTTTTTTTTTTTTTTTTTGTAGGTGAGCGTGGTTGTCAAGGATGTCAACGATATGTGGCCAGAGATTGTATCGCCGAAGGAAGCGTCGGTGGTGGAAAACGCAGCCGCCGGGACGTTGGTCCTCATCATCAAGGCTGTCGACAAGGACGAAGGAAGAAACGGTTACATCGAGTACAGACTAAGCGGCGAAGGGGCTTCTTCTTTCACCCTGGGTGCGGTCGACGGCCTCCTCAGGGTGTCTCAACCCCTTGACAGGGAAAGCAAGGCCAACTACACCCTCGAAGTGACGGCCAGAGACCGGGGAGAACCTCCTAAATCGACCAAAACCGCCCTTTTTGTCAACGTGCTCGACATGAACGACAATTCGCCAGTTTTCGACCCGAAACAGTATTCAGCCTCTGTACCAGAAAACGCCAGCATCGGTGCCAGTGTCCTTCAGGTATTTGAAGTTCTCTTTTTGATTTTATCCTTCCTAATCGCCTTATTTGGACGATTTACTCTGGCGTCGAAGCACGGAACAAGTTAAATCGATTACACTTAAAACTAACTATTCCTGTTTTGTCAGACAGTTATAATTATTATTTATGACATTATTTAAGTATCTTGTGTACTATACTTATCTAAACCACCTTGTAATCACAAAAAGCGGACCGTTTTGCATAAATTTAACCGTGCTCTATTAAGTTGTAAAGTATGAAATGTCAGTCGTGAGGTATGAAGTTAGAATAATTACAATATTGACCGTAAATTTCTATCTATCGCGATGCAGCAATTTAAACCCCGTTTAGAGCAAAAATCCATCAATCCTTTCACATTCGCAATTTACTAGGTCACTACACTTATTTTTGATTACTTTTCATTGGTCTTTTATTTTTATGTAATTTTGGCTCAACTGTGTCCAAACCATTGCCGCACAGTTCAAGATTAGTGTCAGCAATGAAACTCATCCTTATATATTTATGAAAAAAGTGGCTTTTGAGACCGACTGGCTCATGACATGCAAGGAAATAAAGCCTGATATAAGGAGGGCCCCACCATAAAATTCTGGAAAGAATTCAAATAAATTAGATGTTATAACGGTATTGGCAAAATGAGAGAAAAGCTCAACTTTAACCCTTCCATGTGGACTTAGATAATAGAGACCTAAGGAAGAAAGGTGGTCTGAAGAAGGGAATATGGTAAAGATGGATGGATGTAACAGGGAGTAGGCGTAGGGATAAAAGGGTCCCTTCGACTAACCCTAACTATTTTCCAAGTTGAAGTCCTTGGCAGTTAAAGGAAAACATGAAAGGTGCCCAGATAAACGCAGGCACCTATAAATGCGAGGAATGCTTATGCTTTCCACTCCAAAATTGCCTAATGTCTCTAGGGGTAACAAAACAATATTACTTTAAATCGGGTTCGGCCATGAAGGTGTAGAAGGAAAATAATAGGCTGGCCAACAAGCCAAAAAGGGCACGAACGCTCTGGATTTATGTACTGTCTTGAAGAAAAAAAGCAAATTGACACATTTAAGTTTTTTTACAGGCAATCTCAAATTTACTTGAAGACCGCCTCAGTAATAACATTTCCAAATACGATAATTTGAAAATCAACGTAATAAGTGGAATCTGTAGACATATTTAAGATTTTTTTACCTGATGACGACCTCAAAATAGATCAAAAGCTTGATAGTTACAAAAGAATTTGCTTTTTTTCTTCAAAACCACAACTTGATCCAGAGTGTTCGTGAAGGAAAAAATTGTCAGTAAATCTAACATTGAAAAAAGGGCAGACCTTTCACCAATGCGACCAGAACGAAAACTAAGTATACCCGAGTATGTGCTTAATTTGGAACAAAAAAAAAATGTAATGAGAAAGAAAATCTCAATCACTGGAAAAAAAGAAAAAACAATAGGTAGGAGGCATCTAAGAGATTTAAAAAATCTTCAAAAGGAAAGCGAAGGAACACTCTCTCTCTCTCTCTCTCTCTCTCTCTCTCAGATAGGATTTGAGGAAAAACGTTGGCCACTATAATTGTCTCTTTTACTGTCATCTTAAGAAGACGGGAAAAGCACAGAAACATGCCGACGCTCGCGAAAAACCAGAAACATTTGTACATATCGTTTATGGTTGTGAAGGTATGTTGCACCTACTTCGGTGGGACAACACACCAAAGAAGGTCCGAAAATAGGCACCAAAGGAAGTGCTTAGTCTTATAAGAAAAACCTCAGTTTTCAAGGTTTGGCTAAAATTTATACCGGTTCCACAAACTGATCTACTTAGGTCGAGGAGGAAGAAAGAATCATCATTAACCCCCCCCCCCACCAACTTAACATTTTTTTATCTACAAAATACATGTAAAGATCTAGGGGGGGTCTGGCAATGTAAGAGGTAAATGTTGCTCGGCTTTCACCGACCCGCAGATTACAAAACCCATCATTTAGAATAGTTGAAATGTTTGATTGAACCCCTCAATTCAATGCCGTATGTCCAAATGTCGTCAGTTTTGCTATTTTGCGTAGAAGTCGTGAAATTGTTTTGTAACGTCTGTTCACATATCGATACAGTCCGAGATTAGTGTGTTGGGTTTGGTTCAACTTGTTCTCATCTGCTTGATGACCAGGGAACACCCCTCAACTATATTTCATGTAGATTTGTATAATTTCTTCCGTGATGTCGTTAATTTAAGGTTCAATTCGACAGGAGTTTCCTGCTTTATTAACGGTTTGTGTTTGATGCAGGTGTCTGCGACGGACGTCGACGAAGGTATGAACGGTCGGATCCGATACGCCATAGTCGGAGGAGACGACAACAGGGACTTTTCCATCGGCGAGGACACCGGGGTGGTTCGCGTAGCCAAGAACTTGAACTTCGAGAGGAAGTCGCGTTACACTCTGAGGGTGAAGGCGGAAGACTGCAGCCAGGAGAGCGCGGTACGCCACGACACTGCGACCATCACCGTGTCCGTAAGCGACATCAACGACAACCCGCCGACCTTCCTCGACTCACCCTATTTGGCTTACGTGATGGAGAACGTGGTACCACCTTTGGACGGTTACGTCGTTACCGTGGCGGCCCACGATGCCGACACCCCGCCCTACAACGGCCAGGTGCGATACTTCCTGAAGGAGGAGGGCGACCGGAGGCTCTTCAAGATCAACTCAACTACCGGGGTGGTGAGCTTGCTGAAACCTCTCGACAGGGAGCAACAAGCTGAATACACTCTCACTCTCGTCGCCATGGACACAGGTCAGTCACGTACATTTCATAATATTGCTTACAAATTTATGCGACAGTTTATAATGAATTCCAGCCTACAGCCTCCATAAAACTCTAAATAATCGCACATTCAACTATTTCTTAAAATGGAAATTCAATTTATTGCTCGAAATTTTATGATACATCTATAAATGAAGCTTTTCATTTCATTGGCACCATATAGCTGACCTTATCTCTCGAAAAAATCTGGCGTTAAAACCTATTATCCTCAATTTTTCAGATTTGTATTATTAGTTATTAATAAGCAGTACAAATAAATGGAATTAACAACATTAAAAATGGACATTCCTGGCGATATTAAATTTACCGACCATCTCCATTCCATGACCTGTCACATCAGGTCATCATTTATCATAGGCCAATTAAATAAAATGTTTTCTCGATTTCATCAAATCCGTTTTGTTTACATTTAGTGAAAAATCTGTAAAATATGACAGCAGCCCAACATTGTCACTGTATTTGAAAACAGGGCGCATTCAGCCGTGATTTACACAAATGAAAAGTAGACTGAGGCTTAGAAAATGACCTTGCGATGGTTACATTTTTCAATTGAACCGGAGACGTCTATCACATATATTTTACATCAAAATATTGAAATCAGTTTTAATTGATTAGCGTGTCGAATTTTAAATTGGATTTTTAAATGTCAAACTTTCAATTTCAATATGGATCGAGTAAATGTAAATTGATTGTTGAAATATAAAATATATTTTTGACATGACAGAAATTTTAATTGTTTAATGATGTTAAATTAGTTAGTTATATTTATAAAGCAATATAATTTATAGATTTCTGATTTTTTCAATAGATCGAGTTGTTTATTTTTTAATAGTATAAATAAATATAAATGAACATTGAATTTTTGAGGTATTTCGGAATGAACATCGCCTTTTTTTTCGGAATCTCAAATATCAATACTAGAGGAAAAGAGCGAAATTAAGCGGACAAAAATTATCATGAACCATGGGCACGACTGCTAAAAATTTCTGCAAGAATAGGCATACTTTCCCCCCGAGCCTCAGAAAATGGGTAGAAAAACCAACAAAATTTAGAGCTAATACTGAACATGACGTGAAACTGTTTGAAAGAAGAATACAGCGAATATAGGCGGACCAAAATGATCAAGTATCTCGGCCACAACCTCTCGAGTTCTCTGCGAGAATTTGCAGGTTTTTCTCGTTTCTATCAGTTTGCCTTCTCAAAATACTGGAAGAGAAAACAAAGCAAACCGAAGATGGCGAGAAGCCAAAACGTGTCTGGAAGTTCAACTCAGCTTGAACAGAAAAACCAAAACAATCAGTAACGACCAAATTTCAGGTATTCAGAAAAGTTTTATTCGATTTATGACCTAACTACGACTAATAATCTAAGAAAGCGGGTAAAAATCAACAAAATTTATAACACTATTGAAGATGACGAGAAGCAGTTTTAAAAAACAAAACAGCGATATAGGCTGTCCAAAATTGTCAAGAATCACGGGCACGACCGCTTTGATTATTTGCAAGAATGTTTAGATTTTTCTCATTCATATCATTTCCGCCTTATCAAAAAATTGGTAGAGAAAATAAAAAATACTGAAGATGGCTCAAACCGAACGTGTTCACCCATCTAGAATAAGCAAACCCAAACGATCAGTAACGACTAATTTCAAGTATTTTGAAAAGTTTTAATCGATTGAAGACCTAACTACGACTATGGAGGTTTGGTTGGCTGAGTCTCTTTTTGTCGCAGCACAACATCAATCTTGACCAAATATGACCGATTTCTTAAAAATTTCTGTCAAGAAATTCACCGTAAGTAAAACGTCCGTAATAAATCAATTACGGCCAATTGAAAGGGCAGATCTCGCAATCCGTCATAGAAAGAGTCTGGCCCAAATAAGGGTAGGCCAGATAATGCCAGAAAATTGCCCGCGCGCTCTTCTCACATTCATCACACTCCTATGTGATTACAACCGGCCTCATTTGTTCCAACTCTTTAGTGATGACGGCCTTTTGTCTTGCTCGGAGACCGAGGACAAAGGGACGAAAGATCCATCGCCTGACCTCTCGGCCTCCAATCGTCGCCGCACACACCATTTGCACGTCTTCAAACCCCTGATAAAACGTTATTAGCTCTCTTAACCACTCGTGGGAAAATAGAACCATAAAAACCCGACGGATAATCTTGAATTTGTTTTGTTTCATTATCCGATGATCAATAAAAAATAAAAATAATAGCGACGCCGTTCCTTTCCTTTCCCACACTCCGCCTGTCCTCCCCTGCCAATTTTAAATACAAAAATATTAACATAATTTATTTTTCTAAAACTCCCTTCACAATTAATAACAATACAAAGTGAAAATTAAAATTAATATAACCTGAAAAATAACAACACTTTATAAAATATACTCTACTTTTCTTCGCATTGAAATCTCCGACATTTCTTAATTAAATATGGAGATGGACCCATTTAATTTCAGACGTTATTAATTATGTAATACAATTATTTACGAAAAATGTAAACATTTTAAAGTAAAAGTACCGATCTTAAATATCCCAATTGGTAGTCAAGAAAAAGCACGTCGCATAACTTTTTGCCCGTTTGCACTGTTTGCTTTTTTTACATTTTTTATATAAATAAAATATGCAAAACACCAAGAGAAGCAAACATGATGGAATATAAACCCGTAAATAAAATTACATTCCGAACATTTTTCCATGTCCAGATTTAAAAAAAAAAAGATCATGACAGAGAAAGATTGAATCAATATCGTTATATTTAAAACATTTCGCACACTTGGGTCAAAAACGACCTCTTTTGCAATTAACGAGACAAGACAACAGAAACGGTATAACAATAAATGAATGAGAGAGCGAGCGAGCGAGAGAGAGAGAGAGAGAGAGAGAGAGAGAGAGAGAGAGAGAGAGATTTACTGAAGGACAGACGGAATAGAAAACATAGAGTGAAGAAAGAGAGAAAGACAGAGAGAGCCTTGTAGACAGGCAGAAGAGGGAAGATAGAGGAAGAGAAGAAAGACAAACCATGACCATTTTGATCCTCCTATTCTCCCTGTTTTGGTCTATCAAAGAGATTTCTGCTTCTCGCCAACCCCAGTGGACGCAGACCCTTGGATAGACTAAACCAGTGAGTAGGTAGTCCAAAATCTTTGGGAGCTATCCAACTACGGATTGATTCTGATCATTTTGGGTTTTTTGAAACTTTCGACGGCTTTTTTTCGGTTTCCTGTCATATTTTAACCGAAAACTACATCAGGCAAGCCGAATTTCTATCCTCGCTGGTTAGGTCTGTCTAATACGTTCCTAATTCTCGGCATCTTCACTGTACATACATATATGTATACTAACACAGCCAAAATGAAAAGTAATGGCCAAGATAATCACGCCACATCGAGGAAATCTCACGCTTTGGCAAGGTTTTTGCATCACTGAAGATGGCGAGAAGTAGAGAAATATTTTACAAACCAACAGAGCGAATACAGGATAACCAGGATGATCGCTAACAACGAAATCACAACTGTTTCCGGCCATTGTGGTTTTTCGATCCTCTGTATTTCGGTCAGTCCATCATGGTTCTCACTATCATTAGTAGCAAAATGATTGTTAACAACCAAGCTTCAGGTCAATCAAGGGCATCACAAGGAAAACTCTTTCCTATACTGATTGGGTCTGTCAAACCTGCTTCTCACCATCATCAGTGCGCACAGACCCACGGTCAGACTAAAGCTGCGAGGAACATGCAGACCAAAACGTTCGTTAACGACTTCCAGTTCACCACCAAATGCATTTTAAAGGAAATTGACTCACTTAATTTATACTTAATAGTTTGGCAAAGTTTGTACGCCACGAAAAGTAAATAATCCAGGAAAGACCAAATTACAGGCCGGTTCGGACTTTTGGTCTAATACATTTCCGCTCTCGCCATCTTCCGTGAACACGGGGTCCCAAGAACAGACTAAAACACAAAAAACGAAAATGATCCAAAACGACTTAATAACACAACTATCATTGTCCTAATTTTTCAAAACGTCCAAATTACTGTTTAGAAGCGTGTATATCACCAGCTCTAGACCTGTTTTATTCCTTTCTTCAGCATTATTGCAGTTATTCGGTTGATCCGAATTTATGCTCATCCTCACGCCTTGGTCTTAATCAAATAAGCACTAGCGGGACTCCACTGTACTTGGAATAGATACGGTAAAACACTCGAATTGTCAATAATTGAACTTTTGACGAACTTATAGTAAATTCGAAACAGCTTTTAATATTAAAAACAATAATGGATAATTATTATTGATTTAAAGAAAGCTTGACAATTTTTTGAAAAATCAAGATCGATGTGGTACTAGGCTTTTCTTTGAGGTCTTTCTCGGCTGAATTGAGCAATATTTGTTAAGTGGCTCTGCTTACGCAGGTGGACTTTCTTGTCTGAAAAGGAGTTACATTATTTGTCTAAAGTATTTTCTTAAGTAGGATTCTGTTTGCAGGGCTCGTCGGGTGCGTTAATCCACCGGACAAACCACTGTGTCTCAACGGTCCGGTGAAAGTGTTAGGCGCACCTCGAGACAATCTGTCAGTTTAATTGCCGGAATAAATTACTTAGCGAAGGGTGTAAATATATGCGGCCGACTTATTAAAGCTGATAAATTAGAATTATTGTGTCACGAGGATTTTCACAATGGCTGTAGCTTATTATGAACAATACATTGTTTCGTACGGGTTTGCGCGTTGTAAAATAGGCCGTTATGTTTAACACCTGGATCGTAATTGCTCGGAAGTTTGTGCAAAGACGAAAGGCACTGTTATGATCTTATGATCGGACGAGTGGGGAATGAACCTTTATATTTTTTTTTCATCCGTGCGCTTTTATTTGCCGTGTCTTTTTATTTCCTCCCGTCCCGAACCAGATCAAAGCCGGTGACAAACATCCGCCGACATAATTCCCCGGGATTGGGGCAAACGAAAAAATTCCACCGTTCGAACATAGCTCGGGAGTTTTTCTTCGGGCATTTTCGGAATGTTTGCGACCTCGCTTTCAACCCTGATGCAGACCGCCAAGAGAATAATACAAGATTGTCCGTCTCTACTGAAGAAATAATTCAATATGTCCAGAGGCCGACTTTGCAGGACGATTCCCCTCTAAATTATCCAGGGACTAACGTCCGAGTGAAATGCAACAAGGTGACCCTGTACAAAAACCAAGTGATTTCTGGAGTAACAAATTAATAATTAAACATTCATAACTAGTTATACTAATAATAATGTGTTAATGATGTTGTTACTATTATCGAAGTAGCGTGGTGATCTTGGTCGTTACTTTTCATTTTGGCTGTTAGTGTACGTTTTTGTCTGTTTCTACTGAACATGTCGAGAATTAGGAACATATTAGCGTCACCTCACCAGTAAGGATAGATATCCGGGTTGCCTGATGATATTAAATATGGTAACGGTTAATATATGGCAAAAACCTGAGAAAGGCGTCTGACTGTTACAAAAACACAAAAAAGGACCAAAGTGCAGGTTGATAATAACACGGACATCAGGATTTTGGGGTTAAAGGGCAGTAAAGCATTTGGAGTTGGTAACACCAAAATAACTTGCCATTATAATCAATTAAATTTGTTTAGAAAATATGAAAGAGCTAAACTTTTATCGAAATCCAGTTGGGCAGAAGACAGACGTGTCGACTGGCCAAATCAGGGGGCCGGTTTCCGTTGCGAATTTATCGACGCCGGGCCGACGCTCCGTGAAGAATCATATTGTCAAAACAGCGTGTTATTAGAGAGGAAGGCGTGATGATCCGAACAGGCGAGGAAGAGCTTTTAAGGGTTGTATACACTGACCTCAACCGGTCCAGGTGATGAGGGCGCTAATTACACCCAGTTTGATAAATGTACGATAAAAGTTTGACGTGTTCGTGAAGGGCGAGGGGAGGCGGTCGGAGGTAAATCACAATTAACCTTAGAATAGAGGAGACCTCACCCCCGGGGCACTCTTAATTTCTAAATCCGTGTAATATATAGATGTTGAGCCCACCTCCGGGTCCCGCATTCTTTAGGGATAGGTGAACGCTGTTCCGACCGGCTGGCTCCCGATTGCATCGAGGAAAGTATCAACAGTACGCTTTATTTCATTTTCAAAATCAAAATATTAAAACAATTATAAACTGGCAATGAGGCATCAAACCAACCAGCCAAATAACCACCTAAACCTATATATGTAGATGGTAAATGCGCGCTAACTAACGGAAACTTGACTATTGTTACGAAAAAAAGCAAACCATCTATGATAATAAAAGTTAAGGTAGTTGATAAATTAGAAAAATTAATGTCAAATTGTCATTCTGATCCGTATATATGATCCCACCCATATTTTTGAAAAGTGTGCTACTGAGACCGGGAGACCCGTAACACTGCCGTTTAATAAGTCAATCTGTGATATGAAGAATATGAGGGAAAAAAATGTTTTGCCACTTTTTTAACACCTACATTAAAGTTATAGTCAATTATCAGCATGGTTTTATGTGAACGTTCTACCTCTACGAATCTCCTGTGCTTTCAGCAAGACGTTTTGTCAGCTTTTTTATAAAAATTAACAAGTGGATACGATCTACACCGATTTTTCACTTGACAAGACGGACTCAAAAGTAATGATAAATGATGGAGTGAGTGTGGTGTTCTATCCTTTTTAAAAAGATAGTTCCTACTGACAGTAAGTTGTTTTGCAACGATCCGGATTTCGAGCCCTTTAGCTCATCATGAGGTTGAAGGACTTCTACAACCACGTCTGTCGACATGAATTGCAAAATGAGGACTCAATTTGAAACTGAAGAAGCTATTCGAATATATACATAGACATGGACATTGCTCAGTGGATCGGGTCATATATAAAGGGGCGCACGCAAATTGTAAAATGTGTTAATTTATGTCAAAGGAGACAAATCCAACTTCAGAGGTACCGCAATGTGGACATCTGTCCACTTAATTGTTCAAAATATTTATTAACTATCTGCATGCATGTATGAAGTATAGTAATATTAAAATGTTTGCTGACGATGTCGACACGATCATCGACTACAACCTCTTACAGAGGAGACCTAAGTTCTTTAGAGCTTAGTGCAAGTATAGTATGCAAATAATAAAATGCATTTAAATTGTGAGAAATGTAAGACTATTATCTCCAGTAGAAACATGATTGATTTAGAGTACAATTATATGATCAATGGCTGTTCTAGAAAGACTTGATGTGACTAAAGACTTGGGTGGCATGATAAGAAATTAACATCACAAAATTCAAACTTATGATATGAAAATGTTAGCATTTGTCGCAAGGAAGTCAATGGACTTTAACAGTAAGACAGCCTGTGTTGTATTATTCAAATGTGAGATCAATCCTTAAATATGGTAGTATATTTTGGAACGATACGTACAATAAGCCTACTTTGTTTCTGGAAAAAGTCCAATAAAGGTTCTTAAGAATTATTCAGATATCGTGAGATGCGGTCTGGTGTGATGTAGGTATCAGAAAAACATTTTCTTTATCGTGCCAACGTTTCGATCAAAGCTCAAAGTGTTTGCCCTGAAGATGATCTCAATAAAAGATCGAAACGTTGGCACGATAAAGAAAATGTTTTTCTGATACCTACATCACACCGGACCGCATCTCACGATATCTGAATAATTATCCGTTAACGGTCACTAATCTCTACACGTTCTTAAGAATTACATCAAATAAGTTAAAAATTAAAAGAGAGAAGAAGAGAATCCTTTCTCTGGAAGAAAGATTTCTAATTGACTTGCTGTAACTCCATAACTTGTTATATTCTAAAGTGGATAATCCCAAGTTTCTTGAATGTGTAAGAACTCATGTACCTCAGTTTAATTCAAGGATAATTAAGACTTTTTGTCCCACTCCTAATCAAACCAACAATATGAAATACAAAATACAATAAACAGACTAATGCTGGAAGGGAATAAACTTAACATTGATTAACTGAAATAATTGAGAAAATAGAGCTTTATATTAGTCACGAATGTTAAGTCACAAAAATGTATTAATCTACGGGATTCTCCTTCAAATAAAATAAATGTACTCTTTAACAACAAAAATGTATGCTCAATATATTTAATATAGGTACATACTAATTCCTTTGAATATTTCATCCATGTCGCACTTTTGGTTATCTATTATTAAACAAATCATTAATAAATGTAATGAGATGGTTAAAAAGGCAATCCTAGGCTCGTGACGACCTTGGTTTTGCCTTCCGGAAATGACCCGATGCCTGTCCCATTTGCATAAGCGCCATCGAGTCACAAAAGAACTCGAGTCGGACTGAATCATCGCCTTTATCGCCCGGGTCCCATCGGCCCTAGTACAATTTATTTGTTCTCGTGTTGAATAAATAATCCCAGATGGCGAAAGATGTACCACAACAGATAAAATGAACCTGAATAAATAAAACTGGTGGAGATTAAGTAGAACCAAAAGTCTTTTGAAGCATCAGGCCGTAATTGACAAGAAAGGCTATTTTGAGAGTTTTACCCCCTAACGCCCAAACAAATACCAATAATAGAACAAAGAACCACCTATAAACCTAAGAAGAAAATATCAGCCGCATAATTTGTAACTGACACCAAAACTAGAGGTTCCATAAGAGGGAAGAGACTGACAGCAATTTCGGGAAAATATCGGGATAAAAAGCGAACCCTCTTGATCATAAATCGAACGTTGGAAATGACGGTTTACAACAAAAACCAAGATTTTTTTCCCAGTAAAATCAGACCCCAAAATAACAGATAAGGAGATAAAAACAGCTTGGATCAGTATACCTTTATAAACTGCTGAACTGCTTGTCATCAAGGAGGCATTGAAATACGCATTAAACTTTAAAAAAAAGTATAGGGTAATCCTTTCAGACTAATGTCATAGGTTCATCGAACGAAAGATCATCAAACATCCTCTTCAAAAAGTAAGCATAAAATCAATATTGGCAACAAAGGCGAGAGATAAAATATCGCGGTATAGCAAGTACGAAAAGAAAAAAGATGTACTAGGAATCGCTGAGCACCCAGGAGCAATACGGTTCAACACAGAAGTCAAAATCATAGAACACACAAATAGTAACTTCTACGACAGTTAAGTTCAAATTTAAACCAAATGTGATGTACATAAATAAACAAAAAGACAAATAAGTTAGAAAAAGACAGTCTTAACATACAGCCCACCTTTTATTACAACTAATTTTGTTATGTCTATACTTTCTCAATTTAAATGATGAATGAATAATGAAAATTCAGTGAATGAAAAGGGTTTTTTAAATATTTTAAGTATTATTTAACATGAACAAACCCAAAACACTTTACAGGTTAACATGGTTCATTAGACTTTTGGCTTACATTGAAACTGCTCTATCTTAACTCTATTAAGGCTCCATCTAACCACCGCTAACCATAACCCAGAAGGCTGCATTGCTTGTGGAGCATTCCTGGTTTCATCATTATCAATTAATATAAATTTTCATTCTGTTCAGGTCAATCATCATAATCACCTACTAGTAATACACCAAAACCAAGCTGCGTACATTTTTCTTTTATTTCCTTACTAACCAAATTTATTGTCTAAATTAAAAAGGCAGTTTTAGCATATTTTGTTTGATCGGTTACTTCGTTATATTATTATCAATATTTCTTCTTTAAATTTTAAAAATAATAATATTGTAGGTTTTCTTTTGGTTTGAAGTCAAACAGGCCGCCATCGTCCTTACACTCGACAAAATAAAACCGCAATTTAACATTGGTATTTGATTCATTTTTCAATAAAGACGGAGAAAAAAGCTGGCCCGCCCGAGGGTCAAAAAGAACAAATGGGCCGGTAAGACAAAGTGATAGCGTTGCCCGGTCACGATGTAATGATGTCCTCGGGCCACTCACAACACTAATCACAAGCATCATTCACAAACGGCCAATTTCGATACGGCCCACTCCCAAAGACCCGACAAAAAACATATTTTCAATCAACGTTCTGGGCTAATATTTGTTTTGTTTTTTGTTTTTTTAATTCAATAACGTCCATATCTTTTACGGACGGGTAAGAATTGCTCGAGCGGGTAATCGCCGGCCAAAAGGAAACAATGGCAGCCATCCATAACAAATTTTACTGAAGATAAAGTACATTTTAATTATAATTAATTAATTATCAACGTTTTATCACCTTCCTGAGTTTCACGCTGTCTAGCAACAATGCCTTTTCCAGTCCGAAAAACTTTAAATTTCCTTAGCTGTCTCGTCTAAAAATCTCTCTATTTTTCAATTTGTTTTGCATGGATCCATCCTCCAAAGAGAGGGAGATAAAGACCAAGAGATAGAGGAAGAAAGAGAAATAGAGTCAAAGAAAATCAGAGGGATAAAGAGAAAGAAAGAGCGATAGTGACAAAATTAAAGCTTAACAGTGCGAAAACGAGAGAGGGATGGGAAAAGACATAAATAGAAAATCAGAAAGACAAATAGAAAGTGAGACAGAGAGAGAAAGTGAAAGGAAATGACAAAGAGCGGTTGAAAGAGAATATGACAAATAGAAAGTGAGACAGAGAAAGAAAGTGAAAGAGAGAGAGAGAGAAAGAGACAGGTACTTGACGCTTATTTAACAAGTAACGTAAGTCACATATGTCCTTTTTTTCTGTAAATACTCCCGAGAGAGCGATAAAGGAAAAAGAGAGAGAGGGTGGGAGAAATAAAAATCAGAAAGAGAAGAAAAGGCAATTGAAGAAAGAAATAAAGCAGACAAAGAGAAAAAGGAAGAGAGAAGGAGATGAAGAAAAAGTCAGACAAAAAGAGAGAGACAAAGAGAATGACAGAGACAAAGAAGCAGGCAGGTAGACAAAAAGAGAGAAAGTGTAAGACAGAGAAAAAGAGAAAAAGAGAAAATGAGAGAGAAACATAGATAGAAAGAAAATGAGAAAAAAATTAGTCAAAGAAAGGAATAAAGACAGACAATGAGGAACAGGAAGAGATAAAGAAATATTCAGTCAGAGGAGAGAGAGAGAGAGAGAGATAGAGAGAGAGACAGACAGAGAGAGAGAGAGAGAGAGAGAGAGAGAGAGAGAGAGAGAGAGAGAGAGAGAGG
>CM077113.1:15486789-15508076 GCA_039619505.1 Cimex hemipterus
GCTCTCTCTCTCTCTCTCTCTCTCTCTCTCTCTCTCTCTCTCTCTCTCTCACTCTTCTTTCTATCTTTATACATGCTATTTTTCTTTATGTTCCCTCTGACTTTGATTCCCTGATTTAATGAATAATATTTATATTTAATTGTGTTTCATTAATTTATTTATATATTTTCAATAAAGCGAATATACCTATTGTTATATTGGCTTATATAATACCGGTAATAACGAAAGCTTTTTTCTTTAGGACAATTCAATTATTAAAAATTGAAATTGTACAAATTTTAAAAATTGTTGACCTATAAAAATCTTTAAATAGGTTGATTGAAGCCAAATTTTTAAAGTCTGTGGAATTATTGTTTTTAAATAGGCTATCAATTTGATTTTATTGATACCTTTTAATCCGAATTGTTTACACGCTGTTTAAAAAAGGAAATTTCATATAAATTTTATGTGCTTTTTTCTGCATAACAGTACCTGTCGTTTATCTTAGTATACGACTTTGAAATCTAGAGCTTCATTTGAAACAAGCAATTAAAGTTTTGGGTCAAGAGAAATCTCAAGTCTTTTTATAGACTATTTATTTGTGTTATTGACATTTGAGGATATTTTCAAATATAAACCTTGGAGAATTTTTCTATAATTAGACCGGTGTGAATCGGGCTAAAAGAGCAGAGATTTCTAGCTTCCCTCATGTTAGATTTCCTTTGAGAAAATGCCTCTCGAAATCGAGAGCCGATCGTTCTAGCTTGTCACCGACCGTTTCGAAACCGAAATAAAACCTTAACTGTTATCCGATATCGTGACTGGTAACCGAGGGATGTAAAATTAATAGCGGGAGCTGAATCCCTCCCCGTTCCCAAGCGTTAATAAATATTTATAAAATAAAAATAAAGGCCGTGTTCGTGGCTTCGTGTATTTCATGTTACCCGGGGGCACTTTTTTCTACTCCGGACGGTCAGAGGAGGATAAAAAGCCGAAAACGCTCGGACAACTGTGAAATCTCAATGGAAATTCATTGGCGTAAAAACCCTAAGGATGTAATTACAAGTGGTATAATATATACAAAGGAGAGATAAGTCGGGTGATAAACAAGTCAATGGGAGGTGTAATTATTGACCAGGCTCCGTTTTAGAAATATCTTCATCTTGTGGCCCGTGTAGTTTTCTTTCTTGTATTCCCTTTTAAGATGATATCAGCCAACTCGAAAATGGTACTAATTTGTCGTAAGGGACTTTTCATCCGTTCGAACGGTTAATTGCCCGTAGTGCTCAAGGCCTTCAACGTTCTTACAACAATAACGATAATTTTAAGATAGTAATAAGTAGATCAAAGATTGCCCTTTTCTATGAAGATCCGCACGAATTTTACATTAATAATAAGGACAGTTTAGTCTCTGTTTAAAAATTAGATTGTACGTTCTATTTTAATATAAATTTGTTCAGAAAACATTTAAATCCTAACTAATTTCACATTTTAGGAAAGTGAATTTGTGTGTTTTTAATTATTTCTGCTAGTATCACGTACAAATATTCGATTTTCTTTTTTGATGAAGTCTTACGGATTTTTCACTAATATTGAGGAGAGTTTAGCCTCTGTTTAAAAGCTAAATTGAACGTTCTTTTTTAACATAATTTTGTCCATAAAACATTTTTTTACGCTGAGTGAAAGAGGGAGAGAGAGAGATAGAGAGAGAGAGAGAAAAAAAGAGCAAGAGAGATTAACAAGAGCAAGCGATAAGGAGAAAGAGAGAAAGTGAAGAGAAAGTGTGAAGAGAGAGAAAGAAAAAAAGAGATATTGAGAAAAGTAAGAAATAAGGAAACAGAGTGAGGAGAAAGAGAAAGAGAGGGAGAGAGAGACAAGAGCAAGAGAGATTAAGAACAGCAATCGATAAGGAAAAAGAGAGAGAGAGAAGAGCAAGAGATAAGGAGAAAGAGAGATACAGTAAGCGATAAGAGAGATAGAGAGAAGGGGAAGGAAAGAAAAAAAGAAATTAAGAAAGATTATGAGCCAATAGAGCGAGAGAGAAGAGAGCCAGAGACATTGAGAAAGACATCTCTCTCTCTCTCTCTCTCTCTCTCTCTCTCTCTCTCTCTCTCTCGTTCACTTCCCTCTCAATCTTTCTCCATTTCTTTTTCTTTTCTCTCTTTCCCTCTTCTCTCTATCTTCACTCTCACTTTCTCCTTATCTCTCGCTCTTCTCACTCTCCACTTTTTCAATCTTTCTTGCTTTTTTCTCTCTCGCTCAATACTCTCACAACCTTTTTCCATCTCTCCTTTTCTTCTCTAACTGGCCAACCTATGATCATCGTAAATATTCAAGTACGTGACTGATGAATAACTGTATTTATGAGCAAGAATGTTCTATGGATTAGAATTAACGTAAATACTCCTTTCCACGGAATATTCAAGGGCCTCGATGCCCTACATCAAAGCATAGAATGTGGAAATGGTAGAATATCGATTACCCAGGTGGCCTCTCTGTTTTAATTGTAAACCCACTAGTATGTGACTTATGAGTAACTGTATTTATAAGCGTAAATACTGTATGGATATTGATGTGGGCACTGGTAGGATATCGATTACTCAGGTTTTAGTCCTGATTACCCTGTTTTAATTGTAAATGCTCTAGTATGTGACTGATTAGTAACAGTATTTACTAGCTAGAATGTTCCACGTAATATCTAATAAGGAATTCGTGTTTACTATATATACTTCTTTTCTATTTTTTCTTACGAATTAGCACCTTTCTATTTTTTAATTATTCAATAGTTCACAGTTTATTCTATGTAGTTGTTGGCATTTCCTAGCATGGATTTCTAATTTCATATTGCAATGACACTCTTCACTGATTTTGGTCTTATTCGAAGGGTCTATGGGAGGACATGAGCATATGGTACGACCCACCAAATAGAAATTCTCGGGTACATCTTCAATCAAGGGTAAAAGACAAAAAGAAAAAGTGAAATTATTTAAGGACGGAAGATTCTAATTATCCTGACCGTCAGCCATGGGTAGATTGGTCAAAACGGTTGCCGCCCAAGGATACCCATTGGCAAACGGTCTACCCTTCCACTAGAGACAAGTTTCTATTAATATTCACCTGTTAAAATACCACAATTAAGCTCTCAAGCTCCTCAACCCTCGAGGCGGAGTCAGCGACCCCTGTAAAAGAACGAGACGCAAATGTTTTCCGACTAGTACGATGTACGCCCGTGCATGTCTTATGCTTATGAATTTATGATAAGCCGTTCGCCTTGGGGTGAATGTTGATGCTCGCGAATAATTTTCACGCGGGGATTTGCAATATATTAAACCGCTTCTGAATCCCTACCCGAATCGCAATTCAATAACAGAATTGATTGTTTTTACTGTAGGAAAGGTTAATACAAGGCCGCAACACAACCAAGAATGATGGAAATAGCATAATGAGAAAAAAAGGGGAAAAACAACTTTTAGACATGGTAGTAAAGGATCCCGAGATAATATACACAAATGAAGTATGAGTTCATAAATCTATGAGCCGAATCACACTGTTCTGCCGATGTCCAGTTGGTTTATGCACAGAAATTAACCCATCCATTTTGTCAAAACCATTCAAAACTGTTTTAAATCTTTTTAAAAAAAAGATGATTTAGTAATCCCATAATGGGAAATCTCCAGTATCTTCATTCTTTCCATGATTTGTTAAATGTTTAATTTTATGTTATAGGTACTCCACCTTTGATCGGTTCGGGTTCTTTGAAAATAATAGTCCAGGACGTGAACGACCACAGTCCCGAATTCGACAGGAGTGTTTATGTCGTAAGCGTACGTGAGAACCAACCGGCAGGGACTAGTGTCATCCAGCCCGTTGCCACTGACCTGGATTTCGGCCTGAACGCTAAAATAAAGTGAGCCACGTTATATCTATAACCTTGACTTTAAATTAAAACGATGCTGTGCTTTCGTTTTTAAGGTACAACTTGGTCGGCGATAACGTGGAACGGTTCAAAGTCGACCCAGACACGGGGTTGATCGTTACGACGGAAGAACTCGATAGAGAAGAGACTAAAGTTTACTATCTGACATTTGTCGCTAAAGACTGCAGTTTAACTGACCCTAAAGCTACTGCTATCAATTTGACGATAATAGTCAGCGATGATAACGATAACAGTCCAACGTTTTCTTCGGCAACTTATGACATCAACATACCAAATTTCACAAAGCCAGGTAGGTTAATTTTATGTTTTAGTAATTTTTGATTAATGATTTCTATAAATTATAAATTATAGATAGATTTGTTCGTTTAAATCATACTTTACTTTCAGGGCAATTTGTTTTTGGCGCAAAAGCTTCAGATCTAGATGAAGGAGAAAACAGCAAAATAACATACAGCCTCAAAGGAAGGGACGCTGCTAAATTTACCTTAGATCCGAGAACAGGAGTGATAAAAGCAGCATCTGAGTTGAGTTTTGAAGAGAGCAAATCCACCGAAGGAGAGTACAAAGTTAAAATCATTGGTACCGACGGAGGCAACGAACCTAGAGTAGCTCTCGCCGATCTAACCATCAAACTAATGCCTATCAGGAACTTTCCTACAATCGAAACTCCCAATGCGACACATTTCACTCTACCGGAAGACATCGAAGTTGGTAAACTGATAACTAAAATCGTGGCCAGTTCTCCCAAGCAGGGAAAAGCGGGTGTAATCCAGTTTGCCATAGCCGGAAGCAATATCGGAGATGCGATCAGGGTGGACTCGACATCGGGAGAAGTCTTGGTCGCCGGTGGAGGACTCGACTACGAAACGACACCCCAGTATGAAGTTTGGATCGAAGCGAGAGACTCGGACAATCCACCGCTGCGCTCTGTCGTTCAGTTGATCATAAATATAACCGACGCGAATGACAACCAACCAGTGCTGGAACTTCCGATTTACAACGCGATGATCTTGGAAGAAGAGCCTCCACAGCAAGAAGTTGTTACTGTAAAAGCGACAGATGCGGATTCCGGATTAAACGGGATGGTATCTTACAAACTCAGGAACGACGCAAACGGTACTTTTTCTATCGAATCAGATACAGGGGAGATATACACGAATTATAAGTTAGACAGGGAGTTCATGTCCTCTTATCAATTGATCGTCGAAGCTGTGGACAGAGGTACACCGCAACTAACAGGCACCGCTACAGTTTCAGTTACAGTTCAAGACAAAAATGACAATCCACCGAGGTTCACTAGACTGTTCAGCGTCAACGTGACTGAAAATGCCGAAATCGGATCTTTCGTCATTCGATTGTTGAGCTCCGATTTGGACAGTGGGGAAAACGCCAACGCGACGTACATGTTCAGTCAAAATCCTGGAAAGAAATTTGCCATCGATCCGTTGACGGGGAATGTGACTGTAGCTGGACCTCTGGACAGGGAAACACAGGACGAATATTTTCTGTATGTCGTGGCTTACGACGGAGCGTGGACTGCAGCGACTCCTCTCACCGTTACAATACAAGATCAAAACGACAACGCGCCCGAGTTCGATCATTCCTATTACAGCTTCAATTTTCCAGAACTTCAGAGGAATGTCAGATTCGTGGGGCAAGTCTTGGCTTCCGACAGGGACAAACACGGCCCGAATTCCGTAATTTCCTATTCGCTAAAACATCCTTCCGATCTGTTCACCGTTGATCCTGCGAGCGGAGAGCTGTTTTCCAAACGGGCTTTGCGGTACAAGTATTCCGCTTTGGATCCTTCACCGGAAAATCAGTACTCGTTAACCGTTTTAGCGACGGATAACGGAAAACCACCCATGTCATCGGAATGTTTGGTAACGATCAACGTCGTGGACGCTAACAACAACGCTCCCAAATTCGAACAGAGGGAGTACTTCTCGCCGATTTTACAGAACGCTAAAGTCGGCCAGCAGATAGTCAGAGTGATGGCTACCGATGAACAGGATTATGGGATAAATGCAGAAATCGAATACGTTATAAGAGGTGGAAACGGTTCGGATCTGTTTACTATCGACAAAGACACTGGTTGGATATCTCTTCTCAAACCGTTCGACGGGAGTGAGAAAATTTCGACGCAGTACATTCTTCAAATCCGTGCCCTCGACCACGGCGTGCCTTCCCAACACGACGACGTTCGAGTCACTTTGGTGATTACAGGAGAAAATAAGTATCCACCGGTGTTTACTGCGTTAAGTTATCAAGTGAACGTTCACGAAAACGAGCCGATAGGTTCGACCATCGTCACCGTCGCTGCGGCGGACATGGACGAAGGTCCGAACGGCATGATCAGGTACGTGATATCGAACGGTAACACCGAAGGTCATTTTACAGTCAACCCCCTCACGGGTGCAGTCACCATTTTACACGAGCTCGACTACGACACGATGAAAGAATACAAATTGAACATTACTGCCAAAGACCTCGGCTTCGTCCCTCGCACGGCCAAAGCGATGTTAACGGTCATTCTTACTGATATAAACGACAATCCTCCGACTTTCAACCAGACCGCTTACGAAGCTGTCATACCAGAAAACTCCCCACCGAACACTGTCATCTACCAAGTCAAAGCCGTCGACATAGATTCACCAAAGAATTCCATCATACAATACTCGATAGTAGGAGGCTCTGGCAAAGACTACTGTGATATCGATTTAAAAACAGGAACCATTACTTCTAAGGTAAAATTCGATTATGAAGAAAGAACCAAGTACACTCTGGACATCCTTGCCGTAAATCCGGATTCTCCTATGTACGGATCTACAAAAGTGATAGTGAAGGTTTCAGGAGTTAACGAATACTATCCCAGTTTTGTTCAGCCCGTATTTCATTTTGACGTATCGGAAACTGCCGAATTGGGCTCGACTGTAGGGATGATTCAGGCGACAGACTTAGACTCAGGAGACGATGGCAAAGTTTATTATCTTTTCGTTGGTTCCAGCAATGACAAAGGGTTCGCTATAAACCCAGAAAGCGGGATCATCACAGTGTCTAGGAGGCTGGACAGAGAAACTCAAAACCGTGTCGTTTTGACGGTAATGGCTAAAAACGCCGGCGGCATCAGGGGCAACGACACCGACGAAGCCCAAGTGATTATAACGATACAGGACGGTAACGACCCCCCGGAATTCTTGCAGCAGTTATACGAAACGGACATTTCCGAAGCCGTGCCTAGAGGCACCAAATTGATTTCCGTGAAAGCCGTTGACAAAGACGTAAGGCCGCAAAATAATCAATTCAGCTATTCCATCATCAGCGGAAACACTGGGCACGTCTTTAAAATCGATTCGCAGACCGGAGACATCGAAACCGTTTTATCTTTGGATCGGGAAAAGACACCGTTTTATTCCCTGGTGGTCGGAGCGATCGACATCGGTTCGCCTCCAGAGACCGGGACGACGATGGTCAAAGTTATCGTGACGGACGTCAACGATAACGGCCCATCATTCGATCCTCCAAATTTAACCGGTTACGTCGTAGAAAACGAGCTGCCTAACACGAGCGTTATGACTCTGAGTGCCACCGACCCCGATCTTCCTCCAAACGGTGCTCCGTTTGCGTACACCGTCGTCGGCGGAAAAAGCAGGGACTTCGTCAGGATTGATCGAAACACTGGTGTTGTCAAAACCACTAGAATAATCGACCGAGAAACCACGCCCGAACTAGAAATAATTGTAAGTAATTTTTATATCTTCCTTCTTTTGACATGGATATGTCTTACGGCTGGGGGTCAGTCCGAAAGTTTAACACGGAAATTGTTACACATTTTACACATCATTTTATTACATTGTTGTTGTTATTGTTGTCCAGTGCGTGTGCGTGTTACCACGACCGTGCGTCGGTGCACTTTTTACCAAGGATACGCGAGAACGAACTGATGGGCAGGTGTTTTTGCAGTCGCGACGCGATTGATTCTTATGACGCGACGCGATTGATGCTTATGACGCCTGAGATGCGACGGGATTGACGCTTTGACACATGTGACGGGACTCGATTTACACTTATCACGCTTTTGACACGTGTGACGAGACGCGATTGTAATGAGCTTCCAAATAAAAACGATCCTCAAATTAATAAATAAGCGTTCCCTGATAATTTGCGAGTGTGTTTAAATAGCCATCATAAGACATATCCATGTACAGATGTATCTGCATGAAGTGTAGATACTCGTTCCATTTTTTTTTAATTTATTTATTTATTTATTTATTTATTTATTTATTTATTTACTTTATTTATTTATTTATTTACTTTATTTACTTTATTTATTTATTTTTTTTGTTATGCTTAATTATGATTTTTATTCAGGTTGAAATTGAAGATAGCGGTCATCCAAAGATGAAATCCCGCCACCCAGTCAAAATATCCGTAATAGATCAGAACGACAGTCCTTCTACGCCGAGAACCGTTCACATCATGGTTTTCACGTTTAATAGTTTATTCCCGACCGGCCTAATCGCAGACATCCATCCCAACGATGCCGACACATCTGGAGACTACCACTGTACATTATTAGACAATCCTACAGTAAGAGGTCTACTGTCCATTCCGACAGGATGCGGCCTTCATACTTCAAGGGTGGCCATCGGCCAAAAATATTCATTCAGCGTGTCCGGTAACGATGGAAAACACCCAGACGCGATTTCAACCGGCACTATTGAGTTTTTCACATTTGACAACGCGACTGTCGAAAATAGTTTCACATTGAGAATAAACAACATGACCGCACATAGTTTCCTCACTTACCATTACACGTCATTTGTCAAACTTTTGAAATCGACATTCGAACCTACAGATTTTCCCTATTTATACAGTTTACGCGAACACGAAAACGGCCTAGAGTTGTCAATAGCTGTGAAATCAAATAAAGGGTACAGAAACAAAGTGCAAGTCTTGGAAATTTTGAGTCGGAAAGAAGATGCCATTCGAGCTCTGATACGTGCCACGTCTATCGTAATCAGTTATTCACCGTGTAGCAATACGACATGCATGAACGGTGGGTTTTGTTCGGAAGCTATAAATGTTTACGAAGACACGAGGATAACAGACAGCCAGACACTGATATTCACATCGCCGCTCGTTAATCACGAATTTACCTGTAAATGCCCTGAGGGATTCACCGGTCAAAAATGCGAAAGGCGACAGGACCCGTGTTCTCCGAACCCGTGCTTGGCCGGAGGCACTTGCAGAAGGCAAGGTTTCGACTTTCAATGTCTATGCCCTCCGATGCGCGAGGGGAGAGTTTGCGAATCCGAGAGGGGAGATCTATGCAGTGGGAATCCTTGCAAAAACGGTGGATCTTGTCAAGAGAGCCCAGACGGTTCTTCGTTTTTCTGTCTGTGCAGGCCAGGCTATCGTGGTAACCAGTGTGAAGCGGCTACAGACTCTTGCCGTCCTAATCCTTGCCTTCACGGAGGTCTGTGTATTAGCCTCAAACCTGGCTACAGATGCAGCTGTCCTGAATCAAGGCACGGTCGGCACTGCGAGAAATCTACTTTTGGATTTAACGAGTTGTCTTATATGTCCTTTTCACCGCTCGACGGAGGAACCAACGACCTTTCTATCACATTCGCGACGACAAAACCCGATTCGTTGCTTATTTACAATTTTGGACCACAAACAGGAGGAAGGTCAGATTTTGTCGCCCTGGAGCTGATCAATGGAAAAGCCGTGTTCTCTTACGGCGGGACTAGAACAGCTATAACATCGGTAAGCGTGACCGGAAGCGACTCATCGCTCGCAGATGGAGAATGGCATAAAATAACAGCTACGAGAAACGGTAGACTCGTCTCACTCAGCATCTCATCGTGCACGGATAATGGTGATTCGTGTACGGACTGTCGACCGGAGGACACCGCATGCTATGCCAACTTAGTCGGTCCAGCTGGGTATGTATTTCTTATCGAAATTCCTAAGTTTAACTGTTTTATTAATTAATTTTACTTTCAGGACGCTCAATTTTAACAACTTCCCGATGTACATCGGAGGGTTAGGCTCAGCTGATCCTATACTGGAAAGGCCTGGGCAAGTACACTCCGATGATTTCATCGGTTGCGTACACAGCGTGTCTATCAACGGAAGAGCTCTGAATCTGACCAATCCTATGAAATCCAAAGGGATATCATCGATGTGCCCTCGCTCCGGCAGATCGATGTGTACCGGTGTTTCCTCTAATTCCATCCCTGACAGCACCGAGCAAGCGTCCTTCTTCAGACCGTCTTGCGGCAGCGAAGGGAAATGTTTCGACAAATGGCATTCCGTATCATGTTCCTGCGATCAAAACGGTTTAATTTCACCCGACTGTAGCGAATCCTTGGAGCCAGTTTCCCTTTCTAGCGGAGGGTATGTAGAATACAAAATTTCAGAAACCCATAGGCGTATGCAACTTTTGGACACGCTCTACGGTGGTTCGACACTATGGCACTCGAGGAATATAGACAGAACCAGAAGAAATTCCGTTAAAACTACCATTTCGCCGCAACAACCTCCAAAACACTTGAGCATCATGTTCAGAACTTACAAAGCAGACGGGACTATCATATTTTCCGCCACGAACAGCGATTTCACCATAATTCAGGTTTGTTTTTTGTTTTATGTTTTATTTTTGACGATGTTAACTGTTTTCCTTTAGCTTTTGAATGGCCAGTTGGTTTACACTTCACAACTCGGATCTACGGCTAATCCGGTCAATATGACAGTCGGTGAATTGATGCTCACCGACGGGCAGTGGCACAACATCACTCTAGAATCGCAATACCAAGGACTGAGATTGATAGTCGATGGACATAAAGTCGGAGACGAACTCGACGCCGCCAGTGTACATGATTTTCTCGATCCGTACCTTACAGAATTTTCGGTCGGCGGAGCAAGAAAAGACGCCATCCAGGGCCACGAATTTTACCTTCACAGTAAGTAAACAAACATTTCTACATAAACATCTATCGTGGAAAGACTTTTATTTTTCTTATTTTAAATCATTGAAAGACGGCTTAAGTAAAAGTTTAGATGTAACAAATAGAGCGGTGGATTGTTTATTTCTAGACTGAGAAGTTAATTGTAAATTTCTTAACTTTCCTTTTTTTCGTGAACATATCAAAAAGTTGAGAGATACTTGAATTGGATAATTGATCAAATAGCTGTAATTTAGTGGATTTTGACCATCACCGTAGATTTGTTCGGACTTATGGCGTGTGGCATAGTTTCTTCCCATAATCCGATAGACCTTGAAATGAACTGGACAACTAGAAATCGCTATCGCACATGGTACAACCTAGTTTATTTATTTATTTCATTTTTCTAAACGATATAACCAAGGTTTCTTTCAGTCGACTATTTGTAATGTCAAAAGTTTAATGTCTTCCATGTTTCTTAAGATAACTTGGAATTTTCATAGGGTTTATCACGATACTCACGCTTTCTAAAAACAGAAATTTTCTTTGATTTTTTAAATCGAAACCAAAATCTTTCCAACTGCCCGAAAAGGAAAAAAAGAATATGTGATTTTTCAAAAGATAAATCTATTCAGGTTAATGGCAGTTCTTTGGATAGATCTAGTAAACTAACAGAATTCCAAACTTTCTCGCTAATAAATATATTCCGTTGGCTGCATCAGTGTGCCTAGCTTTTGTGTGTCAGGAGTTGACTCTTCAGTCTATAGCAAAAAGAAGGAATCTTGCTCAACGGTTATGAGAATACGGCATACAAGATTGACACCCCTCCTGCGGAGGTTCCGCTTGTAGTGAAAGGTCGCTCTGCATGTCGCTCAGTCGAGGAGCCAAGGCAACTTACATTATATATTCACTCTAATAAATTCATTCTCTCAACAAGCACTATTTTCCCAACAATGTCAAAACTAAAACAACCCTGTTTCTTCACAGAATCGGCACAGGGAATCCAGATACTTTCAATACAATTTTCATATCCGTTGGCATTAATATACACTCTCTATATGGAGCCAAGGTGCACAGGGTGGTGGATTACTGGATATTTCTTAATAAACCTGTACCCAGTATAAACTGGCCTATTTGAGAGTTAATGTGAACTCAATATTCCGCTATCGACCCCCTGACACCACACACTCGTGCTAATAAATGCATTCACTTCCATCACCCGCTACAGACACAAAACTATCAGCGTTATATACAATAAAACAACCTTTTCCTCCATGAATTGGAATAGTAAAATCAGATACTCGCTGCTGTGCTCAAGATTAATTCTCATATCGGGTCGTATTCTTGCACCCTCTCTATATGGAGCCAAAGAATCTCCCCTTTACTAACTGTCCTTGTATCAACTTCGCATGGCCATTCCTTAATCGGATGAAGATGATCCTTGCTCTAAGAGTCAGATCTTCCGAGAGTAAACTATTTCTAGTGCTCTTAATATTAGATTTTATTTGTATGTTTGTTTTATAGGTTTCATAGGTTGTTTAGCCAATTTCACCATAAATGATGAAATCCAACCTCTTAATGGTTCTGGAAGTATATTCTCAGAGGTGATAATCCACGGAAAGGTAGAAGCAGGATGCTCCGGACCACTCGGGATCGGCGCAGCAGTCACCACTGACCCTCTGTCAATCGGGATTTCTCTAATTTTGGTATTTTTCGTCATTTTATTCATCGCGATTTTGGCGTCGTTCGTCGTCTTCCGGCTGAGGCGACAGGCCAAAGAGAAATCCGGCGTTATGAAATCCAACGGTGGCGGATCTTTGAGAGGTACAGGAGGAGGCGTCGGAGGTCTACCGTGTGACCGTTCCGGTTCCATGCAAGAAGGCGCAGTCACCAGTTTCATAACAGAAAACGGCGACGTGATCCGCGGTGTCGGCCACCATCTCGTCGGTCCAGAATTAATATCCAAAAAGTAATTATACATACATTATTTAATGCCGGAACCGCGCTAAACGCGAAATGTTTCAGGTACAAAGATCAAGACGCCATTTCTGATCATCAGCAGAGGACACAAAGGCCAGATATAATAGAAAGAGAGGTCGTAAGCAAATCACCACCCCCTAGAGACGATCACCACCCACCCTTGCCTCTTTCTCACCATTCCCATGATGCCGTAATGGACTCTGACATGCCGGAGCATTACGACTTAGAAAATTCTAGTTCAATAGCTCCTTCAGACATAGACATTGTATATCACTACAAAGGTATTTTCCTTGCTTACCTCTCAATTTCTCGTGGTTCATTAAATATTCAAGATTTTTGTTTTGTTTCAGGCTATCGAGAAGGAAGTAGAAATCTTAGAAAGTACAAATCCACTCCTCCACATCTACCTCCGGGAGCGCCTGTTTTCCATAAGCATACAGTATCGACACCGCCCCATCACAGGCACTCGCCCCATTTCCCTTCTAGGTCGGTCCTACCTCCACCGCCTGTATCGAGGGTGGACTCGCCTTCTAAAATTCAACTTCAACACCAAAGTACGCCCTTGGCGAGGCTGAGCCCTAGCTCCGAACTCTCCCAACAAATGCCGAGGATACTGACTCTTCAGGTGTGTTTTATTAATTTTTCCTAGGTGATATATCGTTGCAGAAGAGAAGATATCATAACCATTTGATCATCTGACCAGAGACATAATACTATTTGTTGTTATAGGATATAAGTGGGAAACCCTTGCAGTCTGCACTGCTAGCTGCGACATCCTCCTCAGGAGGTGTGGGGAAGGATGTGCTTCACAGCAATTCGGAGCGTAGCCTCAACAGCCCCGTGATGTCCCAGCTTAGTGGGCAGAGTTCCGCGAGCAGGAAGACCCCGGGGGTGGCCGGCGGAGGGCCGGGCTCAGGAGTCGGAGGTACAGGCGGAAGCGGAGGTGAAGTCGGCCTCACCGCGGAGGAGATCAACAGGCTGAGCTCGAGAGGTAGGACGTCCAGCTTAGTAAGCACACTGGACGCCGTATCCAGTTCGAGCGGAGCGCCGCCAAATGGACCACCGCTTCATCTACACAGGTCCAGCGACCAGCACGACGGCGATGGATCCACCACGACCACCACCACCGACGAAAGTGGAAACGATTCGTTCACCTGTTCGGAAATCGAATACGACAACGCTAGCGTATCGAACGAAAAGACTAGGAAACCTGGGTACGACATCGACTCTTCGTTTCGTGGGTCTTTGAGCACATTGGTCGCATCCGACGACGATTCACATCCGCCGTACCGCCCTCGAAACGGCTCCCCGGGCGTCATCGGCTTAGACTATCTTCTAAACTGGGGGCCAAATTTCGAAAGCATCGTAGGCGTTTTTAAGGATATCGCAGAACTGCCTGAAACCAACGGACGGGTGTCGTCATCCCTTAGGCTGCCAAACGGTTCTGCGAAACCTTCTGAAGAATACGTTTAAATTAACCTCGGATCAGGCGTTTTTGATCCTTTCAGGGACTGTAAATATTATACATATATATTTTAAAGTACAATACCTCTGTGACTGATTTTCTCTCATGATTGTGCTCAATCGTCTGTGTATTTGCCATATTAAATGAAATGTACATATTGATTTGTGTATATTAGGTTTATCCAGTGTAAATATAACTTGTTAATTTTGTAGAATGGATGACCGTTGAATGAACGAGTTTGTTAAACACAAAGTAGTATTGTTAATAGGAGACATAGCCATATACGGTAGTGCCAAATATCGTTGTTCGATTTACGTTTGTATGCATGTTGAGGATTTGACAACATTTTGTGAATAAATTTTATAATAAAATTACTAAGTCTTTTCTTTCCCTGATAAGTTGGCTCATAAGAACAAAGAAATATTAAGAAGATCCCAGGAAAGGAAGGTAAAATTATTTTAAAATTCTGATTATAATATAAAAAATACTTTAAAAAAATCTTCCATAACATAAAGTATCCACAAGTCCTTAATTTATAACAAATTAAGAACCAACTTTCAGAATAAAATAAAGAGTTTAGATTTGTTATTGACAAACGACTCATGATATGCTTTTTAGGTTATAGGTATGTTTTACTTTAAAGGTAGGCAACTATGCTGAGGTAAATGCAAGTTGGTGAAATTGCCACAACCTTAGGTTAGCTGGTCCCCGTCTTAGAATAAGTTAAAATAAGAACAATAAAAAATTAGTTTAAACTACCACACAAAAAAAGGCTTTAACTCGGACGGGAACAACGTTACGTCCCCCACCGAATGGGAAACATAATTCCGTAATAATTAAGCAATTGGTCTTAGACGGGAGGGACGTGACGTTCCTCACAAACAAGAGATACCTAAACCTGCAAAACAGTTGGTCAAATACACCACGGGTTGTTTTCCACGAATCTACATAATATTGGCTAACGTCAAATATATTTTTTTTAAATTTATTTGTTACCTATACATGACCATATACTATACAAATATGTACACATGATTAATATATCACACAGCACAATACTAGCAGTAATGCCAGCACTGCACGGTAGAACATATGATTTGAGGAATCTGCAATTTTGTGTGTATGATTAGGTGTCAAGGAGGTGCCGAGGCCACCGTCGATAAAGACCCAAAATATGGCTTGGGTCAGTGGTGTGGTGGACCAAGATTCTTCCTTCAGACCAGATTCATATTAAGTGGCCCACAGGCTCATAGATGAACAATCATCGCAACGATAGGCCATGTAAATAAACCATGGAAACTGAGGGAGGAGATAGAGGCAAATGCTCTTTTAGGCATGCCAATTGATGCCACTACTCCAAAATACAATTTTACTTAAAATTATAAAATACTGATACCAAAACACGATACCACAAAGAAGGGACACCGCTAAAGTCAGACGGCTCCGAAACCGATAAGGGCTCGGGAGCTGGAGTTTTCGGGAAGTACCCAAAGACCAAACTGACAGTAAACCTAGGTAAACATACTACAGTTGTTCAGTTCATAGCGATTGAACACTGCGACAGGGAATAAAAAATGCTAAGAAAAACGAAAACGAGTGGCAACTTGTAAAACATGCTCAAAAGACATAAAACTCCTCAATGTTTATAACGTTAATCTATTTTATATTATACCATTTTTATTACTACTTAATAAGGATTATATAATTATACACGACCGTGAGTATATTTTTACCGTTACTATTATCGTTCTTTTTTCTTCCAGTTGGGCTAGCGTATATGGATATTATAAAATAGTCCTAATATACCTAAAATTAAATATATCGATATATTTTTCAGGAGATATAGGTGAATCCTACTCTAAGAAGCTCTCCTCATAGAAAAATGAGTTTCTATCCCTCCATCCCTCCCCACTCTCCTTCAAAATCAACTATATATAAATTAAAACATTAATATCTCACTAACCCTCTCAACATGAAACACAACCGTAACACATCTACCCAGAAAACACACACTTTGAGCGAGTACAAATACTTCGAATGAACCTAAAATTTCTATAATGCGTACATCATTGTAAACCTTCACTTTTGCATCTTAAATGTATTTGAATATTCTAAAAAAGTGGTTGTAAATCCCAGTCCCTGAAGATGATCTCAGTAAAGATCGAATCGTTGGCACGATAAAGGAAATGTTTTTCTAAACCTACGCACAAAACCGTATCTCACGATCTCCAAATAATCATTAATTATCGATCACAATTCTACATAATAAACAACGTTTTATTTTTACAACCGAGCCTATTTTTTATGTACTAAATATGAATAAACCTACAATGCTTTAAAATTTAAGGGTGGTACGCTTATTTCGTTCATCAGTGAATATTTAACTAATAACTACGTCATTTTTTAAGTTTTGTTTCTATTGAGGCGACATGTTTGGAAAAAATGGCAGGTTCTATGGTGAAAGTGGGGAGTCGGCAACACTTCAAAACATTCCGGTTATGCTTTGTTGAAATCGGCAGACTCTTTTCAAAGACCCGCTCTTTGTGAAATAGCAATTATTTAAAAACGGACAATTTTCGAGCTTTCCTACCAAATTTATTTAATCAGAGGGGATAAAAATAAATGATTTACAGTGTTTCATCACACCAAATGGAAGGTATGTAGACATTCACTTAAGTTGTTTTTATTTCACTGCAAATCATTGTTTTTTTTATATTTTTTACCATCTTCGCACTATAAAAAGAATAATTTGAATGTTTATGGTTGTAGTTAGAATATTATGTACTAATAAAATGATCTTTACGACAAGTAGCTTAAAAATAAACTTTATTCACTGGCTGGTCTGCAACTTGAGCGACCTGACCCTGGACAGCATAAAGCAAACTGCTCAAAATTGAATTGGGATATTTTTAATTTTTACCCAATATATTGTTAGTTGAATAAAACAAAATAGAAATTTTTAATAATGGATTTACTGAAGGACATGATTCGTCTTTTCTCCATTATAATCCAGTTGTAATCTCTTTAACCATGGAAAAATGGTTTCATTACGTGGTTTCCCCACCAACAATTGACAATTAACGTTAAGAGTCAAATTGACTTAACTTAATGTATTGTAAAGTTAAGGAAATAAATCCTGGACAAGAAAACACAAGTAGAAAGCCAACAAGGTAAAAAAATTTCAATTTGCAAATCAAATTCTCTTAACCTCCTCGTCGAGTCTCCTCTATAGGGGAAAGGACCCTAGGAGAGAGTTAAGGCTTGGTCAAACAGGAGACGGAACGACTGCAATCCGCTGTGGACTAGAGTAACCAGACAAACGTTGGAGTGGAAAGTTGAAGCAAACCAATATAAAAACAGTTTTTATCAAGAGTTTATTGTGAGATTTCTTAAACCAAATTAAGTCTCATCCACTGGTCTTGTATAATACGTAAACAGTTGTTGGTAATAAACCAAAAGTAATTGTTCTTCTTTTTTCTATTTATATATGAAACTTGTTTTAGATTAGGCTTTATTATTTGAAAGCTTTAATTAAAAAAATTAAAATCACAATTTTGCAATGTTTTGGTGATTCTGGGCCATTATTTTAAACTGATGTTTTATTATTAATTAATGGCCACTAAAGACCACACACTTTTATTAATATTGTAAAAACTTTTTTCTTTAATTAATCCTTCTATGTTTAGCAGTCGTAATTAACTTATTTAATTATTTAAATTAATAATAGGGTTTGATTCCCACTCATGACACTTAACTCTATCTCAACCAAGACTTAAGATAATAAAAACAATCGAGTGAAATTTTTCTAATTTATTTCAACGTTTTCTTTAAATAAAGAGTGAATTTTCTCTACTTGAATTTGTTGTCAATGGGTTTAAAAAATAATTTCATTACAACTTGACAAACTGCTATTAAATTTAAGCTTGTTAAGCTCTAATCTTAATCTAAACTATTTAAAAATGTGTTTTTCTCCATATTAATTTAACAAATTGTTACAGACTTAGACGAAACAGGTCGTGAAGAAATTCTGCTAAAGCTCCAGTCGCAGAAAGAAAATTTAGAAGTGAAAATAAAAGAGAAGTGCAATGAGCTAAAAAAACTCTGCATAGCCGAAGCAGAATTGACAGGTGTCATCCCGATGGAGATCCCACTCGATCCCGATGAGAGCCCTCCCAAGATAAGACGAAGAGTAGGCACTATGTACCCGTATAATGCGGAAATGCTAAGTCTTCTCACCAGCCATGTAAGCTTTTGGATTTAATTGGTTTTAATTTATTCTAAATATTAATTATTATAGGAAAGGGAGGAAGAGAGAAATCCAAAAAGGAAAATCCCTCTTGGCTCTTGGAACAAAAACAGCACAGACAGGCATGTCAACAGTCCGCCTCATTATACATGGTCACCACAGAATGTCTCGCCTAAGAAAAAAAAGCCTACTACACGTTCTTTCACTTATGTCCATAAGTTGAAAATAATTAAAAAATGGTAACAAATTTATTTTTAATCGTTTTAATTTAACTTGTAAGTGCACTTTCTTGTTACTAGTCTCGGAACCAAAGCAACAAAATATATTTATGTAAATTCATAGAAAACAAAAATGTCTAATTGTCTAAATGACTGAAAACTTTCTTGCCAATATGCAGATTTTATTATTTTTTATAAGGTACTTTTACTCTCGTACTGTCAAATATGCACCAGTAATTAGTTTAATTTTAACAAAAAGTTATACTTAAGTTTTATTAAATAATTTATTTTTTCTGCCACTTGTTTTTGACTAAAACATACTGAAGATGCATTGATTACTGTGTTCATGTGTAAGTGAAAAAATTATTTTGTAAAATAATACATGTTGTTTGATACTTAAGGTTTTGTAGTTTGTAAGGTTTCAAATTTGTACAAAATAAATTATATTAAAATTTTAAAATTTCAGTTGATTATATCAAATTCCTCCTATCTTACTCTTACATAAAAAGATGCACAAATATGACTGCATAGAACATTAAGTGATTAAAGTAAATTATAAATTTTCCATGTCTAATAAGCACAGTTTATAAGGTCATTAATCAAAACTGACGGCACTAAAAACCTGAAGGGTGTAGAAATATAAGAAAATAGGCTCAATAAATAACAAAAACCTAAGGGAAAATTGTGGTACGTTGCAGATATCAGGTTGAGGCACCATAAAATTGGGTTGATAAAATAATCTAGTTTGGTTGGTATGTGAGGTAATCTAAATTCCACTACAGGTATCGAACCAAATTTTCGACACCATAGCTGATTGTGTCAGAATATCTGATATGAAAACCACATAATGTTTCAATCTTTAAAAAAACTAGTTTAATTTGTTGACTAACCCCAATCATACACACACAAGCTATCATGATAATAAATACATTCATTCCCAAAACCACTAACTAGAAACTTTTATACTATATATACAATTAAAAATTAGAGACCCATTGGGGTTTTATGCTGGTTACTCACCCATAACCAACTTAAAAATATATAAATGACTAACCCAGGTTGGTGAGGGCATATATTGCACCACAAACCCACCTGTGTACATAAATATTCCATGTAATAAACATTCATAACATATGTACTTTCACTCTAAACATAATTATTCTTTTTAAAAACTAATTAGTTGATACCTTCACAAGTTATGCTAATAAATACATTCATTTTCAATAAAAGTTACTAACCTAGTTTGATCTTTAGGTCCTCTATTCTCGCAAAACCTTACCCATTCACCTACTGACATACATATAAATAAATTTTAGATGGTAAAAGCAATGTGAGGAAAGCCATGAAATGTGACCATATGCATTTTTGTCCATGTCAGGTATCGAATCAAATTTCTCCCACCATCACTGATTGTGGGTCTGAATGTCTGAAATTCACGAAAACTACATCTTGTCCTGTGCGGTACTAATTTTATTCACTGTCAATATGCGTTGTACAGTTATTTAAGTGCCATAACATAAAAGGCATTTCGAAGACCTTTTGGGGATACCTACAGCCCACAGTTTGACAAATAGTTTTATTTTACACTTATTTTTCATAACAATATGAAAATTTGGTAAACATAAATTAGAAACCGATGAAAAAAATTGAATATCACATAACCTTAAAAAAACTAAATGCTTTCATGACCATTTCTTTGACTCATATCAATTTGTAATGACATTCGTTTTAAGGTTGATACGATGAATTCATAAGAGTTTAGTTAATGAGAAAACAACCCAACATTGAATAAATCAATCCCCATCGAGGAAATGAACAGGATGATCGGTGATGGCAAAAATACTTGTAATAGTCTAGTTCAGTGTTTCCCAACTTAGGGATGATTTGAGTTTTTTCTTAAATAAAAGATAGTTCCTACTCACAATAAGTTGTTCTCCAACGTCCGTATTACGAGCTCATTAGCTCATCATCAGGTTGAAGAATTTCTAAAACCACGTCTCTCCAGATGAATTGCAAAAGTGAACCCGCCGATACCTCCCCCTCCAACGCGACGTTCCAATGAGAAGCTGGTATTTTAATGGCGCTCAATTTGAACTTGCGAATAACGGTAATTATAACGCAAGTAAATATTATAATGGTAAATACAGTAAAAAATTAATTATAAATTAGTGATTAAAGATAAAAATTAGAATAATACCTTAATATTATTAAATCATTTTAAAAATAATAATTAATTTAATTATTTGGAAGTTTCACATGTTGGACAGTTTAAAATGAGTTTTCAAAATTGACCTCCTTAAATTAAATTCAAATTGGCTCCAAGTTAGGAAACACTGATTTAGACAATTACAAGTATTTTTGTCATCACTGATCATCCTGTTCTTCTTTTCCTTGATGGTTTCAGTCGGACAGAGTTTTGTATTGGACTATATTCAGTGGCGGGTTGTTGTTTTTTTTGTTTTTGTTTTATATATATATATATATATATATATATATATATATATATATA
>CM077113.1:15508476-15609310 GCA_039619505.1 Cimex hemipterus
ATATATATACTGTGTAATTTATAATCTGTATACTTTTTGTATGTAATTTTAATGTTAAATGCACTGTATGAGCGCAGGAACAAACCTATTTAATCACATAAAATTTGATAATCGAGATCAATGCAAGAGACGATTTTCCTACTGAACAAAAGATGGCGATATTTTACATGAAATAATATTAATTATTATTTTCCTATTGTGGACAAATATAACTGATTTGTAAGGTGAAGGTAAATGAATATATTGAAATAAATCCCGAGATTTTATCTGTTTGTTTTTTTGAAAATTTTAACCAAATCTATGGGAGTTTTTTTTTTTCTTTTGGAGAAAATCAATTTTATCAGATCTACAAATTTCATTGAATTTTTTTTCTCTCTTTTTTCGCTGGATATTAAATAATGTCTGTAAAATATTTTTCAACTATGAACCTGTTAAAGTGCAAAATGTCAATGATTTTGCGAGGAAGTGTAATTTGGATCTGCCAGTTCTTTATAAAAGTACTTTGGACTTGTATATCATGTGTTCTGTTACATTAAACTCTGTAGTGTACACCAGTGACCATTATTCTTTCTTTCTTCCTTTTTTTTTAGAAAAAAAAATTTTAATTAAAAAAGAAAAAAAATTTCCTACTGATCCATTTTTATCACATCTGATGGCCCTTGATATTGGTGAGTTAAAGGAGTGTAATTTATTGTAATAATTGAAGAATATTACAAAAAGAATTCCAGATGAAATAATTAATAAATTATTTCAACTCCCATATCCATTCCAATGCCCTAGACACAGGAACATGGTTTTTGGCGGTTAAAAAAAATTACTTACTGAGTTTTATCTTTTTTTTATATTGATTTTTCCAGTATTTTTACCTCTATTCAGTGAGTATTTTAATATTATAGATAATTAATTAAGTTTTTCAGTTGAGAGATAAATAGTAAAAGGAAAGCCAAATCATTGAAAGTATTGTTGAAGTATACTTCATTTTAAATCATTAAATTCACTAATTTTGTAGTCCGCTTGATCAATTAATATCTTTTATTTAGTTAAGGTTTTCAGTTGAGATAAAAAAGTCAATGGCATTGAGCAGGATTTGAACTCACAATCTTCGGCTAGATACGCCACTGCTGTACCACTTGAGCTATTGTGACCTCGATCCACTCAGAGACCAACCTCCCATCTCAACCCCACCTTTTGAATTTTCCCTCCTTTTTTTAACCATTTTTCAAAAATTATAGATAATGTATATTGGGGTTGAATGGTGGAGCAGAAGAGATTTGAAAAGTCTACGTCACACAAAAAAGATTGGGAACACTGCTTTAGAAAGAAGCATAGTTGACTCCTATGAAATATATTATTTTTAAATTGGAAAACAAAAAGGACAATACAAAAGTACAATTGTAAAAAAGAAAATTATAATACATATTAAATAATAATAATTAATACGGAAAAAGTTTCACTTTGGTACCAAACGAATTTCTAACAATTCAGATTTTTGCAATTCAACAATATTATCCACTTCTGAGTTTTCGAGAGTGGATTCTTCTAAAGAAAATTTTCCCTGTGGAGGGGCCAATTCTTCAGCTCCCTCTGTAACATCAATACAATCAATTGTACAATTAATAATGAATTTTCTATAAAATTTAACAATACCTTGTATATCTATTGTAAGCGTATCCTTGGAAATTTCAATAATCTGCCCTAGTATGTGGGTTGATTCGATAGGGCAGTAATTCTCATTGAGTTTCAACTTCTAGAAATAACATAAAGTGTTAACTGATATAATTGACATTAAAAATTTTATTTACCTTAAAAATTATTAAATCATTTGGATTAAAGTTGTCAACAATGGGACAATTTACGATATCGATATTTTTTAATTTAATTTTTCCATTCGGCTGTCCATTTGTTATTTTTTCTGCCCCTTTTTCATCGGTATTTTCAGTCATATTGCCATTGCTATCTCCATTAGACAACGAATTCTGCCCTTTTAACCTAAAAAATTTATTTTTCCCATTTTTTGCAAGATTTAGAAGATTTTGTTTCCAATCTTCTTTGCAGTTGTTTTCTACTGGGTCTGGACTGGCTTGATTGTCCAAGTGTGTTTCAGGTTTTCCTGTCTCGTCTTTGAAATAAATTATTAAACTTGAGAATAAAAATAATGAAAAATCTATTTTTTTTTTTTTTTTTTACTTACTGATCCCATTGGCACGTGATTCTTCTTCAAATCGTATGTGCATTCCATTTCCTTTAGGCGATATTGGTCTAACAGGGACAACCGGCTGCGGAGAAATATTCAGTTCTGGATTAAGTTTGTCTTTAACGTCAACTTTCCTCCTTCTAAACCGTCTCCTTTTCTTTCTCTGGGGTTCATCAAAAAGAGCCAAATCTTCTTTCTGCTCTTCGCTTTTGCTTTCGCTGCAATTTTTCAATTCTTGATACTTCGATTTCAATTCTACAAGGGCCTGTTCTAACGATTCATCAACTGAGACTTCAAGATCCATTTCGTCATGTTTTTCCTGTTGGGTTTCCTCAACAGTTTTATCTTCTCTGGCAGACCCTAACTCTCTCGCTTTATAACAACTTTCACACTCCAGTAAAGGGTGGGATGGATACACCCTGAAACAAAATTATGACTCAGTTGTACAACATTAAAGGTTTTTTTTTTTTAACCATTGCTCACATATAGAAATCATTTATTATTCTTCCAGTTTATCCTTTGTACAAAATTTTTGTATAGGAGTAGCCTAATAAAATATTAGTTTATTAGTGACCAACTAAATCTACTAATTAATCCATTACTTAACTTAAATACTACTAGTATTATGAATTTTTATATCTGCAAGATAATGCATTTTAAAATACATTTATTTGACTATCCGCTATGCAAATAACTTTGAAATACAGTAAGAATTGAAAAAATTTCATATTGTGGTGGAAAATAGTGAGGCATATATTGTACATAGTCAATATGTCTATGAGCGCATAAAATTATTATCAAGGCATTATAAAAAAAGAGGGTCCATGAAAAAAGGAGCCCATACTTCAATTCGAGATTAGAGGCCTGCTATTAAACTCAAATATAGACTTAGTCCAAAACCCTATGTGACCAATATGTTACAATAGTTGAGTGGTTAGGATGAATTTTATTTGCCACACTAACAGTTCTGGGTTGATATCATATGAATTTTAATTGTTGTTATGAAAAAAAAAAAAAAAAAATTGTAGAGTAGCTTGATCTCTTGCCAATAACATTCAGTGGTTTATAAAGGCTAAGTCCTCCTGTAAGATAGAAAGTCAATATGGTCCAAGGGAATCACAATGGTCAAATGGTTAGAGCAACTTGTATGAGCCTCACTATTCACTTCTTCACAATCCAACGAATTTTAATAGATTTTATTAAAAAAATATTGTAAAGTGGTTTGATTTCTTGCCGACAACATCCGGTGGTTTATAGAAGCTAAGCCCTCTTGTAAGATAGAAAGTTAATAAGGGAACCACAGTGGCCGAGTAATTGGGGGAACTTTTATTTGCCACAGCAATGGTTCTGGCTTCATATCTTGTCACAACCCAATGAATTTTAATTGCTTTTATTAAAAAAAATTTGTAACACGGTCTCATCCTATTGCCGACAACTTTGAGTGGTTTATAGAGGCGAAATCCTCCTGTAAAATGTAAAGTCAATATGGTCCAAGGGAACGACAGTGGTCAAGTGGTCTGGGCAACTTTTATTTGCCACACTTGCAGTTCTAACTTTGCATTCTGTTACGGCCAAATGAATTTAAATTGGTTTTATGAAAAAAATATTGTAAAGTAGTCTGATCCTCGTGCCGGCAATATCGAGTGGTTTACAGAGTTTATGCGCTCCTGGACAAGAAGTAGACAAGAAGGACAATATGGTCGTAAATTGAGAAGACTTGCAAGCAAGTGCCCCGCAAAATAGCCGGTCCTAAGGAAACGTCCTGCACTTTGATAAGACCTAAGACGGTGGCCATTTCTTTATCTTCATCATCTGCGTACTGTGGTTTGATCTTCTCTCCAAAATTGTTACCTGCCATAATGGAGGATATACACGTCTGAGAGGCAATTTCAGCGACAACATGTTATCAGGACTATACTTGCAGCTTCGACCATAAAATCTGCAGAACTGTTCCCAAGTTTATTTAATCAATCTAACATTGACACAATACGATGTTTTGAGAAGGAATGAAGGTTCTAAAAAAATCTTTAATAAATTCATACGTACGTTAACACATCCCCCGGCATTATTATCTGAACAGTTTCTCCACGTGGGAGGTAAACATCGTTGACATACAGCCTCATTCTGTTCTTAAGCTTGAACAAAGTTGCTATGTGCTTTTCCACGTGTTTCACTTTGGTTAACGCCTCCAAATCGAGGTAAATGTAAAATTTCGTCTCGTCTCTTTTATCGCCGGTTTTGAATTTAACTACAACCCTAAAATTCTCGGTACGGTTCATATTAACTGTTTTTAATTAAAAAGATCAACTTTTCTAAATGACGAGAAAAACCTACTGCATGGTTATATAAACAATATTTGCAATCAAATTATTTCGTCCTTTTTTTAAATATTTATCTGGCTTTTAATAAATATAAAACAGTTAAATTTGAACACACATTTTTATACATATTAAGATAAAGAACAATGTAAAAAATTAATTTGTGCATTAATTATTTAACGACTTTATTATCTTTTATCTCAAAGAAAACTGGAGGTTTCGAATTATTACCTCTCTGTTGTCTTACATCCACATTTGTGGTGTGGTCGTGGAAATAATTTGTCTCCTTTTATTTTTCCTTTGAATATTTAAGACTCGATCCCGTCGAAAAAACCGAAAATGGAACACAAAGCGGAGCAGGAAAGCGAAATCGAGGCGCTTGATTCGATTTACTACGGTGAAATGGAAAGTAAGTTTAACCCATGCTGTTTTAAAGTTGGTAGAAAAGTTTGTATCTTGCAGATGTACTGTATACTGTTGCTTAGTTTAATTAAGGAACAATGTGTCATTGTGCTGATGCTATGTCTCATAGAAGAAGGGCCAACCCGATTAAGAATAGACCGTGGTTGGTTCAGACACGAACACTATTTTTGGGCCAATGTGTCCAGCCTGCAGAGAAAAATTGCTCGATGTGTCCGACCTAATTAAAGGCAGCAACTCCTTGGTTCCTTATAGAGAGCGTGTAGGAATGCCACCCGGTATGAAAATTGTTCCTGAGTACATCAGCAAGTATCTCCGTTCCTTGTTTGTCAACTTGGAGGAAACAGGGTTGTTTTATTGTTATATAGTGCTGGTATTTGTGAACTTTAGTGTTCGTTGAGAATGAATGTTATTTTATTAGCTGTTTGATGATTAGTCGATGATTATTCAAAGATTGTGAGATGCAGTCTGGTTTTAGAAAAACATTCCACACAAACATTTGTACAAGTTTACTAATTTTGTGGTCCACTTGACCAATTTATTTATTACAATTAAGGTTTTTGGTTGAGATAAAATAGACAATGGCATGAGCGGGATTCAAATCCACAATCTTCAGCTAGATACGCCGCTGCTCTACCACTTGAGCTATCATGATCTTGATCCATTCGGACACCAACTTTCCATCTCAATATGAGATCTTTCTTGTCAAAGAAGCTGACTCCTCATATAAAGTCTTTCTATCCTGACTTCCTTCCCTCCCTTATAAAAACATAAAACATGAATATCTCACTGGCACTTTCAATAGAACACACAAGAATGTCACAATTGTGCAGAAAATAAACACTTTGTGTGAGTAGAAATATTCTGATTGAATGTAAAAATATATTTTTGGATTGTATAAATGCACTTTTTTTCCACATCCTATATGTATTTGTTAAATTTAAACAATGTTTGTAAATCCCAGGCCCTGAAGATGATCTCAATAAAGATTGCAATGTTGGCACGATAAAGAAACTTTTTTCTAAAACCCTACATCACACCAAACTGTATCTCACGATCTCCGAATAATCGTATTTATTAGCATGAATAGTGTCGTGGAGGAATGTTGAGTGTACTACCAACCCTTAGTAAAGTTAGTTAATATCCATAAAGGATTATGGAGGAATATTGAGTACTCCACCACTCTTGATTCCTTGGCTCCACATAAAGTGCAGGTAGGAATGCCACCCGATTTGAAAATTGTTTTTGAGTACAGCAGCGAGTATCTGGGTTCCTTGTTGTATTTGGAGGAAACAGTATTATTGTAGTGCTGAAATTGTTGTGCACCCTAGTGTATGTTGAGAGTGAATGTATTTATCAGTGTGAATAGTACAAGAGGGTTGGTGATAGAATATTGAGTATCCCGTCAACCCTTATTTATGTTAGTTATTATTAGTGTACAGGGTTATGGAGGATTCTAGTACTTGCGTCCATATAAACAGCATGTACCCTTAGTAAAAGGCCCTTTTCCCCAAAAGGCAGCAGTCATGAAAACCCAGCAAATAGAATGGAAAACGTGGAATACACATAACATAACCATCAGTCAAGGGGAGAAGAAACAATTCTGTCTAGATTAAGAATAGGGCGTACTAGGTTAATGCATTTATTGTCTAAAAAACCTCCCTTAATATATTCAGTTTGTAATGTTATGCTAACCATACTGTCACCACACGCAAAAAAATTTCTTACACTGAAGCTAAACATGATATTTTATCTGATGTACTGAAAGATGACAAAAGACAAGCTATTTGAAGAAGAAAAAAGAAAAATTATGGCAAGGTCTTGTGTGTTTTCTCCCCTTGGCCCTTAAGATACCTAGTCCAAAATAATTATTCCAGATTATTTCAAGGCACGCTAACCCAGTGGTTGACTACCTTAAAAAAAGTGTAGATTATCATATTGTATAGGATAAAAAATTGTATTCATATTTTATATACAACATATTCTATTTTCCAGTTATCACCACTGAGCCTTTTCATGTTTTTGTAATCTCAATCAAATCCGATGATTATGAAGAGGGAACAACTACGGGGATCATGTGCCGGCTCCGGTTTGAGTATACTGCTCAGTACCCGGAGGAGCTGCCTATCATAGATATCGAAGATTTCGACAACATCGAAGATGACGAGACAGAAGAACTTCTAAACTTTGTTATTCAGCAGGTATTTTCAATTTTTTTCCTTTATCAACTTTCTTTTTAAAAAAAAAATTATAATTTGATAGGCAAAAGACAATCTAGGCATGGCGATGGTTTTCACCCTTGTATCCTCAGTTCAAGAATGGATCAACTTGAAATGCGAAATAAGGGCAGAGCAAAATAAATTAGAGAAAGAAAGGAAAAAGAAAGAAGAAGAAGAGGAAGAACAGGTATTTTAATTTTTTTGAAGAATCAAAGGGGGCCATAACGGTTTAAGTATTGATATGGTGCTCATCTTGGGTTTGAATCCAGTTGTCCTGTATTCTAACCCAACATACAATTTTTTTCCGAATACTGCCACCCTAGGGTTAAATATGACCTCTGCTGTTGCGAACCCCTGTAGAAGAAAATTAACAAATGAAATAAATACTCTAGCTTGATTTTTATGTTTTAGAAAAAATTCGAAGGCACATTGGTCACAGTTGAGTCTTTTCTACAGTGGAAACAGGCCTTCGAAATAGAAATGGGCATGTTCGACAAAAAGGAAAAAGATGATAAGAACAAAAAGCTCACCGGGAGAGAGCTTTTCATGCAAGACAAATCTCTCAATGAAAGTGATCTCAAATTCTTGGAAGAAGGTCAGTACATTTCCCCCCCTCCCCCGACTTGACAGTACTAGTTTTCTCTTTACAGGTGTGGAGTTCGTCAAAGTCGATGAATCGCTGTTCCAAGACTTGGAAGATCTTGAAATTGATGACACAGAATTGAATTCAGACGACGATTGATCAACAAATTTGAAATATTTGGAAATTAACTAATTTTGTACAATATTGTAAATAGTACTAGTCTTATTTGCATTTTTTCTTTTTTTAAAGAAAACTATCATATTTCTGTGATAAAAATGGTACAGGACAGGTGGTAAAAAATATGATAATTTTTTTGTAACTTTCTCCAGTTTATTAGTGTTTTTTTTACAAAAAACGCAACTCACTTAAATTTACAAAAGTAATATTTATTACAGATTTAAATAAATTAGTAATAAATATCCATAATGAAATCTAGTTTTAAAAAGCAGTAAAAAAATGGATATTTTTACAATTAAAATTTGTTCTATATTCGATTATAAATTATATTATCTTTTAACACTTAATACCTATTATTTTTACACAATTAATTTAAGTGGTCTTGAGAACCTAAATGAATAAAAAAAAATATTAAGGAAAATGTACATTTATTATACCAACTTATAAAAAGAAAAAATAATTATCGACCATTAACTATGCTGATAATAAAACAACGATTATAAAATTTGGTAGGAGTTAAATTTCATTAAAAAAGGGATAACTCCTATCAAATTTTATCAACATAGAATGAACTAAATATACAATAAATATTTTATTTTATTTTTTTGTAGAAAAACAGAAAATTATTGCTTCTTTCCCAAAGTATCCATTGTGAAATGCACAGTAGACACGATAAAAATATTTAAAATGAAAAACTATAACAATGCATTGTATAACGAAATTAGTAAAAAAAAAAAAAAAATCCCAGTTATTTTATATCAGAATGTCAAAGGTTGATAAAATACGCTAACAAAAGTCGTACAAATCGTTCAATTCGGCCCCTGGAAAGACGTATCTTCTCTTTCGAAGACAATAAAATGCGTTTTCTGAAATAAAAAACAAAATTGATAAGACAAGCTTTTAAAAAGAAAATATATTAATTTTTGTCCATAACAAATTTATTTATTTTTGAAAAAGTAATGATAATTTTAATTAATTATCCTTTTTATATAAGGTCTTCCTTGAGAAGAAAAAGTTAATGTCACTGGATGCGAACCTTCAGCTAGTATGCCTTTTCTCTAACCACTTGAGCTAATGTGACTGATCCCCACGTATGAATTCTGCTCATGACACTAACTTTTTTATCTCAACCAAGACTTTACATAAAAGGAATAATAGGTCAATCAGACCACTAAACATAAATGGTTTTATAATAATAATAAAGAAACAGAATAGTGTGAAGGTAGTTGGATAAGCGGGACGAGAAGCAACACAAGTGCATGGGTGCATCACACAGCTTGCAAGATCTTCGCACGGAGACCACTGGGTCTGAGGCTAGTGAGATTTGGAAAGAAAGTGTGCTATCGGGAAGAGGTAATCACTGCGAGATGTTCACTAGAAAAACTAAGTTTGGTGGTTTTTGCACAACAAAAATACCAACTTTGGAAATGCACCTTTTCTCAGTCTTAAATCACAGACCTGGCGCTAGGTCTTTTTTTAACGCTGAATTTTAAATACTTTTTTAAAATGTTTTCCTAGCTTCAGACATTCATCAATAAATTAAAAATTTGATAAAAATAAAATTAATTAATTAAAGTTAATAATAATTTAATAACAAAAATAAATTTGTCTCTTCCCTGTTCACTTTTATGAAAAAGCCCTCGGATCAAACATTGTAAAGAGTAAAATTTGCTAAAACATGAAGGTTCAAAATTTATGCATTGAAAAGTGTAAAAGGGTCAGTTTTTTTCCAACAACTCATAAAAAAAAAATGGTTGAAAAATGAGACAAATGGGAAAGTGATCAATTGACAAATTCTCAAAATTCCCTAACTTATAGCATATTAATACTGCCTATTATTGCATATTTTAGGGTTTTCAACTGCATATTATATGGCATAATTTGGCAATTTTTAAATTGCAAAAAAATCCGGTCTCTACTCATGAGTGACTGAAGTTAAGAAAAACATTTTAAAAACTTGTTCAGCTTTTTTTGCAGTGTAGGTGCACATAAACATGAGCTCCATCTCTTTTATTTTATTTATTTTTATTATTAGTATTTAGTTATCCTATTTTAATATTTTTTCTCATTTTTATGCGAAGAAATTGAAAGAAAAATTTGTGTCACAAGTGGGACTCTCGAACCCACGACCCCCCAGAGTGCTCTACTGCTTGAGCTATTATGACTTCCATCCTCAGATACCAACTACTTATCTCAACCGATTACTATTTAAATTTTTCTACTTTTTATTTAGGTTAATTTACATAGTGCAGTCTTGGATGGAAGTCCTTTGATTGGTTGGGGTTTGAATCCAGGATCCATATCAGTGCTTTTTTCTCAACTTCTTTATTTCAGTGTTGACCCTTTCCTAATAATACTGTGGTGCCCAATGTTTTTCATTTCCTAAATCCCTCACTTTTTCCCTGCTTATGTACCACGGCTGCGGTCAGATAAACGTAATAAAATTCATCACAGAAATACCTTGACTTGCTGGTCCAGAAGGACTGCTGATGTCTTCTTGGCTGCTGTTACTGTTTTCACCAATCCCGCTGTCCCTCATTGAGCTGTGCCCGCTGTGTCCACCCTGGATGTGCCTCTTGCCGATTTTTTGGCACTTGACAGGTTGGACATCATCAGACGTGCTTTCAACATTCTCATCTTCTTCCTCGACACTTAAGCTGTTGTCGCTGCTTAAAAGTGTATCACCGGTATCGCCATTCATTTCTTCTTTGTTAGATCTATAAAAAAAAAAAAATAATTTAATTCTTCCCAATCTTCTTTTCACTTCAAATAATTAACTTACGCGCTAAACATGTTGAGGAAAGGTGTCGGAGGGTTGTCAGATATATCTACAAGGGGGGTATCCCTCCAACAAATTTCATTCTTCCAATCTCCACCAAGTCTGTAAAAAATAAAGCACTTAAGGAAACAGTTCAAAATAAAATTCTTCAGTAAAAACTTACAAACTGCAAAGATGATCAACTATAACATCTGAATCACCCAATAATTCAATGTCAAAGTAATTTTTTGGTAATGTTTCACGATTAATTAGAATCTGAGGTACTTTCGACGGCAAGGAATCTGGAAAAAAAAGATTCGCTATTGACAATATGTCAAGTTTGCCTTAAGTAAGAACTGCGTCAGAATGTTTTTAGTTATCTTGCCGAGTGAGCGGATTTTTCCACTTTCGTCAAGGACAGGACTAGACGGAATATTCCGATTCTGAGCTAGATTTTTTAATTGTATGATTTCAGATTAAAACTCGAAAATTTGTTTTAAAAATTTTTGTACTAGAAAATGTAGCTTCTGACATGGGCTTGAATGGCTGAAATTGTTCTTTTCTAGATTTGATATAGGAAGTATGTATCGACTAAAGAATGAATTTAAACGCTTTAGTTTTCTTTTACTTCCAGTTGTAGTACTATATTTTACCTAATTATATTTTTTTATTCTGATCATAATATTTAAATAGCCTAATTGGGCTAATATAACAAAATACTTACATGGGATTAACGATACAGGTCTAACTTTTAAGGAAGATCCAATAACAATAAGGAGATCACAGTGTGTTACGTCATACTCTATCGATTCGTGAAAAGCATCCGATAGATGTTCTCCAAAGAAAACAATGTCAGGCTTCATCACATTTTGTACCCCTTCTAAATCAAAAGAAAATAAAAAATTATTTTATATACATATTAGTACCTATTATAAATGTTATCACAAAACATTTTGTCAACACTGCACCCTGAGGACATGCCATGTGAAACCGGCCAATGCTGGCACATAATGTGAGGGTTGAAGGGTCAAGGAATTGTCGAGGTCATCACTGGTTAAGACAATATAGCGTGTTTCGGGGATGGAAACATAAAGAGAGGGTTGAGCAGTCGGATTAGGATGGACTTGGAGGTGGTATGAAACTGTCTGAATTGAGAACAGTTTAGCTGGCAAAGGTTGAGGTTGTATGGATAGTGAGGTTAATGACATAATACGGAACTTTGACAATTTATCTGACGCGCTTTGGTATGTCCAAAATGGTCACAGTATAATCATGTGTAAAGTTAGTTTAGTGTTGATCGTCAAAACACAGTTCACAGCATGCCAACGCATCACCTTGAGGATATGCCATGAAAATCAGCCAATGGTACGGTATTGAGGTTCTTCATATGGTAGGTTCTTGAGAATGGAATATGTGGAAAGGGTTGGATTAAGATGGATCAAGAGGTTGGTGAGAAACTTCTGAAATCGGCTCGCAGAATACTGAGAACATTATGGATGAGATTGTTGAAGCAAGAAGTTTTGACAATTTGTCTGAGGACTTTTGATTGAAGGACAGGATGCAATGTGTGTTGGATGGCTTGATAGAACTCCACAGTTCCAAAGTGGTCATAGAAAAGTCTTGTATAAGGTTCACTGAGTCTTGTCAGTCAAGACCGATTTTTGTCCTAGGAGGATTTGTAGTTGTCCAAGTCTTCTGTTAAGCTGTCTTTTGAGTCTTGTATAAGGATTCCATGTTGTTCTGCTGTCTTGGTACAGTCTTAAGTATTCAACTTGAATGGAAGTCAGTATCTGTACTGTGGAGGACAAGACTGTTTTTCAATGTAAACACAGTAGAACATTTGTTTTCATCTAGTATTGTCCCCCCCCCCCCACCAGCCTTCAATAAGCTCAAGGTGTTCTGGGATGTTGTAGATAAATTAACTATGCCAACACCAAAGGGAGAAATTAAAGCATTAATGAAAAAATAAAAATTACCAGGTGGAGTACATTTTGTACAATATGGGATCTGCTGTTGAAAGATTTCTTCTTTGATATCATCAGACGTCACTTTATAGCCACAAAATGTACATGACGCAGTTGAAAAAGATCCTGTTACATGTTTCAATTAATACCATTGATTTTACCATATTGAAATAATATTAAAATACAAACCGTGACATTCGATGACGTTATTTATACCGGCCACTTTTTCCAAAGTGTCGATATTCTGCGTGTAGTTACGTAGGAGTTTTTTATTTTTCTCAAGGAGCTTTATAAACCTATGACAAGGCGAAGGTTTGAATTGCCCGGGATAGATTTCTTTGGCGAATTTGAAAAATGGTTTTGGGTTCTGCCGGAAATAGTTAATGTCGAACATCGCCTGCGGGTCGGGCAAATCAGGAAAATCCTCGGCCAGCCTGGCATAGACACCATTCTTGCTCCTAAAATCTGGAATCCCGCATGAGACTGACACCTATAAATAATAAAACATTGTGCCATATAGTCTAATCTTAAATAATTTATTTTTTTAATACTTACCCCTGCACCAGTGAGTACAATGATATTGGAACATTTATTAATCAAGTGAACCACATCATTTACAGTAGTGACATCATGTAATCTTTTTCTTTTAGGTGGTTCTAAATTGTCGTTTATAATCTAAAAGAAAACACTCAACTCTTCAATTCTTATTCTTTGTTTTTATATATTTTGTGATTTACAGCAATACTTACATTCCACAAAAATAGGTCGCTTACTGGATCAGGCAACGTTAAATCCTTTCCAGTCAAATGTGTGATAACTGCTTCCGGGTTCGCACCGTTTGATCTTTGATTTTCTATCCAGCAAATGACTCCTACAGCATCTGAAATATTAATTGTTTAAACATATGCCAATTGGTCAAAACTTTCTATACCTACTTTGTACGTATTTCAAATGATCCCTAATCATTTTCCCGATCAACTCCCTGCACGTGGCATAATATCCCGGGTTTTTATCATCGTCTTCTCCATCCTCCCCTTGGTCATCCGGTAGTCCAAAGCTATAACATTAATGAAATTTAAAATTTCGAAAAAAAATTAATAGTGTTTAAAAGAAAAAAATCACTTACAAGTCACCAGGCTCAAAAAATAGTCCATCTTCGTCTTGTAAGTCATCACCTGAAAATTAATTTGAACATTTATTTAATAAACAAAAAATAAATACAAGACTGTAAAAATAATTTTAATTTAAACTATACCACAAATGACCTTTTCTTTTTATAAACTTTGTTCGGTAAGTTGTAATACAAATAAAAGACTCAAAGCAGCAGAAACAAGCCTATGCAGATATTGGCAGGAAGAAGAAGAAACAGCGAACATGTCTCCCGTTGATGTGAAAGCCTAAGTAGGCTCATTTCCTGCTCTTAGGAGAGGACGATTCAAGTTCTGAAAGATCTTGTATAAAAGCAAAGCCTAAAGCTTAATGAAAAGCTCTACACAATGATAAAGATTGCACAAAAGCCAATATTGGCGATGACATGCAAGGAGGTAAAGAAGTTGACTCCTTTTAAATACCAGAAAAAAACAAAAAATATGTTTTGATGATTTTTACAAGTACAAAGTTGCTCCATTTAATTTTTAAACAAAAATAATATGAGATTCTCTGTTTGGATGATAAATAAAACTTGGTCATTACTGAGAATTTGGTCCACTGGGTTGTTCTGTCAGATGTGTTTCAGCATTTTGCAATCGATCAGACTAATTTGTGTCATTAGTGCCAAAATGTGCATTTAACCTAATGGGGTGAAAAAGTTATGTAAAAAATTAAAATTAAAAAATTTTCTCCTTCTAAAAATAAAAAATTGCCTTTACTGAGTTGAAGGTGTCACTGTTTTAAAATTTACTTGTGGAATATTTACAGTTTAAAAAGATCTTTTTGCCATTAATATTCTATTTTCCTTTGTGCAGTTTTTTCTCTTTTTAAAGAATTTGAAACATAGGCAAAAGATATATCATTATTAATTAGGAAACTTTTTTTTAATAAGGGGAGTTCAACTACTATTATATGAGCCCTCATGGGGCCGATGCTTTTGAGAAAAAAACCTATTTGTATTATCCTCCAGCCCTGCATTCAAAACCCGACAATTAGCTTAACACGACGAGCTCTGTGTCAACGCCTAAATCGTTCCGGCCACAAATGAGGAAAACTGACTTTGCCTGGGTTCATTTTTAATCAAATACACAAATCTTAAACTTCCCCTAGTTTTTGTATTAAAGGATGGAAAAATTAACAACCTAAAAAGTAAAGTGTCCAAATCAAAAATACTAAAATGAACAAACTGCCTCTATTAAAGTACAAAGACAAAGCCTTTATATTTTTAGAAATGCAAAAAAGATATTTTAACATGAAAAATTGAATATATAATGGCCCATTTTACAATTCAATTTTGGATTGAAAACCATCAAAATATATCAAAATAGATGGAATAAACACACAAAAAATAAACCAATCGTTTTGTGTATGAAAAATAAATGTAATTTCCCTCCCCCAATATTTTAGCTTTGACATGTTTAAATATGTACTGTAAAGTCAAAACATAATAAGCCAAATTTTTACAAAAAATTTAAAAAAATTAATAAGTGCAAATCGGTCGATCAAGAGGGAAACCATTCATTTTAATCGCAATGTACCTTTTTAGACATGTCGAAACATTTTGATAATTCTACTTGAACCAAAGGATTATTTTTCAATCATAATCTTTTAAATTTTTTTTTCTTTTACATTTTACCCAAGATGCAGAATTATAAAGTTTTATGGAGATGGGGGAGGGGAGGTATAGTCTGAAGCCAGTAAAGAAATTTAATGTTTATGTCTCCCTTAAAAAAAAAAATAAATAAATAAAAGCCATACAATATGGTCAGAGAACCATTAAAATAATAAAAATTGTAGCCTCATTAATAAAAATCTACTTCAACCTCCCACCCAAAATTAATGATTAATTAAAAAATAGATAATTAAAAAAAAGACAATTAAAAAAGTAGTGCTCAATGAATTTTCAAAAGTAGTGAAAAACATTAAAAACTGCCCTTATAAGATATTAAAAATAAAATAAACTATTGAAGGTTAGTGTAATATTTTATGGGGGGGGGGAGAAGTTCTTGGCCTTTAAGAATAAAGATCATCTTGTTCAACATTCCACCAAACGTGTACTAAGCGTGGCAGGTTTTTAAACTAAAAGAGAGACAAAATGAATAACCCTAAAAAAAAGCATCCAAAATGAATTTTCAGTACTGTCAAACACTGAAAAACTGTCCGTGTAAGTAATAAATCATTGATGGAATATTAAAGGTTGTCAATTTTTTAACGGATGCAGACGGGATGAAGTTCTTGGTTTTTAAGAATTTCTAAAGAGTAATTTTTCCAATGTTGTGTAATGTACACAAATTTCCTTCAAATCCCAAAAAAATTTACAAAGCCTGTTAGGTTTTTAAACTAGAATAGAAAAAATTAACAACCCTTAATGGTAACAGGAGACCAAATTGAATTTTCAAAAATGGTTCACATGCAAAAAATTGTCCTTATAAATTACAAAAATTCCTTTTTGAAATATTAATGGACGTGATCAAATTATATTTTTTATGATCGGAGAGTAGATCTTTAAGAATTTCTAAAGTGTAATTTTTAAATAACCCAGTCAAAGAGATAAAAAAACAATATTATGATGCCTGAAAACGATCATAATGAAGACATTGGCCATTTTTAACAACCCGATGAAGTGTACACGACAGGTTTTTAAACAAAAGGAGAGACAAAATGAATGACTAAAAAGTAAAGTGTTCAAATGGAATGCCAAACATGCTTAAAAACTATCCTTAAAATGTATAAAATCATTGATGGAATATTAAAGGATCTTGTCAATCATATTTTTTACTGGGAGGAAGAGTGATGAAATTCTTAAATTTATTAATTTTCACTGTTATTTTTAAGCCACCCACTCAAAAAAACATTATTACATAGCCTGAAAATGATCAACTGAGGACATAGGCCATGAACACAAATCTAAGTTAACATCCCAACAAATCGTACAAGTAGGGATAAAATAAGCTACCCTTAAAATAGTTTTTAAAATAAAAGAAAAGACAGCAAAATAATAATAACAAAATAAAATTATAGACAAGAACGTTATAGACTGTACAGTCTGAAAACTATTATAATTTACAGCCACAAACACAAATCACATGTCAAAAAACGTGTACTCAAAATGGCAGATTTTTAAACTAAAGGAGGGAAAATGCAGTACAAAAAGTAAAATAGTTCAACTTTAAGACTGTCGAAGGAAAAAATATTTATAGTGAAATTATTGTTTTACAATTTTGTTTTTAACTTGTAAAAAACTAATAAATATCACCAAGTTTGACGCAGCTTTGTTTAAACCTAATTAAACCTGACCTGTTTTGTCCTGTTATTTTGAATTGGTCAATTTTGTGAATATTAAAAATTGTTATTTGCACAATTTTAATTAATTGTATAACTTTTTATTTTTCTCCCGAGTTATCATTCTTATCAGTTACCTGAATTATTAGGTTTGATAACCTGAGTTTTCTGGTAATGGTTGACTTTTTCAACGAAGCTGGATCGGTATAGTAGGAAAAAAGCTCAAATGTATCGCCACAAAGGGAAAAAGTTTTTTTTATAAAGTGAATTAAGTGCTGGTTTGAATTTATAGTGAAAGAAAAAGTGTAAACGCGTTTTGTTTTGGCGATCGATCATGTCATTAAATCAACTGTGCAAGGAGACTGTATTTATAAATAGACTTCTTGGTCGCTGGTAATATTATTCTATAACTTTTTGTTTTTACTTTTTTATATTTTTTTCACTTCTCATAGGGTTATTTTATTTTATTTTTTGTTACACAAGTTGGGCAATCGACGTCTCGAATTAGGAAGAAAAAAGTCTTGTAGTAGAAAAAAGAACGTTTATTCATAAAATTAGAGTATACATGTTTAATTAAAAAATGTTTTATAATAAAAAATAAAAAAACGACGATAAACGGGGCCATGTGAGAAAGTTTGACAAGGGAAGCCCGCCCACGCCCACCCAAAACTTTTGACAGTGGGAAGTGGAAAAGCTAGAGAAACGGGGCCCTTTTTTCCTCGTTCCGCCTCCGCCATATTGGATTCGGGCCGATGCGGAGAAAAGCCTGGAACGGCCGAACCCGTCGCTCAAAAGAAAACCGCTTTTCTTTTGACGAATTTGTTTGGTTTTTCTTTCCTTTAAGACTTACTATTTTCCGTATCGTTATTCAGCTCCTGTTCGAGATCGTCCAACTTCAACCGCTTCGGCGGCGGCGACTCCGGACCGTCGGGGAGGCTCGCCATCTTCCCTCTGTCACGTCCAGGCACAAACTGAAACGCTAGAGTGAAAGGTTGACGCTCGGTCACCAGCCCCGGGGCCCCCACCGGATTTCCAAAGAGGGAAAATTCAATCCGACGATATTTTTAACGATTTTCCAAGTATTTTTCTCCTTTTCAGTTTTTGGAAAGATCTCCGATGAGATCCTGAAAAATAGAATGTCGGGGAAACAGCGACTATTTCCCGATTCTGCACGATCAAGCCACCACTGGTTTTCCAAAACCTTTGCCGCCTTAATCAAACTTGGAATTTAATAGAATTTTTTTTTTTGGGGGGGGAGTCGAACCCGAGTCCTTTACCTTACAGTGATGAGCGCCGTGACAACGCATAAACCGCTGCGGCCCCCTTTTATTTATTAATTTTAAAAAAATAAAGGATAGAAAGTTTTACTTAAATCAAAGTTGTCCTGTCATTAGATTAAAAAAATCCATTTTTACAAACACATTTATCATGACAAAAGTAACGAGCTGAATAAACATTTTTCACTTAGCTAAGGCTATGGTTACTTGGGATGTGAATTCTGACTATAATTTATTCTGACAAGGTAATTAAATGAACCACATTATTTTCAGTAGTGACACCCTGTAAACGTTTTCTTTTAGGTGGTCGTTATTATCGTTTATAATCTAAAAGAAAATACTCAATTCTTCAATTCTTATATTATACAATACTTATATTCAACAAAATAGGTCGCTTACTCGGTCAGGCCACATTAAATTCTTTATCACAAACGTGTGATAACTGCTTCCAGGTTTACAGTGTTTGACTTTATTGTCTCCAGCGAATGACTCTTACGGCATCTGAATGTTAATTATTTGAATTGGTCAAAACCTATTTTAAATTTTAAAAATTTAATTTTTATACTTATTTTGCACGTATTCGAATGATCGCTAATTATTTTTCCAATCAACATGGCGTAATATTCAAAGCTTTTATTATCATCTTCTCCATCCTCCCCTTGGTCATCCAGTAGTTGAAAGCTATAACATTAATGAAGTTTAAAATTACAATGGAAAAATTAAAAGTGTTTAAAAGAAAAAAATCACTTACAAGTCACCAGGCGCAAAAAATAGTGTATCTTCGTATTGTAAATTATCTTCTGAAAATTAATTTGATCATTTATTTAACAAACAAAAATAGATTCAGGACTGTAAAAATATTCATTGGACCACATCCCTGATTCTACCAAATATACTGTTGAATAACAGCTGGTCAATCACCTTTACATTATAAATAATTACATGTCATTGATAAAAAAAAAATAATAATATTTTGTCAGTCTGGATAAATTCATTTAGAAACAATAAATGAATATGAAATTTAATGAGACAAAACATAATGAATAATTTATAAAATTATTCAAAAAGAAAACTATATTAATAAATAAGTTAAGCAACAGAACTGAGAGAGAGAGAGAGAGAGAGGGTTTTTTTTCTTTTTTAAGGGGCATCTTACAGCTTGGTCATTTCAGCCCCAAGTGGATGCGAAACGCAATTAGCACTCACACAAATAAATACATTCACACCAATTGTTCATTCTTCTTAGTAAATGAAGCACTCAATATTTCTACTTCTCATACAAACCAATCTAATTGGGGTCAACAGGGAACTTTTGTAAATATTCCACTAACCCCTTTCCCATTCACTCTAACAAATACACTCACTAATAAAAAAACAACAACACAGAAATACAAAACACAAATTTTATTTGTGCTCTCTTCAGAGCAGTCTATAGGAGTGGTGTAATGGAAGTGGACTCATTGGTCATTTGCAGGACCAACTCCTTCTGACCCAAGGGCCCCATTTGTTTAAGGATCACCCTCTTTGGCTAGGTTGAAAGGGGTCTTGTGCAATCGAGCTCATGGTAGGGAGAAAAAATTGAGATCTTGCAAAAATGATAGCACCTTTTAGACCATATGAATAAAATGAATAAAAATTGTTTTAACATATCCACAAGTGTACTAAAATAGCTACTAAAAATTGTTCATAAATTATATTTTTTACGTTAAGGAGTTTGGATGAAGTTAAGTTTACTCTTTAAGATTTTCAAAAGAGTAATTAGCTCAAAAATTAAATAAAAGGATTATGTGCCCTGAAAACCATCAAAATGAACTAATTTTGGGCTTTGAAAATAATCTGCCTCAACATCCTATCTAAGTGTTTAAGCAGGTTTTTAAACAAAAGGAAAGAAAAATAAATGATACTTAATGCTTCTGGCTAAATTGAATTGTAAAAAGTGTTCAAATATGCAAAACCCTGTCTTATAAAAAAGTTATAAAAGGCACTTATGAAACATTAAACAGCTGCCTTCAAATTATATTTTAAATGGGAGAGAGGACAGTTGAAGTGCTTGGCTTTTAAGAATTTTCAAAATATAATTTTTACACCACTCCCACAAAAAAAAATAAATAAAACAATATTACATAGCCTGAAAATGATTAACATTAAGACATTAACCATGAACCCAAATCTGTTTTCACATCCCAACCAAGTGTACTAAACACGGTGGGTTTTTAAACTAAAGGAGAGACAAAATGAATGGCCCTAAAAAGTAAAGCGCCCAGCTTGAATTTTCCAAATGGTCAAACATACTGAAAAACCAGCCTCATAAGGTAAAAAATCACCAATGGAATATTAAAGGTTCTTGTCAAATTATATTTTTTATGGGACTAAGAGCGATGAAGTTTAGTGGTTTTAAGAATTTCTAAAGCAAATTTATGTGATATAATGTATGCACATTTCCTTTAACATCCTGACAAATATGTGGTGACTGTTAGTTAATGATTATTCTGAGATCTTGAGATGCAGTCTGGGGGACTTAGGTTTTAGAATATCAATGTTTTTTATTATTCCTTATTGAGATAATTTCAGTGCCTGGAATTTATAAATATATAATGTATAAATTCATTTTTTTACTATAAATTTTCTAGCATTGTATAAATTCATTTTTTTCACATCCTTCATGTATTTGTAAAAATTAAACAATGTTTAAATCCGAGGCGCTGAAGTTGATCTCAATAAAGATTGAAACGTTGGCACAATTAAGAAAATGTTTTTCTAAAACCTACATTACACCATGTCACATCTAATGATCTCCAAATAATTATAATATAAAGGTTGTCAAATAATCTTTTTTTTTTTTTTGTTTTTTAATGGTAGGAAGGGGATGAAGTTCTTGGTCTTTAAGAATTTCTAAAGAGTAATTTTTCTAATGATGTATAATGTACGAAAAATTTCCTTCAAATCCCAAAAAATTTTACAAAGCGTGGCTGGTTTTTAAACTAAAGGAGAAAAAAATTGAACAACCCTTAATGGCACGATAGATCAAATTGAATGTTCAGAAATGGTTCAACATGCAAAAAATATCCTTATAAATTATAAAAATAAAATAAAAGTATTAATGGCTGTGGACAAATTACATTTTTTATGGTCAGGGGAGGGGAGGATGTTTATGGTCTTTAAGAATTTTTGCAATATAATTTTGTCACCGCTCCCCTTAAAAAATAAATAAATAAAAACAATATTACATAGGCTTGAAAACGATCAAAATGAATACATTAACCAAAAAAAATCTGTTTTCACATCCCAACAAAGTACTAAAGATGGCGGCTTAAAACCTTAAAAATGTTTACGCCATTACATTTTGACCCCATGAGTACAAATCTGCTTCAAAATTTGAACACATGTGTACTGAAGTGTGGCAGGTTTTTTGACTATAAAAAAATTATAGTAATAATAATTATTGGCTCCTGTGCCAAAATCAAAAATGATGGTCAAACAAACTAAATACGTACAAGGTATTGTTGTCAGTACACTAATCACAGAAGGAAACAGAAATATTACATGTCCTATGTGGGCATAAAGTGGTAGCATGGTAGCTATGGTACTTCATTACGACATTTCTCGTAGGATATTCACAAAGAGGCACCAAGGTTTGTTAAGCTATAATGGTGCTGCATCAATCTATAAGAAACCATTAAATAACTTTGAAACAATAAAATGATCACCCCCTCTGAGATGGCGACCTGATCCATTCCTTCTTGAGTCACCTCCTTTAACTTGGTAGCGATGGAGGAACTTTCTAACGTTAAGCACTCTGGTCACATAAACTTGACTTCTTTCTTTTAACCATAGTTTGTTGCCAATTTAAAATTATCGCCCAAACAAATTTGAAACTTAAAAATGATCCAACTTTAAAAAACCAAACCATCGGATCATTAAAAAGAACTTTGCAGAAAGACTGATGAAGAGGGACTATTCTTAGATTTAGTTACAAAATCCAATTTTGAACTTTAAGAAGTTTAATCTGTGTCTTATTTACCTGTAATCCTTTAAATCGGTACAAATATTTTGTAAGATAATCAACTGACAATTGTCTCAAAAGTAATTAAAAATATTAAGGGAGGCCACTTTTTTTTGCCTCCCCTTAATTTTTGACCATTTTACCCGTTTCTTAGTATTACTAAGTGCCGCTAGAGGTAAGTTGTATATAAAAAGTTATTTTTTCGCCAATGAATATTTTCTTTTTTTTAACAAATTTTTAACCTTTTGTAAATAGGTTTTTTATTGTTTTAATTATTTCATTATTTTGAAGACAAGTTTTTTAAAAATTTATGATGAAGGCATTGGTTTGATTCTAGTCAGTCTGATGCACGTATTGGAACCTCCTTTCGTTTACCGAGTCGTATTCGTCGGGCTGTAAAGCTTCAGCAAAATGGTAAATTTTTTATCCATTTTTATTAAAAAATCGCATGCCGATCCGTTTGAAATTGTGCACGGTTTTTGTAAAAAAATCCATTTCGAAATGAAACCACTGGAGAAAAATTATAAAAAGTGCCCGGAGTAATTTCGTGCTCATGTGCGTTGTAATATAACCTAATGCTATCCTAATTTTCCAGACCGAAGGCACTGTCACGATCAAGACTAGGAAATTCATGACCAACAGGCTTCTAAGCCGTAAACAAATGGTAAGGTTCATTTTTATTTTTTAAAAATTCAAAATAATATTTTCAATTTATTTTCTATAGGTTGTTGATGTCACTCATCCCGGCCAGCCTTCCGTCAAGAAGACGGAAATCAGGGAAAAGCTGGCCAAGATGTACAAAGTGACACCCGATGTTGTCTTTTGTTTCGGCTACAGGACCAACTTCGGAGGTGGAAAGTCGTCCGGGTTCGCCCTCATCTACGACACCTTAGACATGGCAAAAAAATTCGAGCCCAAGCACAGGCTGGCCAGAGTGAGTATAATTTAATTTTTATAAACAATCTAAAGCGCCCCATATGTGATACAGCAGGAATGTTATTCAGACCCGATGCCTCGCTGCCGGTAAACTGTAGGGACCATACATGTTAATGCCTGCGTGTCAGTTCAAACTTAGGCCATCTTCTGGAACCATTTTCAGCCCAAATTGTTTGGCGCTGCATGGCCCAGTAGGACTGGGTGTTCCAAAAACAAAGAAACAAATGACCATGCATCCATTAGAACTGAAGCACAATTTGATCCCAGTAAAGTCCAGTCCAGCTGAATAGTTACTTCGTCTTCAGCTATCAACTGTGTGACATCAAACACTAACTTTTGTTCAACACCATCTTTGCTTTTTGTTTTAATTTCGATGGATTGTGAAAAAGTGTTGTTGAGGAAAACCAGGCTCTGTGGGACATGTGTGATCCTTTCTATAATCAGAGAGATTTCCAGAGTAATTTGTGGCCGAGGTTAGCTAGAAATAGAACTTCCAATATTATTATTTATTTATTTTCCTCCATTTGTATGTAAAGTAAGAATTTTTGATCAGGAATAAGGCTATGTCATGAACTGACATAAGGTAAATGGATGATGACGTACAGCTATTGATCCCCTTTGGTCAAATAGTTAGGTCATACTATAGGACGATCAGCCTTAACTGAAGTTAGGCTCTGGGTACTATGCTAATTCGGCTCCCAATATATGCAGTAGATTTAAACTTGTTCATTCTCAAATACATCTTTCTTATTTGCATAATATTCACTCAGGGTGATGGAATGTTCGATATTCCTTTATTGTCCTTCACACCTATTTAACACACTAACCTAATTGAAGGTCAATACATTCCGCTATCAACCTTCTCACACTACACATTCACACCAATAAATACATTCACTATTAACAAGCCAAACGGGCAGAATTTCACCACACCTTTTGCCCTGAACATGACCCGAATAAAGGTTGAAAAGGCAAAAAAATGAAAAAGGTCTTTTTCAACTACTTCATTCTTTACTGCACCTCACGATTTTAAAAATTATGAAACAACAGGTCACTAAGAAGTACACATTAGAAAAATATCAAAAAGTTTTCTTGCTGTAGACTTTTCAGATGAAAAGTTTGAAAAAAATCTCGTGCAAAACTTAGGTGTAATAATATGGAAATTACATCAAAAATGGTTAGTAGTGCTGAGAAAATGTCCTTTTTCAGTTACCCTTTCCACCCATCTAAATTTGTTTTGCAGAACTGCAACATTTTGTTCGAGTCCCCTTAAAAAATATACTTTAATTATGCAATAAAACAACACTGTTCCATGAATCTCAGTACAGGAAACCCAGATATTCGCTGCTTGCATGATTCTCATACATTGCACTATATAGAGCCAAGGAGTTAACCCTTCAGTAGGTTGAACACATCGATCAACCTTTCTCTACATGCCAGACATATATGCAAGTTTTGGCCCAAAATTACTCATCCTGTGAGTTGCAACAGACTATAAAGGAGAGGAAGAACTCAGGAGTCATTAAATATAATAATATGGTGTACATATATACTTGATCTTTAAAGCAAACAAAGGATCCAGTCTCATTAGGGAAATACACTATAATATTTTAAGCAAAAATAGTATGCAATTGAGGCTTATATAGTATGGATAGCCAACATCTATGAGGTGTGCAAAAACGTATAAAACAAGTCGTTGGATGCATCTACAATTTACAAAACCTGGAGAAACATAACAACCCATTGTATTTTTGGTGCCAGGGCACAAAGAAATTTTGGTTAATGAAAAAGCAGACACACTGGCCAGAGGAGGATCTGCAAGACCATATATAAGCCCTGAAAGGTGCAGTTAATTTATGCTAAAACAAACCTCACCAAGACTGGCAAACACACTGCTGCAATTGGAGTGGGCCAGATTCAAAGGTGTTATAAGACTATTAACCAATCCACTCACTTCAGAGAAAACATGTACATAACAGGCATATTCTGCCACATACAGGCATTTCTGATTATACAATGAGGAGGCCCTACTCTATTTTCTTAATATTTATTTATTACTAAATTGTACTTTTTCAATCTAGCATGGTCTGTATGAGAAGAAGCAGCAAACTAGAAAACAGAGAAAGGAAAGGAAGAACAGGATGAAGAAGGTCAGGGGTACCAAGAAGGCAAAGATTGGTGCTGCGGCTGGAAAGAAGGTAAACTTTTATTTATAATTATATAATAAAATATCAAATTATCAAATCCTCAACTTTACAGTAATTTTAGAAAAGTTACATTATAAATTTCGATATTTGAAGATTGAAACAACTAGTGTTGATTTCTGTTTTGCCTAAAATCATAATTGAGTTTAAAAAACATTAAATTAAAAAACTTTAAAATGTTTATAAAAATTAAAGTAATTTTTTTATTAATTTATTTTTTACTTGCAACCTAAATAGGCTGGTTAATTTATATATTTGTGAACATTTCATGTTACCATATTGTGTCTTATCTAGCAGATTATCTAGGATTGAATAACTGTTTAACTTTTAATAAAAATTACATTAATTAAATTAAAAAATAATAATTAAATTAAATAGCTTAAAAGTTATTAAAAAATATTTTTTTTACTTGCAACCCAAATGGGCTGGTTAATTTATATATTTTTGAACATTTCATGTTACCATATTATGCCTCATTTAACGGATTATCTTGGATTGAATAACTTTTTTATTTTAAATAAAAATTAAATAACTTAAAAATGTTATTACAAATCAAAGTGACAGCGACTTTTTATCTCAACTAATACGCTTACAAAAAGATTAATTAATTTTTAAAAAAAGGCTATTCAGTCAATTGGACGACGAACTGTAATGAAGTTATTACAATTTTTTTTAAATTTTGCAATGCGAGTAGTTAATTTATATATTTGTAAACATTTCATGTTACCTTATTATGATGTCACAAATTTCACTTTAACAGATTATATGTCGCTATTTGTATTTTTACATAATTTAAAATGTTTTAACATTTCAGGGAAAGAAGTAGAAAATGCTTTATCTACTTTTTGTATTTTCAATGGTAGGGTATATTCTTTAATAGAGTGTGCCAAATAACACAACAATAATGTGAGATGAAACAAGTAGAAAATTAATTTTAATATATCGTATAAAAAATTAACATTAATAATTGACAGTTTGACAGTTTCTTTAACCATATTTACTTTTTTAACATAACTGTAAACATTTTAATGTGTGATTTTTATTCCTTATTATTCGATTGTTATTAATTCACTGCCCTTGTTTGGTGTGTTTTGTTAACAAATTTGGCTTTTTATTAAACTGCTCTGATATGTCTTTATTACAAAAATTTCCACTTCAGTACTTACAATTTTGTTAATTTGCTTAATTTTCCTTTTCAGTGAGCTGTAATGAAGGAGGGAATGGATTTGTGACTTCACTCGCCAAACATGTATATAGTTTTTGTATGACCTGTGAAGGAATAAATACATTTGTTTTTACATATATTTATTTACTATTATTATAAATCCAATATTTTCTCAATAAAGAAATACATTTCTTATTAAATTGTAATATAATATCTTTCTTTAAACATCGTTGCTTTGCTTCATCTCGTCTGGTATGTTCTCTGTAGCCTCATCGGGTAGTATTTCATCCGGTTTTGTTGTAGAAGGCGGAAATTGTTCATGGGGAATTTTGGGTGAAGTCGGAAAATCGGGCGTTGGAGTTTCTCCTTCACATGGGCCGTTTATACGACAGGCGATTTTTCTCACCCATTTTCCAACCTGAGTAAATATGCCTGGCTTTTCTCCACGTGCTTCATTTCCTAAATTATGCTTTTATGTTATATATTGTAATACTTTTTAATGGTTTTCTCACTGAAGCTAAGGGCAATTGGCAATTTCTTCTCTTGAAAAAGAAGAGGCATTTTTCTTATTCTTGTCGACAATCTACTCAGAAGTAATTTCTACATGAAACAATCATAAATATGTTGATATTTGTTTTCTAAATCTTGCTTATTTTGAGGTTTCTGAACTACCAAGCTATATTGAAAAAACTGCCTTATCCGCTTTGAATAACTGCAAGTCAAGATTGCACCTTTCTCGACATTGTACCGTGCTTTATGAAAACCTATGTGCAAATACGTGTTTTATTGTACCCGGGGATTTCTACTCACTCACTTAGGTAAGACGCACTTAGTTTTACCAAAGTACATTTTGTTTTTTGTTTACAATAACGATTAAACTCAATTGTATGGCTCTCTTATTTTAGAAAATCTAATGAGATGTGTAAGTATTATATAACCTCAAGTTATACCATTAGTTTGTTTATTACCGATCATTTTGGTCTGGAAGATGCGTTTCATTTACTACATTCAGCATATTGCCCAATTGAATCAGTAACAACCAAATTGCAGGTATATTACTTCAGGATGCATGGAAGCATCTCGCAAGTTGTGCCAGAAAATAAGCTTCTGTAAGGTAAGACAACATAAAATTTACCTTCTGCAAAGAAAAAGTCGACTATCTTATTGAACCAGTGTTTCTTAAAGGTGCAATTTTTTATTTGATTTTGGTCTGGCATTTCTTCTTCAACAGTCGGCGGCTGGTCAAAATCTTCGGATCGTTTAAATCTTTCCTTTAAATTTATTGAATTATATAGCGTTAGGTTTTCTGTACTTGTTGGAGTCTCTGTCAATATGCTTGGTATGATAAAATCACCTTAAAATGTTTGCGAATTATATGAAATTGAATTTAAAAAATAATAAATTTTAAAAAATTATACCGAAATTAAACTGCCATTTGTCATCACCGGCAGGAGAAAATCCCCAATATAGACCATTGGACATATTGATTTTCCATGCAAGAAGAGAAAATTCTAGGTTTCCTCGTATCACCCATGATATTTTTCCATTGGTCTGCCTCCAGTTTAAGGTAACTAAACCTGAACCTGGCCTTTAAAAAAATAAATTTATAACTTTTAATCATTCTTAAATTTGAATACATACTTGGATAACTGATTTAAAACAAAACCTCCAGCTAAAATACCTAAAAGAATATTTAATTATTTTTATTATTTATTAGTTGTTACAAGATAAACCGACCAGTGTCAAATGTTCTAAAAAGGCTTGTTTTCCAAATAGCTTTCCCAGGAATGACCCAACTCCAAGAGAATTTTTCGTTTTTAGCTACAAGTGTCGAGCTTTTAAAAAAGATAGATTTGATATCTAACGCTTCCGAGTCAATCTTCCATTCCTGAAAACATTAAATTCCAACATGCAAAAATATTTTTTACAAAGTGAAGGGAAAAGATGATCTTTATGGCAATAAGATACAAAAACCTTCCTGAAATATGTGAAAACATTTCGAAAGCCCACAAGCACCTTTTTGTTAAGTACGAAAATTTGGTGTGAATAAAAGCACCTCGTAGTTGTGATGATAGACTACTTTTGGTTTTGTGGATGAAATTAGACTCGGCATTATAAATATTTATTTGAATTGTTAATTGTATTTCTTACAAATAGAAATGTACAATTTATAAAAATATAATGATGGCTACTATTAATTAAAAAAAAAAAAGAAATCAAAAATATAATAATATCATTAAAATATAAAACTAATCAAAATGGTTTAGCTTTTACAAATAATTCTGACATTTTAATTACATACAAAGTAAAGAAAAATTTATACAATAATTAAACATTTTTGTTACCTCACAGCATCTCCCAAATGCAATACTCAAAAAGAACACAAACAAGAGTTTTTTACAATAAATGTTTTCCATTTTTTCAAGTTTCTCTCAGACAGATGAATTTTTTACTGGATGTTGGGTATAATGATCAACGTGATTTATTTTCAATGCTAGATATACAGATATTGTTTGTGCGGGTGGAAAAAAAGCATTTCCAGGATGCTAGGAACTTTTGAAGGTTGACATATTTCCTCTAAAAAGGCAAAACAATAGAGTGGGGAAAAATTGGACTGATATGTTTTGTTTTTAAACTAATGGAATTTTTGCAATGTCAAGGTTCAGCCTGCAAGCCCTGACAAGGCGATGGCTAATTGCTAGGAGAGTAGTCTTTCGAGAAAACCCATAACCCAGTCTGCAATCCTTGTCATCCAGCCCCTCTGATCATTTGGTCCTGCAAAAAGCAATTTTTAAAATAAAATATTAGTTTTAAAAAAATTGATGTAATTGCTTTTACCGTTATCAAAAAGTTCTTTGAAGTATCCTTTGAGACGTTTCCAGACTGTCTCTTCTGATTTTTCAGCTTCAGGCTCTTCTCGTTTGATCCTCGAATGCCTTGAAGAGTTCCCATGCGCTGGCTGAAATTAAATTATTATAATGTTATTATTATAAGCATTTAATATTGTTTACAAACTGTAAAAAGAGTAAGAGTTTTTTTATAAGGTGTTTAAAAAAAATAATATTTTTAAATCTAATTTGCCTTATTTAATTTTTTTTTTTTTTGTTTATGTTAGATTTTAGGTAGGTTTCCGTTTTGTTATTGTTTGGTTTTTTTAAATAATAAAATATTACATATTTACATTTATTTCCATCATATATTTTATATTGTATCAAATTTATATTTTATTATATTATTTATTTTAATGCAAGATGGTCTTGTCTTTTAAAATATAATTATAAATTATAAATTTAATGAAATATAAGGTGCTGAATGATGAGTGTAAATTTCCTGAAAGTTCAAAATGATAAAAATGGAAATAAGAATGTATTTACATTTGTTTTCCATGCTAAGTAAAACACCTTTATAAGAAAAGTAAAAAAATTCTCCCTGAAAAAATAATTTATTTTTATTAATTTATTTTATTACAACAAAGAGTAACACATAAAACTACTATGAGAATTTATGATGTAATGATGTTCCTTTTGGAGAAAACATGGTTTAATTTAATTTTTCTTGCTTCAGAAGTGAAAAATCCTGGGGAATAAAACAGCGAACCTACAACACAACTCTAAAACCTGATTACTTCCCAAAAAGGTTTCGCATTAATTAATTGACCAACAACCGCATTGACTTATTTTTCTCTAGATAACTTTGCGGGTGTGCCAGAAATTGAACTTGGCTGAGGTTTGCTATTGTACCCAATATACTCACCTTGCCAATTTAGATTTTCTCTTATTCTAGGTGCTGCAAAACTATAAACTGGAAAATATTTTATTTGAGAATTGCAAAATATACTGATATATATAAATATGCTCAAAGAATTAAGAGTTTAAGGAGAGAAGTACAAAATTACACGGAAGATACCTCAGGTATTGGAACAAAATTTATGGTCTTGTTCATTAAATTTGTTTACAAATACCTGAAATTGTTAATATAATTTGCCATAAAAAATATGATAAATTAATTTGTTGAAAAAAATGTTCTTACCTTAAAGAAATTCTCATTTATGAACATTTTGCCATTATCTCCGCTGGGTATGCGAATGTTCCCTTCAATAACAAAAAATATATATTACAAATTGATTTAGTATTAGTGAAAACTTCATACCTAAATGATAAATCCAGCTTGTTTTTGAAGGGTCAAAACTTATTTTAACATTTGATTCACATAACGTTAAATTCCACGGCTCAAACGGCAATTTGTTGTTACCCGACGTCCAAGTCAACAAGGATTGATTTGTCAATTTCCAATTGACAAAAGAATGCCTTTGCCTATTGTTTTTATAGAAAAAGAATCCTCCAGACTTCATCCCTGGAAAAAAGACAATTTTGAATGGATATTTTACTGTTTTTAAACATTTCTCATCTTACCTTTATTGTCCCATTTATTGAAAAAAATTTCCCACATGCCCGATCCATCGTTACTTTGCCATTTCCAAACTGTCTTGTGCAGATTATTTGTCTTGCTGTTATTCAGGTAGTTGTGAAATTCTGTATTTTCATTTTCGACACCTTTGGACCAGACTTTACTGCATTTATTCTAAAATAAAAAAATGGAAATAAGGAAAATAAATACACCTCTATGTAATGATTAATTTACAAAACAGTCGAATGCTGCACTGCCCAAAATCAACAAAGAACAGATGAATACTTCTCGTACAGGTGACATGGCGAAAATGATGCGTGGTAACTCTTGTCTGACAATATATAAGCTCTCATATTGATGTCGTTTTGCTTGTAATTCAATGTCAAAAATCGGTGTAAAAACCTTTACACTTCATTATTTTCGTTTTGGTTATCAGCCGTTTTCACAGCCATACCTGAGTACAATGGAAGACCTTGGCTTTTGATACAGCGTCTTCTTCACTGAACGCAAGAAAAAAAAAAAAAAATTTCTCATCGAGCTGATATTAAATTTAAACCTTTTGCAAAATGGCATGAACTTTTTTTTTTGACAATTATTAACTTTTATAAAATTGTATTGAAAAGGAAGACACTAGTTTTAATTAATTTCCTCCTGAAGCTCCTCACTCGATCCAATTGCAATTTCACGCTCTGCCTTTCCTTGGAATGTAAAAAAAAAGGTCAATTCTCTTTCATAACAAGCAAACTACTCGTACGAACAATCATAATGTTTCATAAATATGGGAATGTTTTAAATGATCATTTTGTTCTATATTTCTTTTTTTATGAAGGTAAATTATTCAAAGAAATATATGTATACTTTTTAAAGAATATATATTAATCAAACATTTTTATGTTTTTGATATTTTTTTTGTTACACTTTTTTTTCTCAGTACTTTAAACTATATCGAAGTTCTTCTTGTGTCAAGGATATCTTCCAATGTCAATTTATAATTATGTAATTTCACCATTGTAAACTTTATTAAAGGATAATTTGGGCAGATAATAAAGAATAAATACATTATTAAAATGTACAATACTTTGTGAAACTCATTTATGGATCATTTTACAACAAATGACAACACTTGGTAAGTTGATACTATTCACCCCATGACCTGGTACCGATACAGGCCAAGTTCAAGGTTATTTAAAAGCATTTGTCATTTGATCCTGTGTTACACTTGTCGGATCTAGAAGTTTCACATATGTTTACCGATCATTTCTGGTTGATTGATAGCCAATCCTGTGAGAATAATAAGACTAAAAAGATCAGTAACAACCAAGTTACGGGTTCATCCCCCACAGACTATATGGTGAAATCGATCATAAGTACAAGCTAAATAAAATGCTGACATGATATGGATTTTCACATTTTCAGGTGCAATAAATTGTACTGAAGAATTTGTGCTAATAAATAAAAGTAGATTGAGATTAAGTATATAGATAGAAAACAAATTTTAATAAGAATTGAGAAAATTATGTACCACATAAGAAAATTCCTCTCAATTGACAACAAATTAGAACAGAAAAAATGGATTTTTCAGACAAATAAAATTGAAAAAATATTAAAACGAAACTACAAATTTGGTAAGTTGTAATAATTTTTTTCACTTTGTCCTTATATAAATTTTACTGTAACGTAAAATATTATGTATCAAAATTTGAAAATCACTTTCCCTTCATTTCAGTGACTTAATTGTTGTAAGCAATTACTGCGTTTCCATTGCATGAAAATGGAATGCAAAAATCACTCACAAAACATCTCGAGTCAACCATTGGCAAGGCCATCAATTTTTGACTGAGGCAAGCATGCAATTTGTATCATTTATAATGAACCACAAAATAAATGGAAAACTGAAATGACATACTGATGATGAAATGACAAAGGTACTGTTATGAATTCAATATGAAAACTGTTCATGGTATTGTATGCTTTTCGGTGAAGATTCAAATGATATCTTTGGAACTACACCGGTGGCAAAAATAAATGCACTACCTTTAAAATTTAGTGTATTTAGGTTAATTCATATTTAGTATACCAAAAATTCTTAAAAAACAAATTGAGTAAAAAACAGAAAATTCAACAGTAAATAAAAAAGTAAAAAAACTACTGTCCCGTTTACTGAGTATTTCCACATCTGACAAAAAATGTCCCTTAAACTCCTTGGACAAGTTTTCTGATAAGTAATTTTTTTCCACTCATCTAGAACAACTTTTTCTAAACCTTCTACGGTGTTAGGACCTGGGTTTCACAGTTGAACTTTTTGCTTAAGTTGGTCCCAAATGTGTCCAATTTCAGACCAAGCACACAATTCCAACCTCGTGTACACATCCGCAATATATGCTCTATGGGGCCTGGCATTATCCTGCATTGACAAGGATCTTTCACTGATGGGGCACTACATGATCTTCAATTAGTGGCTTGTAATAAATCGTGGTAAAGTTAGAGATCTTCCTAGCATATCCACTTCGGTGCAGGCATCCATGGAAATGCCACCCCAGATCATCTAAGACCCACTGTGAAGAACTGTTCAGAATCGGGCATACCTTTCTGCTGAGTATGAAGATTCGACTTTCACCTTATCTGTAAAAAGAAACCATCCCCAATCTTCCGATGTGAAATTCAAACATTCCCATGCTAAGTGAAGCCTAGCCATTTTCAGGGTTGTGGTAAAAAGAGGCCCACAAGCCAGGTCTTGGTTGTAGGTTGAGATAAGGCATTGGTGTCCGAGGGAATTGTAACCTTGATAGCTCTAGTGGTTAGAGCAGTTGCATACTGAGCTGAAGGTCGTGGGTTCCAATCCTGCTCGAGACACTCATTTTTCATCTCAACCAAAAACCTTAGATAATAAGAATATTAATTAGAATAATTAATGTGGGCAATTATGACCGCTAAGCAAATAATGGTTTAATTAAATGAAATGTATGTTTTAAGTCTGAACATCTTGCAGGAGAACATTGTCTAGGCTTATTTATTTTTTTTTTTAAAGGTACAAATAGGACTTTATGCCCCCTTACATATGCTTAAATCAGAAATAAAGTGAGTTTTATAAAACATAATAAAATAATAACAGCAATAATAATAAAACCTGTAATAAAATATACAAAACAATAATGACAATAATATACTTTTAAATATTAATTATTTATAATCAAATGATGAAACCACATTTTGATAGAAAAGACGCAAGAAAAAAAAACAATAAAAAGAAAAGGAGGTGATTCATGTCATTTTTAAAAACTGCCAGATGCCATGGACCTAAAACAAGCCAAGAAGGAAGCAGGAAAGAAATTCCATAGTCTTGACCCTGCAATTCTGAAGGATAAGGTTAAAGGTTTAGAATAGCGTTGAAGGCTTGGGTGTGTTTAGATAAGGAAATTAAATCAAACAAATGCCCTCAGCATTCATTCCTTAGAAGATAGTAGATCTTAGAATCTACTGGCAAAGTTTGTAACACGAATAGCCGAACACCCTGTATATTATTGCAAAATTAATGGTTGGTCTAATAAGACCAGTTTTAATAAATAAATTAAAAAGAAAACTAATAAATATCATTTTAAAACATGGAAAAGAGAAAAGGTCCAAGAAACTTTGCCTTTGAGTACAGCATCCACTATTATTTCATTTTTTGTTTAGAAAAGGTTTCAGTTAGGAATAGATTGATTTTTTTTCTGTCCAAGTTTGGCTGTTAAGGGTAGTTTTAGTTTTAAGGAATGTTTTAAGTGCTTTTTCTATTTTAATATGATATTTAATTAATTAGGTCCACTAGTAAATATAATTTAATTACAAAGGTGTATTTTTTTGCCAAACATTTAAATGGAAATTCTTTGTTTTACTTACTACTAAATATTTGCTGTCCAAGATGGGCTGTTAAGAGTAGTTTCATCATTTATGTCTTTCTCCTCTTTAATATGATTTTAAGACAATTGAGGCTTCTATTAAGTAATAATTTAATTTCAATGTAATTTTTTTTTTTTTTGTAAAAAATTTCAATGAAAATTCCTGGTTTTATTGCCAAATCCTTGGTCCAAATTTGGCTGTTAAGGCTGGTGTCATCATTTGTCTTTTCTTATTTTAATATGATCTTAAGACAATTTGGTCCACTTCTAACTTATAGCTTAATTTCAAAGTTTTATCTTTTGTTGCACATTCGAATGAAAATTCAAGATTAGCCAAAATAAATGATATATGCATTATTTACATCAGAGTCGAATAAGGATTGAAATGGAAACTTTAATATCACCAATTAATTAAAGCACAGTCTTTTGTAACAACCTAGTATATTATTATTAAGTTAATGGTTGGTCTAATAAGACCAGTTTTAATAAATAATTTTTAAAAAAACTAATAAAGATCATTTAAAAGCATAGAAAAGACTAATGGTCCATGAATATAGCTTGGAGTACACTGTACAGTATGATTTCATTTTTTGCTCAGAAAAAGTTTTGTATATTGAATAGATTATGTATTGTTCTTATTTTAATATAATCTTAAGACAATCAGGTCCACTTAAATTGTAGTTATATAATTTAATTTCAATTTTTTTTTTGTTAAAAATTTCAATGAATATTCTTTGTTTTACATCCATATATATGCTATTCAAGTTTGGCTGTTAAGGGTGGCTTCGGTATTTTTGTATATATATATATATGTACTTTGAAATTAAGTAGTTTAATATGATTTTAAGACAATCAAGGTATCTAGTAAGTTATCTTAATTTCAAAGTTGCATTTTTTAAGTAATGCCAATGAAAATTGTTTAAATTTTCTCTTTTTTTATATTTTATATTCAGACAATCAGGTCCACTTGTAATTTATAATTTCATTTCAAAGGTGTAAGAGTATTTTGCAAATAATTTCAATGAAAATTATTTTGTTTTGTTGCCAAATGCTTGCTGCTCAAGTTTGGCAAATAAGGCTGGTTTCAGCATTTATGTCTTTTCTTGTTTTAATTTGATCTTAACACGATCTGATCCATTTGTAACTTATTGCTTAATTTCAAAGTTTTATCAGGATTAAGGAGTGAAATGGATACTTTAATAACATCAATAAATTAATACACAAATACTTTTGTAACAACATTGTGTGTTATTGTAAAATTAATAGTTGGTCTAATAAGACCAGTTTTAATAAATTAAATTAAATTAATAAAAAACTATTAGAATATCCAGACCACATCTCACGATATCTCAATAATTATCAATTAATGGTCACTAATCTCTACACATATTGAAATATAATTTAAAAACATGGAAAAGAGTAAAGGTCCAAGAATAGAGCCTTGGAGTACGCCAGCTGAAATTGAGAGAAGAGAGGAGGGAGAATTTGAAGCTTTAACTCTCTGAGTTCTATCAGACAGGAGGAAATGAGATTAGCAGCAGTAGGAGAAAAACCAAAAAGATGCGTGAGTTAACAAATATGTAAATTGTGATTTATAGAACCAAATTCATTGTGGAAAAGTTTAGGTGATATACAGAGTGCTACTATCTATGGAGCGTTGGATGATTTGTTCCTCAGCCTTCTCGCCACTCCTGAAGGTGGCTCTGGCTCCGTCGAAGGATTCACCAGGGCGCCGAGCAGCTACTGCTCTCTACCCCGGTGGAGACAGTGTTTATGTTTACTGCTTGGCGTCGGAGCGTGCGTAAAAGAAACGATCTGCACATTGGCAGTAGTAGTTTAGCTTCGAGTCTGGCCTCTTGTACGGTGCTCAACGCGCCACAACATTCAAACTCGTTTTTGTTTTAAGGTTCGACACAGTTTAAATAAAAAAGTTATAAAAATACAAGAGAAAAAGTTTTAAATCCGGCCGTGTTTATCGATTTTTTACATTACAGGCCAGTGATTTTTTCCACCTCGTATACACCCCGGCCGGACAATCGGAACAGTTATGTAAATTATTTCGGTTTATTTAACAAAAATAGAGAAAAATCGAGTTTTAAATAGCGAAAATGCCAACGATCGAAACAGTCGGGAGCGAGAAGGATGCGGACAAAGCACCAGTTGTCAACGGGACCGAGACTCTTCCCAGGCCGAGTGGAAAGGTAAGGGCCATCCTTCTCATAGACATAAGCCTCTTCAATTAAAAAAAAAATCATAATCCAAAAAAAGCAGATTTCTATTAATTATTTTAACAGCTGCATTCAATCATCGATTTTTCCTATTTTAACTTAAAACCTACACTCCTATTAAAATATTTCAATTATTGTCAGAAAACTCCAAAGTATTAAATAACTCTCTTCAAATTTCAATCAGCACGAAAATCTCAATAGAAAATTACAATTTAAATAGATTTCGAAAACAATCGTGATGAGTGTTTTCAAAATAACGCGTGAAAACAACAACAAATATTCAAAGATTTATTTTGTTTACACACTACTAGAAATTGTTGAATTAAGGCTAGTCAATAACGAATTAACTTCGTTTGTTTCGAAATGTGTTCCAACAGTCATCTTTGATCTATGTATGAATTTTAAATTTATTGACAATATTTGGCTGTTAAGGGTGGTTTAATTTTTAAGGAATTTTAGTCTTTTTTTTTCTTATTTTAATATGACCTTAAGACGATCAGGCCCTCTTTGTAAGATAATTTAATTCAGACTTTTTTGCTCAGAAATTCTAATGAAAATTGCTTAAAATTTTCGTTTTACTATCCAATATTTGTTGTACAAGTTTGGCTGATAAGGGTGGTTTAATTTCAAAGGAATTTGAACCTTTTTTTTCTTTTTTTGATGTGATCAAACGATCAGATTCACTTGTAAGTTATAATTTAACTTCATAGTTTTTTTTGCTTAGAAATTCCAATGAAAATGGCTTAAAATTTTCGTTTTACTATCAATTATTTTTGTCCAAGTTATAATTTAGGTTCAAACTTTAATTTTTTTGTGGGTAAAATTTCGTGAAAATTATTTGTTTTACTATCAAATGTTGTCCAAGTTTGGCTGTCAAGGGTAGTTTTAGTTGTAAGGGATAGAATGAATATTTTTTCGTATTTTAATCTGATCTTTAGACAATCAGGTCTACTTTTAAATTATAATTTAATTTCACAGTTTTAGCTCAGAAATTCCAATAAAAATGGCTTAAATGTTTCGTTTTACTATCAAATATATGTTGTCTAAGTTTGGCTATTGTGGGTGGTTTCAACATTTATTATGTCTGTTTCCTTTTTATGATTTTTACGTAATCAAGGTCTTAAAGTACTTAATTTCAAAGTTATATTTTTTTATTCGAAAAAATTTCTCTGAAAATTCTTTGTTTTACTGTCAAATGCTTCCTGTCCGAGTTTGCCTGTTAAGGGTAGATTTAGTTTTAAATAATATATTGAATGTTTTTCTTATTTTAATAGGATCTTGAGACAATCAGGCCTACTTGTAATTTATAATTTAATTTGACAGTTGTTTTTTTCTCACAAATTCCAATGAAAATGGCATAAATTTTCGTTTTACTGTTAAATATTTGTTTTCCAAGCTTGGCTGTTAAGGGTGGTTTTAGTTTTAAGAAATATTCTAATTTCATTTCTATTTTAATATGATTTTTAGACAATCAAATCCACTTGTAAGTTGTAATTTAATTTCTAACTTTTATTTTTTATTGAAAAATTCAACGAAAATTCTTAGTTTTACTATCAAATATTTATTATTCAAGTTTGGCTGTCAGGGGTGGTTTCAGCATTTATGTCTTTTTCCATTTTAAATACGGTTTTTGGCTAATAAAGGCTTTATTTAATGTTTCAATGAATATTCTTTGTTTTACTACCAAATGCATGCTGTCCAAGATATTTTAGGGTGGTTTTAGTTTTAAGGAGTAGATTGAATCTTTTTTCTTAAATTTGAGTTTTTTTTCATTATTGTCACCTAATCTTAAAACAATCAAGGCCTCTAGTAAGTGACTTAATATCAAATTTGTAGTATTTTGTTCAGAAATTCATTTCATTGTTTTGTCCAGAAATTTTTTAGTTTTAAGGAATAGATCGTGTTTTTTTTTTCTCAGTTTATAATATAATTTGGGACAATCAGGTCCAGTTGTCTGTGTAATTTAAAATTTAATTTCAAAGTTGTATTTCTTTGCTCAGAAATTAAAAGGAAAATTGTTTAAATTTTTCATTTTACTGTCAAAAATTTGCTGTCCAAATGTGGCTGTTAAGGGTAATATTAGTTTTACCGAATATTTTACGTATGTTTTCTATTTTAATATGATTTTTAGACAATCAAATCCTCTTGTAAGTTATAATTTAATTTCAAACATATTTTTTGACCAAAAATTTTAATGAAATTTGTTTATTTTAAACTGTCAAATATTTGGTTTGCAAGTTTGGCTGTTAAGGGTGGTTTCAGCTTTTACGCCTTTTTCCTGTTTTTAATGATTTTAAGACAATCCACATGAAAATTGTAACTTAATTTCAAAGTTATGATGTTTTTTGCTCAGAATTCCAATGGGAACTGTTTACATTTTTCGTTTTGCCGTCCAAGTTGGGCTGTAGACTGTAGTTTTAGATTTTAAAAATTTTTGAAGTTGTTTTTCTATTTTAATATTTTCTTAAGACATTTCCGTCCATTTATAAGTTTAACTTAATTCTGAAGTTTTTTATGTAAAGAAAAATATTTAGATACTGCCATTTGATATTTTCTTAGTTAATTTTTGGGTATTAAATTTTTATATAAACTTTTATTTTATCTAATGTGTTAGTATTTTATATATCAAATTTATGTACGTTTCCCCAAGAAATTCCAATGCAATTTGTTTTGTAGACCAGATGGATTTATAAAATTTGATGTCAAAGTTTGACAGTTATTGGTGTTTTTGTTTTAAGGAATAGATTTAGTTTTTTCCTAGTTTAATATGATCTTAAGACAGTTCAATTCCGTTTATAACGTATAAATTAATTATGAAATATTTCATCGTAAAAAAAAAGATTTAGTTGTTGCCATTTGATAGTTTCTAAGATAACCATTGAATTATTTTCACTGATTATTATTATTGATTTACAATCATGTCATCATCAAAGTTGTATTTTATTGCCAAGAAATTTTAATGATAATAGTACTTTTCGTTTTCCTGTCAAAAATGTCCTGTCCAAGTTGACAATTAAGGATGGTTTCCGTTTTTAAGCCTTTTTCATATTTTAATATAACCCTATGATCCTAGGATCAATTTTTTTTAAGTTGAAGAGATTATCAAGCCCGATTTTAAGTTATGAGTTAATTAAAAAGTTTTTTCATCAAAAGCAAAGTCCTCGATGCTGGGGGTTTTAGGGGTGGTTTTTCTTATTAGGAATACATCGAGTTTTTTTATAGTTTAATATGATCTTGGGAGAATCAAGTCCGCTTGTAAGTTATAACTTTATAACTTAATAACGAAGTCGTCGTTTTTTCCCCGTAGAGAAAAGTTCTATGTACTGCCATTTCATGGTTTCTAGGACAGACCTTATTTACTTTTTTTTCTATTCAAATTTTTTATTGGTATTTCATTTTATCGGATATATTTGAATTTTTTAATAAATGAAATTTATTAATGACGTTTCAGCCAAGAAGTTGGAATAAAAATAATAATAGAAAAATTCTTCGTTTTCCGGTTAAACTTTTCCTTTTTTTAAAGTAAAACAAAGAATTTAAACAATTTTCATTGAAATTTCTTTAAAAAATGCAACTTAATAATTAAGTGATAACTTAATTTACTATCTTAAGATGACATTAAAATAGAAAAAAAAATCTATTCTTTACAACTAAAACCACCCTAAACTGCCAAATTTGGGTGTTAAACGTTTGAAGTAAATCAAAGAATTTTCAATGAAATTTCTTGGAAAAAATGCAACTTTGAAATTATGTTTTACCTTAATTTACTGCCTTAAGATTAAAATAAGGGAAAAAATCTTTTCCTTAATACTAATATCACCTTAAATTGCAAACTTGAATACAATATTTAACAGTAAAACAACGAATTTTAAACTATTTTAATTAAAAATTTCTTGGCAAAAATACAGATTGGAAATTAAGTTATCATTTATAACTAGACTTGATTGTCTTACAATCATATTACAATAAAACAAAAAAAAAATTAAAACCAAAACCACCCTTAATTGCCAAATTTTTCAGCAGATGTTTCAAATTGATCTGATAATTTGAAAATGTAAAAATCAAACGACTAAGTTCTTTTCGGTCGTACCTCACTCCGCTCATACCTCTCAATAATTTGCCTTACTCTTAAGTACCAATTTCGCGATATTTATGCTGATTCTGAAGGAAAATTACGTGTTTACCTCTCTAGTTTAGGAAACTTTTCTACGCCAGGACGATCCAATTTTGATAGAATTAGAAAATTGTAAAAACAAGCAAAGAAAGATGCAAACAAACAATACAAATTACACGTAAACAAATTGTCTAAATATTTTTGTCTAGAAATTTAATCTAGAAAAAATTTAATTTAAATTTAATTAATCCTCCATAAGCCAACATTTACGTGTTTGAATTAACATATACATAATTTTTTACCTTATTTTATAGTTTTTAAACGTGCCAATAGTTAATCGTTTAAATTTAATAATTGAGGGAAAAACTTTTTTTTTTACATTTTTTAATGACCATATATAAAAAAATAAACTTCGTTCTTCAAAAATATTTTAGGGTCAGGTTAGAGAAAACCACAAAAGGTCGGTCTGATAAGCACGAAAACACGCGCACATCGGTTAATTAAATTATAATACTGATCAGATTAGAATGAAGTCCCAAGATGGCAGTAAAAACTACACGTCGCCTTTCTTTTAACGGAATATCGCATCAGCTGAGTAATTGAAAACGATTCGTGAAAGTGTCATCAAGAAATCATCAATGAGAAAGGATCGGGTGAGTGTAGAAAGGATAACGGAATTTTTATTTTGGACCTTATCGAAGGACCGTACCATTTTCTCAGCTTCATGCTCTGACTCTTCGCCTCTCGAGTCTTGAGTCAGTGAACTCTCACGGTTCAGTTAGACCCCGGTTTCTGCCATTTATAAAATTTATTAAACGATGAGAATATAAATTTATAGCTTATTATTAGAAATATTTGTTATGCATTGGCAGGCAAAAAATATAACTTGGATTTATACATTTTTTATATATTAATCAAAGTTTTTTATCGTTTACTAATTGAATCTTTGTCTAAAAAAGTTCAAAAAAATGTAAATTGTAAGGAAAATGAAAAATAAAAAAAAAATACGGAAGTTAAAATTTGTTTTAATTAGATTTTTAATTAACATTTCAGTATCGCGTATTTCCTTCTTTTGACTTAATTATATCTCGAAGAGCCTCGGCACACTTTTTGCGAGACTGAAATTGTCTCTTTGATAGAGTTAGCCCATTCTTCGCGAAGAGTCGTTTCAAGATATTCACATAAATGTTCGATGGGGTTTAAGCCCGGAGAACGGGCTAGCCAAGCCGAGACCCTGATGTTATGATATTGAAGGTAGGTTTGTGCTAGCGAGCGACATGTGGACGAGCATTGTTGTCCATTAGAATAGGATTGTCGCTGATTTCAGCGAGGATAGGCCGATGTTCCAAAATTTCATCCTCAATCATTAATTACAAGCTTCCTATCTTTCATTTTTCTCCACGTTCTTTCACCCCCATTTGGAGTTCGTAAAGGAAATCCACAATCATCTGTAAAAGTACAGCAGACCAATCATTCAAAGACCAATGGCTGTGCTCTCCAGCAAATGCGAACTTTGCAACACTATGGGGTTTGGCCAATCCTGGTCTTCTTACGGGGCGAAAAGCCATCAATCCATATTGATTTAATCTTCTTCGAGCAGTCTTTCAGAAAGCCATTGTCAGGAAATTATGGACATGCTCTTATTCGTCTTTTGAGGTTTTCCCATGTTCGATGGCGTTCAAGTCTGTGGAACAGGCTGGTCAGGCTGAGACCCTGAGATTATGTTGTTGAAGGTTCGTTTGTACGATGCGAGGGACATGTGTACTTGCATTATTGTACATTGGAATAGGATAGCCGCTGATTTCATCGAGTATAGGCAACGCACGATGTTCCAAAGCGACAACCAGTTCACCATTGAAATTCCCGCCCACACCATCACTTAACTACGTTGAAAAGGTTGGCTCTGGGAAAAATTACAAGCTTCGTACCTTTCCTTTCGCTTTCACACTCTTTCACGCCCATCTGAGGTTCGTAGAACAATTCTACAATCAGTTGTAAAAGCACAGCATTCGTCCAAAGACCAATGGTTGTGTTCTCCAGCAATTGTGAACTTTGCAAGTCTGTGTCTTTTGGTCAATTCTGGCCCTCTTAAGGGGAGAAAAGCCATAAGTATATACTGATGTAATTGTTCTTCCATGGTAGGACACAGTTTCTCGAAAACGTCTTAACAGCTTCTCGTAGGGATCTCCGATGGCCACAGTCGCGTGCGTGATGGAACATCCATAAGTGCCACAGTACGCGCAATATACTTAGCACTAAGTGACATTTTTAAGTTTAAAACTGAAATTAAGAAAACAAAGATGAAAAACTAAACAGTTTATTGCTTCAGAATTCAAATGAGAATGAATGAACATTTTAAAATCCGTAGAAAGCAAACATTGAAAAATCCTTTATCCTTGGTTTCGATAAGGATTAAGTGTATTTACCTGTCATTGATATTCCCAATTTGAAATGTACCATAAACAAATATTTATTGACAAAGGCTATGAGACAAATTAAACGCAGAATTTTCTTTTATCGAGTAAAAAAATTGGGTGGAATTTTTTGCCAGTATTTTAGCTAAGCATATCGAATCTCAATTCAATGCTCAGGAATAAAAGGCAACATTCCAGTATATTTGGCAAAAGATCTTTAAAAATCTTATTGATAATTACGTCGTAAACAATGCTATTATTAAAAATAATGTTGTTTTTTAATGGTGGCTCCACTCAGCTTTATAGCCAAATTAACCAGAGCATAATGGCACAAGAGGTTGTTTCATAAATTTCCAAACTTAAGCCCCGCCGAGGAATTCAGCCAAACTGGAAAGTATTCCCGGCAATTCTGCCTTGACCCGACAACATATTTTGGCCGAACATGCCAAAGCACATAATTTGAACTAAGCACGAGTCAAATATAATCATAAAATATGATCCTTATTTAGAATTTGGATTTAATATTGAATTACAGCGTGCCATCGCTTGCTGAAGGATGCGATTATTCATTATTTAGAAGAACATGAATAAATATTTTATTTATACATTCCAACATAAATGAAATTTTAAAACTTAAACCAAAACTTGAAGTTAAAATATAAATATTGATAAAAAAAACTAGAATAAATATATGAATTGAGTTCTTTATAAACAAAAGTATTTTACGACATGGAAAGATTTGCCTGTCGCACGTTGTACGTTTCTTATTGTTTTATTTATATATTATTGATAATTATTTCAACATTATTATTCCATAGCGTGTTTGTTAAATTAATCGCCTTTTACCGGTTAAATTCGCATACTAAATGACGGTTTGCCATGCCTGATGGAAAAATTTAGCACATTTTTATAATTCTGCATAATGGTCAATAATGCTATAAAACTGATTTATGGGAATGATCGTATGCCTAGGTGACGAACCAGAAACTTACAAGAATAGCACATCTTTTATTGTTTGGTAGTTACCCATCATTATGGTCTGCATAAATTCGAGGATTTTTGCTGATTCAGACGGGTTTCGGCATTTCTCCATCTGTTGCGTGGATTTTTTGTCTTTCAATTTTTGTGAGGTGAACTTTTTAATTTTCATTGCAGGTTTCATTGCAATCGCTCTCTCTCCAAGGTGAAGAGTTCACTTACCATTTGCTCCCATGTCAATTAAAAGAAAAGAAAATCGTGTTGCTTGGGTTGAAAGTCGCCAAGGTGGGAACCACTCTCTTTGAACTAGTAGAGAAGTTGAAGTACCTCGATGCTCGCACTTTATTTAAATGAGCGGCCCTAGCCTTGTCCAATATTCCTAGCCTTAGAATTCCGATACTTAAGCCATGCACCACCCTGTTCAATAATCTTAAGATCTGTACATGTTTTAAAAATTTACGTTTGGCGAGAAGGCCCTCATCTTTGCGAACCAAGAGACAATTGAGTCAGTTATTTAAGTACTAAATTCATGTAAAATCTGACGAAGTTTAAAAAGACACGAAGTACTGAGAAACGACGGTGGTTACAGTTAGAAAAAATTGGTTAGCACTTAGTTAATCCAATAATTACATAATAGCATAATTCAATAATTGGCTCTATTGAGATAAGCTTAGCCACTTGGTCCGCGAAGATGAGCGCGCTTCTTGCCAAACGTGCTATCATGTCTGAGCCTCTGATTCGCAGCGGTATATAAAAATAACACTTTTATGCAGCAAAACATAACTTTGGGTCTAGGTGGTTTTTAAAGTTAAATTTTTTTCAAGTCGTGAGTGGTAACCAACACTACACCGATAAGCAGACCGAAATATTCTGTAACAACCAAATCCTCTGACCAGGAAATGGGCATATTTAACTACAATCCCGTTTGTACGTTAATCAATGAGAAGGAGAAACTGAAGCACGATCTTGGAATGTGAATCAATGAAGACATTAACTAGGATCCAAAGAAAACCCAGGAAAATGACTTGTAGCAACGACAGTGCATGACCTAGCACTCGTTGAAAGGATCGAGATGGTTGCTCTGAATTATGGAACTAGGAAAGTAAAAGCAAGAAACTTCAGTGCCTGGGAACAAGAACCCCTACCTTCAAGTATACAAAATCATTGAAGATGTATATAAACTAAAAAGCCTGACTTTAGGTTACTTTAACCAGGAAAAATGGCCGTATTCAACGATGACTGTTAGGAGGTTACTGAGGTGGAAGAACTGAAGCACGATCTTCGAATGCGAACCAATCACTCAATTATAAACTAAAAACTTGACTTAAGGCTACTTTGACCAGGAAAAAATGGGCATTTCCAACTATGACTCTATTTGGAGGTTACTAATGCGAACCAATTGTTCAATGAAGATATTACATAGGATCCAAAGAAAACCCAGTAAAATTTGTTTTGCTATAGCAACGACTGTGGTTGACCTAAGGATCGAGATGATTGCTCTAAACTAAGGACCTTGGAAAATAAAATAAACCAGAAGGCTGCAGTGCTTGACAAACCAAAAACCCTGACTTTCGAGTATCCATCATCATCTTCACCATAGGATTTTGTATAGTGCCTAGAAAACACTGGAAAAATTAATGTAATGATAGTGACTTTCTACTGCCCAAAAGACTCGAATCATTTGAAGTGAACTAATGTAATAGTAATCTAAGTTAGTAAAGTAAGCCAAAAGGCTGCGGGCTTGAGGTATACCAATGACAAAATAATGACACACCTACACAGTAAACAAACACTTTGAGGCCTGAAGATGACGTCAATAATGATCGAAACGTTGGCACGATAAAGAAAATGTTTTTCATATTAAGCCAAATTTGAAGTTGTTAATGCGTCAAATTATTTTTATTATTTTTTTGGAGGTTGTCGCTCAATCTTCAATTTGACAAAAGGTGTAGTTTGTAGGATTAATAGCCAGAGCTGCCTTTTTTAAACATTGATTTTGCACTTTTCCTTGATAAATAAGGCTATAATAAGAATAAAAACTCGTATTTATATATAAATTAATTAAAATTGTTGTTTAATTAGCCTGGGCAGTAATAACTTAGGTCAGTAGATTGTTGGCCCAAAAATTTAAATTGAAAACGTTTAGATATTATTCAGCATTGGTCTTCGTAGCGAGTGTCTTTATAAACGTTAATAAAATAAATAAATATAAAAGAATTGACCGACTTATCGGTCTCCAAACTTTTACCAGAACATTTGTTTTTAAAGAAACGTTGAACAAACTGGTCATGGTACACTCGAAGATGAAGCTAGAATATTTTTGTTTTTATTTATGGTCTTGAAAAAAACGAAACCACCCGTTTTGTTATTTATTAATTCAGCAGGTGCCGTTTAGCTAGCGGACATTAGCTTTTGTCAACACCTACTGAGGTTTTGCTTGTTGGTTTTTAATACTGGTATTTCCTATTTGAAAAATTATATAACTAGTCATGATTAGGTCAGTTTGGGCCAAATTTGGCCGTAGTTATTCTAATAACGTCCCCTCCTTAAAATGTTCGACGCATATCGACCCATATCGCACCCTTGGGAACTTTCTGGAAATTAATCATTCCGATCATAATCTCTCGCTCCTCTTGGATTCCGGTCCCGTAGTGCTGCAGTGGCGGCCGTTGAGCCCAGGATGAAATGTGCCATGTCACTGACACTTTCGTTGTCGACGGCGGAAGGAGAGATTCGTCAAGCACGGCAGGAATAACGAAGGGCCGTGAAACGTCCGAAATGGTAAATCATAGGCCGAAGACATTCTTCGACGGGAGTTATTTTAAAATAAAAAATGTTATATTTTTGCTTCATGTTTAGCGGTTTTAACTAGGAATAGAAAGTTGGTTGACGTAACTTGCACCAAATATTTATCTTTGGTAAAGAAACCTTGGCTGAACAAAATTTTCTCAATGGTACTTTCTTCTGATAACTTCAATATTAAACAAAGTTAAGGTCTTGGAAACAAATGTCGCATTTTACTCGCAATCAAGCAAAAAATAAAGTAGAAATTCACTTCATTTTCTAGGGTGCATTTGATATTCCCGTGGTAAATTGAGTGATGTAAGTCTCCCGGCTGCAACAATAGACGGATTTCAGCTGCTCTCATGTCAAACCGGTTGGAAACTGGGACGGTGCCTAGACTTCCACGAGGGCTTAAGCCCGGTACATTTCTCTTTCCTTGGGAATAGGGGACGTTCAGGATCGAATCCCCGATGTGCCATTAAAACGGATTTAAATGATTTTTTACCAAGTCCCCGCAGATGTGAGGATGGGTGCACATTAGATAGAAGCACATCTGGCAACAAACGACCGGTACTGTAGTGAAATGTATAACCGAGAAGCCTGGTCATCCTGGTCTGCCAATCCTTTGTAAATGTCAGTATATCTAGACCTAAATTATACAATTTGTACAATCGTAAAGTGGATTTTTTGATGGATCCTAGTTCGTTAGCTGGAAAAATTTATACTCAGTGTACATTACGATAAAAACGAACTTAAATATAATTTTATGTAGATGCGTTATACTTTTCCTGGTATAAACCATTATCGAAGCGGTATTAACGCACACACAACTTACCCACAATTTCCATAAATTTATTTTATTAAGTATATGTAAACCTATATTTAGACTGACGCTAAGGAAAAACCTTTCTTCTACCCGATTTCAAAAGTATTTTCTCAAACCGGAAAGTGTCATTAAAAGCAGGATGTGGGCGGTGTGTATTACTAACCCAATTCTGATATGGCGATGGGACCTTAGCGGCAATAATTTTTTTAAACAATTACTGTTACGGAACAAAAAAATTTAATTGGGCCATTTGCACCACATTTGTCTGATGACATATGGCTTGATAGTTTGGACATCCACAATTGATGTTTAATTTTAAAGTCGATGTCAGATTTGCAGAAATCGATAGCCTTGCCCCAACCTGCTTAAGGCAATAATTTTGGGCCATCTTGCTAAAGTTCACATTCGATCTATCAAACGCCATGGTAAACCGCAATCTGAAGTCTAAAAAATTTTAACGTGCAAGAGACTATGACAAACCACTTATAACCCTCAAATTGCGCCATGTTGCTACGGTTCACATATCAAACGTGACGGTAATCCTTTCTCACTATCTTACAAATCCAGAAGTCGTCAAATAGATGGCGTCTCACCCCATCCTGCTTTTAACCTTAACCTTGCTCCTTCTAAAACAGTTTACAATTGATGCTTCAAATATCATGGTAAACCCCCATTTTACAAATCCAAGGTGTCAGATGCGGTGGTAAACAATGGCGTTGCCAAATTTACAGAAATAGGTACAGCATTACGCCTTTCCCTACTTATAACCCCAACCTGGCGCCTTCTAATTAGAGTTTACAATTAATGCCTTAAACGCCACGGCAAACCTCCATTTTACAAACCTATAAGTATCTTAAATGTATAAGATGTGAACCCCTTGCCAAATTTGTAGAAATGGTTAGAGTAGTCATCTCACCCCTCCTTGCTTATAACCCTAACGTCCTTCCATTGTACTATAATTCATAACGGATGCTTCAAACCACTGTAAAACGATATCTAACAAATCTAAAAGTATCAAACTTCTAATCTGTCAGAGGTTATAGAAAAACTTATTTCGAAGCCAAATTTGTAGAAATGGTTAGTCATCATCTCGCCCCTCTCTACTTATAACCTTAACCCTGCGCTCTTATTTCAGTTGACAATTGATGCTTCAGACTCCACTGTAAATCGCTATCATGGAAATTTATTCTAAATTGTGTAAGGTCTTTTTTTTCTGTGCGTGTGTGTGGGGGGGGGGTTAGGATTGAGTTTGATTCGTAATTTTTTTTAATCATTGTTTTAGTGGATGTATTGCCTGTGAGAGTTCCATGATATGTTTTATCGGATTGGGGATGGATAGGAAGGCAGTGTATACTGAAGAACACTCTTATACTCGAAAATATCTCTAACAAGGATTGACTTCAGGATGAAAAAAGTACGTAGAGAGTATATGCCTTTGAGTTTCCAGAAAAAAAAACCTAGACTAGTTAGAAAGCTCGATTGATGTCGAGCAAGATTGATCATCCTGGTTTGGGCATTTTCATAAATGGTCTTTCTTTAAGTAATTTGGATTTGTTAAACAGGAAAAGCACAAGTTGACCAGAAATATTCAAAAAACATCCATTACGTTCATAATATTTTAAACTGTATAATAACCTAGGATATGAATATTCGAATATATGCATAGGACGGAATTCAGCTCCGCAAACAGTACTTCTTTCCAAATAAACCGATCATAGATATAAATAGTTAGAATTAGTTGACATTTGAACCTGTGATAAACAATGGCAAACAGTGACTTGTTAGTTTCATTCTGTCTTTCGCTTTGAACCACCGCGTTTAGGTTTTGTCAGTGTTTTTTTGTCGGATTGTGCAAAAATACAACAATGAAAAAAAGGACAAAACTACCCCGAAACATTAAGGCAAGTAAGAAACAGAAATATATTTATAATAGGGCTAGATTTTTAGATTTTATTTGACTTATACATACCTTCACTTGCTTCGTCTTATGCTTTACAGCTTTTGTTGTTCTCCTGGTTGTATTTTATTTGAGATTTTTTCCGGGTGACAAAGCTTCCTGTAGTTTTGTTTTTGATCGAGGGGAAAGATATTTGTCTAAGAGGCCAATTAATTAGATGCTCAAATTTCAGGCCCGATTTCTTTTTTCACGGCTGGGAAGAATCTTCCGGGCAGAACCACGCCCTCGCTTCGATCTTTCTTGCGGTTGGATTTATACTTTAAAAGGGAGATAACGGCGAAGGGCGTATCGGTGGTATCTGTTGTAACAAGTAAACGAAAAAAGCTGTACGTTTGATAACAGCAAAAAATGTTTTTCATTCTCCATCTCATAAATCCGACACCGCGTGATAAAGCTTTTAAACATGATCTTTAGCATAATATAGAGCAAAACTGCCTTATCGATTTACGCTAATAGGCGGTCGATGCGATTATTCAAATTGATGTCGCCTTCGGTGTGGGTGTTGACATCTAAAATGACATTATTATCGTTCACGGTCTGTATTTCGTCCTGGTGTTCCCTGGTAGGCGTCAATGCCGTACCATTTACTGTATTCTAATTCCGCCAATTTTTGCATTCAGGCCAATTACTAGTTCTTTTCCGTAATTCCGACTAATCGAATCCTTTTTTTTTATTCTTCTACAATGCGAAATTTTGCCGAGCTCGTTATTACGTACAACTAATCTTTAATTAAGGCTTTGGTTGAGATAAAAAAGTCAGTGTCACGAGTGGGATTCGAACCACGACCAAAGGGTAAATACGCCGCAGCTCTACCACTTGAGCTATCATGACTGATCCACTCGGACACCAACTTCCTTCTAAAATCGCAAAAATGAACGTAAAATTCAAAAATTGGGGTTGAGATGGGAAGTTAGTGTCCGAGTGGATCGAAGTCACGATAGTTCAAGTGGTAGGGCAGCGGCGTATTTAGCCGAAGGTCGGGGGTTCGCATCTCACTCGTGACAATGACTTTTTCGCTTAATCTAAACCTTAATTAAAGAGCAATTAATTGAGAAAAATTCATTTTGTCAATCGGACTACGAAACCTAATAGATTACGTATAACGTTACAACCTGTATATTATCCGATATGGTATTTAAATAGTTGAAAGTTTAATGTTTCGACCGGGTTTGACATCCGTGGTTATTGTGGATACACAAGACGATTCTTCCCAGTACCATTTACCTCATCCTCCGATCCTTACAGACCGGCATTGCCGTGTACTCTTTCTCTTATATTCCTGTAAAATCTGGAGTAATGCAGGGAAGTATCCTTGGTCGGATCCTTTCTACAACATACACTGCTGATTCTTAGCTCCAGGGTATGTCCTTATTACCTTGACCCCCCCCCCCAAAAAAAAGAACGATTACTTTAGTTGTATTAATTTTTTTATTTATTGACATTCTAAGTGCTTTCTGATGAGCTAATATTTCTCTTTTTAGCAGCAAAAAGAAAGATATCAAGCGATAGAAAACCTTTTGCTCGATTGATTTTTTTTATATTTAATAATTACACAGGTGTAGAAAAATAGATTAACAGAAATATCCTTGTGTTAAATGTAATAACTTCGAAAGAAAAAAAACAAACAATAAATATAGCTGGGGAAATAGTTACACCTCCTGATGGTTAATTTCCTCTGTCTAATTAAATTCCTCGTTTTCTAACTGTACAATTTCCATCAAAGGTCGTTGTACTTTTCTGTTAATCTCTTTGTAGACAAATTAGAATAAAGCCCGCCAGTAAGTTCGAATAGGATTAACTAGAACGGTTTGCCTTAATTAAGAAAAACTTGATATGGATTTTTTTCTAATTCTGTGGTATTGTTTGTATATAAATTGGATGAAAAGGAAATTTTTAACACTTATATCTTTATAAAATAAGAATATAATAAAATAATCTGGTTTTACTTCACAATTCATTCGACGTAGCTGGTGTTCCTCAAGGTATATTTTCAAACCTATACATTCCTCTATTTTTTTATACAATCTATATGTAACGCTCTAAACCTTAGAAACTAAAAATGTACAAACTGTATACACATGAAATTTGAAAACTTATTCCTAACAGGTATTTTCTTTGTTGTTTATAATAGTTACATTGACGTACTATCACGACACAGCCATTTTAAACGATTCTTGAAAGGTTTATGCAGTGTACGCCCATATTTAGTACTTTTTTTCTGCTTTGGAATACTTGACTGGCTAAAACCATATGAGAATATAACCAGTGGTGATGCTGGGTAAACAACTAGACATTGGTAATATATTCCTCTTGCTTAAGACCTCCCTAGACACATACCGCGCCAGGAATTCGGATAGTTCCTCCAGCCGACGTAGAAATTGGTCTAATTGGAGGGATGTAATTGTGAGTCTGAGTCACTCACGGAGAAGGAAGGTCAGGAAGAAAGAGAACAAAAATGTTACAAGTCACGCCTATCTTCTGATAATGACCCCAATACCCTTTAAAGTTGATGGTTAAACGTAGGTAAAACATTTTTAAATGTATTTGTCTTCCTTAAAATCTTACAGTTGTAATGCGGGATAACAGCATGCATTTTGAAGACTATATTCAAAAACCTTGACGTGCTTTCCTATCACCGTGCAAAATACGTTTTAAGTCCTTGTTTTGTTGACAAAATTAATGAAAATTAATTAACATTTTCAAAAAAATTAATGAACTTTTTGATAATATATTCTGTTACAACAAATTGAACAAAGTTCCGGTAATAGAATTGCCCAATCAAATAGGGCAGAAGTGCTATTATTTATTCTACGGGATCCCCTTTAATTTTGAATGCCCCAAGGGTTAACGGGCATTTCAAATTTTACGGTTTATCATTATTTAACGTAAGAAACATGTGTATCGTCTATTTAATGTGAATTTTTTATATTCCTGACGGTTCCGCTGGTAAATCATTGAAGACCAACCTCAGGTGATCTTTTGCCCAAACCTTCCAAGCTGTCCAAAACAGGCAAGGGGCGGGTTTTCAATTTTACCCCACGGTGTCGGAAAACGTGCCCAAATATATCAACACCCCGCTGATGTGGCCAATCTGTCTTAAAAAAATGTTTTGGTATATTTTATACAGAAGAGTGTACTTCTGTTGTATTCATTTATTAGGTAGGTTTAAAAAAAAGTTAATTCTTTGATTTAATCATTTAATATGCATGTACTTGTATATTTGTTGCATTTGGCAAATGTATTTGTTTTTAGTATTTTTTTTAAATTTTTTCCTTCTTAAGGATTTATTTTATATGTTGTTTATGTCATAACTTGATCAGGATTTATGTTGTAGGAGGCGTTTTGCCGTATCCGACCCCTTCTAAATGTCTGTTTTCGTCATCTTATTTACGGGTTTCGGCTCCATGCCCAGTTCAGAAGCACAACTAGACAGTAGGATAACTATAAAGGCCGTTGGCTGTTCCTGAAGTTTGAAACGATCATCACAAAATATTTACCCTTCGTTGTCCCTTTTTCTTTTTGCCCTAGAATAAACAAACTTTGCGCTTTTGTATTATCTCCCTCAATATACACAACTGTCTACCGTTTAAACACCTTTTAGCAACCCGACGGAACACCCTAAGGAAGCGCCGAGTGGAGGCAATCTTCCGTGTCGTCTATGATGGCCGAGTGCCTTCCGGACCATCGTCACTAATGATAGCGGTGTTGCCTGTTTTCACCCTTTTTTTCTAGTTTTCCAGGCGAATTGGTCCTGCATTTAATAAAGTCACTTTGTGGTCGAATTTGTTTTCTCGTGGCTTTGTGTTCAAAGTCATTTCTGCGAGGCCTTTATTATATTTTATTTCTTTCGTACAGCGCTATTTGGAAGTGCATTTTTAGAAGTATAATAAATTGTAACAAATATATGGTACATGAGTTGAAATTAATTCATTCACTATAAAACCTACGTGGATGACGCAATTCTGTCTTATAATCGACCTATCCAAGCAAACTCCAAGAACACCCTGAATTTATCAAAAATCGGTGCACGTGAAGTCTAACTGAAAGAAACTGTCTTACCCTCTACTGTACACCAAAAGAAAGTATATATTGACGTCCTCTTAAGAGCAAAATCTCAACGGACTATAAAGGACAGGGTGAACACAGGAGGGCATTAGACTCAGTGGTATGGTATACAGATGACTCCAAAACAAACGTTCGGGAATTTACTGTAAGCCCAAAACATGAGCAATCAACCTCATTACGGAAATACACTTCTGTCTTTCAAGCGGAAATACATGCCATTAATGCTTGTTCCCTGGAAAATCTTAAAAGAGCTTATACTGAAAAAAAATCCTCATAAGATCTATAGCCAAACAGCCATTACGGCATTAGCATGTAAAAAAATTAGTCAGTGAATGCTTGCAAAACCTCCAAAACCCGGAGAAACTGTCAGATGATATCTTGGGTGCCAGGGCACAAAGGAATTTTTAGTAACGCGAAAGCAAAAACTGTCTAGAGGAGGATCGGCAAGACCATACTAGGCCCCGAACCTATATTTGAGATAGAAAAAACAAATATAGATCCCTTCATCGCAGAATGGATACAAACAAAACAAAAGGAGACAGTGGATAAACTCTAGCAGTGCTAGGCATAATAAACTCACGATGAAACAACCCTCATCAATACTGGTAAAATCACTGCTGCAGCTGGAGGAAGAAGGCTAAACTCTGAGGAGTGATAGGACTACTAACCGTTCACAGGCGTCTAAGACTTGACATGAAATGAACATGAAAACATCTACAAAACAGGGACATCCCATCTGCAGATTATGTAATTATGAGGAGGAAACAGCCACCCATATTATCTTTAATTGCGAAGCAACAGCTCAATGGAGATTCAACCCTACACACGAAAAACTTAGGAAATGAAATTGTAGCAAGGAGAAGGATAGAGTCTATTCCACTGAACTAAGGAACTAGGAAGGTACAATTATACAGAAGAATGCAGTGCCTGGGGAGTACAAACCGTGCCTCCTAATATCCTTATCACCATACCATACTTATGAGACATACGGCAGCATCTGTGGGCCGGATCATCAGATATGCTCTCGAGTATCAACAGCTTTGTCGATATGGCCCTCACAGGTTCTGAATAGTAGAAGGTTCGTTTCCACCCGACTAAGGATAGACAGCACTTTTAGGCCAAAGACCTCTTTCCGGCATGTGTCTCACCTATTGTGGGGTTGTGCAGTGTTATACCATAATATCAAGAGGACAAATTCATTTTCAATTCGTTTATTCAGGCACAATTAGCCTGATTAATTCAAATGAAAAGTATTTATCGAATTGATCTAAATGGGCTCAAGTGCCTCACTTATACAATAATCAATTATGGTCCTTATCATGTGTTTATCTTTTTAATATTATGATAAAAGTCCAAGTTTCATTACATGCTAATTTTATTTCTCTTTATTTGTTGCAGGTAGGCAGAATATTATTTACCCGCGGATCACACGTGCCTGAGTATGTATTTTTTATATATAATGATAAATATATTATTTATGTACTAAGATGAACATGAAATTACGGTTATAATTAACACGGTATTTGTGTTTGGGCCTCCTGGCTACTCCTGACTAGAATCTTATGAACTTTTTTATGGCTGCAGTCGTTGTGTTGTGAATGTTCAGTTGCTTGTCTCATGTTGCGGTGGTTTTAACCATGTAGGATCATAGGGATCATCATAGAAACACCAGTTCTCTAGTTGCTGTGGTTAGGGGGTGATCTGCCAAGATGTTTCATCTACAGTTTTAACATGCGTGGCACCAGTTAGCTTTTAATCGAAGTATCCTAGGTAACGGACCTGCGAAAATATTGATATATGAAGTTCACAAGCATGGATTTAGGTGGGTTAATAAGGGTACTTCACTTTTTACTCTTTTCCGGTATAGTGACTCTTAATGACTTTATCGTCTGGCTAAGGTATCGGAGAGAGCTATCCCAGTGCATCTGTACAATGGATAGACTGCTTCCTGTACGGATAATATACTGCCGGTTTCTTCTACAAATAAAACACGTTCTGTCTTCTGCTGAGCTTATCATTTTTGCACTCTCCCTTTGCGTAAGTCATTCCTGATCATCACTATTTCTCTAAGCTTTCAATCTATTGGGACATCCCCAGGTATGACACGGCAAAGAGTTCTTAGTCTGTGTCTTCTTATACATTGGAAAAAAGTCTGCATCATTATTTTAATAAAATCCTTATAATTATAGATAATCTAGAAAAGACACGGGTCAGTTTCTTTAATTTAATTACGCGTTAAATTCTTTTTTAAATTCATTTTGAAACCTTGGCGTTTTCTAAACACGAAACCTGAACCTTGTTTTGGAGATAGAACCCATTGATTGGAACGTAATATTTACTAAACATTCTCGCCTGCTTTGGGTACTTTATTGCAAACATGACCGAGGAAAATTGGAAATTTCTGATTGAACGTGTATTCTTCTGGTTATATACCGTGTAAACAGGTATTTTTTATGTGTTATAAATGGATCATAATCACTTACAGACTGACATAATCCCAATCATTTCATTACCGAAATCGACGGTTGATCATGAATTCTACGCGCAGCAGGAAATCGTGGACACATGAATCTCACTGCTTTAAGACGTAGAAAGGAAAGATAAAGTCCCATTACAAAACTCCTCGGATAAAAAAAACATTAGCTAATTGTTTATTATCGAGTGGAAAAAGAATTGTGTAAAAGGTCTTGGTTATTTGTAATTATTAAGTACATTGCCCTTTAGAATGAAAATGGAAAGGATTTGGTCAAATAATTGCCGTAGTATTTTCAATAATGTCCCCCTAAATAAAACAATTGCACTAACGAGGTACTTTTTAAAAGGGGGAAAACTGTATTGGGACGTAATTTGGATTTATCGCCTCGTGCACGCAATCGGTAGTCTTTGGATGATCCGAAATAAAATCAGGCCTGGTGAAATGCAATAAGGAAAATTCGATCTATACAACCCCTTTAGATCCCTTTTATCATGCCCTTTACCGGAGGGTTTGTAAATTATCAGTATTGAAATTTATTATTTATCTGACGTGCATACTTTTTCTTTCTTGATTACTAGTCGAAAGAACCGGAGGTTTAAATGTGACGACTGAAGTTTCTAGCAGATGTCACGGATATCACAGTCTCCGAATAAAAAAAAATGTCATCTACACATGTATAATATAGTTATTTATTTTTTTAACTTGAAAAAGGAATCGACGTCAATTTTGAAATCGAGTTTGACAACCGGGCTTTTCTTGCTCAAGGGCATCTTTTCCTACCTACTCCCATACTTCAGCTACCCGACCGGTTTTTCCGGGTTATTAAATGATTTTCCTTTCCTTTTAAATGATTTCAAGTATGCTATTCCTCAGGACTAAACTGTAACCACTTATGTAATAAAATAATTACTTGACAATATTTCCCAATACAGTGGAAACGCGCAAAAACAATAGTCATTCCCAAGCGAGGTAACGACAGTAAATTTGTAAAAACACAGACCGAGCTAAAATGGAACAAAAGCGTCCTAATGCCTACAGTTTTGGTGTTATTCAAATTTTTCTGATTTTTTAAGATTTCGCGACCTTGCTTCAAATAAACAATGAAAACGCCAAAACTAAAAGGTTTTAGACAAATCCTTATATTAAACTTGTACACGTTATGAAATTGAGCGTTTTAATACGGAGACTTCAAAATTATTTTTTCAAAATTGAAAAATTACTGTGGTGATGAGTGGTGATTAGTGACCGTTGAATCACCATAGTAATGTTTTCAACGTTGATTTTTTTTAAAGTTCTGGCTACTAAAACGCTTCATTCATTCTAGAATGGAATAAATTACGCATTTGAAAAATGTTAAAAATGAAGTAAAATTCTCAAGGTGGGGTTGAAATGAGAAATGGTGTCTGAGTGGATGGAAATTAAGATATCAAGTGGTCGAGCAGCGGTGTATCTAGCCGAAGGTCGTGAGTTCGAATCCCGTTCGTGACACAAACTTTTTCATTTCAACCAATACCTTACATAAAGAATAATTATTTGAATTAATTACAATTACATCATTTAATTATTATTTTTACCTAGGTTCTTAGTTGAGATGAAAAAGTGTCTCGAGGGGGAATCGAACCACGACCTTCGGCTTCGTTGCATTCGAATCTCGCTCGTAACACTAACTTTTTCATCTCAACTAAGACCGTAAATAAAAAGAATAATTAATTGAAATAATTAATACGGTTCATTATTACTGCTAAACATATATGGATTACAATTACAATTGATATATAAAAACTGAAATGTAAACAACCGCAAGGAAACAACGATATCAAGTATACAGCTGTTTTTAAGGGTTTTCTTTGTATCTGGTTATGTCTTAACTCGGTATTCTAATATTATGTGCTGAAATTTCTTCTTCTTCATTGCCAACCCTAGAAAGGGATCATAGTTCAATATTCCCATTTATTCCTAGCTAAAGTGAAGGCTTTGTTAAAGCTTTTTTACGTCTTCAATGAACTTGACTAGTTGGTGAAGTATGTTGTTTTATCATCTTGTTTGTTTGCTAAACTCTTATACATCCATATATCATCCAACCCTGTCTGCAGCTCTGGATAATTTGAGGTAGTTGTATGTAGCTATATGACCGTCAAATTGTTTACATCTGTTAAAATGTAATAGTTTTGTTCTGAAAAAATTGTACACAATGCACTCAAGACAAGTTTTACTTGAGTGCAGCTGCATTGGCTCCTGGGGTGATGAACCTTTAAGTCCATCTTAGGCTGCTGAGCTGGTACGTCACCCTGAAGATGGCGAGATGCCGAAAAGCGTCTTACAGATTTACTTTTTTTCTAAGTTTTAAAAACTAATTTATTACAATTTCTTCCTGAAAGTACAAACCCGCGGCCGTAAACCTGGAAAAGGAAATGCTACGTAATCAATACGCTGTGGTGATGATAGCCGTTTAATTTTGTCTAAATTAGGAGAGTGAAATCTAGAGAAAAAAAACGATTTTTGCCTTATCAACTAACCAGTTATAAGTAGGCGTTTTTTAAACATAAAAGACTAGTTGAACTAGTCATAATCTTAACCTGAAAATTTGTACCTAAGTTCTTTTTTAAGCATAATTACCCCTGACTTTCTCCTACAGCCTGCGATTTTCAAGATTATGCAACTCGAAAGTAATTGCCATTCTGCGTGATAACATAGGGCCGTGTGCTCGGCGCGAATCGGAAATATCCTGGATTACAGTTTTATAATCCGTTCATTTCTGAGACAAAACGATTACGTTTTTTTTATCTGTTATACAAAAGTGTGTCTGATTTTATTGTATTTCGTTGCAGTACTTGTTTCGTTAATTGTTTAGCCCAAATACTCAGAAGGCTTGTTGATTCGATTGCAGTAATATTACATAAAGCAGCAATATGTCATAATAAAGTATTATATCGCATTCTCATCGCACCTTTAGATTCGTTAGAGCGAATTAATTAAGAGAAGGGGCGTGGCAGATGGTGAGAAATGGAATTCGAAATCTGGATGAATGGATGAAGGAGTGACGGCTGAAAGGAGTAGTTATGTGTTTATGATGATAAGAGATCAGACGAGCTAGAGAGAATATGACGGTAGCCGAAAACCTAAAGGTCATGAGATCAAGGAGGGGAGTGTTTGGTAAAGGAAGGTGGCAAGGAAGTATAACCTGTGATGGGAAGGGTATAACCACTTAAAGCTGGATATCAATCACGTAGTACCTGTCATTGGTCCTTTTGAAGCCATTGGGAGGCGAAAATAAAGCGTACAGAACAATTCATTAAGCGCTTATATCATCCAGATCTTCAGTGACTCCATACTCAACGCATCCATAGTCAAAGTGTGGAAGAATAAGAGAGGAAACTAGACGCTTACGGGTAGTGATGGTGACTGGCAGGACGGACTGATGGAGTACAACTCTGAGTGTCTGCTCAATTCTAGTCATTTTACGGAACGAAAATCCATCAGTCCATATTGATTTCAACTCCTGAGAACAGTGCGTTCAGAAATGGTGTCACCTCGACCTTACAAAGCTAATCGCTTGAACAGTGAGGTGCCTGTTTCGTAAAATGCTCAACGTTAAAAGCGGTCATCCTGTTATTCTGTTGCGTCCAGAACCGGGCCTTCTATGGTAGGACCACTTTCTCGAAAACGTCAAACGGCACACCTGATGCAACGTCCATCATCAATAAGTGAAACACCACGCACAACATCCTCAGCACTAAATGAATTTTTAAGCTTAAACATTGAAATTAAGAATACAAAGATGAAAATGAAACAGTTTATTGCTTCGGAATTCAAATGATACTGAATAAAAATTTTAAAGTCCGAACATTGAAAAATCTTTTATCTTTGTTTTGGTTGAAGGAAAAATGAAAAACAAAAAAATAAATAAATTGAGTGGAATTTTTTGTCTGTCAGTGTATATAAATTTCGGCACGGAAAGTGCAAAATGTTTACTTTTCGTTATTCACGGGGGCCCAATATATAATCTATTTTCTGCCTTTCAATTTGCGGTACATGTGATCAAAATCCGGTTTTTGACATGCGGTTTCAAGTTAAACAGTTTCTCTTAGAGAATTAATTGTAGACTTGAGGTGAAGGTTCATTCCAATCGGCGGTTGCCAGGTTTCAAACAGAAAATTTCGTTGCGATTACAAGGCTCACAAATAATTGTTTGTTTGTCTTGTAAATTTTTTTAAAAAAAGTCTTGTTTTCTGTTTTCAATGCAGTTTTTAATTAAATTACTATCAACGGCTTGGGCTCATCCTTCACACTCCTTCCTGGCAAAATCAGCTTCTGTAAATCGCAGGAATCCTCAGTTGCTTGTTCGGCAAAGCAAGGCTGTTTTACGATGGGCCTACTTAAAATTGAATGGACCTCATCCCCGACCTCACTTCTTCGGATGAGAAATTATTAATTAATTTGCACTGACCAGCTTAAATATTAAAGGAATACTACATAGATCCAGATTTCCGAGATTGAAAAAAAAAATTTAAAAGATTATTCACAGCCTCAAAAATAATAATTTCGCCCTTCGGATTGTAGGCTAATGATTAATTTGACCTAAATTACATATTAGGTAGGTTGAGATGGGAATTTGGTGTCCGAGTAGATCGAAGTTACGGTAGCTCAAGTGGAAGAGCAGCGGCGTATCTAGCCGAAGGTCGTGAGTTCGAATCCCGCTCGTGACACTAATTTTTTTATCTCGGCCGATACCTTATTACATAATGATTAATTAATTGAAAGATGTTAATTGGTTGGTCGGACCACGACATCTAATCAAATTAATAAGTTAAATGAAGTGTATCTTCACTAATCAGCTCTCCGAGTCCATTTCATTTGTCGCCGAGTATCAAATAGATTACACGACATTTGAAAAATGGCAAAAAAGGGATAAAATTCAAAAGGTTGGGTTGAGATGACAAGTTTGTGTCCGAGTAGATCGAAGTCACGATACCTCAAGTGATAGAGCAGTGGTATTTAGTCTAAGGTCCGTGGGTGCGAATCCTGCTCGTGACACTGACTTTTTTTATCTCAAATGTTACACAAAGATTAATTAATTGATTGTTATTTGGTCAATCGGACCAAGAAATCTAATGATTAAATATTAGGTTTTGGTCTAAAGGCCGCAGAAAATTTTAAGTCTCAATATTGACTTCCTTCTCTCCCATCTTCCGAACTTGATTCTACGGGTTGATGACAGATTTGACTAATTATTGTTCCTTAGCTTCAAACTTCCAAAAATGAAAAGATCAAAAGAGTTGTAACCATTTCACAAATTAATTAAATTTTCCCGGCACGATGACTCCGGCTGATTCTGTTAATTTTATATCAATCAATCGGAATCGAACTATATTTTGGAGATTGGTAAATTTCTCAAATGTCGAAAAATTTTCCCTTTTTCCTCTGAATTTGCTCTTTCTTATTGGTACTTATTGATCAAATCAATTGACCTGATTCAAAAGATGTAGGGATCAATAGATCTAGACATCCAAGATGGATAAAGAAGGAAGAAAAACTGGTCGTGTCGAATATGAAATAGTTTCTTTTTCCTCCCCTGGCGACGCCAAGCTTCAGACTGGAAATACAGTAAAAGAGTGTTCGTTAGGTCGCAAAGTAATAAAATTCTCCCTCGTTCTCGGCTTAGCTCGATCGGTTAATTTTATAACCGTCAATTTGACCCATCTTACCCGACCTACGAATTCAGTTGACCCAAATAAACGAATCAGTGATGTTATTATCTCAATGATGGCTTGGCTCATTTACCTGTACATTTCAAATATTCATCCCTTAAAATTTCTTCATCAGATTTCATTTTATTGAACAATGGACCCAATTTTAAATCTTGACGAGTCAATAGTCCAGCAACATAATGAGAAATGGTCAAGCCCTCATTAACACCCATCACTTATTTTGGAAATCATTACTGAATTAAAGGTCGGATAAGTAAACTCATGAAATATCGATGAACTTCTCCCTAATACCTTGAATTCCCTTCATCAGATTGTAATTTATTGATCAATTGACCCAATTCAAAACGTGGAGTCACTGGTTCAGAAAAATAAGAACTGGTCATAATCAACAAGTCTAATAGGAAACAACTCCTTTTTCATGTCTTTGCGTGTAACTCCTGCGGATTTAATGCTCACTTTATATTTACCAATATCTTGAATGAAGTTACAAATGTATGCAAACAATTCGCCGCTGTATTGATCAAAAAACATGGATACAATAAACGTTGGAATTACAATTTGTTTTATACATACATTTATATGTTCAAGTTTACTTACACCGCTACATGTTACATATTTGAGAAAGAACTATTTTTCTCCATTTCACAGAACATTTAGAACATTATGTGCTTTTGACTAGATTCTACAAAAACCATTGAAAAAGAAAACACGAGATAAGTTAACCCCTTTTTGTGACGAACAAAGGAACCTCCACGGAGACAATCTATTTATTTTAAATTTCGCCTAATCAACTTTGCTCCAAAAGAACTAGCCCATTAACATAAAAAGGCGGAACTACGATCGAAGGTAAGAAGGGACAAACACTTTAAAACATGACTCTCATTGGTTTTTCCGTTGTTCATAATAACTTAATCATTTTCTTTTTCTTTGGTTTTTGGAGAATCTAGTCAAAAAGCACGTATTTGATCCAAATGTTCTGCGAAATGTATAAAAATAGTTGCCTTTGTCAAATATGTGACATATAATTCAGCAGCAGAGTAACTAAACTTGAATATATAAAGAAATTGTAATTCTAAAGTTTTATGTACCGATGTCGCGAAGGCTCGCCGAATTGTTTGCATAAATTTGTTACGTCATGCAAGACCATAAACCTGATGCTCTTTAACATTGAAAAAACTGATCGATCCTCTCCGTAAGATTTATGTTTATCAACTTACAAAAATTAAAAGGTAGTAAAATAGTGTTAGACATTTCACACAAAGAAATAAAAATTATCACCCATCCCTCGGCTTAGCTCATCGGTTAACTTTATATTGACCAATTTGAATCAATCCTGGCTATCCGGAATGATGTAAAACCCAGATATGTAAACTCTACTGTCGAAGGGTTTCTCCCTTACGTTTCGTCCCATCAGATTGCAACTTATTGGTCAATTATTGATCAATTATTGATCAAATTCAAAACAGGCTAATAGCTCAGAAAAATAATGGTCGTGCCATCATATCAAATTTGAAAAGAAATTTTTTTCATACACCGCATCCTCGTGATGCTTATTGATAAATTTTAATTGACTTACTGAAAATACTGAACAAGAGACAAATTCACCACCTCGAAAAGTAATAAATTTATTTTTTACCAAAAATATTTCAGATCATATATGCATACTGAGCTATTTCAATTCACCGAAATCAAAATTGGACCCCAAGAAATTAAAAATATGGAAATAAAACTCAAATATTAATGAAAATATCCTTCATACCCTGCCCTCCCTACTTTAGATTTCTTCATATCGATCAATTCTTTAATTAAATAATTGACTCATTTGAAGATACATTAAATGAAGATTTCAATTAATTTTTATGAATCCATTTTTCCCCAGTTCAGGAATGAAAATTACCTTAAAACTCTCTTGAACATCATGAGAATGTTGAATATATGAATCTGGATTAAATTTTTAGCGCTGCGATCAATTTATTTTATCTAGAAGAAAATAAATACTCATGGCCGAATTTAGAAATTGCCGAATTCCTATTCTCCTCAATTCAAAACTAGGCAAACCTTAAATAAAAGCGTTTAGAACAAAACGAAGAACTGGCAAGCGTGGGCTGCAAGGTTGCAGCGAATAAGCAATTTGGACAAATTTACATTTGAACCGGCTGTAAAACGATTGCTTTTACGGCCAATTTCACATCTGCTCATTTCGTTTTATCAGTACCTTTTTCGTCAATGAGGATGACATTACAATTTGTAGAACTGTAAGAGAACAAGTATACCAAGCATATCCGTTGGCTTGACCCTTTTAACTTAAAATTAATTATTGATCCAGTTACGTTGTAGTGGTTAATTGACCAAGTTACTTCTTTCAATAAGTTACTCTTTTTATGTAAGGTTTTGGCTGAGGTAAAAAAGACACTGTGACGAGCTGGATTCGAACCCACGACCTTCGGCTAAATACGCCGCTTCTCTACCACCTTAGCTATCGTAACATGAACATAAAATTATTGCTTTTTTATTTCAGGTAACCTCATTTTAATTTAAAAATAAACTTCAAAGTTTCAAATTAAACCTTTATTTTATATTCAGAATAACCCTTTTTAACCGAAATTAAACCTTTCTTTGAAGAATTGAAAAATGTAGGGAAATTGTATGAAAATAATATAAGCGTGTTAAGTAAAATTCCTGTATATTGTTCTTTTAATAATTCGTATTTTTAAATTTAAAATGATTGGCTTATACATAATTACTTTATATTTAACAATGCTTATACGCCATACCATATCTTAAACTTAATGCTTTCAATTTAATTTCAAGTAAAAAAAAATGTAAATTTGAAATTAAAAAAAGCTTAAGTTGGAGTTTAAAAGGGTTATTTTGAAGGGGTTGTTAATGCTCGTAAAAACCTCGAATTAGTACTACAAGAATCATTCGTTTTTCAGTTCATTTTATATAATTTTTATGTTCATCGTTATTAACTTGACATGATGTTCTGACAGCCGGATTTTTTAAGTAGATTTTTTTAATACTTTAAAGAAAGGTTTTATTTGAACCAAAAAGAAAGTTAAAAGTGAAGAAAAAAGAAATTAATTTGAATTTAAATGGGGATAATTGGAAATTAATTTAGGTTAATTTGAAATTAAAAAAGGTCAATTGAAAATTAAAAAGGGTTCATTTTAGCGCTACAAAGGGTTATTTTGGAGTCAGAAAGGCAAATTTAAAGTTTAAAAAGGGGTTTCAATTTAAGAAGGTAAATTGGAAGTTAAAAGTGGTTAATTAACAGTTAAAAAACGTTAATCCAAAATTGCTGGGGGGGGGGGGTCGATTTGTCATTTAAAAACTTTATTTTCTCCGTTAAAAAGTGTAAATTTGAAAAGAGGGTTCATTTTTAGTTAAAACGGGTTAATTGGATTTTTTAAATTTATTGAATTATAATTTTCAAGTTTAATTGTTATTAATTTTTATACGAATCTCTAACCGTCCGATTATTTTACAAAAGAATAAATAAATAAAACTCAAATTCATTTTCAGTTTTTTACAGAAAATGTTAATTTGAAATTTAAAAAATTTTAACTTGAAATTCAAATGGTTAATTTGAAGTTAGAAACGATTTTTACTTACAAAGGCAAATATTTTACAAATATAAATAAATAAAACTCAATACATTTACAGTTTTTAACGGTTTAATGAAAGGATTGATTTGAAATTTAAAACAATGTCAACTTGAAATTCAAATGGTTAATTTGAAGTTAAAAAGGGTTAATTTGATTTAAAAAAACAACAAACATGAAAAAGCATTGTCAAGCCTCTCAATTTGTCGTCAAATAACACTTATAACGAAAGCATGAACTTTGAATTTAATAATTTATAACTTTAAGTGTCCCTAGAGATATTTATCTCTCAAAATATGGACGTTTATGATATGATTTTGATATAATGCTGTTCCATAACGGATGTGGACTTTATTTTATGGATTGTTATAACGAGCATTCGTTTGTTTTATGTTTTTGGCCAGATTGACCTCCTTTCTCCCCACGCCGGATAATTTAATTTGAAATCGAATATCAACCGTTCAAAGGCCGGGTGAAATTAAAGGATAATGATAGATCTTCGGGTTGTCTGACAGTCTTGTCATCAGTTGCGTGCCAACGCATACTAAACCTTGATCTTGTATTGTCTTCATGTCTGCGCCTATTGTACCTCCGTCCTTTCATGCAGACACCACTTTGCCGTTCCTTTACACATCCTGCTAATGTGTAATCCTGACGATAAACAGCGTTTTCGTTTGTGAGTTGAAACTAAACCCGATGCGCACGAGACGTGAGGTTTGATGAGTTATGCCAGGTGGGTGCGCGAGTTTTCGTCCCGTCCGTTTGTCCTTGGGTAGACGAGTTCGGCCTTTGCTCAGTCAACAGTGAACATCGACAACGATCTTTTCAAACAGAAAATCATCACACTGCCCATTTTCGGGACGCAATTTACCAACAAGGACGCACAAATAATCCGAATTAATGAGGAAATATTTAGCTTCAAACCACTCATTTCATTTAAAACGCTAGTTCTAGCTTAGATTGATAATTACAAACAAGCGGTTTATTTATATTGAAACGTTCTAGGATGTAAAATGGTTTACAACACATGAACTCAAATAATTTTCAAAAGTTCCCAGGTCATAAGCGACAACTGGGACAAACATGCGGGCGGATTTGTTGAATCATCGTATTGAATAGTTAAAACGTAACTAAAGTAATTAATTATTACAATTGATTTGTTTGTAGTAACATTTATTAACAGTGAATTTATCGTTTTTTTTAAAGTTTTTTTTAAATTTTAATAGATTACAACCCTGGGTGTTGGCAGTCCGGTGTTCGAACTTAGGTCTTGTCCGTCCAACCACCGAGGTTATCAACAGCTAGGTCATTTCAACCACCAACGAAATCACCCTCCAATTACATTCACACTCACCCTTAAATTCAATTTTTCCTGTTTATATAGCATATATACTGATGGTAGAGTAGTCCATATTTCACCTAATCTAGGTAAATTGAGGGTCGATGTCAATTTTCCTCCATTGTCAGTCTGAACATTCGCGCCAATAAATACATTTACAATATTTATCACAAATTTAACCATTCTTCAATATTTAGGGGTGCCGGTATTATTAAAAAAAAAAGCTCATTTGTAAGTATGTCGGGTTTGAATGCAGGGCGGCTGGATTCGAACCCGGTGCCTTTACATGACGGTGATAAGCGTCATGTAAACGCCCCGTTCCGGGCCGCCGACGCCCGTTCCGAGATATATATTGTTTCCATTTTCTAAATCGTGTAAATTGTAAAATATCATAGAGTTATGTTCGGTTTGTTATGTTTATTCTTCGTTATTTTCAACTTGAGTTGCAATTAATGGTCACGGCCGAACGTAAACGATGCACTGCATTTTAAATAATGCCAGCCCCTACCGCGCGCTGAACATTCTAATAAGGTAATGTTTGTCAGGGTTTGTGATGTCGTTTGAAAAGGAAATGGAATCCGTTTCGGAAAAGGAAAAAGACAAATTCTCAACAACGAGGACTTGGAGTTTTATTAATGGGGGGCTGGATGCAAATTAAATTTTCTAGAGTTTTTTTCTACCTGGGTAGAAGTAGACCAAATTAACTCCGAGTGCGTAAGATCGAGTTAAACCGTTTTTAATTTATACATTTAATTTAATTAGTATGATTTACAATCCAATTAAAATACGGTATTAGAAAATTATTAAGCACAGAATATTGCATTTGAGCTGCATATTTCTAACAAAACATTTCTTTTCTTAATTTTAAAATTTCATTAAAAGCACTACAACAATTTTATCTAGATATACATTTAATATAAATATATAGCGGCATAGCTCGTATAGGATTTCATAAACAATTTAATACGGTTTTGCAAATTAAAGTTTCGAAAAGGTAATATAAATACTCAAGCAAATTGGAAAATTGCACGACTAATCAACTGTAAACTTTCTTTTTTACGGTCTACTAGAAATGGTTTTAACACTATAAAAATAATATCTTTCAATTATGAACCCCCCCCTCTCTCTCTCTCTCATATCTCGTCTCTCTTCTTCTTCTTTCTATCTTTCAATTTATTTGTCTCTTCCTCACTCTATTTATCTAATTTTATCTCTATCTCTGCATATCTCTCACTCGTTCTCACTATATTTTTACCCAATCCTAAATTTTCTCTTCTCTCTCTCTCTCTCTCTCTCTCTCTGTCTCTGTCTCTGTCTGTCTGTTTGTCTGTCTCTCTCTCTCTCTCTCTCTCCGTCTCTCTCTCTCTCTCTTATTTTTCATTCCCTTTTTTAAAAATGTTTTACCATCTATTCTGATATATTCATTATTAATAAATTGTATTTCTCCCCCGATTTTAAATTTCTGTATGGAATTCCCACTGCTTTCTTAATCCCTCTAATCTACTTACACTCATGCTTTGACTATCTCTATTTATCCAGTTCTCTTTTTACTTCTATATGCCTTCTATGATTTTTCAAAAAAGAATTGTTACAGTGAAAAGTTTTTGCACATCCTTTGTATTTTCAACACTTCTAATAGTTCTTTTTTGTATTTGGAATTTTTTTTGTTTTATACCCTGATCTTGGATTTTAGGGGAAAATAAAACTATTTTTGAATACATTAAACTTCGGCAATAACATAGTCCTACAGAGATTATAAGTACATACATCATGTGAACGTGTGTGATAATCAGATTTGTTTTAATCTTTAAGAATCGTTGAATAGGTTGTTTTTTCTTGCAAAATATTATTTTTAGTTGTTTGTTATTCTAGTCGTACAGTTGTATTCGACAGACAGGATTTACATCAACACCAGGCTAAAATAAACCGGAAGTCCGGCTTTTCCAGTGCCGAATACAGTTTGTTGAATAGGATTTGGTTGTCAAGGATCTCGTATCGGGCTTAACGCTTGATCTGCTTGTCGTGTTTCGTCCCGTAACGGATCAGCCGTTATTATCCATTCATAAAAAAAAGAAAAAAAGAAGGAAAGAAGATTATCCTTTTCTGTGCCAGGGTTCACTTGTCCTTGACTACATTATGCATCCGAGGAGAAAGACTTTCGAAGGGTTCAAAGAAAAACGTTCAATAAAATTAACACACGTTAATTAGCTCTTGATTAATGTAAAAATAAGTTTTATTCAAGCTCCTCAAACTTAGTGGAAAGCGCTCATTGACGAATATGTATTAACTCAACAACACAAAAGGCTACATTTTTATGTTCTATAAATTTTATTTTGGTGTGGTCCAGGTGGGTTTCGGTCTAGAGCCTGCTGTTTAGCAGATGTCTGCTGATTTTCGAAAGTTGGTTCGTCGTGGGTCGGCCCGGTTCTGGACATCACATGATGACTGTTTTTTGACTTTGAGAATTTTACGAAACGGTACCTCACTGTTGTCCAAGAGATTCATCAGTTCGAGGTGTCTAAATTTCTGAACGCACTGCTCGAAGAAGATTAACTCAGTACTGACTGATGGCTTTTCGCCCCGTGTGAGGACCAGAATTGGCCTGAAGACACAATCGTCACAAGACTCGCGTTTGCTCCCGAGCATAGCCATTGGTCTTTGGACGATTGGTCTGTTTACTTGTACAGCTGATCGTAGATTTGCTCTACGAACTCCAGATGGGCGTGAAAGAGAGTGAAGGCAAAATGAACGGAAGAATTACGAAGCTTGTAATTTTTCCCAGAGCCAACCTTTTCAACGTAGCTAAGTGATAGTGTGGGCGGGAATTTCAATGGAGAGTCGGACAGAACTAGTTGTTGTTTTGGAACATCATGCGTTGCCTATCCTCCATTAAATCATCGACAATCCTCTATTCTAATGTACGATAATGCACACATTTCCCTCGCATCGTACAAACGAACCTTCAACAACATAATCTCAGGGTCTCAGCCTGACAAGCCCGTTCCACAGACTTAAACACCATCGAACATGGGATAACCTCAAAAGACAAATAAGAGCATGTCCTCATACATTCCACGATCTTAAAAGGGCTCTTCGTAAAGGATGGTCTAACCTCCAGCAAAAGATGAAATCAAGGCAAGAGGAGGACATACGAGACATTGAAAATTTAATTATAACTCTAGAACAAATGTTATCTTCAGATTTTTTAATTTTTAATTTTGCTTCGCAATTTACATTTTTTCTTTTTTAGACAAATACTCAATTGTTAAACTTTAAAAAACGTGAAACTTAACTTAATATATAAAAATATATACAAATCAAGTTGTATTACAACTGGGCGGAATTGTTTGCCTGTCAGTATATGACTATAGCCCAAAAAGAACTACTTTTACCCCCTATATAACCAGTCCTCGCTGAAAGTTGTATTAAGTAGACGAATAAGCCCAGCTTTTTTTTTACAACCATCCAATCAAAATGCTATCTTTCACTTCAGATCAGATAGATAAGATGAGATGTTTGATTTAAGAAAAAATCAATTAAGTCATCAATTTGTCATTAATTTTGTTATAAATTCGCCTTCACTTAAACGGGAAGATAATTTTTTAGGTTTCATTACAAAGGCAATTAATTGAAAAATTCTATCGTGTGCACATTGTCGTTAACCTCCAGACGAGCTGGTCTCGTTTGAATCGTTTCCAACGCCTTTAGCCTATCCACGTTCATGATTTATTGCCCTTTTATTGTACCCCGCTAGAAATGTTTTCGAATCGAAAGATCCCGTCAGTAAGAGACCTTTCGACACCTGGGATGTTGGTTCAAGGACGGTAGAATCGCCTTGGTCATTACTGATCCGTCATTTCGGGTTTGGAATGCGAGACGGGCCAAAGGTAGAAAAAAGCCGAAACGGATCGTAGAAATCAACAATTTGGCTATGATAAATCAATTACTTTTACGCATTTATTACTTATTTTAATCACTACGTACACTTAACTCATAAATATAAAAAAAAATTCAGCACTATATAATAAACCGACCAAAAGCTCCAAAAAAACATTCTAATAGAAAATACTGACAACTAAACAAAAATCAATAAAAACTCGAATAATTAACCAAAAAACACAGACAACATCGGAAACCACCATAGTGTAATAAAAAATCAAAAACAAAAACCCAGAAAAACACAATATATATCAAAACTAACCTACTCAAAAAAGCAACATATAACGTTTATTATTATTAACAAGTCTACTTAAATTTAGCTTACACTCACTAGTGTCCCTATTACTTTGGTTGGATGATGGTGTTAAGTCTTCTTATATGCACTGGTTGGCAGTGGTGTCGTTAGATCTTAAACGTAACTTTGGCTTTTCCTGATCGCTACTAAGTATAGTACATGTTGTCGGGTTGCTTCTGTGGATGGATTGGAGTGTGTAGATAAGATAACGGTGTCGTACGTGTAGGTTGTGAATTGTGTGGGTATTTCAGCAGTGTAGATAGTGTAGAGAAGGACCTAAGATACTTCCTTGTGCAACGTCAGCTTTTATTGTCGTGATAGGTGAAAAATCTGTGCCGATTCTCACTTTCAACCTTCTATAGGAGAATTTTTTTGTAATTAAAAATTTCTTTTCTTGGCCTAGTTTTCATACATTGTCCTGGCTTAGAATTTAGCATCCCGAAGAAAAACGCATTTAACTGACCTCAGATCAATTTTTTCTTCATTTTTTTTCCTTTAGAAACTATTATAGTTTAAGCTATAAATAATGTGAAAAGTAGATCCGGCAATGATTTTAGCGGACCTGTAATTTATTTGCATTGTTGCGGCCAGAGGGTTTCTCAAGGACGTGGATTTTTGCTTTTATTCCACCTCTAAGAAGAGAATTAATGGGTGCTACCTTCAAATGTGTATTTCTACTGTTCAAAAGCTGTTTTACTTCATTAAAGGTGGAAAAATCAATGTTTGACTTCGCTTCCGCAACAGCCGTGACAGCTTCGGCAACGTTGTTTGTAGATCATCATTCGACCCTGACCCAAAACCTTTTTTACTGTCTGTTGAACAACGGAACGTAAAAGTGTACAAATGAATAAAAAATGAACGGCAGCTCCGGTACATTTGATGAGTGTCATTTTGTCGTTGAACTGCATATCACCTTGCATCCGCAGCGTGCGTAATTGAATTGTAGGAGACGCCGTGTTATTGCGCTTTACTGGCTGCTTCCCTTCTCGATTCATGACCGAGTTTTAGCGAGGGGGAGAATAGAAAACAATAAAAGGGTGAAAACACCTTTGTAAACTGTTGCGACTGCTGGAAATGTCTCATCATAAAAAACAGTGATTAAGCATAAGGATAATCTGCTAGCTGAAAGGTTATTCATACTCACTAGCAATACAATAACAACGAACTTAAAAACTGAAAATAATCTAGTAATTTTATTTTACTAAGAAATTCGCGTTGCTGCTATGGCGTGCATGATCATAGTATCGCGTGACGTAAAAATTGTACTACACTATGATTAAAACACGACAAAAATCCGCATAAATTTATCTCTAATTTGGCTAGCTTTCACCCCATCAATGTTCAATCAAGCAAGAGTTTCGCGTTGTAGATCTGTCCTCGTTCTTTGATGTAGCTAATAGCTATCTAAAACTTTTTAAGGCGTGTTCCACTAAGCAGATATTGGCCAACGAAACGTTGGTCGCCAAGAAGAACCATCCTTGTCTCATCATCATCAAACCAAGGGATTCGACCATGTGGCATCCCCGACCCATGGAGAACCCTTTTGATGTTACCGCTAAAAGTCGGAACCTCGACCTTGGCCAATCGTTTCGTTGGCGCTGATCCCGTACGGGCAACGGGTGGTTGTCTTCCATTGACCGAGATTTGCTTAGTGTATGCACCTTCAGAAGGATCGAGTTGATTGCACAACTAGGAAGTTACAAAAGCTAGAAAGCTGCAGTGCTTTGGTTGCGAAAACTCCCCACTTCTTTGTACACATCGTCATGGGAGTCTTTGTACGGCACAAATGTTTGACAGTACAAAGCTCTTCAAATAAAACTACTCCTACCAAATACCCTCTACTTAATCCTTCTTAAGTAGGTTCTTTCGGGTCCGACATGGATCAGATTAATATGTATACTGCTCTTTAAGAAGTACCGCTGGTCATAGAGCTCGGATATTTTTTGTACTGCTTTTGGTACTTATGTATCCACTACCCTACCTCCTTGCATCTTTCGCCGTACACCGCAGTATTATCCTCTTAACTCCTGCGATTGCCTCGGACAATGATCTGCAGAGACATATGACATGTGAAGGATATTGGTAGACAATATAAAATGAAGATAAACCAAAGTTAATCAGAGCCCATGTCACATTTACATTCCGAAGCAAACCAACAGCCATTTACCACAACTATACTACTTACTACTTACCTATACTCACGACAACTTTGAATCAGCATACACGGCTGGCACGAGAAGACCTAAACTGCTACGGTCAACCCTACAGAATAGAATTATGGGGAGCCGGTAAAACCTTCCATTAACCAACCGGATTGGAGAATCCTTTCGGCCTAAGGTCCTCAGAACTGTTATACATGCTCTCCACAAATTTACCAACTTAGACAATAATCTGTCCCATTGCAGAAATACTCTCGCCCAAGTCTTGTCCGACAGAATCCTCATTTTAAATAGTTGCAAATATATGCATCATGAAATTACATTTTGTATAAGAAGAAAAAAGTCTAAAAAATTAGACAAACAAGCAAGTTTTGTATTTTGGTATTTTGCACTCAACTATGATAAATTTGACCAAATTAGGGATTTTGATAATGATCTCTTCTCAAAGATCGTTAAAAGCACCCTTGAGAGGTTAAATTTTCTTCTTTTAACCTTGGACGTAAGAACAATGGCGAGAATGAAATCATAGATATACCATCTTCAATGGGTTATAAATCCATATTTGACCCAGTACTTCTGCAAGTGAGTTTAGGTCCAAAATCATTACTTTCCACCCACGGCAGGGTGATAACGTCAGTCTCCGACAGCGAGGTGTCACTATCTGTTCTACATTTTGTACCATGGACAAAGGCCTTTTATCAAATGATAAAATTATGCTTTGCGTGTTCGTTTTCGCCCGTAAATTCCGAATCTTACTCTCGAAGCTTTTTTTTCGCCCCGTGAATTAGTTGGATTAATTCACCCGCAGTCGATGTTCATTTTATAATCGAAGTAGGCGGCAGCGAGTCGGAATCATTGGGTCGATATCGGGGAAACGTCGTCAAAATTTTTTATAAAATTTATTAACTATTTTCTGTTCAAAAAATCATATTTTCCGTCAAATTAACCTTATAATTTTAAGTAACCGTCTTCAATTTCAAATGAATAACAAATTTGGATTTTAACCGGCTCTTTTGATATCAAATTAATCTTTTTTTAATATCAACCCTAATTACGTACGTTAAAGCAAAATTCCTGATATTTGCACACAAAAAATTTGGTCTGTTAGACGACCAAATTAATGATCCGCGAACCTTAACAACAATTAATATTGCAAATTATTAAAATAATCTTCTTTTAATTTGGTAGAAATGTAAAAAAATAATTACACTTAAAAGCTACAATTTTTGACATTACTCAAATTAAAAGAAGAATCCTTTATTTTAATATTTAATTTTATAAAATTTGAAATTTTAACAGTAATTAAGGCTCATATGGTATTTTGTATGAGTCCAATTTATATTTTTTTAAAGGATCACGAATTAATTATAGAAGATTGTTTTTAGATTAAATTTGATATAGTTTTTAATTTTAATTGTTATATTGCATTATAAGAGCCCAATTATTTTACAGTAAACAAAAATTATGTATTATAGTCATACAGTTTCTTAATGCTTTAAAGAAAGGGTTGGAGTGTCGGTGGTCACAACGGTTTAGGTGTCGACATGGCGCTCATCGCTGGTTAAGGTCCCGGGTTCGAACCCGACATACTTACTAATTTGGTCTTTAAAATAGTTAGAAATTCATATTAATATGAAATCAAAAAGAGTTATTTTGAAGTGAAGAAATACTAGTTTGAAATTAAAAAATATTTGTGAAGTTAAAAAGAGTTTATTTGTAATTAAAGATGGTTAATTTTAAGTTTCAAAATAATGGTGTGAAATTAAAAAGCATTAGGCTTAATTTGAAAGGGGAAAACTGTACAATTGGAACGATTTGGAAGGACCTGACTGTGTAGATGAGATGGTCTAGATATTATGGTCAGAAATTTAGAAAGGATGTCACAGAGGATTAAAAGGATTTGATGGTGTTTAGTCTACTTTATCTTAATTGTCATTTTACTTACAACTTTATTTATATCAAACATAAGAAATAGTTTGAATTTGGATGAAAACATACCTTGGGAAATGGGGATTACGTTCCTTTCGATTCGCAGCATGTTAGGAAGTTAAAGTTTAAAAAATTAACCGTTCCAGGATAGAATTTGCTGTTGGTGAAAGTGCTTTCCATTCTTACACTCTTTCAATTTTGCATCTTCCAATTTTATTTTGCAAACTCGTCGAATCGGCCTCTCCCCGCCGTTATGATAATGAAACATTCCCAGTTATTGCCAATTTCCTTTTTAAGCGAATGCTTCGAGTCTAGTGTCTAATGTTGGCCCATTTGGTATGAAAAGATCCGGGCATTCAAATAGAACTATTTATGATATACGGCCTTGATGTTATGATCATTTCTGGCTGAAGACGTGGACCGTGCCAGGACTTGCTGGAAACCCAAGTAGTGATATTGATTTCTATTACATTTTGACAATTTTCCAACTCTTCCTTGGAGTAAATTAATTTAAAAACGATTATACCTTATTTTGATAAAAGTCCAAAGTTGATATTTGTCTTGAGTTAAAATTGAATGTTTTTAGAATATTACTCGGTGTTCCTACAATATCTTATCAGCTTTTTCATCCCTTTTCATTCTTATTTCATCCTTCTATCAATCCCTCGTCTCGCAATGCCGAAACGCGTTTTAGTAGTTCGACGAACCTGCGATTTTAGAATATTACTCGGTGTTTTTGTAACGTTCTTACTATCTTTCTTATATTCTTATTTTTTACTTTTATTTAACCGCCATTCCACTTCACTCTCTCGCTTCGTACGTCTCTTTCTGTCTGTCTGTCTGTCTGTCTGTCTGTCTGTCTGTCTCTCTCTCTCTCTCTCTCTCTCTCTCTCTCTCTCTCTCTCTCTAATAAAGTATAAACATTTAAGGTTTTATACATTGTGTTGATGAAAAATTATTTTCAATTTAGGGCTTCGAGAAGCCTACCTTTGACCATTTTCCATTTTTCTTGTATGTGTGAATTTTATGTGGCTTTTAAGATAGGATATTAAATTTAGCAAGAAGTCCCATTGTTAAAAATTTACTGTTGAAATTTAACTTTATATTGAAGAGAACGTGAAGTTTATGAGTCCTCAGTTTCTTTGGCTCGGAAAGTTCTGATCATTGTCGAGAAGGACATGAATGGATTGTTTGACACGAGAATTTAAAAAATATACAAAATCCCATCAAGGGGCCTAAAGAATATTTTCAATCGGGTAAGGGAAATTGTTTGGAAATAAATCCGTATAAGGTCCTTTTATGGAAATGGTGAGGGGGGATATCACAGGTCTCCATGACCTACATCTCGGTTACCTCGCGAACAACCTTGTCTGCCAGTAAAAAATTCCTATCTTGAGCAAAAGAGTGCCATTTTATCTATATACGAAGACGAAAATTCTTTTAGACGGAAACCAACCGATTAACAAAAATTTGCAACAGTAGAAGTAATCAATTGAAAAGGAGGCTCTGAGGCTCTGTTTCTAAGGGACGTATATCAGAACCAGGGTGATCAGACGTGATTACAGAGAGTCGTCTCGTCATTTCCATTAAATGGGAGAAATGTACTGAATTCGGTCTGAAACAGCGTAATTCCAGACTTGGATTCAATACTGAAAAGGCGCCGACTCTAATTCGAGTGAATGATTTCACAGAAACCAGCCGGAGATAATATGCATAACTAGTTCTAAACGATTCACGTTCTATGTGCCGTTTTGTCTGGTCTTTCAAGACAAAAAACGCTTTTCTCCCTTTTACTATGAGGATTGCCTACTGGCCTAAAATTCGATTTCTGCCACCACCCTCTTTGATTATCTCTTAAACCGAAGATAGCATATGTCTGTGTGCAAATAATTATTGACTATTGATCACTTGGTCTAGATATGACTTACACAAAGTTATGAAGAAGGGAATAATAGAAGCAACGACGTTTTGATTAATTTTATATAGATGATTTTCTTTGATGTTCCTTGTGTTTTATTTATTTCTGCCAAAGTAATTTCTGTAAATCTATTTGATATGCTTATTACTATTAGACACGCTAGAAACAGTACTCAATTTTTGATGTTGTTTTCCAATGTTAGCTCCGGCAACGTGAAGTATTAACAAGAGAATATTTTTTCAATGGTTCAACCATGTTAGCTATCCAAGAACCTGAACATAAACTTAATTTATTATCTCCGAAATTTCTTCGCGAATGTATTGAAAATTTGTGCAAAACTTCACGATAAATCATTGACTAATAGTGACCTAACCCTAACTATTGTTAACCTAATCCCTAATTCTACCTATTTTAACCCGCCGCTATCGTTACCTAAACTTTATCTGTCTCTGCCTAGCCTAATCCCCTAAATCTATCTACCCTAACATTCGTTCCCGAGTACTCTTCGTCAACAAGACTAGAGGATCTTTAACGTCCGCATCTAGCTTACTCGGCCCTATCGGACGTTTTGATTCTCAAGATGAGAGCTGACGCATCTCCGCATACGTCGGGGTTGTTTTACCGCCGCAGTGTTGGTGTAGAGGCGCCTCAAGGACAACCTCGCTCTCCACTTTTCCACTCTTTTCCGAATGGTCGGGCCCGCATTAAGCATCGGGTCGCATGTTAACTGTAAGTTTACTTTATCCTAACTATAGGTATAATTAGTAGGCCTAGTGAGCCTAACTCGCCGTAAGCCCCCCCCCCCAAAATTTACCTTCCTAACATCTCAACTCTACCTAGCTTAACCCGCCGAAAACATTACCTAAACTCTACCTGTCTCTGCCAAGCCTAATCCTCTAAATCTACCTAGCCTCATGTCCTAACTCTACTTACTTATCTCTACCTAACCTCACCCCAACTGTAAATATAGTTTATCCTAACTATAGGTATATTTAGTTATTTAGTTTGGCTAGTGACCCGCTGTTAACCCAAATTTTACCTACCTAAACTCCCAACTTCATCTTGCCTAACCTCGTGACTCTAGTTTGTCTACCCTTGTCTAACCAACCCCTTATCTTTAGGTAAGTTTATCCTAACTGTAGGTAGTATGGCTAGTTAACCTAACTCACGGGTAACCAAAATCTACCCATCTAACCCCTTAATTACAGTTAACCTAACCAGTCCTTAATCCTATTCCTGATCTAACCTCGTAACTCGACTTACCTAGCCTAACTCGTCCCTAACTTTAATTATGCATGATCAAACTCTAACTTAACATACTTCTTTTTTAATGTTTCCTAGGAACGTAGGAATAAGGGGTCACAGTAGCCAAGTGGTTGGCTAATCTCAACTCCTACGAGAAAAAAAAACCTGTCTAAACTTGTCCCTGACCTTAATTGTACTTCAGCCAAACTCTACCTAATTTAACGTAATCTAAAATGCGTATTAGAAAATGGTCATGGAACACTACTGTCAAAAAACATGCCTCTGTAAAAATGGCTATCTAACTAATCTGTACTAATGCACATCACATGATTTTTCCAAACGCCTAGTCTGGAATGTTGGTTCCTCTGAAAGAACCTAATTAATTAATTTAAATAACCTAATTAATTTTCTTTAACAAGGCCCATGGGACGAGTAGACCCTCGAAATAATTGAACGCTTAGTAAAAGTCAGTAATTGGGTGAATACGATACTTTGCCTCGCAACTTAACTCCCACAATCTTCCCTTAAGAAAATTTGGTGGGAGGTGGGTTCAGAATAAGCTCGCATTGACTATTAATATAATAATAATGTATTATTTTACGAGAAGGGAATGGCCGCTTATCCCTCACTCACGCTGACTCACTGAATTGGAACTTGCTCGTAACATTTCGACATCGCAGGCTTCAGTCTTGATTCTATTTGACTGAACCTTCGTCAAGGAATGAAGCCAAATGCATAAACAATAACTGCATGAAATGTTCTCGCCAAATCTAGAAAATAAGGTGAACTCAAGGGTCGTAGCAATAAAGAATGAAATCAACCTGGTTTGTTGTAAGGAAATGCATCGTTCCCCAAAGATTAAATTGAAAAAACTTTTCAAAACAAAAAGTAATGATGTTCTATAATATCTGTCTTTATAAAAGCTTGAAGTTGTGAAATTATGCCGGCATGGAGTCTCCGGTCTCATTGGTAGTTATTAAAATTGACATCTTTGATCCGCCCTGTTCATTGTTCTTCCTCTCAACAACGCCGTCGAAAATCGAGTGTAAAAACAAAATGAAAAAGTCATTGAATGTTTGATTGTGAAAATTGGTCAACATTAAATAAAAGAAGTTTTTGATTTAAATCCGGTTTTCTTGGTTGCGGGGATTGTAAAGCAAGATTTCTCTGGGGTGTAATAGGTCATGGAAAGGAAGCATCGTGTCGTTGAGGAAACTATAAACGAAATAACAGTTGTAATGGATATGTCACGTTTAATACTTGAGATATCAAAGCACGACAGGAAACACGGATAAGGCATTGTTTGAAATAAATTAGTTTGACCATATGATATCATTTTACGGAATTAATTATTTCTTTTATATAAGATCTTGGTTCATATGAAAACTCTAGTGCCTCGAGCGGGATTCGAACCCGCGATCTTCGGCTCAACACGCCGCTGCGTCACCGGGTGGATCGAAGTCTCGTTAGCGTATTGAGCCGAAGGTCGTTGGTTCGAATCCCGCCGGGACAGCTACTTTTTTCATCTCGACCAAGGCCTATACATAAAGAGAATAATTAATGGAAATAATTTACATGGTCAATTAGGATAAATGGATTACTGAATATGGTTAAAGAAATCGATTCGTACTCCACGGCACTAAAAAGAAAACTGCTTGGATTTTTAATTGCTCACAGGCCGAATTTTAAAAGTTATGTGGTTGTTCATGAAAGAAATGAACATAAAACCTACTATAAAATGCGTATAGATTTCCTGGGATATATAATTATGGTATAAACACTCTGCTCGGTACCCAGGACATGTATGGATATAGGGTTCTTCGACATCTACGTCTTGGATGTGAAACTAAGATTCTGTTTATCTTGGCTGAGGTAATATTGTGTCATTAAGTTATCTCTTGTTTTTACACTAGATGTTAAATCAAGTCTAAAAGTACCGTTTGCCGACTTGCCGTAAAGATTTTTGGCATGGTATCGTCCTCGGTCATGTGTGCTTTTAACAATAACCTATCGGGCCTGTATGTTATAATGGTTCAATTTGCTATGCAACCCAAGGCCGGACTATGAATACTAGAGGCCATTTAAAATGTCAGCAAACTTATCAATATTCCGCAAGTCGCCGAGATAGGTGCAAATTCCCCTTGCAAACACTTGTGCTTCTGATGTTTCAAGACCCATGGGCTGTAAGTGCAGAAATTTATTATTACTTAACCGTCTGTTCCTCAGAGGAGCAAATTTAATTTAACAGTCACATTGGTGAAAGAATGGGGTTCTCGCTCGACCAGGGAAAAAGCGATGTGTGTTAAATTAGCCCACCATTGTTCTGAATACCAATTAATTCACATTATATAATTGTAACCAAGAGTTATTTAAAAACTCTGTCCTTGTAAAGCCTTGTTGAAATATGTTTTTGGCAACAAAAAAACTCGAAAGGGAAACAGAGAAATGAAAGTTTGTGCTTGTTATCGGGAAAATTATTTTGGTCCTTCGTCACCACAACATATCGGTCGACAACCCTCGCAAAATTGTCTATCTCGAACATTGGGTGAATTTATCGAATGGCACGAGAACGACGACGGAAAATAACTGTGCCAGGTTTCGTATGACTTTGAGACTGATTGTTAATTATTTTAAGCCGTTAAAACATTTGAAACAACAGGTGAAAAAGATAAATCGTGAAAAACCCATCGGTACGTAGATAGAGGCCATTGTTTGTCATTATCTCAAAAAATCATCAGTGATGTGCCTGTCCTCGTTCTGTCGCACTCGCCCCACTCATTTCAGAAGAAATTTAGAAATTTTCGTTGTGCGCTTTTGACTATTGACTATTGACTTTTATTCTATGAAAGTTAATGTCTTTATAAATTTTGACATCTCGTGCATCATCAGAAACAGAAAAGAGAAAGCTCACCCAAACAGTTCTCAACGATTGTGAGATTTCTCTGTGCGATCTGTGCGGTGATGAACCTGTTATTTGGTCATTACCGAACATTTTCAGTTCACGATTGTGTAAAGAACGACTAAAAACGAATCGAAAAAAAAGAAGGATTATTTGACTATATTCCATTGACAAGAAACTACAGTGATTCGACACACAGAAAACCAACATCTATATCATAGAAGCTGACGCAAAAGAGGAGAGTTAAATACAAAAACAGATTAAAAATATAAGTACTGACTCAATAGAAATACCAAAACGAACTAAAACCAATTTTAAAAAAATACACGATAAAGCTACAACAAAAACACGTTCAAAAAAATGATACTACAAAAATAGACAATAAATGGATTACACTCATATACAGTTTTTCGTCACCATTTTGGCATAACAGGGATGCGCATGGTTGGATTAGGTTTGGTACGGTTAGGGGCGAGTTGGTAAGATAGTTAAGGTAATTAACTACCACCATTATTCAACGTTTTTAGTGAAACTGAGAAAATATGCGAGAACGAAAGGAGACTTTTATCTATAAATTGGCCTATTAATATTTTGGTTAGGCTAGGAATGATTAGGGATAGGGATAACTTGGTTACGTTACCTAGAATTAGAGATATGGTAAGGTTAGTGACGAGTAGGTTAGTTTAGGAATGGTTAGGGTTAGGAATCGCTTCTCGGCCTTTTGGCTAAGATCAAAGTATAGTGTCTGTTCTTTTCAGCTTAATCTCTGGTACGACTTCCATAGAGAGTCCAGTAGGTTAAACTGATTTTTGGAAAATGACGGAGTTCTAGGGGTTTGCTCCACCTCTGTCGCGGGTTGACCTGGTATTGCAGTACTTCCAGGAACGGCCCACAAAACTTGAGCAAGCCCAACACGCAGCCCTGCTCACTGTCACCCAGGCATACAGGACGGTATCCTCGGTGTTCCTACAAGTCATTGCTGCCTATCGACCTGACCCTGACCTTGGTTAGGGATAGGGATAAGAAGGTTAGGTTCGATAGGGTTAGGGTCGAGTAGGTTTGGTTAGCTTGTATTAGGTCTAAGGGCGAATTGGTTAGTTTAGGAATGGTTAGGGTTAGGAAAGAGTATATTATATTACGTAGGGTTAGGGATGAATAGATTAGGTTAGTTAAGACGAGACGAGAAGGATTTGGTTGGTACATAGCCATTATTCAATTTTTTTTAGGGAAGAGAGAAAATATGCGAGTACGAAGCATATTGTATCTACTATGCCCAGTTAGAAAATTAGCTTACTTATTCTTTTGCTGATGTAATGTCAAAAATATATAACATTAATTTAACCTCGGGTAGATTTGGTTAGGAAATGATAGGAATGAGTAGGTTAGGCTTGTTAGCATTAGGGGCCAGTACGTTAGGCTTGGTACGTTTAGGGTCATAACCATTATTCATTGTTCTCTCTTAGTATTCTCGTAGCTCATGATACGGACGATTTGTCAGGTGAACATTATGTTCAGTGGATACACACCCCTTGACAAAATTATCAGCCACCACTTGATTTATTTATTACTTAAATCATATTCTTTTATAACTGCTTTTGCGACTTCGTTTAAAGAAATAGTAAAGTTTTTCCTGGGATTTTCAAGATCGACTGCTTTTGAGAAGAAGGGGCGATTAACTTAGGAAACGAAAGTCTATATTGGCAAAACAACAGGCGAGAGAGAAAAAGCTAAACGGAAATTGTATCGCCTCTGGGAAAACTGGGTCGTTTCAAGAGGGCGAGGGGGTGAAAAAAAAAGGCAGAGAGCAGTTAACTGTGAGATATCAGTCAATGCGGGCGGAACCACAACTGGAAAGAACTTCAACTCGACATTTATGGCCGACAAAAGATTACTTGTTGTATTTATTAAAAGACTCGTCATTGAAGTAAAAAAAAAAAAAAAAAAAAAAAAAAAAAAAAAAAAACAGAAAAATACATCTTCTCAAAATATAAATCAATAGCTTCCTAAACTTTTACCCATATGTTTCGAGTTAAATAACTGCACAATTTCTAGTTATGAAAATGTGCCATTGACCATAAAAGGCCCATTGCTAATGTGTCAAGGATATAAGCAGGGAGTGAAACAACCCTTTGATTGATTTTATTTTACCTGCAGCTAGAAATCGTGTATGGTTGCTATTGACCGAACTCCAGTCTGAACAAGTTCTTCCACCTGAAACAAACGCAAAATTGAAAATCATTTATACCCCAACTTTATGTTTAAGGTTGATATGTACTTTCAATAATTGGCTGGTGTAGAATATCAGTGATAATAGAGATGATTGGTTGGGCCCGATTCTATTATGGTCGATAAACCTTACTGTAGTAGTAGGAAACTATGATTATGATCCTACCGAGGAAATTAAACTTTTTCAACTCGCAATCTTCTATAAGTGGTAGTCAAAGAGGGCTGAGGCGGGTATAGAGGCCTTTTCCGCAAATCCTTGCGTGCTTAGAGAGAGGAGTTCCACTTTCCTTTTCCAGAGATTTATAGCTTGCTCCATACTTGATGCTTCTGCACAGAAATTGAGTTTTCTTCCTCAAGGCATTATTCCAGCTTCAACTTAAGCATACTTTCGGCGAACCTATTTGGGGTTCTGGTCCCATGTGGAGAGGGAGTCTTTGACTGATCAGCCATTTTCTTGTATTATGTAACTCAAATTAAAGTAACTTTATCGTCTTTTTTTAAGGCCATTAGGCAATTTAGACATCTCCGGACTGGTTTGGACCTAAAAGCCCATTTAGGGCCTTAGGTATATCTTTGTCAACTGCTCTCCACAACATTGGGTTTTGCTAGGACTTTAGTAAAGACCTATGTTATCTACGACTACTTGGAAGGGTGCCTCAGTTGTATCGTATTCTCATTTGTCTCATTTATTTTAATTCTCTTCAGAATTTTGTGATGCTTTTTTCTTAGACATGGTTTTATTTCCATGTATCTCCAAAATCTGGTGGCACTCTCGACAGCCTTTTGTACATAAATCTATACCAAAGAGCTTTGTTATCTACGACTACTCAGAAGGGTGCCACAGTTGTATCGTTATGGAACACAACTTTTGTCTCTAAACCAAACACTCCAAATTTACAAAAACTCTACCAAATCCAAAATACCAGTTACTGCTATTTGTAGGTTATGCAATGAAAGAGGAAGGAACATCTACCTGCATCGACCTAGAATGGCGATATAACCTGCCATACAAAGAAAACCCTCTAAATGGAATTGTAGCAAAGGCAATCAACCTAGTTCTTCTTAAGAGAAGGATCAAGTTGAATGTCTGAACTAAGGAACTAGGAAAATATAATAAACCAGAAGGCTTCAAAGGAAACAATAATTTCTAATTGAAATTTGGCCTTATTTATTTTTGTATTTGCCTTATAGCTAGCGTAATCGTACCTACGACTGTCTGACGCCTTAACTACCACGGTGTTCGACTTGTTTTGGATAAGATTTGTTCGAAAATTATTATTATTTGCCGGTTGTTACGCTTCTTCTACAAAATCAAACACGTTCGGACCTGCTCAGGTGTATTGAAAATCATTAAGAAGTAATGATGATCGAGTATAAGATAGCAATTCCATGGCGGCATTTGAAGAGTCATTAGTGGTATAATCCAGAGTTACGCTCAAATGTGATTGAGCAACAATGATCCTTGATGACTGGTATGCTTTCGGCAAAGACTCGGCTGCATATTCATTGCAATATCGTTGACCTTCCTCCTGACAAATTTAATTCAGTTGCCGTCCCACGTTTCAGAAGAGTACCTGCAGAATATCAGTAGAGGAAAATATTTTGTTCGCTATTGATTTACAATGCAATTTATGCTGCATAGTCTTTGGCCGATGGAACAAGTGGTTAATTCATGTTGGGCAATAGTTGACAGTATATTTAACTAAAGCTAGTCCGTGTTTTTAGTTACAAACTACCTTCTATTGTTCGATTCAGATCGGCCTGTGGCTGATTGCCGTTAATTTTTTCAAATGGTCCAGAATGTGCATGAATCATCGTTTGCATTCTTGTACCGGGCGATGCTGCGTGCTCAATTGTGCGATGACGTCTGATCAAAAGGACGCTTTTTGAATACAAATTTTCATTGGCGATTATTGCGATATGCAAAGAACCGTTGGCCATCGGGAAATGCGTTTCGAAACCGATAAAACCAAGGTTGGTGGATTAATGGAATTTGGGGTTCGGCTTGAGACGCAACTCTATCAACTTTCACTGGCCAGGGAATGATTTCATATTTGGGTGTTGCAGAAGAAATTGGCGTGAGCTTCATAATCCGTTGGCTCTTGATTATGAGCATTTTGCATGTTGTTGCCGCCTTGATACCATCACTGCCGCAAGGGCATAAAAAGAAATTACAACGGTACGTAGAAGAATACGCTGTTAAATATGCATACAAAAAAATTATAATACCTATTGACGAACATTTCCTTGCAACCTCTTTCCCACTCGAATCTCTATTTTTCAAATTATCTTCTGGAAAATTACCGTTGGAAGTGGTTTTGTAAGAGGCATGTCGTTTCTTTTCATGTTTGATGGTTTTCGGATAAAAGAAGCACCTTTAAACCAAGGGCCGTTCCTTTTCGGATTGGCCATCGAAGAATCAATCCGCTGGCTACCCTCTTGATAAATTATTCTTCGAACTATGTTTACGCCCTGTGGGCCTAGCCCCGAGGAAAATTTTCAGCTGATATTTACAAACGCAATCTTGCCAGTCCTGTTGAATAAACCGCGTGGAAATTGGGACAATTCATGAATTTTTAACTATGAAGAAAATAATGAACAGTTATTTTCTGTTATGAAAAAGTAGTAGATCTGTTCTCTCCGTGTATTTTGGTCGACTTAATCGTTATTGAACACCATAAATTTATATCAGATTCACTTATGACACTTATACCTCTAGGTCCTCCAGCTAAGTCAATAACTCCAAACCACCAAGCCAAGTATCAATGAAACACGACAGCTTCATAAAAAAATCACCTGATCATGATTTGATAACACCTGAAGTTTTTCAAGAACTTCCACAAAAAAAAACAAAAAAAAAACCGTCGTCTCGATGATCCCAAAACATCATATAAATGTAAGCCTCCCATTATCTCATCGTTCTATTATATTATTACCCTTTCCTTTTAAATTATTTACAAAATTATACTCTATTGTTACTTCAAACATCTTACCAGACCAACAGTTTGGTTTTCAATCATTCCCCTACTCATCAACTTCGGCGCAGTATCGCATGAGGGATTATAATAAATTATAATTATTACATTAAAATTGTTTACCCCAGGTCTAATAGATAATAAAATCATACTTTAAGCAGAGTTCTTTCGCAGTAAACCATGGTACGGTGACTTTTGAGATGTAATTTCTTGGAAGTGCTCCACAAGGGTCAATACTCGCTCCGCTGTTGTACACAGCTTTTACTTATGATATGCCCATAAATGAGAACGAACTCTCATTATTTTAACGCCTTATTAACAAGTCATCTTTTGTACACAACCTTCGCTCATGTTCCAAAACCACAATATCAACAATTGAAAAAAGGAGCAACCTTTGGAAAATAAAATTTAAACCTTAAAAGTCGCCTGTCACAATCCGTCGTAAGACTTGTCCTACCATGTACTTACACAGTGAAACTGCTCCTCAATCCGACAAAGTTACCTATTTAGGACTTACATCTTATAGAAGACTTGAAATCCAATGGATTAAGGCATTCAACGGACGATTTAAAATTCTATATTGCCTTCTTAACTGACAGTCAAAATTCCCATTAAAATCAAAACTTGACATAATTATTTAGAAATCGTGAGATCGTCCTGGTGTGATGTACGTTTCAGAAAAACATCTTTATCGTGCCAACGTTTCGATCTTTATTGAGAACATCTTCAGGGCTCAAAGTGTTTGTCTTCTTTGTAATTGTGCCATTCTTGCATGTCGTGTTGAAAGTGCCAAAAACATACCTACTCAAGCCTATTTGGATGTTTATGGATTTCATTATTCAAAGATAGCAATGTTTTCAATCCAAAATTTTAAGATTAATTGTCTCTGCCTCTTTTTACGAATACAGTAACACCCTTCACCGATACTCCATGTCTATAGTTTTTTTATCCATCAGAACATTTAGAGACGTACTCAAAGTAAATTACAAAAATCACACAAATACCAATTACCACGTAAGGGAGTAAAAAGAATATTGATAAGAGACCTCTTATATGATTTAAATGAGGTTACGGGCGCTGAATTCTTCGAGATGAACCCCAAGACCGAATTGATTGTAAACCTAGCTATTGTACAGTTTTTCGGTCCGATGTTATAGCGATTGAATTTTACGCCTGGGAATACATGCCCAGAAAATAGCCAAAAAGGCCCATGAGTCCAAAACCTGGTGTAACAATACCGAGGCATGAGGCCCGGAAGAGATTCATAGAAGTACCATCCGCAAAATTGATAAAAGAATTGGAGGAAGGCAACCGAACCAGGATTCTGGTTAGACTCCTAACATAGCAAAGCACATGCACCGGACCGTTAAGACATAAAAAGCACTGTGCAGATACTGCCAGCAACAGGAGACTGCCAGAACACATTCTGCATATCTATAAGTGCAGGTTCTTGCAAAAACCACAAACAAGATCCTTTACTAAGTAGCCGCTGGCAAAACTATGGAGTCTGATTAATAACCTAAAGCTGGCCAGTGAGTTATAAATAACAGAGGAGCACAATAGATCTATTCAGTTCGAGGTGCAGTCTTGTGGCCGCCTCTTTTGTCCCTATCCCTACCTGCTCAAACCTAATGATGTGCGGGTGCCAAGTTCGTGAATCGGTCACATATTCCATTATTCAAATGTAGCAACCAAAACTTCGAGATTAATTGCTTCTCCCTCTTTTTACGTATATACGGGCATGCGTACAGTTTTTTCATCCATCAGAACATATTACACGACAAATACGATCATTCCATTACCCACAATTACCATGTAAGCGACTTATACTTTAAATCTATAAATTGTGTAGTATTCTTTACAACGCCCCTAAAAATAAATGAAGACAAAAAAATTCGATCTCGTCTGTTGTTTGTCCAAAGCAGTTTACAAATTGCGAACAAGGATCTTAAGAACTACGTCGATTTTCCCATAGATTTTCTCTTTCTTTCTTTCTCTCTTTCTATCCTTTTATAGTTTACAGTTTCCCTGCTGTGTTCACAGTTCTATTCTTGGTAAACAGTTGAAATGTTTTACGGTCGTGATTGATGCTTTGTATTCATAGGGCTTAGGCCGTTTCTTGTTCTGTCCTGACCACCGGCACTCTCCATTACGGACAAGAGGGAAATGGACCTCTTATATATATATATACTTTTTTTTAACTGTGCTAAGGGCGGGGATTGAATGCATTGGCCGATTTCGTCTGGCAACGGCCGTGTTAGGCAATTACACTAATCCCCTATGGTCCTCGGGCAAAATTACTGGACGGCTCCTCCCTGGTCTTCATCATTATTACAGTCTCTACTTACACTAATGATCAATTAACCCATATTTCTTTCCGCAATGCCGGTCATTTTAAAAAAAAGTGTTTTTCTCTCAGTGTAAATATTCGGTGTTATTCCGGAAAGGGAATCGCTGAATGAGCAAATATACAATTTAGTGTCTTCATTGAGGAAAATCTTCATTGACTAACACAATAAAACAAATAAACAAAGGAAGCCTTGCAGTTTTTTTTAATGGGTGAAATTCAGCGTTGACAGAACATAATTCTTAGTGGTCTAATTGACCAAATTATTTCTTGCAATTAATTATTCGTTTTATGTAAGGCCGGGTTGAGATGAAAAAGTTAGCGTCACGAGCGAGACCCGCTTGACCATCTTATAAGTCGCTGATGATCCAACAGATAATAGATTTAAGTGTATAAAGAAAGTGGCTTTAAAACTATTTGTCCACAAAAGTACTCGAAGAGCAAGAATTTATCTAAGATTGGGGAAAAATGGCTCAACTAAACTACTGTCGAATCAATACTCATCATAAAGTTCTCAGCAAAGTATATGGTAGGATATGCCAATGATTAGAAAGTAGTAAGTGTATATAGTACAGGCTAGGAATAACCAAATTATTAGAATGACGTCTCAACTGTATAAACAAAGTTGTGTTAATCAACTCGTCCAAAAAAGTACATGAAGAGTCAGGAAAGATAATTGGTGATAAACGACTAAACTACAAATGTATTTTTGAACTTCTCAGAAATGACTTTGATAATGTATGTATTTCACGAATGAATTAGTAAATGATTACGAAGTCGTAAGTGAAAAAAAACTGTTTTAATGAACTGTACAAAACAGTACATGAAGAATCAGTTAATTAATTGCTGAGTAATTACTAAACTACATGATGTTTGAACTTCTCAGAAATGACCTTGATAATGTGTGTATTACACGAATGAATAAGTAAACGATTTCGAAGTCGTAAGTGTATAAAAAAGTTTGTTTTATGCTCCTTCTCCAAAAAAGTAACGCAGTCAGGATTTAGCAGACTGAACTACATTATTTTCGAATCTTTACTTCTCAGAAATACCTAGCAGATTGTGTGTACAGGTTATAAATGAAAAATTGATTAGAATGAAATCGCAACTGTAAAAAAAATTGTTTTAAGCAACTTGTCCAAAAAGGTACATAAAGAGACATGAACGATAGTTGCAGAAAAATGATTAAATTACAAGATTTTTGAACTTCCACAGAAATGACTGTGGCAATGTGTACAGGTTATGAATGAAAAAATGATTCGAATGGCGTCTCAACTGTGTAACCAAAGTTTTAAGCAACTTGTCCAAAAAGTAAACAAACTAATACTTTTCAGAAATGACATTGACAAAATGTGTAAAGGTTAAGAATAAGAAAATGATTGGAAGTAGTCTTTGGTACATAAATAAAGTTGCTTTAAATTTCTTGTGCGAAAAGGCACACGAAGAGGTTGGTTTTATCTAATATCTGCAATTATCTTACCTTACTCTTCATATATTTTTTGGACAAATTGGTTAAAACAACTTTGTTCATACAGTTGCGACATCATTCTAATCTTTTTTTTCTTTCATAACCTATTCACACTTGCCAGAGTCATTTCGGAGAATGAATGAGAAAAAAGTCAAGTAGTCTAATCATTTGTCATGAATTACCTTGCCTGTCACTTAATGAATTTTGTTACATGGATAGATTAAAGGGTCCACAACAGCGTCCAAATATTGTTAAACATTTTAATATAAAATAAACATCTTTGCTATGAGGATATTTTAATTTAAGAAGTACAGAATGATATCAGTATTATTTCTAATTTTCACCTTTTCTTGTTGGCATGATGTTTCTTAATTCGCATTTTGTTACTTTGTAAGGATTATCCATTTATTTCAAGTTATTCTACCATTTTTTAAATTTTTCATTACAATCTTTGGCTACAATTGCAGGAAGCGTTCTACACATTTATATAGAATAATGTTCTAGAATCCACGTAAAATTGATCTCATTAAAAATTGCACTTCCATCGAGTAATTTTAAAGAAATGCTTACGTTTTCCAAACCTTTAGTGGTGGAAATCAGTTGTAAGTTCTTTCATTCCATTTATTTCTGGACTATCCATTTTGAAATGAACGTAGGTAATTTGTTGATTAGAGAAGAAGAATTTTGAAAAAAAAATTGTTCCCGGATAGTTACTATAATAAGGGCCACCAATGCCTAGTCCAAATTTATACGAAGACTTATTTTTATAACATTATATATTTACAAGTTTTCGTATATAATAAAAAATATCTCAAATTGCGCAATAATTCTTTGGATAGAAAATACTAAAACCTCTGTTTAGCATTCAGATAGGTTTTTACAATGACCTATTGCCTAACTGGCTGATGTCATCCCACCGAATGGCTTGTTCGTCTCACTTCGCCACCGTCATTTCCGGGCAGTTTAACTGGAACAACAGTGGGAAAAATAAATGTAGTTTAGCCCGTTAATGTGCAATTATATCAGATAAAATCTGACACTCTTCCCGTTCTATTTTTGGTTTTTGGACAGGTTCAATTGGCAGGATAAAAAAAATCACTGAGTAATTTTATTTTGACGAGGATGTAATTATGTTATTGTGTTGTGTGTATAGTAATTCTTTCGATTTTCCATTCCTGTTTTTGTTGATTTCCGAACAATTAATTGCGGTTTTTAGTTGAGATGAAAAAAAGATAATGGCACGAGAGGGATTCGAACCCACGACCTTCGGCTAGATACGCCTCTGCTCTACCACCTGAGCTAACATGACCTCGATCCACTCGGACATCAATTCCCCATCTCAACCTCCCCTTAGGAATTTTCCCTCCTTTTGCCATATTTCAAATGTCGTGTAATCGGTTTGGATTTTCGACGACAATTGAAACGGCAATGGTAGAGCAGAGGTAGGTTCGAATCCCTCTCGTGCCATTAAATTTTTTTCATCTCAACTAAAAACCGTAATTAATTGTGATATATTAATTGGTCGAGCGGACCACGAAAATAGTGAATTTCCGTACAAGTATTTGTTTTTTACATAAAAAACATACATCATAATTATTTATTAATTATCCACATGTTGTTACCGTCATTTCCGGGTTGTTTGGAGAAACAGGTAGAAAATAATGCAGTTTATTATCTCAAATTATCTTAAATAAAATCAGACCGTCTCGTCTAACACTGGCTCTCAGATAATTATGAACTGGGGGTGTAATCCTTAGCATATGTAATTTCTGGGATGATGAACTGCAACTGAAATGGCAAAAATGTAATTCAGCCAATTATATACAGTCCTGACTCATAGTATACTATTTTCCAGAAATAGGTTAAAAACAACGTTAACTCTTATGAGTACATTACTAATAATACACTAGTTCATAGCCTACGCACATGTTTGCAAGGCCATTTCTGAGAAGTAGATTCTATTTTTGCAATTATCTTAGATAAATTCTGACACTTATACACTTTTAGGACAAGAAGCATAAAAAAAAACTACGTCTATACTCTTACCGCTCCTAATCATTGGTAATTCATAACTTACACACATTCTGGTAATTAATTTCTGAGAAGTAAAGATTCGAAAATAATGTAGTTGTTTGCTAAATCCTGACTTAGTCACTTTTTTGGGGAAGGAACATAAAACAAACTTTTTTATACCCTTGTGACTTCGAAATCGTTTACTTATTCATTCGTGTAATACACACATTACCAAGGTCATTTCTGAGCAGTTCACAAATCATGTGGTTTAGTCATTTATCAGCAATTAATTACCTGAATTTTCACGTACTTTTTTGGACAAGTTGCTTAAAACATCTTTCTTTACATGGTTGCGACTTCATTCCAATCGTCTGATCATTCATAAACTACATACATTACCGAAGTCATTTCTAAGAAGTTCAAAACTAATATTGTTCACCTCTGCAATTACATTAGATAAATCCAGACTCTTCGTGTGCCTCTTCGCACAAGGAGCTTTAGTATATGCACTCGGACTGCAGTCTAAATATTTGCTTATTCCTAACTTGCACCCACTTTGCCGAAGTCATTCTGGCAAGTTCAAAAATCGTATAGTTCAGTCATTTATCAGGAATTATCTTACCTGACTCCTCGTGTATTTTTTGGACAAGTAGCTTAAAACAACTTTGTTTATACGGTTTACAGTACACAACAGTTTTTGAGAATTTCAAAAATCATGTAATTTAGTGATTTTTCTGCAATGATGTTTCATACCTCTTCATGTTCATTTTGGACAAGTAGCTTAAAACAACTTTTTTTCATTCTGATCATTTTTTCATTCATAACCTGTACCCACATTGCTACAGTCATTTGTGAGAAGTTCAAAAAAATTACGTAATTTAGACATTTTTCAGCACTTATCTTTCATGCCTCTCCGTGTCCTTTTTTGGATATGTTGCTTAAAACAATTTAGTTTATACTGTTGCGAGTTCATTGTAAGAATTGGCTTATTCTTAACCTGTACTGTATACAGTTAAGACTACATTCTTAACATTTTCTTATTCCTAACGTATACACACTTTGTCAAGAATTTTCTGAAGAGTAGAAATTCGACAGTAGTTTAGTTTAGCCATTTTTCCACAATCCTAGATAAAATCCAGCTCTTCGAATACTTTTTTTGGACAGGTATTCAAAACCACTTTCTTCACACACTTAAAAGAAGTAGAAATAAGAAAAATAATGTAGTTTGATCATTCTTGAGTTAGTACAACTTTTTGATCTTTGTATAACTAGATGTCTATGGTTCTAGTTGAACATGATTCTAGTGGTTGAATGTTTCTTTTTTTAATTGAGATTAGTTTTTATGGGATTTCAGCTGTTCAGATTTTCTAACAGGTTAATTAATGAAATAGTCGGGAAAGCTCGTTTTCCCCTTCAGTCTTGTTAAGAAAAGAAAAGAACCCATTCACCGTACAGAGTGGTTAAATTTCGAATGACCGGAGAAACTTTCAGGATTTTTTTTTCGGAGCCCGTCCTGGACAGTTTTACTTTTCAAGCCTTAATAGGCACATGAGATCATCCGAGGATTACGTCAGTCCTTTCGTGAAGGCCTTGAGCTTCATATTTAATGCAGGCCGGTTGAAAACCGCCATTCATTGATAGTCGCCCTTTGCGATTAAGCCGACGGTGTCAAGACGGCTTTTAAGAAAGTATTAATAAATATTAAAACGTATGTTGGCTTTTGATACATTTTTAATACAAAAAAATACCAAATATAATTTAAAGCTTAATGATCCAATTTAAGGCTAAAAGTTGGGTCAATCATTCGGTAAAAAGTGACTAGCATTTTAGCCACATAGTTTCAAGTGAATATTATGTCGATCGAATCAATAAGTCTGTTAGAAAATATAGATAAAAATAATCTACAGTAGTATAATAACTTATAAAAAGAAAAACCAGAGTGACCCAAAATAAACACTTATTTATAGTATTTCAGGTATTTTTTTTATAGTCTAGTTTTGGTTGTGATAAAAAGTTAGCGTCAAGAGCGGGATTCGAACCCACGACCTTCCGCTCGGTACGCCCCTGTTGTAACCACTTGAGCTATCGTGTTAACTTTAACATTAACTTTTTCATCTCACCCAAGACCTTACATGAAAAGAATATTTAATTGAAATAATTAATATCGTCATACATGGATTTTTATTTTCAGTGATTTCACTGAAAGGGGAGAGTTCTAACGAATCCATTTCCTAACAAAAAAAAAATTGTCAAGCCAAAATCAAAAAATTGCCCAATTTAACAAAAGCCTAACGAGCAGACCATTTCAGTATCTCATTCTCGAAGTAGGTATTAAGTGGCGAATTCCAGCCGACTAATTACAAGCCCCAGCCACTTAAACTAAAAACAAATAAACAAAAAATGAGATCTTTTATTTCAATATATAAGTCCTAAGTTATACAGTTTCGTTCTTAGTTGAAAAAAAAAAAAAAAAAATAGCGGGACTTAGCGAACCGATAGCAATCCACAGCCATCCTACAACCATTCCTAAGTTATGCTAGCCATAACGCTACCTAACTTTACTTTAATCCTAACCCTAACTCTACCTACTTAACCATTCCTTAGCTATTCCAAACGATAACCCTGCTTAACTTTTATTCCTAAGTTAAGCTAACCATTTCTCTACCTAACTTACCCGTTCCTAAGTTAAGCTAATTATAAGGCTAAGTAACTCAACTTTAATCCTACTCAGCCATACGTAATCTAGCCTAAGCTATTCCTAACCTTAACCCTACCTAACCTAACCTGACTAACCCAACTTGTCTCTATCTCTAACCTAACTTAACCATTCCTAATCTAACCCATCCTATGCGCACTCCCCGAAATAGATGATACGGAGATGGTCATGAAAAAAATATGTATGTATTCAGCCTAAAAATACATCCTTGATAAAATTCAAGAACTATTAAATTCAAACAGAGTAGAGTAAACCTAGTAAGCCATAAAAAACCTCCAGTGTTAAAAAATAAAAAGAGAAAACAACAAAATCAGTGTGACAGACATCTTGTTTAGCAACAGCATGACCAGTGTCCAAAATAAAATAATTGTAAGATAATTTTTGATACGATACCTTTACTACCACTAAACGACAACTAAAAACATTTCTGCATTATCACAATTATTACTAAAAAATTGTTGTACATTTTCCTGACTCAAATGAAAAAGGAGCAAAACTATTAATATTTGTTAATTACCTAATAAAATTTCAAATTTTTCCTTGACTTGAGTACCACCTCAAACCGAACTTTATTGATCCATTTATTTAATTGATACACTGTTTTGTATTTTTTATTTTTGTGCGTGTTTATAAGGTCAAAATTATCCTATTTGGATTGATAATTACAGCAATAAAAACGTATGACGATTCCATATAACATTTTTCAAAATGGTAGCATGAATATTATAAAGTTAATATTGCAATTTGTATTCAATTAATCGAAAAACCGGTTTTTGACCAATTAAATATTACTTCGATTATTATGCAAAGTATGGCGAAAATTTAGTGTCATGTGCCGGACTCGTACCCACGACCTCCGGATTAGTACCTTGGATCGTATTGGGGGTTCGCGTCCCGCTCAATTTTCAACTCAACCAAACTTTGCATAATAATTTAAGTAATTACTTTACTTAATAGGACCGGCTAAATTTATTAATATTTTAATTCAATATTATGCTTTGCGAATGTCAGGTTTAGCCATGTTATCAGGTGGATAAAAGTGGATTGTTTTGATAAAACCGCCGTCAAAAGACTAGACCGTGACATCAAAACTTGTTAGAAAGCCGAGAATAATTTTGTTTTAATTACTGAAAGCTAAAAGCGTTGTGTAGTCCCACGTTCCAAAGAGGGTGGTATGCCTTTGACATGGGAAAATTGCTTCCATGCCTTGCTAATAAGCATCAACCGAACCGAAAATAAATTTATGATTCTGTTTCGTTCAAATTGACACCTTGATAAACTACAAATCTGTACAATTACTCTGCTCTTATATACAAAAGGAGAAGTATTTGCAATTTTAATCTTATTTAAACATTTTATTTATTTTAAGCAGAGTTCTTTGAGGAGGATCAAATGCTTGATTTAACTTTGTATACCACAGCATAAAATATATTAAACTCACGTTCACCCAAACCTATTCTAGGAAATAGTATGTAAACGAAATTTAGTCACAATCTGTTAGCATTTGTTCCTGAATTAAAAAAAAAAAAAATATCTGGAGTTCATAGTTCCTTCATGTTAAAAATATAGCATCACCGCCAAAAATAGGTTGTAGTTTGCGGAAAAAACAATGGATCAAGTAGGTCAGACCGGCTCTCCTATCCTGAGGTGAGCCGTTCAAGAAAAAAAAAGGAGATTCTCAGCGTATGGTGGAATTTAGAGGTGCGGTTCACCTTGAGATGGTCACAACCGGCCGGTATACTCCCTTTAGCCGGTATAGGACGAAAAGAAAGATCTAATTATTCCCAATCCTGTTTTAAAACAAGGCATGAGATATTTATTAATTTTATGGCATTGTAGCTAGACATCTACCCTACTGATTATCACTTAGAACTATGTCTGAACGAAATCTAACCACTTGAAATTCTATACAGGTTCACCTTGAACTAGGCCGTCTAACATAATAAAATCCGTTCAAAACACATGCTTATATGCATTTGGATTTGCAGGTCTTAGATAAAATGATCATCTCAATTTTCATTCCAGAACTTAGGCAGATTTCTTTAATTTTAGACCTTTACAAATGCCTTATACCTCCTAACCATCACAGAGTCCTCATGGCCATGTGCAGTGAACCAGTCTCCAATGGCCCAGTCTGAACGAACGATGCTTTGACTTTTTCTAATTTTTGGCCTTCATATACCACCTCGATACAAAGGTACTTAATTCTAGAGGTTGAGGTTAGGATTAAATTGAGACCTATACACCGCGATTAATTTGGTCTGTTGCGCCATCTTCTTTATCTAGAGTTCTTCGAAAAGCTGACTTTTGATCATTGTTAAGGAGTCCTGTTTCCTGCAGACCTAGGCTTTTTGGCCCGTTCCTCTGTTTCTTCTTCTTGTCAGTGCACAGGCTGGCCAATTCTGCTGTTTCGAGTCTATCCACGTGCCTCCGGAGTTTGTAGTGTTCAGCTGGGTGGGCATTTTGGTATGATCCAAATTGATCTGTCCTGGCTGAGTTGTACTTGGCTTTTTCAGCTGACTAGGCAATTTGGTATGGCGCGAAATGATCTGTCTTGACTGAGCTCTACTTGGTTTTTCAGTTGACCTATTCTTAACAAATTGCCCAATAGATCCAGGTTTTGGGCATTTTGGTATTACCCAAATTAATCTGTCCTGGCTGAGCTGTACTTGGCTTTTTCAGCTGACGGGGCATTTTGGTATGGCGCGAAATGATCTGTCCTGACTGAACTCTACTTGGCTTTTTCAGCTGACTTATTCTTATACATTGTCCAATAAATCTAAGTTTTGAACATTTTGGTATGTCGCAAAAGATTCAGGACAGATCTGTTCTGACAACTTTGCTCGACTTTGTGCTGCCCGAATCGACACATATGCCAGGATTCAACGTCAGTTTTACAACCGTTATAGTTCTAACACTACCTTTTGTGAGTAATGCTCTGTCCTGACATACATTCGCATTAAACTAGGACGTCTTCTTAACTAATTATCCATTCTAGATGGAATGATTTCTCGGTCATCTGAACCCCCTACGTGACATGTGTTTGATAAAGACCTTTCAATTGTCACCAATGCCTGATATCCTCCTTCTAGTCGGATGATGTATAAAAGATCCACATGTTTTTGTGCATTTTCTGCTCCTCCTAGAAACAAAGGTTATGGCGGGTTCCAGGCCACCAGTGTCTGAATGTAGCCTAATCTTTACTTATTAATCTGTTTTTAGTTGGTCCTTGATAACCATATTGATTACTTAAATTGATTTATATTTTTTATGTGTAGTTGAAAGTGAAATTTGACAAAGTTGTAGGTTGAAATGACCAGTTGGTGTCCCGAGGACCGTAGTGTGTTAAGTTTCTCGACTTGTTAGTAATCTAAAATCCTGTCTCCGTGCCTCCTGATTACCGCATGCGTCTAATGAATACAATATTTAATATCGTTCACTGCCCATGGCAGATATTCTTCATCCAACTGAGCAAGGTCATAAAGTATGATTCACTTGTTTTTCTTCTGCGTTTTAGATTTGCTGGTCCTTTTGAATACCAAGGTTACATTATCAACGCCATCTATTACATTATCCTCATCATTCTAGATTACATTAATAGATTTGTGGGATTTGTTGAACTTATGGATACAGAGGTCATGACTGTTTACATACCTAACCAAGCAGGACATCCTTATCATTCTTCAGATTTTTTGATTTTTGGTCTTCTATAGGAAGCTTTACGTGACTATTACTCACCAATCGCCAGTATCTTCTCTCTTGTTGTGCGTTTTGTGGTACTCTTTGATACAAAGGTCATCACTATTCCAAGTCACATCTGGCAGTACGTACCGTCAACATTGTAGATAAAATTCTTTAGATTTTTTGATCTGTTCTTTATCTATTCAAATGTCCTCGTGGCTCGTAATTGCCACATATGCCTGGTATGAACGTACAACTTAAAATTGGATAATGACCAATGGCCAATACCGTCTGTCTAGCTGCACGTTTCCTGTACAAAAGAATACTCCTGTTTACTGAATCCTGCCATCCATATCCATACAGCCATATCGTCAAGATTCCAGGCAAAATTTTTCAGATTTCTTGATTTGCTCTTTCTCTGTTCAAATGTCTTCATGGGACATAATTGCCAATTATGATGATCTTACCACTTAAAATTGTATATGGCGTCTATCGGGGACGAAGTCAGTATAAAAAATGATTCACTTGTGTCAAAGTATTATCATTATTCTACTAAAAATTTTATAAATTTCTTAATTTTATATTCGTTAATGCAAATGTGTCTTCGTCTTGTGACTTCTCTGGTTATCGTAAGTATTGTTAAAAATTCTGGCATGGCTATAACCTTGTGTAAATTTTTTTATCACCGCTCTCATCATTTTTTTATTGGAGGTAATCGAATGTTGTTCGCTGGAGTCGTGGACACTTGGCTCCATTTACGGCTGGAGAAATTAAGGCAAGGCCGTCTCTCGAACAGGCTTCTTTTCTTTTACGAAACTCTCGATAATTGATTGATTTATTCTGGATCATTCAGCGGTTTTGTATACTTATTGGACTTTTTTACTTTGAATTGTCGGAGATTGCATTTCGCCACCTACAAAGAGCCCACGCAAGTGGAAACCTGCTTTTTAAAAAAAGACGATTTTATCTCCTTGTAATCTTTTAAATCTGATTATGCTTTATGTATTTTTATAACAGTTGTCACGACAAACAAAACTGCCTAAAGAGCCTGGGAAAATATCACAGACTTTAGGAAAATGGCTTGTGACGTGTTATTTCTCTAAAAGAATCCATTCATTTATTCACTTACACTCTTTTCCACTCATTCACACATATATTCTTTTACTCATTCACTTGCTAAAATTGTCTCACTTTCCACATTTTCTCTTGTTCTCACCCTCATTCATTCACCATCTCACTCATAAACTTAATGACTCTTCTCATTTCAATTGTTCTCCTCTCTTGCTCTCTCTCTTCGTCTTCCTAACCCCCACCCCTCTATCGCTCTGTCTATCTGATTTCATTCTTCTCTCTTTTATATCCACCCTCTATTTGTCTGGACTCATTTTTCTCTCTCTATTTCTCTTCATTTCTTTCTCCTCTCCCTCTCTCAATCTCACTCTCTATTCCCATTTGTCCTCTAGCAAGATATTTCTCTCACTGAATGTCTCACTTCAACCTTTTCCTTACCTTCCTCACACAATCTCTTTGGTTTCTGTTTGTCTGTCTCCCTTTATTCTCTCTCTCTCTCTCTCTCTCTCTCTCTCTCTCTCTCTC
>CM077113.1:15612560-15657196 GCA_039619505.1 Cimex hemipterus
CAAATCATACTTAACCAACCTTAACTCAAACTAATCTCAACTTTACCCAACTAACCTAACCATATTTAACTCTAACTCAAACTAACCTAACCAAACTTAACCCTAACATAGCCCATGTTAATCTAACCTAAGCCATGTTCACTCCATGGTGGTACCAAATTGATGATGTGAAAAAAGTCAAAAACACTCCATGTTATAATACATGGTTTTATCACATCATTACCATTGCTTTCTCATTTTTATATCTGTGACCTAACTAATTTCCTCAGAGAAATTTGTTACTACTTGGCATGGAACGTGAATTGAAAATTCAAGGTTGAAATTACCTAAATTTCAAGAGAAATTTTGAATCCTCCTACAAGCTTAGTTTACAATCTTGGAAATGTGGAAATAATTTAACTAATTTTTATTTTTTTTTAATGTTCACTTTTTCAGCACAACAGTCATAGTTTATTCACAGAAGAAAGAAAACAATAACAAATTAATATATTTTAACTTTTCTTTCTAGTTATAATTAAAACAGGATGTTACACATTTTATCCTGTCGTTAGCATCTGCTTCTCCATCTGATATAAATATCTTTATATCTCCACCTCATTCAGTTTTATCAGATCGAAAAAATTCAGCCGTGCTTGATACTCTAAGATTTCATAATTTACTTGTAAAATTGTGACAGTTGCGTGAGATAATTAATTATTGATTTTCTGTTTTAGTCCGATCCTGGGACGAGCTTTTTAAGAGCTGCGAGGGCAGGGCAGCTGGACAAAGTCCTTCAACTAGTGGAGCAGGGTGTAGACATTAATACATGCAATGCAGTAAGGAAATAAACTAAAATATAATTTTTGTTTGAAAACAATCTTAATCTAAACATTGGAAAGAACATTAATAAACCATTTGCCTGTTTTGAGAGCATATAATTGATAACAAAATTTAAAAATATGTTATTAGGAAAGGTCACTGTTCTTTGGCTGCATGTAAAGTTGTCGAGAATGACAGTTCAATTTTATTCTTTTCACACAAATTTATTAACAGAGTTGCTAAATAAATTTAAATACTAAAAGGAAAACATTTAATAAACAGAATGTTTGTACTATTTTTAAGGACATACCAATTATTTGTTTGCTTCTAGAATGATCTGAATGCGCTTCATTTGGCTGCTAAAGATGGACATGTAGAGATAGTTCAGGAACTTTTGAACAGAGGATGTGTTGTAGATGCTGCAACCAAGAAGGGCAACACCGCTCTTCACATAGCTGCCCTTGGTGAGTGCAATATGTTTTTTTAAAAAAACCACAGCTTTATTAATTTATTCTAAATTTTTTTTTAATGTTTTAGCCGGCCAGGAAGAAGTTGCGAGACTGTTGGTTGACAAAGGAGCCAACATAAACGTACAATCACTTAACGGTTTCACTCCTTTGTACATGGCAGCGCAGGAGAACCACGACGCTGTTGTTAAATTCCTTCTCAACAAAGGAGCGAATCAAGGCCTAGCGACTGAGGTAATTTAAAAATAAATTTCATTCGATAAGTAAATCTTCCCTGACCCCGATTAATGGGTTTCCTTGAGTGGCAATTCAACCTTATTGAATAAATCCTACTCTACTCTTTTGAAGATAATAAAATTTTATTAGTATAACATTGTTATTTACTCAACTCAAAAACTCTTTGCCTTTTATAATAGAATCAATTTTTATATCAACAATAAATGGTGCAATTATATTATAAATATACATTTTTTATAGTTAAAGAAAAGTTTAATATTAATTCCAATTTTATTGGTTGAGATAAAAAAGTCAGTGTGGATTCGAACCTACAATCTTTGATTAAATACGACACTGCTCTCCCACTTGAGCACTTGTCATGGGTGCTGCTCATGACACTTTTATCTCAACCAATATCTTACTTAAAGTTTAATTAATTGAAAATAATTTATTTGGTCAATCGGACCATAAAACACAATCGATTAATTGTAATTTAAGGGAGTTATACTAAACCAAAGTCCCGTGTTTTTTGTATTTATGTGCAACACTTAGTCCATTCATCGAGGAATGCAGTAATTTGACATGATTGTATTTCCGCCCAGTTCTCATGTGGGGTCATCATTCTGCCAGTAGGGTCTTCCTGTCTTTTGGCAACAAGGAGATTTTTGGATATCTTGTGCTCAGTGTGATATTTTTATTTTCTCTTCTCTCATCAGTATGTGATTCCCAAGAAGGATTGGGTCCTTTCACTGCAATTTTTTTTTTCATGTTTCATAAACTTTGCAAAATCTACAATTACATTTTTTTTTTTTTTTTTTTTTTTAATTGTTCCACCAGTTTTTATTTCTCAAAAACTTGTCACGATTAAAAGTTTTCCTGCCTCTTTTGGCAGCAAGGAGATTTTTGAATATCTTGTGTCAAAAAACCAAAACTTTTTCCTTCTTGCGAAATCTACATTTTTTAAAAATTTTTTTTTTTTTTAATTGTTCCACCAGTATTTATTTTTCAAAAATTTGTCATGATACAAAGTTTTCCTGTATCTTTTGGCAGGAAGGAGATTTTTGGATTTCTTGTGTCAAAAAACCAAAACTTTTTCCTTCTTGCAAAATCTACAATTACTTTCTTTTTCTTTTCTTTTTGTTTAATTGTTCCGCCAGTTTTTATTTTTCAAAAACTTGTCATGATTCAAAGTTTTCCTGTATCTTTTGGCAGCAAGGAGATTTTTGGATTTCTTGTGTCAAAAAACCAAAACTTTTTCCTTCTTGCAAAATCTACAATTACATTCTTTTTCTTTCTTTCTTTTTTTTTTTTTTTTATTGTTCCACCAGTTTTTATTTCTCAAAAACTTGTCATGATTCAAAGTTTTCCTGTATCTTTTGGCAGCGAGGAGATTTTTGGATTTCTTGTGCTCAGTGAGATATTATTATTGTTTCCTCTCTTATCCTATTTTCCAAGAAGTCCTCTTAGTATGGATAATTCCCAAAAGTATTTGGGTCCTATCAGTGACACCAATTGACCTTACCTTGGCATGTGTCCCTGGGTGTTCGGGACATAAGGAGGTAATGAGAGGGTGGATGTGTTGGTCAAAAAAGAAACTAATGTAAATGCTCTAGGCCATGAACCCTACTCTTGCCTAGCATTATGCCAAAAAAGGATACATCCAAATTGATTCTTTACCAAAAAGGTAGTGGAGCATACCCCCAATACAATGATAGTGTTGATCATACGATTCTACTACAAAAATTAAGCAACAACATTTGTTACGTTGATTTGCATCCTATTTAGAATGGTTGAATGGTTAAGTTAAAATTAATATCAGTATTGTTACATAATTTCTAGCAACTTCTGGAGTTCCTCAAGGGTCGCACTTAGGTCCTTTCCTTTTTAAAATGTATATAAACAATATCCCAAATTCCCTTCCATCTGTTATAACCCTACGTTTTGCCACTTAAAAATTAATTCTGTTTTCTGATTGCTTATTATTTCAACATGCCTTAATAAAATTTAATAATTGGTGTTCAAATAATAATATTTTTAAAATTTTGACAAATATTTTCATAAAATAAAATAACCTATCAAATGTAACTATGCTATATCAGATTCAATCCTGGATGTAAAATTGTTAATGATCTTGACTTCATTATTGACATTCAGATAAACTTTCCCACACATATTAATATAATTTTTGTTAAAGCAAATAAAATTTTAGGATTTAGTCCACATCATAAAAATACTTTAAAATCCATTTCCAAAAAGAAAAACTGATGAGGCTGATGCCTACAAAATTGATATCAATAAAAAGAAAATAGCGGGTGTCGGTGGCCGCAAGGTTTAATCTTTGACACGGCGCTCATCACCGTAAGGTAAAGGTCCCGGGTTCGAATCCAGCGGCCCTGCATTTGAACATGACATACTTACAAATGGGCTTTTTTTCAAAAACACCGGCACCCTGACGGTTTATATGACCACTGCTGTTGCGAACCCTCGTAAAAAAAAAAAAATAATAATAAACAAATCAAAAAAAGAAAAAGAAAATGAGTTTCATGAGTTATCTAGTTCCTAAAAAGAAACCCAAGAAATTAAAAAGTCAACAGAAAAGAAGAAGAACAGAAAATATATGTTAAACTCGTTCAAAATATATAAAATAAAATATTGTATCATTAATATATTTAATATTGATCTTGGTTATAATTAATAAGTGATCATTACATAGTTTTAATTCATATTTCAAATTCTTTCATTTTTTTTTTTTTTTTATAAATGTTTATACTTTTATTGCATGCATTTGTAATCACGAAGCTGTAAAATAAATAAACAAATACATTTGAGAAGATTAAGCTATAGACTTTTTTTTTCACTACATGTTGCTCATTTTTAGGATGGGTTTACCCCATTGGCAGTCGCTATGCAGCAAGGACACGACAAAGTTGTCACCGTTCTACTTGAGAATGACACAAGAGGGAAAGTCAGACTGCCCGCTTTACACATTGCGGCCAAAAAAGATGACTGTAAAGCCGCAACGCTACTTTTGCAGGTATGACAGCCGGGTGGGCGCATTATGTAAGGCTTATACATTTTTTTTTAATTTTTAGAATGACCATAATCCTGACGTGACGTCTAAAAGTGGATTTACACCTTTGCACATTGCTGCGCATTACGGAAATGAAAACATCGCAACGCTTCTCCACCAAAAAGGCGCTGACATTAATTTTGCTGCTAAAGTATGTTATTTTTTTAATTAATTAATTTTTTATTATTTAAATAATTAATTATTTTCTTTTTAGCATAACATAACTCCACTTCATGTTGCTTGTAAATGGGGAAAGATGGCGATGGTTTCTTTACTTCTTGACAAAGGAGCCAATATTGAAGCTAAAACGCGAGACGGCTTGACACCGCTTCACTGCGCCGCTCGTTCAGGCCACGATCAAGTGGTCGATCTTCTAATAGAAAATCGCGCACCTTTGGCATCTAAAACAAAGGTATATAATCTCACATATAACGATTATTTTCAGTCTTCATTTATCGCATTTTACAGAATGGACTATCAGCACTGCACATGGCCTCACAAGGGGATCATGTCGATGCAGCGAGGATATTACTTTACCACGGCGCTCCCGTCGATGACATTACAGTCGATTATTTGACTGCGCTTCATGTCGCTGCACATTGCGGTCATGTCGCTGTGGCCAGGTACTTATAATTTGTACGATATCTTTTGACAATTAAATAACCGACTGTTTTTCAGGCTACTTTTGGACAGAAAAGCAGACCCTAATGCCAGAGCTTTAAATGGCTTTACTCCTCTTCATATCGCATGCAAGAAAAATAGAATCAAGGTGGTGGAGTTACTTTTGAAATACGGTGCTTCCATTGAATCAACAACAGAGGTTGGCATTTTCTACTGATAAAAAATTATAACTTGAAAAAATTATTTAAAAATAGGCCTTAATTAAATTACATGATTTATTAAAAAAAAATAATGGGTGGCTTAATTTGTTTAATTTTAGTCTGGGTTAACACCACTTCATGTAAGCTGTTTTATGGGCTGCATGACGATCGCATTGTGCCTTCTTCAGAAGGGCGCTTCGCCGGATGCGGCCACTGTGCGAGGAGAGACACCGTTGCATTTGGCCGCACGGGCGAATCAATGCGACATCGTCAGAGTACTGCTGAGGCACAACGCCACCGTCGATGCCAAAGCAAGAGAGGAACAGGTGATTTTAAAATTCAGCGTGCTATTTTAAAGAATATAACAAAGTTTGACAATCTTTTTCCAGACGCCTCTACACGTCGCAAGCAGGCTTGGCAATGCCGACATCGCCATGCTTCTTTTACAACATGGCGCTTCACCTCATAGCATGACTAGAGATCTGTACACACCGTTACATATCGCTGCTAAGGAAGGACAAGAAGAGGTATTTTTTATTTTTGAGATAGCCACTCAGCTCTTACAGTTTCTCGTATTAGCTGTTAGTAAATGCTAAAATTAGTTTATAATTTTTTGGTTGTTAAAAAAAATTGTTTATTAGTTATATAAAAAAAAGTTATAATAGAATATGCCAAGTTTCATTTACGTTGTATGAAATTAACTTAATACATGAAATATTTGTATTAATTTTAACATCTACCACTACCTTTAATAGAAATTTATAAATATAAAATATAAATAAACTGAATAACATAAGCAAAACACATTTCCTAATAAAATGCACAAAAAAACATACAAGGCATTTTGCCAAGGAATCTAAAATTGTGACCGAAGTCCCAAATAGTAGAGGTCACCGAAGTCTCAGTAAATGTTTATTTAAACACCTGCCTGGTAAATGAACCAGTAAAATGTCTGAATATTCTCAGGTGGCTTCTGTCCTCCTGGAAAACGGCGCATCGTTGTCAGCCACGACGAAGAAGGGCTTCACGCCGTTGCATCTGGCCGCCAAATACGGAAATATGAAAGTCGCAAAACAATTGCTGCAGCGTGATGCTCCTGTAGATGCTCAAGGAAAGGTATAATTTAAAAAAAATTACCATTCATTATAATTATTACAAACATAAATTTTGTTAATTTTTTTTTTTCGTAATGGTCATTTATTGATTGTAGTTCTTAAGTCTATATTTATTCCCTTTTAGAATGGAGTTACTCCTCTTCATGTTGCAAGCCATTACGACAACCAGAACGTTGCACTTCTCCTCTTGGAGAAAGGCGCTTCGCCGCATGCTACCGCTAAAAATGGCCACACGCCTTTACATATTGCCGCTAAGAAAAATCAGGTAATATTTTAATAATTATGATAATGCCAGACTTATTTTATTTTTTGTTTTAAATTTGTGATTTTAGCTTGACATTGCAACCACTCTACTTGAATACGGCGCTAAGGCAAACGCAGAGTCAAAAGCCGGTTTTACACCCCTCCATCTTGCTGCTCAAGAAGGTTACACGGACATCGCTTCTTTACTTATTGAGCATAAAGCTGATGTTAATCATCATTCAAAGGTTATTATAATTATTTTTTATATGTCATTTTAAATCTAATTAGTATTTATTTTTAGAATGGTCTAACTCCGATGCATCTATGTGCTCAAGAAGACAAAGTGAAGGTTGCCGAAATATTGAGAAAGAACAATGCTTCCATCGATTCGGTTACAAAGGTAATAAAAAATACATAAATTGTTATCACTGTATTGCTGGAGAGCTTCCAGGTCAGTGGATAAAACATTCCAACATCTAGATCTGGGCAGGTCAAGCTGACAGGCTTTTTGGTTAAGTTCAGATTAAGCAGACTTTGATCCCTTGGAAGTATTTTTGATAAGGAGTTAAATTTCTGCTTATTCTTATTTTTCTTACTTTTCTGTTATTCACCATCAAGAATCACTGTACTATTTTTGATTTTCTTTTATTTCATTTTCTTGTTTGGATAAAAGTTTTCAGTATAGTCTAGATTTTTGTTTATCATTGTTTATTTTACCTGTGATTTTTTTTAAAGGCTGGTTATACCCCTCTGCACATTGCATGTCATTTTGGTCAACCTGCGATGGTACGTTGGCTTCTCGAGCAAGGGGCTAATGTTGAAAGTGCTACCAATCTCGGCTATACTCCTCTTCACCAAGCAGCACAGCAGGGGCACTGTTTAGTCATTACGCTCTTGCTTCGTGCCCGAGCCAAACCGGACGTCATGACAAACGTAACACTACTTATCAAATCCTTCTATTATTTTTTTATTTATATATTTATTTTGCAGCAAGGGCTGACGGCTCTGGCGATAGCAAACAAGCTTGGCTACATAACAGTAGTCGAAACTTTAAAAGTGGTGACAGAACCTACCGCTCCGATGACTACAACGACTGTCGAAGAGAAATACAGGGTCGTCGCTCCGGAATCAATGCAAGAAACTTTTATGTCCGATTCAGAAGACGACGGAGGTATTTTTCTTTGTCTTTTAACATCCAGTTTTGACACATTGTAAACATCGTGCATGAGATCTTCTTTATGATCTTTTCTATCTATTTTGACCCCTTTTTATTCTTCTTTTCAGAAACCATGTTTATGAGTAGATTTTTATTTTGTTTTATTTTTTTAAGTAACACTTTAAGGCATGGTTTAATCAGGATAAAATACACAAGGGGATTGAGGCACACTTTTTAATGGGAGTGAATAATAAATTATGAAGTCCAGTAATGAACAGTTTCATTTTTGTATCATGCAACGGTAATGAAATTTAAAAGGGATATAAACATTAAAAATTCTTTTATTCTAAATATTAATTGATTATCTAAATATTGACAGACATTATGACATTACTTTATTTTTGTAAGGGGGTGAGTTAAATATTTTGTGGTTAATATTAGTGCTTTTGTGAGCTTACGTTGACAAAGGGCTTTTTGAAGCTTTAAATCTGTTCAGTTTGTGTAATTGCTTTTGAATGTTTGTATACCTGACAGGCAAAAATTCCAACTACTTTTTTTTTTAATTTTCCAGACCATAAGGAAATAGTTAATTTTGCTTAACTTTAACAAAAAATATTTGTTTATTCCATTTGCTAAATTGAAATTTGGAGATGAAAATACTCGATGCTTAGTGTTTTCAGTTTGGGTTTCTTTTCGATGAATATTGCAGTCTCATTTTCTATATTTAGAATGTTTAAGTTAAATTTTAAATTTCAAAATGCTGGTGTGGTGCATGGGGTAGCACTTATTGACGATTGCCATTCCATCACCATTGGTAAACATGCGGTGGATGCCATTGGAGTTCCTCGGCTGTTTTTATGAAACTGATTCTCACCAAAGAACATCAGGACAACTGTTTTTTGACAATGAGAATTTTTTTTAACCAGCTCCTTACTTTTGTTGATCAAGATGTTTTTTAAGTATTTACTTTTACAAATGTGGCCAGATTTGCTTTACAATGTACAGAGCCAACCATGGTTCTTTGATGGTTTGAACAGAGGAATGTCAGAGAGTTGGGTTTTTCATAATATCTTGCTGATCCTTGAGTACATAACCGAATTTTATGTATGATGATAGAAGCATATTGCTCTCCTCAGTAACATTCATTATCAATAATTGTACAATCTATTTAGTTGCTCAGCTTCCTCAACAAGCTCCCAAATATTCTCCAGATCCAAGTGGCACTCTCGTTCCTAACACTTAGCAAGTTGATTATTGGCATTTTCTTTTGGACGTCCTCTTGGACTAGAACTTCATCTCTTCCTCGATCATTTTGCAATTTTCGGTGAACAACAAAGACCCTTAATACCAATGTAAAGTTTGTTCCAACATTGGCATTCAAAGACCCAAAGAAACCAATAATTTTCTTCTCAAAAATAAAGAGGTTATTCTCGTCGTCTTCTTTAAAAATTGTCCAAGCCCTATTGTGTAAAGCCTCAAATCATCACGCTCATCAGGTCATCATTTGCTTAACCTAGGATCTTATTTGCAGAAGGTAACTTTTTTTTGGAGTTCAGCTTGTCAACAGTGACAAGGGAGCCTAAGTACATAAATTTGCTTACCCACTGATTTCTGTAAACATTTTTATCCTGGGTTTTTAGAGATACAATCCAAGTCATCGGCATAAGCCAAAATCTGAATTAAATAGATTTCCTGTGGATTGAATGACTAAATCATGAATTGTTCTCGCCAAGGACAATCCATTTCATTGTCTTACCCATGTACAGGAAGCCCTCGAACTCCCTGAGCAGACAGCTTTTGTTTAACAAGGATTATTAAATTCTTCATCAACATATTAGCTCACCCAGCAGTGTCACACTTTAGAATCCACAATAAGCTGGAATGGATGAACATTATATATCTTCCTCCCTTTAGAATTATGATCAAGAACATTTGATCTATCGTGGATTTCCCTGGCCGGAATCACTCTAATACTTTTCCTGTCCTGACTTAAGTTATATTGAATTCGGGGTGATATAGTAGACAAGTAAGAACTGAAAATCAGGCTAATCTCCAGCTAAGAGGCCTTTCCTGACTTGTGTATGGATGGATGGATACCAGGGACTGGAGGAGTTCCCTCCTGAGCACTGCAGCTGTTCAGCTTATTGTACCATACCCTGGCTCCATTTTTGGGGGAGAGCTCCCAATACAAAGTGAACTTGAGCCCCCGTTGTACCGGTGTTCTTCCATCAAAGAAACTCATTTTGAAGGGGGTTGGGACCAGATTCATGGCCGCTGAGATCCAGTCCCACCCCTTCCATTGATGAGTGCCGTGTCAATTTCTTTCTATTGCGGCCACCAGTCCCCTTTGGCGTCAGAAAAATTCCAGAGGCGACGGTGGGGATCGAACCCACAACCATGGGTCTACTAGCCGAGAGTCTGACGCCTTAACCACTCGGCTACCGCGGCCCCCTTCCTACTTGTAGAAAGTATAGCAAGGTGTCCTAAAGAGCGCATATTAACTATAATTAGTTTTAATACATATTTCGAGATCGTGAGGTGTGGTCTGGTGTGACGTAGGTTGTATAAAAACATTTTCTTTATCATTCCAACGCTTCGTTCTTTATTTAGATCATCTTCAAGGCTCAAAGCGTTTGTTTTCCGTGTAGATGTGACATTCTTGTGAGTCGTGTTGAGAGTGCCCATTAAATATTAAAACTTTGTAAATTTAAATAAATATTATAGAAAGGACAGTATTTACAAGTGGGTGGAATTTTTTACCTGTCATACATGCTTTCTTTTGGATAATTACGGTTTAAATTGCTTAAAATAAGAAAACTAGTTTTGAAAAGTGTTGCATATGTGTTTTTTGACAGGATAGGATTTTCAAGCACTTCACTTCAGCTCAAAAATAGGATCAAAGATTTTTTTTTTTTTTCGCTTTGTAAATATTACTGCCCCAGTTTATATAATACACAAATATTAGTTTTTCCACTGAGTTATTGAATAACAAAACAAACAATACAAACCTTACAAGTGGGTATTAGGGATAATTAGTCTCGTTTTAATCCAGGTGGGGATGATATGATTGCTGTTGCGATGAATGACTATGGCAAACCAACACATGCTCAGCATGTCTACCTTCCCTACTACCAAGGTCAAATGTTATACACTCGTAAGTTTCTATTTCCTGAGCATAATAATATCTTCATTTTTCTATTTAAACCTAAGGATTTTTTTTTTTTAAGTTTTGTGTAGAATATTTCAGTAAAAAGATACTTAACTGCATGGTAATGTCTTATTTGAATCACTACATCACTGTTAAAAAAAAAAAAAAAAAAAAAAAAAAATTTAAAACTTTAATTTGGGCTTATACGGTCATTTTGGTCTGCCCTTGTTTGTTTGGTCGGTCAGACATGCTTTGGCTTTTTACTATCTTCAGCGGTACAAGGTCGACAAAAAAAATATGAATCAGTCAGACCTGACTGAAGATACGTGAGAGAAGCTGATGCCTTGGACATACCAAAATTGTGATGATAGGCTGGCCAATAAGTTCAGAAAAGACCCAAACTAAAGCCTTGAGATCTCTCACAAAAATGCTTTATTTTATCTAACCTTAATGAAAAGATAAATTAAGTTAGCAAAATTATTAATATCAAAATAAACCCTCTACGCCATAGGTGTAAGTCACTTAAGAGATATTTGGTAGCCGGTTTTGGCGCAACTGTTGGTTTTGAACTAGTCATTATGATGTTTTCCTTAAACTTCTGCTTTCCATTTCTTGCAACTTTGTTGTTTCTTAAAAATTAGTCTGTGAGCACCTGTCACACTTGAGAGTGCAAATTATGAATCCTCCAGTTGCTTATGTGACCTAAGAGGTGCACATTTTCAATAAAATTATTTCTTTAGAAAGACAGATAAATAAAAGAAAGATTATTGACATATTTATTTTATTTTTGGAATTGATTGTGGATACCAGGAACAAAAGTTCCCCTGAGCATTGCAGCCTTTGTATTCTTTCCTGGTTCCTTTTTTTTGGAGCTCAAAAGAAGACATGTAAATTAAGCCGCTGGTATGAAGAAACTCATTTGTGAAGGGGGTCAGGACTTTATTCAGCATATCTGAGGCCTGACCCTGCCAGACAGATTGATTGTCGTGTCAACTTTGATCAGTCCGGCCTAATGCAATGCATCAGAAAAATCCAGAAGCGATGGTGCTAATTGAACCAGTCAACAACCATTTGACAGCTTTCACATCATCAGTGAGTTTGAAACAATGATTTTTCATTTAGTTATGTTAGGGAATCAATTTTTATCTTTTAAAATAATCATCTTTGTAGGGAAGAATCTACAACTGTTTCATAAAAAACTGCCGATACTTATTTAATCTTTCCTCTCCTGTTAAATAAAATAATTACGGCACCACCATGTCAATATTATTTAGTGATTATTGAAAAATTAATAAACTAAATAATTAAGTAATTTGTTTGAGTGGCATGTCTAGGTAGATACTTAAACCTGTGGCGTTAAGGGTTAACATCGCACACATTTGGTTAATATCGAATTTACTCACAGAGAAATTTTTCTCATTGCCTAAACTATGTAAATTGTGTACAGTCAAAAACGTGACACAGTATTATGTAGATTTGTGCATGGGCGACTTGCTTTTTTTGCCAAAAAAAATTGAACATTAATGCAAATTGAATAATGTTTTACAGCATTTTCGGTAAGTACGGATGAATAAGGATTTGATGGCACCTTATATTAGTCTTAGAAATAAAAATGTTTCAAATAAATAATCGATTCACGTGCTGATTAAAAGTACTTCTTTTTTTTTCTTCTATTAAATTCACTTTTGTTCATATCTAAATGAAATGATTAATGTTAGATTTTCACTATGAATTTTTTTAAATTTAATTGTTCTCAATTTCATACCAGATTATTAAAAAAAAGTATATGCTTTCATTTTGAAGTTATGAAAAACTACATTACTTCATTTGTGTCTTTAGGTCAATAAGATCAAGTAAATCACCCGGAATTTATTTTGAACATTTTAAAAAAATATGTTTAGCCATAATTAAACATAAAATTACAATTTTTATATGTTTTAAATTTTATTAGCAAGATTCCACTAATGGCAGATCAATCTGTTTATATATAAAAGAATCATCTCTTGCACGGCTTTATTTTTATGGCAATTATAATAAACTTTCACTCGGCATATAAACAATTACAGTTAGAATTTTTCTTCGTTCTTAATAACATTGTTAAAATAATGTGAATTTTTTTTTTTTTGTTAAAATACTATAAATTGTAGGTGAAGACCCGTTGTTGAGCGACCAGCAGCAGTATCGCTACATGACAGTAGACGACATGAAATCTCTAGGCGACGATTCAGTTAAAATCGACGTTACGAAAGACGAGCACGATTTCTCTCGCGACTCTTTACGTAAGTAGACGTTTACTAAAATTTAAATAAAAAGAAAAAAGGTATTCAATAAAAGTGTGATTTTGTCGTACAGTCGGCCATCACGGCGATTTGGTGCACAAGAAGGATCAGTACAATCCCGCAAACAGCCAACCGGACAATGTGGACATTGTTCAGATCCCCGTTCACGCTGGGTAAGCCTCTTTTCCTTTTTTATTTAATCCCTGTATATACTTTTTCCTTTTAACTCCGTAAGTTTTATTTAATTTTCTTTTAAAATGTTTTAATTATACTATTACTGTATTCAAACATTAGTTATTAAGAGACAAAAATATAAAGACTACAGAAGCATGCTTATTATCTATTCCCATTCGTTTTATTCCAATGAGAATAGCGAAGTTTCTCTATTTTCAAAATGGAATTAGATAAATCAACTATTTTTTAACTCTTATTTGTTTTTCCCTAAAAAAGTACCATTGATTTATATATTATTAATAAGATCTTTAAACACCATCGCATGTTTGTATAGCACTCTTGAGTCCTATAAAATTCACTTTATTGGTGAAGGGATTCCAACAGTAGTGTTATATGTACGTCTACTTAATATTTTTTAATATTATTTTTATTGATGTTTAATACAATAAACAATTCTTTATTTTGATGTGGTCAAATAAAAGTGAGCACGTTTACCAGTTTTATTTTTCGATTTTTCTTGTTAACAACATCAGAATTTTAGTGATTTAGTTTTGATGTGTTTTGTACTTCTTGTTTTTAATTGTGACGTTATTTCGCAACGTTGATAACATAACATCTTTTGGTTGTATCAAGTCATTTAGATAAACTAATTAACAAACAATTGAATTTTTTTTTAGAATGCCAGACTCATATTTGCTGTGCTAGCGGTTCTGGTTTCTAATCTTGGCATAGCTCATGGAATTTTAATTGATTATGATATGAAAAAAAAACTGTAAAATGGTTCTGACCCCTTGTACACAAGACCTTTTGACCAAGAAAGATAGTTGGAAGTTAAGCCATACTGTACGACAGGAATTACTTTACTGTTTACAATATTACAAATATAGCTCAATAACTGTTGAATATTTGAAGAAAATATTACTAGTGAACTAGAAGAATTACTAGTTACAACCTTTCAACTCGACATTAGACATTTCTTTGAACGGTTGTTTATGTTTCCCAGGTTCGTCGAAACAACCTGACCCCAGTCAGGACCTTCAGATTTACAGCACTTTTTTGTGTGATCCTTTAAACTATTTTTTTTTCTTATTTTAACAATTATGACTTAAGACGGGGGACTGGCTTACAGTTCAAAAAGGGTTCCTTGCCGTTTGACTTTCAGCTTGTGGCATGTGTTATTCCACCTGAGGCTAGGACAAGACAAAAGTCCTCTTTCCTTTTTCTAGTTGTGTTCAGAGATTCTCTGTTGTATTTTTTTTTTCTTTTCAATTTAATGACATAACAAAATTCTTCGATTCAGTCTTTGAGTAAAAGCGTTTTGTAAAGGTTCAACCAATTATATTTCAGAATTAATACTTAAAATTTTCAATTATTATATAATATTTTTGTTAAATGACTATAACAATACAGGTTTATTTAAGTTAAAATGAGTAATTCAACTTTGGTGTAAAAATTCATCTCGGACAGCATGGCATGGGTTGAGCACTTGTAAGTAGTATTTCCGCCCTTTTGGGTCCGATTCTTTTCTCCTTCCTCCTGTAAAAGTCTTTACAGTTGACTAATGCAATTATAACGGGTGGAGGAAAATTGAATTTATTTATTACTGTGAACAGAAAATTTTCATTTTATTTAATTTGATCAGGTTACGTAGCCTGCATCACTCGTTACGAAGCCTTGGTCGTGGAAAGAGTGCTGGGATGTGCAGAGACAGGTACAGGCTTGCGATGGTGTTCAAAGTTTTCTTTAAAACCAGTTATTTTTTGTACTAAATAAACTAAAAATGTGACCAACAGAACTTTTATTTTTTTTTCTTTTTTTTTTAAATACAAATAACTGCTTGATAAGTTGTATGGATAGTTTTTCTTACCGACTGAAAAATTAATTAATTACAGATTTTATTCTAATAACCTTTACAGTTGTTTTAAGTTTAATTTTGTTGTTTTGGGTTCTGTGATCTTTCACGAAAACAGCAAAAGTCAATGGACAAAGTAAGTTTTTGTGATAATACATATTCGTTGCTTGGTAGCAGTTGTGTTTGTAACTTTGTCACGTTTATCACATTTTTAATTTCCTAGCTTATTTTTTTTCAGTTCTGTAGTTTTAGAGTTAATTTACTTGTTATAACAATAAAAAAAAATCATTTTTAAGTTTCATAATTCATCAAAATCAAAAATATTCATACAGCCGTTGGAATAAATTATGCATGATTTTAACCGTCTAATGACTAATTTATGTTCAGGCTTGGAAAATTCATTATATCCTCGTGTTTGAAAGGAGCCATGCGTAATTTTAATTGCACAGAATATATGTATGTGTACTGCACCATTTTTAATCATAATTATTTTTTTTAATGTATCGAATTTAATTTCAAAACAAATTATTGTTTAATTTTGTCTATTTTTTGTTGTTGTAATATTTAGTGTGTAGTTGGTTTGTAGATCTTTTGTTTTATAATTTATAAAACATTTTCCGTCTCGTTTACTTGCTTGTTGTGAGTCAAAATTTAGTTTTTTAGTTAATTTATAGTAAATGTAGAATTTTTGTTTGTTTTGTAAATAGTGGCAGTAGTGCCGGGAATAAATGTTTTCTAGAATGCGGTTGAAAGAACTGCAAACAAACAGGTATCAAATTCTCTGATAATTTTAATGACAAAGTGGCCGGCCAGTGTTTTTTTATCAAGATGAATAGAAAGAAAAATTCTTTAGTGTTTGCATTTTCTTTTGTAACCTTATCTAAACAGTTTAGTTTCACTTGTGCATTGTAGCAGTTTGTACGAAATGGCACCAAAGTTCAAGGAGTATGTCAAAAATTGATCGTTTTTAGCTTAAATTATTTGATAATTTTTTTAAAAGTGTATTAATCACTTATTGATTTTTTAAAAATATTTTTTTCACATAAAAAGAAGAGAGAATTAAAAACAGATTTAGCACTTTTAGAAACGATTTTTTTATATTTAACAGCTTTCTGGTGAGCTTCTTAGTAGATGCAAGAGGAGGAGCTATGAGAGGATGCAGGAGGTCAGGTGTCAACGTAGTCGTACCTCCTCGGTGTGCTCCCGCACCACTCCGTCTTACATGTCGCTATTTGAGAAACAGAAACATTGCTCCTCCACTTTCCGAAGCGCAGTCTTTAGCGACACGAGTTTTGGAACTATCGCCTGCAGGCACAAAATTCCTAGGGTAATTTATCTATTTATTTTTAATTAATTTATGTTTTGACCGATTTTGTTTTCAAAGGATTAAATGTATGCTTTTTATTTAGGCCTATAATTATTGAAGTTCCGCATTTTGTATCGTTGCGAGGGAAAGAGAGGGAGTTGGTCGTTATGAGAAGTGATAACGGTACAACATGGAAAGAACATTGTCTTGAAGAAAGCCAGAATGCTGTACAACACATTTTGAATTCAAGTTTTGAAGGAGGAGATGGTATGTTTTTTATTTTATTTACTTTTTTGTAGAAGAATCATAAGAATCATATAATTTTTTTTTTTTTTAGATTTTGATGAAGCACATACTCATAGAATAACAAGGATTGTGACAACTGAGTTGCCTCAGTATTTGGCTGTTGTGTCCCGGCTGAGGCAAGAAGTCCACGTCATCGGGCCCGAAGGCGGGGTCGTGTCGTCAACCGCCGTTCCACAAGTCCAGGCGATTTTCCCACCGAACGCTCTCACCAAGAAAATTCGCGTCGGCCTTCAAGCGCAGCCGATCAGCAGCGAGCTCGTCACCCGGCTCTTGGGGAACCGAGTCGGAATTTCTCCTATCGTCACAGTTGAGCCTAGAAGGAGGAAATTTCACAAGCCGATCACGCTAACTCTACCCGTACCGACAGCGGCGAATAAAGGGATGATTAATCAGTACAACGGTGAAGCTCCGACCCTCCGCTTATTATGTAGCATTACTGGTAAGCCATTAAGATAACAAAAAATCTCAAAAGCCTTAATCACTATACAATAAGCTAAGCATGATAAGATAACATTTTTTTAAATAAAAAAGATGATTTATTTAACCAGGAATAAGTAATAACATCATTAATTAATAACAAATAACATAAATAACAATTTTTTTTAAAGATTAAAATTAATTAAACTAAATCAAATAAAAAAGTTTAATAAATTCCTTATTTAAATGGCCCATGGTGGCTGGGTCAAGAAGGGAAAGGACTATACTTACGAGCCTACACATAAGTCGTACTAGGCTTACGCATGTGTTTCTGGTAGGGAAAAAACCTTGCCCCACGTACCAAGGCATAAGACCAGATTCAACTTTAATTTTAAATTAATTACGGTTTTTAAAAGTTGAGACGAAAAAAAGTTAATGGCACGAGAGGGATTCGAACCCACGGCCCATTTTCATCTCAACTAAAAACCATAATTAATTGTGATATATTAATTGGTCAAACGGACCACGAAAACAGTGAATTAATGATTTAAAATGAAGTACACTTCACTAAAGCCCTCCGTCGCCATTTCAATTGTCGTCGAGAATCCAAACAGATTACACGACATTTGGAATATGGCAAGGGGACGGAAAATTCGTAAGGTGAGGTTGAGATGGGGAGGTCACGATAGCTCAAGTGGTAGAGCAGTGGCGTATCTAGCCAAAGGTCGTGGGTTCGAATCCCTCTCGTGCCATTAACTTTTTTCATCTCAACTAAAAACTGTAATTAATTGTGATATATTAATTGGTCGAATGGACAGTGAATTTAATTTTAAACTTCAAGTTACCTGTTGACTTTCGACTTATTATTACCTTGTGAAGACTTTTCTTGATTCACTTCACACCAGGCAATTTGTGGAATTTCTCTTCCCAACGGGAGTTAAGAACAATGTTAAAACCTGAGGGAGCATGAGTACTTATCACACTTGTTCTTCTACTTGTTTGGCTCCATGAAGGTCCATGATGTTGAAATTGGGATATTTGTTGTCGTTTATCTCCAAGCTTCACTTTTTTTTTTTTTTTTTTTTTTTTTTTTTTTAATTTTCTCACAATATTTATTACACCTCGGGTATCACTGGGTTAACTGAATATCTTCAATAAACTCTTTCATATTGAAACTTGCAATGGTAACTCTTGGTGAATTCAGTTGACTCAACTAGGCTGGTGTGAAGAGTGTCTTTTGAGTTGTCAATCCTTGGAGATGAGAAAGTTGGCTATATTTGTATCTGCTGTCACCCTCCTAGGCAGACAAGTTGACTGCGTTTGAAGGGGTTCGAGTAATTTCAAAACGTTGGCTCCCTCGCTCGTTCAATTAGTCGTGCCTCCAGGAAAAGGTGTATGTGTTGTCTACCAACTTACATTCCTCAACTGGGAAGCATGTTCTCCTATTGCTAGTGTGAATCTCTGTGTTATGTATTTGTATGTTTACATGGTGTTCGGCTACTTTTATTACAAACTTTCTTCTGCATTCTGCATTCGAAAAGGAACAAAAAAGTCCAAATTCACTACGGTCCAAATCTCAACAGTTTCAGAGTTATTTAACTTTTTCTGATTTTTTAAAATTTCATGATCTTGCTGCAAATCTGCTTCAACACTGATAACGCCAAAACTAATACTAACTAACTTTCATACCATTGAAAACTACTTTAATTTCCAATAAGTTTTGATCAATATTAAACTTGTAAAATTCATTCAAACTTACTATGGTGATTCTAACCTACTATTTCCAAACCTAGAGGCCAGCAAATTTCAGCAATCATACTCCGTTTAGTATTGGTTTTTATTTTTATTGGTGCGATAGCTTTTTTATATACTTTTTTAAAGACAAAGAAATTTAAGGAACAGAAAAAACCATGATTGAAGGATTGGTAAGGATTAATAACAAGGATTGTTGAAGGATTATTAACAATAAAAAAATTAAAAACTCAATGAAATTTTGAATCAATTTATTAATTTTTTAAATTTTGATTCAAAATACTCTCCACCTCGTGTAATTCATTTTCGAAGCACTGCCGTTGCATTAAACCCATAAAACCCGTACATAAGATGAATGTCAGCATATTCTTCATTAAAAAAAAAAAAAAGTGTGTTTACAACACTCAGTGTTAACAAGATATCACATAGATAACTAAAAACGTTTTGAATCTTGAAATTCTTGTATTTCGGAGAATAATAATACAATAATCCTTTAATCAAAATTGCAGTCATGTTGGTAAATGACTGACACTTGCACTATTTCGGTTTTGAAACCCAAATTTTAAAAACGTTTAATAAATTCTTCAAATTTAGCTTAAGCTTTTTTTTTTTTTTTTTTAATTTTCCACCTTACCAATCCCTCAGCCATTTTTTCCTTTGCTCCATCAATTTCTTAATCTTTGAAAAAAAAAATACACTACTAAAAAGGATATTAAATGGAGCGTGTTTTCTGAAATTTGCTAGTCTCTAGATTTGGAAGTAGTAGTTTAGAATGACCGTAGTAAGTTTTTCAACTTTGAAAAAAAAATTGAATTTCTCACTACTAAAACATTTATTTCATGAACATTAACAAGGTTAGTATTGATCAAATCATATTGGAGATTATACGTAGTTTTCAATGGTATCATCGGATTTGTTCAAATCAAATTAGTTTTGAAGTTATCTTTGTTTATTTGAAGCAAGGTCGTGAAACCTTAAAAAAATCAGAAAAAGTCGAGTAACTTTGAAACTGCTGAGATTCAGACTGTAATTAATTAGGACATTTTGGTTCCATTTTAAATGTAGAATCTACTGGCAAAGTTTGGACCGACCACCATAACATAATCTGGTCACCCTGTATGTCATCTTCTTTTATTAACAATTTGACAACCTGAGGTGACAATGAGAGATTAGCTAGTTAAAAGAAATAGAAGGAAAAAAGAGAGTGTCAGTGAGAAAAAAAAATAGCAGAATTGTTGCATATATGCAGAGGGTGTTTGTTGCCCAGAATATACATACATTACATTAATAAAAACTCCCAATCAGTTTATCATTAATAGATAAACGAATAAAACAAAATATGATATTTGAATGCTCAACAGTTTATTATTATTTTTCAACCATTTTTTTAAATGTATTGCACAATGTTTTATAGATGATGCCCTGTCATCAGAATTCTCACCATGCTTGGACTTACAGCCTCAAGCTGGTCCTACACTTTAATTATTTATTAATCATGCTTTCATTCCCTTATTTTAATTACTATTACCTTCTCTGTTTTATCTTTCTATTTTGGTAGCTTTTATTATTACTATTTCTTTGGGTTTTTCTTTTTGTCTTCCCTAATATTGTTTTATTTTTTATTGGGTTGTCTGGAAAATAATGCAGGATTTTGGTATTAAACAAAAAAAAAAAGAAACTAGTTACTTTAAAGCAATGTTCTTTAATCAAAATAATTTCCCATACTCTCAATACATTTCTCCCAACGTGTTGGTAACTTATTAATTCCGTCTGAGTAGAATTCAGAATTTTTAGAATTGATAAAGTCAATAAATGCATTTTCCAGTTCCGTTTGATTTTTGAATATTATGTGTTGTAAGTAGTGGTCCAGGTGTCTAAAAAAATGGTAGTCAGTAGGCGAGAGGTCCGGAGAGTAGGGTGGGTGAGGCAAAGTTTCATAGCCAAGCTCCAATAATTTTTGTGACGTTACACGTGACACATGTGGTCGAGCGTTGTCATGCAACAAAATGGGCCCTTTCCGATTGACCAAAGAAGTGGTCAGCGACGGTCGTTTTATTGACTTTGAGTTGCTCTGCAAGTTCTCGAACAGTTGTTTTGGGGTTTTCTTCCACCACTGATCGCAGAACATCATCATTAAGAGAGGAAGGCCTTCCACGACCTTCTTCATCTTCAATGCAGAAATCTCCCTCCCGAAATTTTTTAAACCACCTTTGCACAGTGCACTCATTAACACAACCCTCGCCCCAGACTTGGTTAATGTTTCTAGCCGTTTGGGCTCCGCTTCGGCCGAGTTTAAACTCGTAAAAGAAAATCGTACGAAATTCTCGCTTTGACATTATAAGGATGACTGAATTATTTCCAAGTAGCGGAATGCTACAGAGGTAAACAAACAATATCATTTGGAAGAGGATTAATAAGTGTTGACATTCATACAAATGAGTAATCCTGTAAACGTAAACAGAATATTTTATATAGATTTTTTTTTAATGAAAACTTAAAATCCTGCATTATTTTCCGGACAACCCAATATTTTAATTTCAGTATTTTATAGTATTTTCATAGATTAATTTAATTATTTCATATATCCTTTGATTATGTGTATATATTTTTTAAATTATCTGTGTTTGCTCACATCATCTCTGGCTCATGGGCTGATGTCCATGCCGTAAAGTATTTTGTAAAATATTTTGCGTTAGTATTCTACGTAAATAAATACTATTCTTCATTCATCCGGCGTTTTATTTTATGATATAAAATTCATGTGGGTTTTTGTTTTACTTGAAGGAGGCAACGCGAAGGCTCAATGGGAAGATGTCACTGGATCAACACCGCTTACATTCGTCAAAGATTGCGTATCATTTACGACCACAGTTTCGGCGAGGTTTTGGCTGATGGACTGCAGAAATGTAAGCAACGCCACAAACATGGCCTCTCAGCTTTACAACGAAGCGAGCCATGTTCCTTTTATGGCCAAGTAAGTCCAAGCAATTTTATCTTTCATTCAATTGTTTTTTCTTTTCTTTTTTTAATTGTTTGATCACCCAGGTTTGTCGTTTATGCCAAACGAGTCGACCCGCTTGTGGCTAGGCTGAGGATTTTCGTAATGACAGATGACAGGGAGGAAAAAACTCTCGAACACCAGGAAAACTTTACAGAAGTCGCAAAAAGTCGTGATGTGGAGGTAAAAAGTTTTATATTTTATTATGTTTTAATTAATTTGTATTTTATAGGACAGCTTTTCTTCTATAAGTCTTATTTTGAGTCTAAAGCCTACTCTTAAAAAACGTAGCATTTACAAAAGGGTGAATAAAAACTTTTTCATCAGCAGTGTGAAAACAATAATTTAACCCTTCCTAAATCATTTTTGACTTAACAAAAGTAAATTGTAAGAAACAAATGTAATTTGTAAGAGAAAAAAAATGTAAATTGAATGAAATTACAATAATTTTTTATAATTTTTTTTTATAGGGACATTTTATATATTTCTACTGTTTATGTCCATTCTAGAGGGGTGAATTTGTCTGGGGGTTGAGAGCAGTGTTCATAGCTGCTAATGTATAGAAATCTATATTTATTACAGTTAAAATGCAAAACTTGTCGTTAAAGGAGTTAGATGAGTGCCTGTTCATTGAAATTTTTGTTTCGGGAATATCCGCACTTTTATTTATCTTTGAGAAAGCAGCAGCTTGTCTAGCTGGTCCTAAATATAATTAAGCCAATTTTCAGTACATTATTGGCGACAGCTTGGACAGTCTGGCATAGGTTTATTTATACGAGAGTTCCAGATTAGACGTTTATCCAGGTGTACAGTTATGAGTTTTCCTTTTCTGATGGGTCGTGAAATTAGAGATCTGATTCTGGAGGAGTTTTATATTTTATATTTTTGCATCCGATCTTCCAGAAAGGACTTCAGTAATTTATCTGTATGTTTGCTTCGACCGAGCATTTTAATTTTTTTTTTATACTTTTCAAACTGGAATAACATCTTTATCTGTCGAGGACATCGAGTTTTTTTCTCCAAGTTCTTTTTAAGTATGAAAGAATGGCAGTAGGCTGATCGACATATATTCAAAATCTAGCCTATTTCTTCAGTTTATGAATCATTATCTATGAAATTGTCCATGTTACTAGAAAATTATCATTATGGGACATTAATCATTTGCTTTTGCTACTAGTTGTACTATTAATTGTACTATTTTTTCTTTCTACCAAAGCTGGAAGAATTTAATTCTGTTTTCTTCCAAGCGAAAGGAATTTTCAGGCTATCAATGATTTCCCTGTCAGTAAGGCTGCTACCTAATAAAGGGGGGGGGGCCACGGTAGCCAAGTGGTTAAGGCATCAGACTCTCGGCTAGTAGATCCCACAGTTGTAGGTTCGATCCCCACCGTCACCTCTGGAATTTTTTGATGTCTAAGGGGACTGGTGGCCGCAATTGAAAGAAATTGACATGGCACTCATCAATGGAAGGGGTGGGACTGGATCTCAGCGACCCTGAATATGGTCCCAACCCCTTCAAAAATGAGTTTCTTCGATGGAAGAACACTGGTACAACGGGGGCTTGAGTTTACTTCGTGTTGCAAGCCCTCCTCCAAAATATGGAGCCAGGGATAAAGTAGCACAATAAGTCAGGTCAGCTGCAGTGCTCAGGGGGAACTCCTCCAGTCCCTGGTATCCATTTAAAAAAGAAAAAAGGTTGCTCTTGTCAATAACAATTGTGAATATCCACTGTAAATGTGTTGAAAAAGCATCATGTTTTTTGTCAGTTATGAATCACAAGGTTCCTTCCTGGAGGCTTGCGATTTCTCAATTTCAAATGCTGCGTTTCCATTGTACACTTTCGCAACTAAATGTGATACTCGCGAAACACCATCTCAGGTTTAACCATTTCACAAGGCGAAACATTTCGCTACATTTTTGCAAAAGACAAGCATGCCACCGACAAGCATAACTTTTTGATGCTCATTTCCTCCCACGCATCCTCTCTTGTGTTCAAGGTTATTATGAGTTTTATGTTTAGTATCCTGGTCGAAAATTAGTCCTCCTGGTTCATTTTCAGACTCGAGACAAATGTGTTTACTAGGAGAGAAACAAACCGACAAGGTTTGCAAAAGAGCCATTTTCTTTCTTTGTGCAGTGGAAACCCAGCTTAAGAATATGCCTAAATATTCTTGACATTTTTATTTTCGCTGAACTTCCAGTAAATTTAAACTTGTTGCAGATGGTTTAGTTGTTTTAAATCGGCTGAGTAGCCATCTTCTTACAAATTTTTTCCTTTGAACCTTACAGTTATTGATTCTGTATGTCTTAGCCTTTATCTTAAGAAGATTATATATGTTTTTAACATTATCTTTTATAGTTTAAGACTGGAAGCATTTGGACGCAGGTGTGTTAAATTGTGATAATTTTCAGGTTCTCGAAGGGAAAAACATTTATCTCGAGTTTGCCGGGAACTTGATCCCCGTGACAAAATCTGGTGAGCAGTTGAGCGTGAATTTCGCTGCTTTCAGAGAAAACCGTCTTCCGTTCACTGTCCGTTTGAGAGATGTCGACGACAAACCAGTCGCCAGGCTTCTATTTATGTCTCAGCCCAAGGTTTTTATCGAAAAATTAAACTAAATAGTATCATTCGTTAATACGACTGTTTTTATTCTTAGCTCGCACGAGGAGAACCGTTGCAGTCCGCAGTTTGCACCTTAAACATCGCCCTTCCAGAAAATATTGAAAAAGACGGAACACCGTACGGAAGTGATCTCTATCTTAGCGATAGGTCGTATTCTCTTCCGAGAAATGCTACACCTGGTAATCACATATCTGTATTTGCTTTGCTATGTTGATGTTAGTTGCCATGCTGTGCTTTACTGTTTGAAAAACTTGCCGTTCTATTCATTATTTAAGTGTAATTTTTTCTGTAGGCTTTTTTTTATAGTTATACATTTTTACTGTAAACAATCATTAATATTTTACAAGCTTTATTTGATTAAACAGTTCAATAGTTTGTTCTATAATTAAAACTAAAATAGTAAAAATTCGTATGAAGTTTCTGCATTGTAGCAGCAGTACTTTTACAAGCTTCTAGTTAAGCACATTAATGTTATTAGAATGGTTTTAGCTGAAAGAGTTATCACCCTAGATGGATTTGGGGGGGGGGGGAATTTAGAATTTGAATTTGTATTAAGTGCGATGCTGATACCATATTATACAGGGTGTTGAGCTACTCGTGTTAGAAACTTTGCCAGTAGATTCTATATTTAAAATGGAACCAAAAAGTCCTAATTAATTATGGTCCGAATCTCAACCGAAATGGAGAAACTAACAAAAAATCAGGGAGTCACTTTTGGTAAAGGGACTATATGTTGGAAGTTGTTGCAAATACTATATAATTTATTTATTTATTTTTTTTTTTTTTTAAGAAACAGAGAGCGAATAGGAAAATCTTAGATAATAAGTTATAGTTTGCTATGCTAAATAATATTTTTTTTAAAAACTTGTGTTATTGCGCATGCGGCATGGAAAAGTAGCATATCGATATTAAAATCATGGTAATGCAAATAATGTAAATAATTGGTACTAGCTGTAAAATTTGTCCTACGCTTTGTTCGATGTGTTTACTGTATGATATTTTAGAGATGCCAGTTTGTTGTATAGTAACTGTGTTTTGTTAAGGAGGATGAATAATTTATTTGAAAAACTCTTTCTTCGGTTGTTTTCTCGATAAGTGAGTTGCCTGAATTTCTTGTGTCACTATTTTTTTTTTTTTTTTACTCTATTGAAGTTCAAAAGCCATGCAATCTCAGAACGATGTGGCTCTTGTGTATATAAGGAGAAAAAAAAAAATTAGCATTTGAATTTTTCAGAAACGATGGTAAGAGGCAACATGGTCTTATCAGACCTATGCCAGGTTCTCGGACACGATTGGGAACCTCTAGCCCTCAAATTAGGAATAAGCGATCAAGATATCGACATAATAAAACAAGAAGTTCACACTTCGCCTGAAAGGACGAGTTTAGCCATCAAACTGTGGAGGACCAACTTAGGACCGCAAGCGACAGGTATGCGCGACATTTTATAAAATAGATTTAAAAAATAAAATTGCAAAACCTACAGGTAATAAGCTGGAAAAAGCCCTGCGAGATATCGGACGTGAAGATGTTATTGAAAAATGCGTACGGGACATGGAAGTAGTTACGGACGATATTGAGAAGGCTGTAGCGAACGTGACGCTGGATCAATCTGGATTCAACACAACTGGCAAGGACAGCTTGTTGCTCGATAGCTTCCATCAAAATCAGGTAATAATTTATATCTTAAAACAGTATAAATTGAATTTTTGAATTCTTGGTATGCAGAACGAACAAAATGCAGTAATTTTTTCGTTACCATCACAGTGAGTATAGGCAGACTAGGATTTTATTTTGTGTGTATTTTACAGTTTTTCCATTAAATTCCATTTCTCTTTAACACATTCAACTCAATACAGTCCAAACCTCCTCAATTTTTTTAATGCTAAATTTATTATTAATTTCCGGTTCTAATTAGATTGGTAGCTTGTTTGAAAACCTTTCGAGGCATGTTACGGTTCCTCACCGGGCTATTGGCAATTCACCCGGTTACCAGGTACCTGGGGCTCAGTGGAGATTTTTTTCCTCTTCCCGTAGCCGCTTCGTCCCCAAAAGAGAAATGATCGAGCACCACACTGTTTTTATTTTATTTTCTTCCTCTCAGGGAAATAATAATAAAAAACCAAGGAAGTAAAATAATAATGTCCTCTGTATTACAGGTAAAACAAAAAAAAAAAAAAAAAAATTAAACAAGCCTCTTCAAAATTACAAAGAAAAAAAACCTGTCCAGAACCAATCTTCTTGTCTCACTTAAAAGTTCGAACCTCTTACGCGTCCTTTTTTCCTCGTTGTAACGGAGCGGTTCTCTCCTTGCACACACGAACCCTCCAGTCGATAAAAAAAATACAAAAATTAATCAAATAGAACTGTCGCGTTGCTTTTTACCCTCTGGCCTTGCTCGTCTACACCAACCAGTCTCTACCCGAGGCCCCACTCCTCGCCAGCGTCCTTGCTAAGCCCTCGCGAGGCTTCCTTTTAGGCCTCACTCGACTTCACCAAGAGCATCCTCGCTTCTACCCGAGCTGGTCACCCCGAGGCCGAAAAAAAAAAAATTTCCTCACATGTTCACTTGTAACAGGCATTCTTGTTTTAACTCTCGTTATTTATTTATTTATTTTTTATTTTTTTAGGAATCTGGATATTTGGAGGAGATGAGCAATTCAAGCACATTAGGAAACATCAATTCAGAGCCTTTTGACAAATACGCCGGAGAGGAGAAACAAATAACGGCCAATTTTATCGCCAACGAGGTCCAAATGGCTAGCATGTTGGACACCGCATCCAACGGTACGTACAATTGCCACTCGAGTTTTGGCCGATTCTCTCAATTTCGCCGTATTTCAGGATGGGCTTCAAAGCCGAAAGAAACCGAAGTCATTAGAAGAGAGTGGAAGGAAGAAAACATGTGGCAGTCCCCTTCTCTTGACGGTATACACGACAGTAAGTAGATTTTTAATCCACCCGAACAAATAATTATTCAATTCTCTCTAGACGAGGAAAATAAAACAAAAGAAAAAACGGTAATTATTCAATAGATTTTATGTTTTATTGTAAAGAAAAAATGCAATTTAGATTTTTTTAGCGTTTAAGCTTGCTGAGCTTTGCTGGCTTGCAAGTGAATTCGTTTAAATCCTTAAAAAAAAAAAAAAAATCAGGGTGTCTACTGGCTGGAAAAATGCATAACTGAAGATTGTGAAACCTTCAAACTTTCATAGAACATAAGCTAGCTTTCAACAGCTTATGACAATGTTATTTGTTATATGTCAGCCATTTAAGCATGTGCTTTCAATTTTTATTTGTATTCAATATAAAAGCCAATATTTGCTGCATTAGGGACAGGAATGGAACTTTAGTTTTGTAAAAATGAAGAATAATCTGCAAACTCATTTCTCCAAATCATCACAAAGAAAATCATACGTCATCTCAATTAACCAGTAGACACCTGAAAAGAAAACATACACCGAAGATAGAAAAAAAAAAAAAAAACTGTCTATTCATAGAAAAATGTATTAGTTGCCCCAATTTTTACAACAAAAAAATGAACAAAAATGAAAGAACGTGTGCCTTTGAACAGGATGGGTCGACTCCGTTGACCAAAAGTCTGTAGATGATGTAGTTGAAAATGGAGATTGGAAGCCCGACAATAGTATGTGGCAGTCACCTTCACTTGATGGTGTCCATGACGGTAATTATTCGAACGCTGATTTTCGCTTGCATCCGATTCTTCAATTTCATAAAAACGCTACCCCTTCTCCTGTAATATGATGCCTGATGAACCCCTTTTTTTTTCAATAGAATATCCTAGCATCAGTGTTGCTTACTTAGTGTTTTATTTCAAAGCTATTTTATTATTACTTCTCTTTCATTTTACTTTTGTAATCGAAAACTTGTAAATTATTAAACAATGGTTATCTTTATTATTAATTTTTTTAAATTATTAGATGATTTTAATGCTAGATCTTTCTCTTTTTATAACATTTTTTATTATAGACAATACCATAAATTGTTAATTAATATTATTTATAAATTATTAATATGAAAAATCATGTGCATTTTCAACAAGTAGAGATATTTTAGGCCATAGTTGAAAAAAAGGGATGAATTTTTTTTTTATTGTCTATATATTTTTTTCTAAATTTAGGAAAACCATACTTCTACTTTATGCAATTTTTTCTTTCAGCTTCAGGTTTATATTATCTGTATAAAAAAAATAAGCTATAAAAATTTATACCTTTAAGAAACGGTGATCTTCATTCTGCTACATTTCTTCATTTATCTTTGCCTTGACATGGATTAGACAAATTTTCAAACTTACAATATTTTTTTCCCATTTGCAAAATGTCTTACAAATTAAACCAAAAGCTGTAAAATATATTTTTTCCCTCGCTTAATTAAACAATTTTGCGAACTGCTGCATGTTTTAATGTTTTATAACCGAAGAAAGTGCCCCTGTGCAGATATTCATTTCATGAAAAGTATCTCAGTGTGACTAAATGTTTAATGAACCTTTTTTTTTTTCAACCACTACCTTTTAACTTTTTAGTTTTAAGCGTTGAGTGTTTCCCCTCCAAAAACAAAATGACAAGTTTCCTGAGCAAATCAGTCCAAGAGTAAATTCTCACAACCTTTTTTTATTTATTTATTTTTTTTTTAATTTTTCAACCGCTACCTTGTTAACTTTTTAGTTTTAAGCGTTGAGTGTTTCCCCTCCAAAAACAAAATGACAAGTTTTCTGAGCAAATCAGCCCAAGAGTAAATTCTCACACATCTTAATTAAAACATCATTTGGGTACTTATTTTAATGTGTGAAAAAGGTTTTAAAAAATTAGGGTTTTAATTTGTTATCAGTGCCACACTGTACTTATCACTAAGCAGTGAAAAAAAAAAAAAAAGTGCTGGGATTTTACCCTAGCATCAGACACCCAACCACTCAGCCACCATGGTCGATTTTGAGGAATGTTTAATGGATTAGGTTAGTTGTTCGGGACAATTTGGGTTAGATAGGATTAGGACAGCTCATTCAAGTTAAAGTTTAGCTTGCAAGTTGTAATAAAAAGGCTGTTTTTTAAAAATATTTTTAATATGTTTTTTAATTGGTCTTAGCCGACCAAAGTCACAACAGCTTGAAAAATCATAAGCTACTTTTATACTTTTTTTATGAACTATTGGATATACTAAATGTGAGAAAATATCAAAAAAGAAAATATACTAAAATATCTGTAATCAGATTAAATCATGATTGTTTTCTATCATATGAATAATAATAATTAAATAAATGTATAATGAGTATTTGCAATGTTGTGCTTTTGGGAAAGTTGATCACTTTGTTTTTGGAGCAAATAACAAAACTGATATCCTTGTTTTGGCCCGTTAGACATTTCACTAACATTTTTTAACATGTCCGACGTTCGTTTTTGTACAAATAAGGAGGCCCGTTAAGCAGTGACAGTGAGGAGGGTGTCGCGGAAGAAGGGAATAACACGACTAGAAGGAAGAACCGGAGGACGCTTGGGAGCTCGAGCGGTTCCGACATTGCACTGCATGAAGGCAATGACCTTTCAGATTCGGATCCTGGTGAGCCTCCGAAAGTTACCCAGTAGGTGACAGACTAACATTATTTTAACTAACAAGGTTTGCATTCAAACGCCATATCAAGCGTAATCTACTAACATGGAAAATTTATACTAACCCTGGGGGCAAATGGGAAAATTTATTTCAACCATGTCAGCAAATGTAATTTCGACGAGTTTTGTTGAGCAGATTTTATGTTTTATATAATATTTTATCACTTATTGAAAATTTATCTTTTTTCTCTCCTGCAAATAGATTTCACATGGAAAAAACATGGTATTTTAAAACTATAAGTCTGAAATTATTTTCGTTTTTTTTTCTCTACTGATGGAGATTATCTCTTCATTTATCTCTGTAGATCTTTTTTTCCCTGGCTTAAATATTTTTGTTAACAAAGACCAATATGCTTAATTTTTCCCTGTCAGTGTGGTAGTCGTAAAACAAATATTTATTTTTGAAAAAAAGAAGCAGTTAAGGAAATTATGGTTGCTACTTAGTAGATTAGAAAGTGGTCATTCGAATTTTATAGATTTAGTGAAGATTAAAAGTTAAATTATTAGGTTTTTTTGCATGTTTCATGGTCATAATTTACCAAAATTAAATCGGTTTTGGTAATAAATTCATTTTTATTTAAAACTGATTTTTTTTTATAAAACATGAATTGACATTACCAATTTTGCTAAGAGATTCTATTATGCCCTTAGGTTCTGATTTGATTCAGGAATCGTTGTCGAACATAGGAAGCCAGGCAGACGTACACAGGTAAATACAAATTATTCTTAGTTGTGTAGAAAACCCTGGAAATTCGAGGTAATTTGCAATATGCACATCATATTTATCTTATTGTCCACATGTGTCCGAATCGCAGATTCATTGAGCGATTTCAACTATGGTGTTCCTCAGGGCTCTGTGCTAAGACCTGTTTTCTTTTTGATTTACGTAAACGACCTCCTGGTTGGGCAGATTCAAATGCAAGCGAACATGAATCTTGGTGAATTGTCTGACATTGAGTCCGAAATCAAAATTTGTTTCAGCCCAATCTGACCTAATCCCCGTATGATTATTACATTTAGGTATTTCAGAGGGGATTCAAATTTGCACCAACTGTTTTAACATCGAAAAAATTAGTTTTGGGCCTAATTATCGATGAAATATTAAAATGGCATGCCCATATTGATCAGGTCAGGAAAAATATACAGTTTGGGCTGAGGCAATTTTTTTTTTTTTTTTTTGTGTGTGTGGAACATATGTGAAAATGGTTTTCTATTGAGTTGTTGTAAATAACGCAGGTTTTAATGTTTTCTTTTAATTACCCCTCAATATAATAAACTGTTTTATATTTGATCCTTTTGTACGAATGTCAACAAACATAAATGTTCATTTACCTCAGTAGAAATTCATTATTTGGGAATAATTCAGTCTTACTAAGATGTAAATGTGTGATTTTAGTGTAATTTTGTTTCATGGGTTTAAACTTGGTTAGAACAATTGTACAAACGGCCTGAAACATTAATGAAGTCCAGGGCGAAAGCATTGTTCAGAGATGTTTTAATAAAATTTCAAGAAGAAGACTCGAAGACAAAGAAGCCGTGGAAGGATTATTTTCCCTAGACGATGATTTGGTCAAAGAACGATCGTTGAGTAAGCAGTTGGAAAGGTGAAAAAGCTCGAAATTTGGGTTCCTCACGCGTTAAACGACCACCAGAAAAATTATGAAGTTTGAGCACAATTTCTTCGACAAAACAGAAACGAATCTTTCCTGGATAGGATTTTTACTACCATTTTTAAATTCATAAAATATTTATTGATCATTTGCTAGTTCATTTATAGAATTTGTTAATAATTAAGGCTCGTCATTCTATTCAGAGGGTATGAAGAAGTTGCCGAAGTGAATTTTAATCAATGCAAAATTTTTCAAATCATTTATTTAATTGTTTTTATTTGATAACCGTAAACCTGCATTATTTTCCGGGCAGTCCAATATGCCTTGGTTCAATCGCATAAAGTCACCTCGGGAGATGCATATGCCAATGTGAAATATCGAATAGTCAAAACACACAAAACTTTTTTTTAGCAGTCTTACAAGGGGAGAATGGAACACACACGTCCACTTTTTTTAAACATACAACATTTTACCACCACTTTACCTTTATGTATATAGAATTATCAGAATTTTTTAACCGAGGGGAATTAGAAGAGATCTTAAATTTCTAAATTGGGGAACACAATTCAGTATGTCCTCGAAACCTCTCTAGCACTAAAAAGATTCTTGTTTGAAGGCCTTAAATGGACTCTATAAACCACCAGGAGGCTTAAAACAAAGGGTTTTAATTTAAAAAAATCAAAATAAATTAAACAATGGCCCTTCAAGCCACTAAAGTCTCATTGAATACAATCAGGCACAACTATTCAATTTAACTAAAATTTGTCTATGCCCCAAGTCTTGTTTTAAGTTTGTTCTTTAATAAAATTGAGGCAGGACATCCTAAAATAAGAATTCATCTATGGTGTCTGTAGTTTATAGAACTTTTATTCTATTTTTATTGGCATAATCAAATTGTAGTTTTATAAATTAATTTTTTGTTTAAACATTTTTTAAAATCTATTTTCATCTTGACGTAAAATGCAATATAATCGAGTTTGTCTAATTTGCACATTAATTGTTTTTCTCCAGGGTGCTGGCCTCGCCGTGATAATCTGCGAACGAAGACGACATAAAACCTAACTAAGCATATTTTCAATTTGTCAGCTTTTGCCGGCTGCAGATATTTCAAGCCCGGATGTTCTAGATTTTAGATAAAGGTTTGATTTCGGACCGAAGCAGGAAAATTTATATATTAATGATCTTAGAATTCATGTTTAAATCTAATCTAGCTAAAGATCAGTTTCGACACAACAGTTATTAAAATTTTATTTGGTACGTTTTGGGCTTGTTTGTTTGCAATTCCTGATAAGACATGACCAATTTGATTGAGATTATTCTAATGTAAATAGAATTGTTTTTTACTTTTTCTTTGTGTGTGTTTACTTTTATTTTCCACTGTTGTCATGAAACTGGTTTAGGAATAAAATATTTAGATTTTCTTTTCAGTAAAATTAAATATTTGTACATAACAATGAACAACTAATATTATGATATATCAATCTTAGTAGAAGCTTTAACCATGTTATCCTTGTATATTTTTCATGAAAGGTTTAACTTTATATTATTATCGATATAAAGTGTGATAGTTATTCTTTTGCATTTGCCTAATTCGAAGGGATTTTTTGGGAAAAAAATACTTAAAGACTTTAGTGCTATTGCTGTTTAAAAAGAGGCGCGAAGCCCTTTTTCATAATATTAAGTGTTTGTTAAATTAACTTTCTTCAAAAGATCAATATATTTGTTTAAATAAAAATTATATATCCAACTATGAAACAATAATAGGATTAATATTGTTTACTATAGTTCAAATTCTATTTATTAATGAACGTTTGTTATATTTTTTGGAAAAGTTTTAACGTACATTATTAATTAAGTAAATTCATTGAACTATTTTTGTAGAAAAGTCTGTGCAAGACGCGGGTGAAAAGTTTGTACAAGAAGCGGGTGTGATTGGCACGAATCTGAAAAGTGGGAGTTTTCTATAAACGCCGTTCAAATTATTTGGTCCAAATAGTTTTTTTTTTTTTTTTTTTTTTTTTTTTTTTCGAATTTCAAAAATGTCTTCCTTTCTATTCATCGGGCTTTTCGTTTTAGGAGTCGACGCCTGTTTGGAAAACTTTCAACAAATTCAGATTCGCCAAGGTTTCTTTTTGAATTTGTTTTTTCAAGAATTTATTTCGTCTAAATGGTAAAGGGTCGAGTTTGCACAGCCTTTAAATTATTTTTTAATCCGAGACTACTTGCTGTGCTTCCTTGAGGTGATATTTCTTTTCAAATTTGTTAACAAAAGTTTTATATTTTCTAATAGAAGAGAGTAATATTGTTGTTAAAAGTCATAGAAAATATTACACCAATAATAAATAATTAAAAAAAAATAATAATAGAGACGAGATGATAAATGGTTAATTAAAATAGCCTCAGATTCTGGTGTTCTCTGTTAGATTAAGGTTGTAACTGACCTTGTGTTTTAAACATTTTGACATCAGTATTAAACATATATGTTTAAGGCACAAATCCTAAAAAAATAATTGTGAAGTTTATTATATTATAGATATATAATTATAAGAAAGAGAAATTATTTGCACTGTCCGATGTTTATTCTTTCAAAGAAATGCTGGCGGCACAATGTAAACTATATAAATAAATAGTATTTATTGATAACTAATCCGTTTTTGTTTTTTATTTTCTTACCTTTTGTTAAGATTTATACAATGTGGTCCCAATCGATTCAGCCACACTTCCAGATCTTATGGGAAATTGAATGCTGAGTAATTCAGTCTTCCAAACTACACTCCAGATTACATACTTTGTATTCACGTTGACTTTGACGTTATTTGGTTAAGGTGCTCTGAATGTACCACTCCAGATTCCCCCGTACGGTGGCTGAAGAGATCATCAGGCTGGGAATATCTCGGGCTGCTGACTGGGGTAGACTGGCAGACAGGGTGGGAGTGGATTTGTTCTTTTTGCAACCCGAGAGTATGGCTCTTTTCTTCAACTCTAGTCAATTATTAGTCGACTGAAAGATATTTTATGGTGAGCAACATAGAGAGAGAATGCAGGCTTCCCGTCGATACCGTACATATAGGATGGTGGATCACGGAGTCAGATGTGCCAGCTTGGTTGGGGACCAAAGCCAGATAAGAAAATTACAGACATACGTTGGATACTAAAACTGAGGGGAGAATTACTGAACCTACGACATAAGCCGTATGATCTCCTCACCCAACAGGAGTGTGAGATGCAATTACCGGGTAAAGGAAGATATACACCACTTTGTCGCGGAATGCCCCATTCTGTCCACCTACCGTTTATCCGCGTTCAACGAAAGAACCGTATCAATGGACGGATGCATCAGATTGCTCAGACTCGGGACGCTAAAGCGGCCTGGGCCTATCGAAAGCTAATAGTAACGAATTTAACTAGTAATTCTTTTCTCTTTTTCTCCCCGTTTCTTTCCTCCGCTCTTTCCCATGATATTTGGTGTTTATGTTTCTCCAGTCTCAGCTCCGCTCATTGATTTTTAATGCTCAGTTTTGTGCCCTTTTGATTTGGTATTTTGTTATAGATGTTACACTTAGCATAGATTTAATTTAATGCATTTGTATGTTTATTTTACAGGATTTGTCAATAATTAATCCAAGCTCCGGCAGATGGTTACTCTTGTTTGAATTATATGTAATTTTTTCCCCTCTTGTGTGCAATAACCTTATTATTATTATTATATAATGCTGAGTAAAAAAGGTCCTGTGAACCTGTGTCCACAAACCTTTCACTTCCAAGCTTCAGGCAAAAAATCATGAAAAACCACGTTGTTAGTAATCCGTTAGCCTGATCGTAAAACTGCTCAAAACAACATCTGTAGAGGATTAATTTCTGCATCGAACGTGATCAAAACCAGCCTGATCGGCCGAAAATTTCATTTTTGGCAATTTTTCGAAGTTAGGTTAATGGGTACACAAAATCCACAATTTCTGGGATTTTTTTTGTATCAAAAATTCATAACTTGAACACCCTATCAAAAAATTCTCTGTTAGATTTTTACGTACATTATTTCGTTCAGTTAGGGGGTACCCATCAGAAAACAGTTACATTCGATTTGGGTGAAAAGCAGTAAATTAGCCGAAAATGGAATGTTTCATAAATCGGACTGGGGTTGGTCTAGTGTGATGGAGAATTTGTTCGCGAACAAATCAGGTTTGTAACAAAGAAGTTTTTTAATAGGGTGTTCAAGTTGTGGATTTTCGATAAAAATGCCAGAAACCTTCACCTAACTTTGAAATTTTCAGTCATCGGCGTCACTGGACCTGTTCATCTGAGAAACATTGCAAGAACATGGTTGAAAGAAGACCACCAGAGTCTTAACTGCTCAGAAGAATTTTCATCCAAACTTAAATTAAGAGTCTGCCATTTTTCCACAGGCACTTACTTTTGAGGTTAGGGATGGGCTTTGGAGTACGAGTCTACTCCCCCCAGGCATTTAGCCCCTTGGGTCTTAGTCACCTGCCCTGTGTAATATATACTTTTGAGGTTAAAGTACTGTCATCCAACCTATTGGCAATAACAAGCAAAAAAAGAATATGGTACAGAAATGGTTGTCAGTGTCAGTAGACCTGTTCATCTGAGAAACTTGGAAGAGCCAGGTTGAAAGATGACCCCAGAGTCTTAAATGAACAGAAGTCCTACCACGTATTATTATTGACACCCGGCCACTTACTTTGGTGCTAAAGCCTGGACATTTTTCCAACTTTATTATCGTGTTACAACCCACTGATGAAACAACGAGCAATAAAAAATATGGTAGCATGAGCGAAACTTGATCCTCTGAGAAAGTCTTGTGTGTCAAAAGTCTGTATCCAGACATGGTAATGGAAAGATTGCAGTCATGGTAAACCTGGTTGTCTAAGAAGTTGTTGAGCCACTGCTCTTTAACAATATTCATTTAAACAACCTTCTACCATGATTCAGAACAAAAACAAAAATCATTTTCATTATTGAAATTTTATTAATTTTAAAATTTTCCGTACTATTCTATTTTGGAAGTTTATTTTTCAAACACGAGAGTTGAGTCAGACAATTATCCCTCCACTCCCGTCTTTCTTTGAGCTTATCCAAAGGAACTTTTTCGCACAGTTCTTTGGCCATTTGTTTTACTTGTTCTCCTTCGAATTTTGGCGCGGGCAACATTGTCTGGCAGACCTTGTACATCGAATTGCAGTATCTTGCACAATAGTTTTCCATACCTGAAATATTCAGTCAGTAAAGTTTGGTTGAAGAGTTTTAGTTGAATGCTTACCTTCAGCATTGAGGTGCGCGGTTTCGAGAGGGCCGAGGAAAGCATATCTCATTCCAAGCCCTTCAGACATTACTTTGTCGACGTCTTCAACATTAAGGATGCCTTCTTTGATCAGGTTCCAGCATTCGTTGAGAATAACATACCTGAAGATTGAAAATTTTACACCTGATTTTATTCGCAAAAGTACACTTACTGAATTCTGTTGAGTGCGAATCCAGGAATTTCTCTGTTTAGCGTTACAGGTGCTTGGCCGATTTCTGTCATAATCTCTTTGGTTCTTTTCGTAACGCTCGGCTCAGTCCACGGAGCAGGAACGATTTCCACGAGCGGGACGAAATAAGGAGGATTGACCTTGAGAAAATTTTATTATTCAAACCGTTAAACATTAGGGGTTTTTTTCCCTCACAGGATGAGCGACGACGATGTTTTTACGGTTTTTTAAATTTTCGGAAAAAAGTGAAGGAACGAATGTAGACGTCGAGCTTGCTATGATCGTCTTGTCGCCGACAACTTTATCAATTTCTTCATAGAGCTTTATCTTCAACTCGAGATTTTCCGGAATGCATTCTTGCATGTAAATCGCACCCTGAAGACATTCCGACAGGCTCAAATTACCTAAATAATTCTCAATTTACTTTTCTTTTTCTTTTTTTATAATAAAGAAATAAATGGATATTAATTACCTGATATCAAACTGTATTGTTCCTCGGCTGACAATTTTCCTTTGAGGATTTTATTTTTTTCCATGTTTTCAAGCTCATTTTTGATGAACTTTTTAGCCTCTTCCACTTGCTCGGACACAACATCGTAAATACAGACATTATAGCCGACGCTCACAAACAACATGGACCAACTTCTTCCGATCAATCCGCTAAGGAATTTTTAATAATAAAGTATCTGCTTAATATTTAGAATTGTGCTGATATATTATATATTTTCTGAATGTAATAAATATATAGATGTAGAATAAAATATAATTGTAAATTATTGGTAAAAAGCAAAATATACGATTAAAAAAAAAAGAAAAAAGAAAGAAAGCAATTTAGGGCCAAATATTAAGGAAATACTGTAACAATAGTAAAAACAACCCCCCCCCCCCAAAAAAAAAAAAAAAAAAAATTGAATTTATAGCTGTAAAATTTTATATTTGTTGTTTGCTGTTTCTCCTGTTTCGTGTGATGTTTTATGTTTATATACAACAATTAATTACGGTTTTTAGTTGAGATGAAAAAAAGTTAATGGCACGAGAGGGATGCGAACCCATGACCTTTGGCTAGATATGCCGCTGCTCTATCACATAAGCTATCGTGACCTCGATCCACTCTGAAATCAACTCCCCGTCTCAACCTCACCTTACGAGTTTTCCCTCCTTTTGCCATATTTCAATCCCTCTTGTGACATTAACATTTTTTTTTACATCTCAACTAAAAACCGTAATTAATTGTCATATATTAATTGGTCGAGCGACCACGAAAATAATGAATTAATGTTTATATATATAGGATTTTGAAAGGGTTGCGAAGGAAGTCGGGACAGAAAGACGTTTTTTACATGGAGTTGGCTTCTTTGAGGTTAGGTTAGGTTAGGTTAGGTGGCAAAGGTACTAGGAGGCGAGGTTTGTGTGCCCCAGGCACTGCAGCCTTCTGGCTTATTGTACCTTCCTAGTTCTTTAGTTTAGTCAATAGACTCAATCCTTTTACTCAGGATTATCAAGTCATTGACTGTTATTGCTTCAATGTGGTTCTCTGAGTCATTTCTGTACGTCAGACTTCTTTGAGGTGAAAGGATGGGTAATGGTCCAGCCAGATTATGCTTTCTGGATTGTTTCAAAGCAGACACTTAGGAAAAAAAAATTTGTTGAAGAATTAGATTACGTAGAAATGTTCGATGTGTGGAATGTGATGGCATATTTATGTTATCGAACTATTGAAAAGAAATGGGCCGAGTAATGACCCCTGAGGTTCACCAAATGAGACTATTTTTTTTTTTTTTTTTTTTTTTTACAAGTTACTAAATTCATTTTCACAAATCAATTTTGGGGCTAAACCGTTTGAGAAGAGAACCATACATTCCAAGGATGATTAATTTTCGGATAAGGAGACAATGATCAACTTTATCAAATGGTTTGGATAAATTCAAATGTATTGCGTCTAACTGTTAATTTATGGGGATTAATAAAGATTTAAAATAGGCATTTCATTCAAAATTGGTCATAAAAATAATAAGCATTAGTGAATTTGGTTATTTAATTAGAAACAGTGAAGTATAAGCATAAAATTGCAAGTTTAATTTATATTGCACATTATTAGTACTGATTATTTGGAGATCAGAAGATGCGGTCTGGTGTGATTTAGAATAAGAAAAATATTTTCTTTATGATGCCAACATTTTATATCTTATCGAGATCATCTTCAGGGCCTGGGATTTATAAACATCGTTTAAATTATACAAATCGATGTAGGATGTGAAAAAATGAATTTATACAATGTTAGAAATTTTGGAATCGATCAAAATATTTGTACTCACTCAGAGTGTTTGTTTCCTGTGTAGACGTGCCGTGTTGAGAGTATCAGTGAGATATTGGTGTTTTATGTTTTTACATACGTTGGATTTTTAAGAAGGTGGAAGGAAGTAGGGATAAAAAAACATTTTTATATAAGGAGTCGGCTACAGCTGGACAGTGGGAAAAAAAGAGTTTGAAAGTTTGGGTTTAGTTATCCATTCAAGAGTTTTTTTTCCGCCCAGCTAGCAGCTTCGATCATTGCCGGCACCACTGTGTATATCTTTCTCAAATTTTGGAAAATCTGCACTTTCTACTGGAAACTTCATTCTAATTGGCTACTCATCAGACCTTAGGTTTTTTGCTGCATTTCTCTTTGTATCCCTCTATAACCTAGTTTCCTAATATTACAACTAAAGTGGAGGTCGTTAAGATGGTTCTAATCCTGCCGTCCTCCTATCATTCTCATGAATTCATGTACAAAGGTATGTACAAATTCCACTCGTTGATAAAACTAAACCTAAGATTTTTTGGCAGGCCTATGGACTGTGGAGTACTTGATATTCCTCGACAGCCACGTCCATTCACACATGACCTCTCACGCTAATAAATACGATCATACTAGAAAGGACACAGCACCTCGGTAGTATTACTAAAACAAAACCTACCAACCTAAATCGGCGTGCCTGTGAGTTACTTGAAACCACTCACGCAAATAAATATGTTCATACAATACAATTGGTGGACCACATGTGGGGGTTATATGCAGCTGTGTTTATTGATTTTAAATATGCCGTAAGTCAAGCTTTATGCCTTAGAATTTTTTAGATCTCGGAAGGTAGGTCGCACTGCTCTCTGTGCCATGCCAGCAGTTCGCATTTTTCTATGATGTGTGGATGTGGATGGATAGATACCAGGGACTGGAGTTCCCTCCTGAGCACTGCAGCTGTACAGCTTATTGTACTATACCCTGGCTCCATTTTTGGGGAAGGCTCACTACCCAAAGTGAACTTGAGCCCCCGTCGTACCAGTGTTCTTCCATCGAAGAAACTCATTTTTGAAGGGGGTTGGGACCAGATTCAGGGTCACTGAGATGGTGTCCTGCCACTTCCATTGATAGTTCCGTGTCAATTTCTTTTAATTGCGGCCACTGGTCCCCTTACGCATCAGAAAAATCCCAGAGGCTATGGTGGGGATCGAACCCATGACCGTGGGGTCTACTAGCTGAGAATCTGACGCCTTAACCACTCGGCTAGCGCGGCCTTTTTCTACGATGTGCTTCACTATCACAACTGCACTACAAGGAGGGCATTCACAGGATGTTTTTCTAACTAAGAGGTGGCCATGTGCCAGCCTCCTGTGCCCTATCCTCAATCGTGCGAGGAAAATCCTGTCTCTCTTTTCCATTTTTTTCCGGACTACTTTCAAATTTTTGGTCATACTGTCCCAGCAGATGTGCCATTTACTCCAACTTGATGTTTTCATTGCCTTTTTTTTATGTCTGGTCTGATTGTAAAATCTGGGTCATGCAGCATTTTAGTGGCTTCTTTTACAGCTCTGTTGACTTCTTTGTTTCCTTTTAGGCCGACATGACCATGACCATGGGATCCAAAGGAAAGCGACTTCACATTCCACCTCAGATAATTCCTTTATGAGCTGTTTTTTTTTTGCACTGAGTGAGTCCGTACATATTACGAATTTTGATCTTGGCATTTTAACAAACTCACACAGGATTATTATACACTAGATTATTGGTGAAAAGAATATAAATTGTTACTGATGTAGACTAAGTAAAAATTGTTTGATGTATGGGCTGTAATGATTATTTTATATGTTTTGCGTGTCATTGACATCGAATTTGATTTATTATATTAGCATAGCCGCGGCTGTTTCTGTTCTCTAACTGATGCTGTGTTTATCTCTGTTGATGTAAACCATTTCTAAAAAGTTACATTTATGTCTGTTTTATTCTGTGTGTAATATTTTTGGATTGTTGAACTTAAAATTGTGTTGGTGTACAAAATGGCGGCCAGCCAGTGCTGTACGATTTTGACTAGGTTTTTTCAGTCATAGATAACTTCTTATCCAGTTTTTGGATGTAATTCCAATTCCAATTTAAAGTTGCTGGACAGTTTATACAATTTATTTTGTAAATTACATCAGACTTTAGTTGTTACAGGCATTGATATATAATTTTGGGGAAAAAAATGGTGTGAAAGGTTTATAATTTTTGAAAGCTATTTTAAAGTTATCCGAAGAAAGAAATGTGTTTGATTTGTTTGATAAGCCACGAATGAATGAAATGGATGCCGGTTTGATAGAATTGATGTAGTATTATTAGTGATAGTGGATGGTATTAATGTTGCTTTGTACCGGCAGACGGTTACCTTGCCGTATTGAGTTTATTTTCTTGTTTGAATTATATGTAATTTTTTTCGCTTCTTGTGTGCAATAAACTTATTGTTATTATTATAATGTTGATTTGTAGTCTGTTGATAATGTGTTTAAGGAAGTGATTGTTATTTAGCTTGTATATTTCTATGACCTTATTAAAGGGTAAATCACGTTCATTAGAAAGAAAAAAGAGACTATTTGATTGTATTGCTGCTTCCTCATCCTCGTATTCTGCAGAATCCCTTGGCCGACGAATTCGATAAATTACAAGTACGGTATTTTAAGCAACTTGACCACTTGCCCAGAAATACACCTATGTAAGGATTTGACCTTGAACTTGTTAAAAAGTTTATCGATAAAGATAAATTTGTGGTTAAAAGTATTGTATAGTATTGAGTAGGTTCACTTCTGAGAAGACGTCTTTCATAAGGCCAATCCATCAGTATGTAGCTTAAAAGTAAATTATACAGACTGGTTCTGTAAATTGGGAATTGTAAAAGTTATTGAGTTGGTATTGGTCGTAACAAGATGTGCCTTTGCGACCCTAAAGGTTTGAAACGCGAAAAAGAAAATATTTTGTCCAAGTGGAAAAATAATCTCAACTCAATAGACATAGAAAAGGTGCCAAACTCAAAATTTTACCCTTTTCATAAAAAATCAGCTTCTTGTATAAATGTGAAAGTTATATACAACTAAGTTCGTCCGGAAGTAAGCAAAGGCTACTTCATTCGTGCATTCTTAAGAAGCAGACTCCTCTTTGAAAAATAAATTTCTGTCCCTACTTCCTTCCCCACTCTTTCAAAATCAAAAATATATACCAAAAAAAAATCTCATCAACACTTTCAACACAACGCACAACCGTGACACAACTACACAGAAAACACACTTTGATTGAGTACAATTACTTTGATTAAGCCTAAAATTTGGATTTGTATAATTTAACCGATGTTTATATATCATAAAGATTGTTATAAATAAAGATTGAAACGTTGTTTGTTTTAAGTTTGTAGAAGATATTTTTCTAAACCTACATCACACAAGATGGCATCGCACGATCTCCAAATAATCATTAATTAACTATTACTAAATACTACACATAAAAATATAATAATAAATAAAATAGGTTTTAATTTATGATCAATTGAAAATAAATAAAGATTAAAAATAGGCATTACATTAAAAATTGGTCGTAAAAACAATAAAAATTATTTAATTGGATAAGTTATTTACGTGAAGGCTTTTGTGTTGAGATAAAAAAAAAGTCAGTGCCACGAGCAGGATTTGACCCATGACCTTTGGCTCGTGGCGCTTACTTTTTCATTTCAACAAAAACCTTAATTAAAGATTAATTAATGGATAATTTATTTGGCCACCGGACCATGAAACCTAACAGATTAATTTTATATTTCATTATATTCGAGCAAGAGGAGCTTGCACATTGAATAGTTGGGTTTTTTAATGGTGGTCATTTTAATTACAATTTCCACTGTATTTATAAGTATGTTTGTGTATGTTAATAATTAACATAGCATTGTAAACGCATGCCAGAAAGAGCAGGCCTTTATAATAGAAGTAATATGATAAAAATTTAAAATTTAAATATGACAGTTATATGCAAATATAAAATATAAGTTGACATAATTAAAGCTGTTTAAAAGAGACCACATACCTTCCGATAATGGCAATTTTTCCCTTGTTTCCAGACATGATTTTCTGACAGGATTGAATTAGAAAACAACTATCATGTCCCACTTTCACTGGTTTGTAATATCTATGGCTTACTGGTTACATAAGAGATAAAGAGAGCCAGATAAAATTTTTATTTGTATGTTATAAATACCATTTTTTTTTAAACTGAAACAAAAATCTATTTGAAGAATAACAAATAAAACAAGTTTCAAATGAAGGCTACTGTCAATTCGATGATTCATACCATTGACAATGAATGCTGTTGTCAATTGAAAACAGACTGCTCAGCCTTGGCATTCTTCGACATGTTCTTTTCTACATTTTGATAGATAAAATTGTAACAATATGCGACAAGGGACTTTTTTTTAAACGGTCTTTAAACAAAATTTAACACTGATTAAAATTACTATTTTAAGTTTGCGATGAGTTTCCAAATTAATTAAATTCTTTCAAAGGAGGTAAAGGTAATGTGCAAGGAAAAAAAATATATAGAGAGAGATAATAAAGTAATCAATCTTACCCAATTCCTTAATCAATCAAAAGGCACTTTCTTACACGGATATCCAGTTTACTCTGTTTATTTTTTCCCAGAACAATATGTTTAGGCCACGCTTCAGCGGCAAGGGAGAACGACAGGGGTCCATAGAGATAGGCAAAGGAATCGAGAATCGATTCAAAGAATTCCTTTTATTCCTGACTCCCTGTTTGGGTCTTCGATTCTTTTGATAACCCTTCAACTCTGCGATTCCTTCGATTCCTCAACTCCCGACTCACAGTTTGACTCTTCAACTCTGCGATTCCT
>CM077113.1:15671555-15746316 GCA_039619505.1 Cimex hemipterus
TCTTTTGGATTGAACCATCAGGCGAATTGGGCGATCTTTGTTGAAGAACCCTATCTTTACAGATTTGACAATTTCCTCCTCTTTTAATAAAAGAGCGATTTTATCGAGTAATCTGCCACTTGTTGAATATTTTTTGGCATTGTTAAAGATTTTGGTATACCATGTATGATTTTTAAGTTCTACCTTATCAATAAGTTGTCCAAAAGTTCAAAATTTAAGTATGGGAGAAGCTTAACTCTGACCCTTTTGGATTGAACCATCAGGCGAATCTGTCGATCTTTGTTGAAGAACCCTGTCGTACAACATACATACACGGATTTGACAATTTCCTATATATTGTATACTGTATTGTACAGTGGTTTGACTCCGCAACAGAATTCAAAACCAGTTAGATGTTAAACACTCCTGTATGATAGGAATTACTTCTCTTTTTTCACTAAAAAATGTTTTTTAAATATTTAGATGGATTCAGTAAAGGTTGCTGTACGAATCAGGCCACTTGTAAAATCGGAAACTGAAAGTGGCTGTCGCTCTTGCATTGAAAGGATACCCAATGAACCTCAGGTAAATATTTTTGATCTGATAATTCAGCAATTGCGTATTAATGTAGTAAATCCAAAATATTAGATCTCAATTGGAAAAGCTGGTCAGATGTTCACGTTTAATTATGTCTTCGATGAGTTCGAGGGACAAAGCAAGGTCTACAATTGCGCAGTGAAGCATCTTATTGAAAATTTATTTAAAGGTATTTACTTTAAAAAATTTTTTTTCTTAATATTCAGTTGTTAACTAGGTACTAATGGATATTTTATTTATTAGGTTATAATTTGACTATCCTCGCATATGGTCAAACAGGTTCTGGCAAAACGTACACTATGGGTACAAATTATTCTGGAGACATTGAGCTGGGCATAATTCCTAGAGCAGTGTATGATATATTTGATACAATTGAAACAAAGACTGATTATTCGTATAGAGTGACTTGCTCATTTTTAGAAGTAAGTAGACGGATTTTTTTCAGCTGGTTTATTTTTACGATTTAAATTTTTTTTTCGTGTGCCTAGTTATATAATGAAAGTCTGTATGATTTGCTTACTAACAAACCGCGTGAGCAAAGCATGGTCGATATGCGGGAGCAGCATAACAGCGTTTGCATTCCCGGTCTGACTGAAGTGGAGGTTCATTCGCCCACCGAAGCCCTTAGCCGGCTTCAAGAAGTAATTTAATTTTGATGCGATAAAAAAAATTCTCCCAAATCTTTTATTAATTTTAAGCTTTGCCAAGGGTTCTCAAGGTAGGGTGGTAGGAGCAACAGCCATGAACGCCCAGTCATCACGATCTCATGCCATATTCACATTTAATATTAGAATAACCAACAAGCAAAATCCGTAAGATCTGTTGTATATTTCAAACTTTCCCAGTATTATTTTGCATGACGGTTTTTACAGGAAGGAAGTGATGACATCTAAGTTCCATTTAGTGGATTTGGCCGGATCAGAAAGGTCGAAAAAAACTGGTGCCACAGGCGATAGGTTCAAAGAAGGGGTCAACATTAACAAAGGGCTCATGGTACTCGGCAATGTCATATCGCAACTCTGTGATGGAACCAATAGCTTCATCAATTATAGAGACAGCAGGCTCACTCGTCTCCTTCAAGGTCCAAATCTTAAATTTCATAAAATTCCTTTGAAGCAATTCATTCTGAATGCGTTTTGAAACAATTTTTTTTTTTAGATTCGCTTGGTGGAAACTCTGTCACACTTATGATAGCATGTGTGAGTCCTGCAGATTACAACCAAGACGAGTCAGTCAGCACCCTTCGGTATGCAGACAGGGCAAAGAAGATCAAGAACAAACCTGTAGTGAATCAGGACCCGCAGAGTGCAGAAATATCCAAGCTTAAGAAAGAAGTAAACTTTTTTTTTCTCCCACTCTCCATAAAAGGCGCTTTTAATCATATGTTTGCAGTTGGAAGACATGAGGCTGAAATTTATTGAAGGAGGTGGTGTCAGTTACGAGTGTCCTCCGAGTCATAAACAGTTGGAACAGGAGTTGGAGGATGCTCAGACTCGAATCAAAGAGCTTCTTAAAACTTTAACCGAGTATATGTCTCAAAGCTCCAATTTATTGGAGCGAGCTGTTATGGTATGTTTTTCACCAAAATTGGATTATTTAAATTTTCAAGACAAATCAAATTTACAGGCAGAGAAATTAGAAGAGACAATGAAAGAGAAGTTCTCCGAATTGACCCACCTGTCTGAATTGATCAACGCGGACTCAGGTGACATCGACAAGAATAAGATTCTGCAAGATATCAAAGCCAAAATTCTTGAAGTCCAGGTAGAAGTTCTTGTTTTTTTTTTTAAAGTACATTCAGTCCCCGAAGAACTAAAAACCTTGCATGTTTCCTCAAAAATCTGTGCTGATTGCATGAAAGTTTTTTTTTTTTTTTTTTTTTTAAATTTTATATATACCTTCACCTTTTTCACTTTTTCCCTAGGTGAAGAGACTCGAGTGTGAGAAGGAGATGTTCAGTCATGAAAAGCTGTCAGGAAATAATTTGGGCCCATTCGAAGAGGATGGACTCAATACACCAATAAGGCACGAACACATTCTATCCCAGGCAAAGATCAACAAAGAAATTTATGTAAGTGTGAATTTATTTATTTAAAGTAATTTTTAAACAGCTCGTAGTTCAACAATTTTTTTTCCTCTCAGGAAATCACAAAGAATCTTGTCTGGAAAGAAGAGCTAATGGCAAAATTGTCTGAAAATGCAAATGGACTTGGTGTCATTGAAGGCGTTTCTCAAAAGGAGATCGATGATCTTAAAAAGCAAGTCGAATCCTTGCAGGCTGAAAAGGACGAGCTTCTTAGCCAGATCAACAACGCTGCAGTAAATTCAGCGAACAATGCCAGCAAGTAAGAAATTTGTCAATTAAAATTGTACGATTTCAGGCTTTTTTGAACTTTGTCTTTATGTGTTGATAATTTTATAGAGTTGCTGAACAGAGAAGAAAAAGGCTCCATGAACTTGAGCAACAGAAGACAACACTTCTTAAAAAGATTGCAGAACAAGAAAAGATAATTAAAATGAAGCAGAATTCTGATGAAAAAATAAAAACTTTACAGGCTGATATCATGGTATAATATTAATTTTAAAGTTGTAACATTCAATAAGCTACGAACTAATTTTTTTTCAATTTGCTTGTAGTCAATGAAGCAACTCAAGGTAAAACTGATACAGCAGATGAAGAGTGAAAATGAAAAGTTCAGAACGTGGAAGGTAGAAAAAGATCGGGAAATGTGCCTGCTTCGTTCCCAGAACGTTAAACGGCAGAACCAGCTGAAAAAGATGGAACAACAGCATTCGCTACAGCAGAACGTACTGAAGCGTAAGCTTGAAGCTGCCGCAGCTGCCAACAAGAGAATCATGGCTGTCCTGGACAAGCAGAAGCAGGCCAAGATGAGAAGGCTGAAGGGTCCCACCTCTGAGAGGATAAAAGAAAAGATGCAGGAGGAGCTCGAATTGCTCGAGTCCGAATACCAAGCCCAGAAGTCGCTCGATTCTCTAATCCAAGATCGAGCCTCTCTTACAAAAGAATTAACCATAGTCAAAGTACGTTAAAAAAAATATATTTTTAATCGATAAAAGTAAACCTGTTTATTTTTTTATTTCATTTTTTATAGGAAAGCCTGCAGGATAATTCTATATCCCAGGAAGAAAAAGAAAAACTAGAAAGGGACATGATGCAAATTGAAGAAGGCATCGCCAACAGGAGTGCCGAAATTTCTGACCTTCAGCAAAAGCTTCTTGACATCCATCATGGTAATATATTGTTAATATTTTTATTTTAACTCGTCATAGTATCGTTAATATTATTTTTTTTTTCTTTAGAAGATAGACCTAAAGGAAACTGGGATATGCTGCAATCCATGGGTGATGCAAAGTTTGCCATTTCGTACCTGTTCAATCTTGTGTCTGAAAAAATAAAAGAAAATCTAAATACTGCACAGTCCGTTTCAGAGCTCAAGGTCTTTCAACAGTTTTTTGTTTACATTTTATTATCCTTTTGTTTTTCTTCTTCTTTTTTAATATTAATTTTTTTCCTGATAGGAACAACAACATGAATATGCCAACCAGCTTGATCTCTACTCTCAAAAGATGGAAATGATGGCTGCCAATCACAAAGAGGAATTGGAAAATTTGGAAAAAGAATGCGAGGAAAAAGTAAGTCACAAATTTGTATATATTAAAAAAAAAAGGTTCAACATTTTTTCTTTCTTGTAGGTCTACATCTTGTTGAAGCGCATTCAAGAGCCAAATCTGAACGAATCTGAAGAGACGGTTCAATACAAGAATATCAAGTATGAAGAACTCGAGAAAATCGGGATGCTCAAGAACAGAGTCAAGGAACTGGAGGAAGAAGTAGAAACCTTGAACAAAGCACTCGTCGTGCGCAAACCTGTATGTGTATATTATTTTTTAAAAATATCAATTTCTCCGAATCAAAAGCAATTAATAAACGGATATCAGAAATAGATATTTGTAGATATGGCATTTACATAATTAAACTAAATTTTAAATATAGCATTTCTTCTTTTGTTTAGTTTTAATACATAAATAAGGCAATTTGCTTTTTATTTTTATTATTATTAATTATTAGGATTGTTCAATGATTGAAAATATCAATTTTTTTGTTTATTTAGCCATCTACGCATATGGAAGCTTTTGAAAACTTTTTGGAGCAAAAAGATACAACCTTCACTACATCGAAGGTACTCTTTCTAAGATCAATTATTGCATGTGCATGATTATTAAAAAAAATTGCATGTAAACCAAAAAAAAACATTGCAACGTTTTAAAGCTCTGACCTCGTTTGCATCAGGAGATTGGTTTAACAGACTTGTCGATGATGATACTGAAAAGGAGGCTTGATAATAAGTTTGTGGTATGAGTGTTTCCGTCCAAAAATTTCATTTTGTTTGAAGGGAATTTTTTCGTCTGCTACATTGAACACAAAACCTCATTTGAAATTACGTCGTGGTATCCGTTAGCTGTAGAACATAATCGATTATTAATTGACAAAAGTATAAATTTGTCACATTTTCACTAAATTTTGTTTTTCAATAGTAAAATACTCAAAAGGTTCAAGAGTATAAAATCCCATCTTCTTGATAGTATTCCATTGATATGATGGGCCGTTTTGATAAAAATGTAGCACGTTAACTCTTTCAGGACAGGTAGGGTGATATCCTGCTCTTGCTTCCTCCTGTGAGGAGCTGAACGTCTTCAGTCAAACTCACCTGTCCCTCCACCCAGGTACTGTGTGCGGGACATCACACTTTTCTCCCTTCACTATTAGATTGAAATTCAAAGAAGCATTGTTATTTAAAATGGGAAACAACATTGCTAAAAATAACTTATAGTACACTGTTTCTTTAAACTCTAGTCTAAAAGCAAAGGGACGCTCACTTTGTACTTTGGGGACCGAAAGATACTGACCGACCTGTAAGTGTTAAACCAAGTAGAGTAAGTTTTATGTAAGTCACTAGTAAAAAAAGTTTAATTGTTGAACGTGACTGAAATATTGAAATATTAAAATCCTGTCCTTGTAAAAAGGATGACCTAGACTGCAATGAAAACTGTTCCTGCGATTCTGCCTGTAAATTACAAGTAAGGGTTTACATTTTATTTAACCAATTACATATTAAGTCGCATTTTAATATGTTCATGTTGAGTAAGTTTTATGTAAGTCACTAGTAAAAAAAGTTTAATTGTTGAACGTGACTGAAATATTCGTAAAAATGAAATAATTCGTAGGTTTATGGTTGATTAAGTCGATTGTAATTTTTAAAAACAATTTCTGGCTACGATTTTTTTTTCTTTCGTTATGTCAATCAGTGGTTGTTGAATTCAGTTCATACGTGATATAAAATTTCTACAAGAAGATTTTTGTAAGTAATATAAATAACAAATTGGATCAATTACATGTTTTGGATTGATGAAGTAAACGTTTAGATCAGTTTTTCCATTTTTCCATTCTTCATGACAAATATTTTTGTTGATTTTGTATGTCAATTCAAATTAGTTTAGAATTTTTCTGATACCTATCTCCTCGCTTATTAATTCAGACGTGTTTCGGCAATTCGCCATTGTGGTGCCGAAAGTGACAAAATGGTAAAACGTGTCTGAATAAACAACAATCGGTTATGGTAGACAGACCAGGTTATATGTGAAGTTTATTACCCTACAAACTGCAGGAGGTAAACTCACATAGTTTGAAAAGTCCATTAGTAAATTCATTTCTTCATGTATTATTATCGAGTAAAATAAATTTTCGCTTATCCATTGTTATTCGTATGAATATCAACTACTACACCTGTCTTCATTTCCTAGTTGACCATCGGTGATTCTTGTTTTACTTCAGTTTTGAAGGTTTTCCAATAAAGGATTCAATCCTGTTACATCAAAGTTAATTCTTTCAGACAAGGAAAGTATAAAATTTATGAGTGATAATAGATTCAGTCAATTGTAATGCACATCTAGTCTGAAAATAACGCTTATTGGTTAAACTAAGGTTATTTATTATTATTTTTTTAAAAACAAGAATAATTTCATTTATTGAATTTATTTTAACTTATAATCATTTGTCGGCTGGTCAGGGCACGAGAAGGAGCAAAAAGAAAACGCAGACGTTCGCCTATGAATTGGCGGATGAAGAGACGATGAGGGCGTTCGATGATTCCATCGAGATAGAGAATGACGACCCCAACGATCCAGACTGGGTTCGCACGCCCCTCTACAAGAGACTGCAGTCCCTTAAGGTAAATCGTTTTCATATAAACCAGTTCCTCCGATGGAAATGCGTTAGAACCGGGGTTCCGTTTAGAAGCGCTTGCAAAACCGTTGGGTGACTTACATTCTAAGAAAAATGCATCTTATGAAAAACCCCTCTGAAATCAAGAAAATTTAAACAGTAGAATGTATTGTTTCTTGTTGGGACATCTTTGTTTTAAATTAAATTTTTTTCTTCTTTTCTTTTTTTTTTTACAATAGTCATCGAAGAGAAGGTGTAACAGCAAAAACAAGACAAACCCGCAATGCTCTTGCCAGGAAGAATGCTCTCCTAAATCCTGTCCTTGTAAAAAGGATGACCTAGACTGCAATGAAAACTGTTCCTGCGATTCTGCCTGTAAATTACAAGTAAGGGTTTACATTTTATTTAACCAATTACATATTAAGTCGCATTTTAATATGTTCATGTTTTATTGTACTAACAGTATTATGATGTATTATCTAAACATGTTCGGCAGTTGGAATTTTGTAGTTTCTAAAATAAATTTTATTACCTAGCTAAAATGATTTAAAAAAAGACCAAACTACACTTTCTTGCTTGTCCAGCTTATTAAGAAAAACTCACAGCTTATTTTTTTCTCTAGTGTTTCATTCTTTGAATGGGGGGATTCAACCATTTCTCTGATTCTTTTTTCTAGTACCGTCATTCTTCCTTTAAGATCTTGAGAAGTAAAACAGGGAACACAAATCCGAAGCAAATCCGTTGTCAAATTTTCCATAAAATTGCATTGCCCCCTTCCACATGCACTTGATGCAATGCAACGCTACTCTATTCTACGTTACACGGTGCGATTGAATTCCCCAATGTCAAGATTTTCATCAAGCACAGTCAAAGACAAAACCAGACTACAAAAAAAAATTGTGTAATTAATATAAAATAATATAAACACATATAATATGTTAACTTGTGTTAACAAATTACACACCATTTAAAAGCTTGTTTCACACTGAAAATAAATGTAAACACTGATTCAAAGTTGAATACATAAATATGTGGAGAAATTATAGACACCTGCTGCTCTGTTTGGATTAAAATAAATGTAAATATAAACAGGGTTTAATTTCGATTTATATTATGCAGACCACCACTATTCTTTCCTTGTCAGTTCTGAATTCATTAAAATTTGTTCTCTGTTTTTGCAGGATAAGTCAAATTTAGAAGTCAGCCCAACAAAAAAACAGAGGTACGGTTAAAAGCCTATTTGTCTTAGAAAATCAAGTTTCAACTTTTTTTTTTCTTCTAGGTTAATGGAACCTTTAGCGAGTATAAGGACGAAAAGGAACGACTACTTTTTATAGACCCCCAACTCATATTATTATTTTTAAATGGTTTCTCCTGTCTTTATGTTCTGGAAAAAACCAAGACTTTTAAGCCTTTAGCCCCCCCCCCCGATGTTTATTGGAATTGCTAAAATTGTTCTACGGTTTGACTAATTATTGTTTTTGTATATTTTAGAGTTGAAGATTAAAATCAATTTTATATAATTTAACGTTCTTGTCTTTTAATTGTACATTGAGTTTAGACCTATTTTTATTATTTTAAAAATATTACTTATGCATGATTCTTTAATTTTGTTAATATTGAACAGCAATGGGCAAGGGAATAAAAAAGGTTACAAAAATTATATACCCGTCACCTTTTGGGCAGAACTTACCTTTATATTTAATTCTTTAAATTAAAAACTATTAATGTGAAGATTCCATGTTAGGAATCTTAATATATAATAAACTATAATCTTAATAGTTTTATAGGAATTAAGCATATTGTAGATATAAGATTATACGTAATTAATATGTTAGCTAATTGTTGGGAAAGCGTATTGCGTCGAGTTAAGTAGCCAGAAGTGGCCTGGAATCACGAGGGCCGACCACGTTTTTCTCGAGAACTCCAGACGCAGCTAAACAAAGCTAAAGCTGTCGATTGAGAAATGTGGGCCGATTCCTGGGCAACCGTCCTAGAAAAATCGACTGTCGTACTGACGAGTGGTCTTATTGCTCAACCCTCAAGGTTAGCCAATTTCTTACACATCCGGGATGGCACGATGACCAGGAGAGGGTAAGGGCATTCGGGTCACCCGGAAGCATAGCAGTATTTTCAAAATCCAACTGTCCCTCACCTCTTCCCTGAGTAGATTGATACAAAAAGGGACCATCTGAGGACAGACAGATTTTTGGGTCGAGTCCCAGAGAGTACGGGTGGAGCTGATAGTCCAGGAGTCCGTAGTTGAATCTGTTGGAGTAGCCCGTGATAGCAACGAGCGAGGCTGTAAAACAGAGTCAGAGGGTGAACTGGAGCAGCAATTAGTCACCACAGTTCACAGAATCCGCGTCGCTGAACCTACGGAATCAAGGCTCGTATCTCAGTCCTGTAAGTACTAGTTCAGTCAATTTGTTGCGGGAGATTTGGAGAACAGTTGAGCGATTTCGACTACTTTTAATACAGATATCCCAATAATCAAGCCCGTAGATTAAGGATTTGTAAATAGGAATAAGAGCACTAGTAATAAGCCTAGAAATAATTGTCCAATAATAGGTCCAATTGTTAGCTAATCGGTTGTACATATTGAGAATTGTTTAGTCACCACAATAAAAGGGACTTGATTGTGTTCTTGTGTCTTTTCTCCAAACCTCCTATGCCAGAACTAACAGTAGGTAAGAAAAGGGTGTTCACCCGTTGAACCCCGTACAACCTAACACATCTTACCCCAAAAAGGGCTTGACACACTAGCGAGCGATGGTATCCGAACAAGTCGCTGGCACGAAAAAGGGAAACCGCTGCCCGAACCACCGACCGCTCGTCACAATTAAATTATTCTTTTCGTATATTTTAGAGTTGAAGTTTAAAATCAATTTTATATAAAGTTCTTGTCTTTTAATTGTACATTGATTTTAGACATATTTTTTTAAAATTTATTTTAGAGTTGTCATTTATGTATAATTGCTATAATTTTCTAAATGTGAACAACAGTGGGTAAGGAAAAAAAGGTTACAAAAATTATATACCCATTAATTTTGTGCAGAACTTAACTTTACATTTAATTTTTAAAATTGTGTAAATAAATGTCTTAACCAGTTTTTCCCCCTTTAAATATGTTAGCATTACAAAACAATGAAAGTGTGTTAAATTTCATTTCTTCCCTAGAAGTGAGAATTCTATGTGAAAGTAAAACGACTCAACGGCGCTGGCCATCCAACAAGGGTCTCTTAATTTTTAAAATCAAATAATATAGATGACTAATTAAATTTTTTTTAAAAAACAGAATTAAGCTATTTGGAGGATTGAGTTTGAAGAAAGCAGTTTTGATAATTGATAAAATAAAATTAACCCAGTTTATTTTTCCTTCAGGACAATTTTTTCAAGAAGGAGCCATGCCACTGAAAAATGTTTACTGAGAAAACCAAGATGCTTCACTCTTGATAATTACCATGGATCAGATTTGTGCGTGTAACAGTAGAAAGAATTAAAAAAAAAATCAATTTGAGCGTTTCCCCATGGATAATTAGTTGAAGGCAAAGTACAAATTTTCTAGACAAAATATCAATTTATCGAATCTGGCAGGTAAAATGTGGACAGCATCAAATATTTTACTTTCGTTCCTGTCAAGTAATATTTATGGCTGTCTTTTTAGGCTTGTGAGCAACTCGATATCACGGTTCCTCCTCGGGCTGTCACAATCAGTCTCGGGTGCCTGAGGCTTAATGGAGGTTTTTCTGTGGCGACTTTGATTATTCAAACATCCAGCGCCGACTGTTTTTCCCGGGAAACAATGAACTCTCAGGGTAATAAAAAATAATGTCCTCTTTATTGATAGAAAAAGAAGCAAAACAAGGTCTAAAGTGTTGAAATTGTATGGCTAGAAAAAATACAACCTCGACCTCGTATTATTTTCCCATCGCGGCTCCCTTCCTATTGGTTATTTATATTTTTATACACAAAAAAGGGAGGACATGTGATCATCAATTTTAATGTTTTATTAAATATTTTTTTTAAGCACTAGATCAAACTATGAAACTATTAGATAGTGTCTGAGTTTTCTCGTCAATGATCCTTAGAGCTGATAAAAATATGTATTTTTTTTATAAAGTTTTCTGCCTTTGTTGGGTATGTATTTCAAAATTATTATCTGTAGAATAAGAAAATATTTAGGGCTATATTAAATGAGATATATAAAAAGTTTACAAAAACAGAAGATGCTTCCATTTAGAGAAACAAAAAATATTAGTTAAGAATTGGACAATTTGAATTTCTTTTAATCAACCTTTAGAACACTTTAAAATATAAATTTTAATCCTAACAAATATTTAATTTTTTTTTTGGTTTGATTAACTAAGGGGGATTTTTTCCTACGACCAGTGTTCTACATAAAAATTCATAATTTACCTGGATTTTAATTGAGATTTAAACTGTAAATGAGAAAAATAACAAAAACTGAAACATTTTATTTTATACGTATAATTATCATTTGGTCTGAGGCAAACTTTATGTGTAGTTGGAGAGTTGTAAATCTCCGAAAAAAGGGATTTAGGTAGTTGGTGGCCTCAACAGTTTAGGCGATGACATCACTCCCATGATGCTCATCACTGTATGAAAAAGGTCCCTGGTTCGAATGCAGGGTCGTAAAAAAAAAACAAAAAAAAACAATCCATGTGTCACTTTCCAATTGATTTTCAAGTGACAATGTCAAGATTTAGTTTTCGGGATTAGGCCTAGGGTAAAAAAAAAATAAAAGAGCAGTGGGAGACAGTCGGTAGAGGTGTAAAGTGTGAATCCCGGGACAGGAGAGACATGAGAAGTGTGTGATCTTTAAAAAAAGTGACTACATATCCACCCTTGTTAGAAATGGTCTGGCTTTGCAAGAAATTACTATTTATTTAAATTTATAAAAATATCTTAATTATTATTTAAAAATTTAAAAGGAAATTCATTTATTGTAATTATTATTTTCTTGTGCATTTAATAATAAATCCTTCTTAATCTTTAATTAAATTATATTATAAAAAAGGCACCTGATCGACTGTATTCAGGTTCGATCAAGACCTCTGGGGCTCTGTTTTCCATAACCAGGAATCAGAGTTGGGCCCGTCTTGTCGAATTCGAGAACAGATCGTGACACATGTAAAGTGTCTTGTGGTCTGGTGGAGTTATTTTCAAACTAAGTAAAATAATAAATAAACATAGAAAACTGGTCACTCATTTAGACAACAGAAGAAACTATCTTAAAATTAATTAAGGTTTTTAGTTGATGTGTCACGATCGGGATTCGAACCCCACTATCTTCTTTTTTAATTTTCCCTCCTTTTTATCATTTTTCAAATGTGTAATCTATTTGATTTGATTAATGAAAATAGCAGAAAGGAGGGAAAATTCAAAAGATGGGGTTGAGATGGAAGTTAGTGTCCGAGTGGATCGAGATCGCGATAGCTCAAGTGGTAGAGCAGCGGCGTATTAGCCGAAGATCTTTGGTTCAAATCCCGCTGTGTCATTGACTTTTTTTTATCTCGACCTAAAAACCTTGATTAATTGTAATAAGCGTATAACTCGAAACATTCAGAACATAAAAATAAAGCCAAAATTTTTAAATCATACGATCTACACCAAAAATTTGACTGTGGTTCATTTAGCGAAAACAAAGGTGCATTTCAACAAACCTATATACATGGCAATTTTAGACATTTCGCAAAAGCATATTGATCACCAATATAACGTTATGCTGCCGATGTATGGCCCAGAAAATATAACTATACCGACACCGATTCCTTCGAGATGAACTGTGAAATTAATTCGGAATATGTAGGCATTTGACCTAAAACGTACGCAATAAAAAAGAAGGCAAAAATAATCACTAAGTTAAAAAGGTGCAGAAAATAGTCATAAAAATAAATATCGTACGAAGATTATGTGAATTGCCTTTTCAAAAACTTGTCTTAAGAAATAAAATGCATCTGGTCCAATCACGCCTTCAAGTCAATACCGTCTGCTTTGAAAAGATATAATTAAACTTTCACGATAACAAACAGCAGTGATAAGCAGGACAGGGTTGATCTTATTATTGCATGGGACGGCATACTGGCTAGATTCGTTTTACCTATGTCAAAGTTACCCGGTCTCCAAACATTTGATAAGAGATAATGTCAATTTACATATTGTTTTCAAACAAGATTTAATATGGATATGCGTAAATGATATACGATCATGTAAACTCGGATGTCATTGAATTTTCCGATATTTGTCGAAAGTGCTGGGACGATAACAATTACGGATTAACAACGATTCCCCCTTGAAAAATAGGCGTTACCGTAAAGGTTTCTTTCTTCAATATATTGCTTTGAAACATATCATAGAAATCAGTCTTTCGTCGATGGAAAAAACTACATCGAATCATGTTTGACACGAGAAATAGCAGAAATAAGAGCTTTTAGAAAAAATAGAATGCTCTTAAACGATTGAAAGAGGCAAATGATGAATGTCACAAATTTAAATACAAGCCTATTATCAACGCCATAAAAGAGGCACCGTTCAACCACTGCAACTAATGCGAGAAGCGGAAGATGACCACCACCCTAAGAGACCGAAAATACATACCGACTCCTCTCGAACAGACACCCATTTAATGTATTTAGATCACAGTTACAAGTTTAGGCCTATCATCTAAGGATGAAGAACAAACGGAGCCTAAAAGCATCGACTCATTGAGTCCTGGAGATGATGTTGGCACGACAAAGAAAATGTTGTGCATCTCACGATTTCTAAAAAATTATCGATTAACGGCCACTAATCATCATCGTACGTATTCATACCCTTAGATCCATCACACTCTATGGAATTATATGGAAAAACCAAGAACAAACAAAAAAACACTTGGGTAACCTGCAAAAGAAGAATCCAAAAACCAACTTATTGAGATTGATTAGAGCTCCTCTTCAATTCCCATAACCCAAGAAATAGAGAACAATCTTCTTGCGTCATCTTCTTTAGATGTGGGGTCTTCAGGAAAAACCAAACCAGAAGACGAAACTACTCCAATGAAGATGACGGAGAAGGTTGAAGAATTACACCTAAAACTCCAAACATGTCTGGGGCACAAAGACGTCAATTGGCAATTCAAAGACCCCATCAACGTGGGGATCCTATCTTGAAAAGAACCGGGAAAGGGAAACAAAACCCCAATAAACATTTATTCATTCCAATAATGAGGCCAACCGCTGGAAGTGTTGACCCAAAAAAATCGGGCCAATGCCAATCCAAACTCGCGAAAGGGTAGCACCCCATCATAAAGTGGAAGTGCTCCTAGGACATGCCAAAAAAAGCAAAATTAAGGGAAGCGGAACATAGTTGATGGGGAGAACCCTGGGACATAGCAGCAAGCCCTCAAAGAGGTACAAATGTTGGAGGAATAGTCGGAAAAACTAACAACCGATCAGGGCAGAGCCGTTCAGCGGGCCATACTGGCCGAGGTCTGGAAGTGCAAAAACTCCCAAGGACCTCAATTCAGGAAAGAATAGCTGAAAAGGAGCTGTCCTGATAACCTACGAAAATCAGAGTGCCAAGGAATGGCTCATGGCAACGGTGTTACCATCAACCCTTGGGAAGGAGCCTGTAGGCCCAAACCCAACACCCAGGTATTAATACCGAGAAATAGAGAGCCAGAGGACAGAAGATAATCTATTGGGGCTGTAAGCAAAACCAACTAACTAACTTGGCTTTGCAATGATAACCCTAAGGATCATCAAGACAGCAACAAACAGAAAACTGATGCTGAAGGTGTTCCAAGCAAACCTTTAGAACAGTAAGGCTGCAACGCTTGTGCTTGTCGTGTGGTCAAGGAGAAAGACATCGACATAGCCGTTATCCAAAACCCTGACTAATAAAAGGCAGCAAGCTGGGCTGGGAGATAAGGGAAGAAAATCATGTATGACCACATGCAACAAAACGTAATGAATTTTAATTAAAAATGAACTACAATGACTAATCACTTACGAGCTCTGTTCCAGGGACCAAACAGTAATTAGGCTTAACTACATGAGGGAAGGAGAAAAGATGGGCATGATGATGGCTTCAACCTATAAGCCTTATGACTCACCGGGACCTCCTAAGGAAATTGGTACAATACCGCAGGCATAAAAACCTACAGTTAATCTTTGGAGCTGACGCTAAGTCACACAACGTGGTATAGAACAACACAAACACTAACAAAAGAGGTGAGCTTTCAGAATTTGTACTAACGATCTTGGTGTTATTAATAAAGGGTATGAACCAAATTTTGTAACCAGCAGAGGACAAGAAGTTGTTGGTATTACCCTCGCTACCTGCTGTATTTCAAACCGGATAGTGAATTGGGCGTCTCTGAGGAGATATCCCACTCAAACCACCGACACATACATGGAAATTACACAGGTTTTGGACATGTAATGTGGGTCGGAACCCCTGAAATACAAACTGTAAGAAATACAGCAAGTTACTGGAGAGAAATACGCTAAATATAATGGCTAATATCAAAAGCACCCACGATATGGAACTAACTTCTACACAAATACAAGAAATTGTAATAAACTCATATTATTGCCTGCCGACAAAACTACCTACAACAACAAAACGAAAATTTGCTGGTGGAAAGACAACCTTGCGGCACTAAGAAAAAAACTCGCAAACTTTGGAATAAAGCGAAAAAAACGGGGAATTCTGAAGGATATAGTTAAACCCTAACAGAATACAATAGGGAGATTAAAAAGGCGAAATAGGAATCGTGGAGGAAATGTAAAGAAATGGAAAACATCACTGAGGCAAGTAGACTCCACAAAATCCTCGCCAAAGACCCTATAAACCCTATAAACACAAAAAAATCAGATGGAAAACATTAGAAATCCTTATAAGCACATATTTTCCGGAATAAAAAACTACTGCCTGGAGATAAAGGAGAGTGCTGAACCTGCCAGGGCCCACAAAGCCAGCAGGGAAGATTGGCAAATAGCCAAAACAGCAATCACCTATGATAAGATTGAACGTATCGATAACTTTAGCCCATTCAAATATCTAGGAATAGACGTGATATACACAGTAGTACTACAAAAGGGCAAAATAATACTAATCCCCCTACTTGTAAAAATATACAGACGCTTCCTGACGATAGGATACATCCCAAGCATATGGATCACCGTAAAAATAGTTTTCAAAATCATATAGACCGATTAATCTAACATCCTTTCTACTCAAAACACTTGAACGTCTAGTTGAAAAACATATAAGGGGCCCTAAAAGAAAAACTGCTTCGCAAATATCAACATGCCACCCAGAAAGGAAAATCATGTGAATCTGCACTACATCAATTGACGATGCAAATAGAGGATTCACTGAACAACCAAGAAATAGCATTGGGCTGCTGCAGATGGATAGAATCAATGCTAAAAAGTAGAAAATTGCAGGTCTTCATGCTCCTCGAAAAAATAGAGCAGCAGTGGCGAGAGGGTGTGCGCAAGGAAGAATACTCTCGCCTTTGCTGTGGAATGTGGTAGTGGGCGACCTCATATGCAAACTAAATGAAAGCGGAATGTACACCCAAGGCTATGCAGATGACATTGTCATACTAGTCAGGGGAAAATTCGATTCTTCATTAAAAGAGCTCACTCAAAGAGCACTAAACCTAGTGGAAGAATATTGTGTTTAAAACAGGGACTGTAAACCTACCTCCATCGGAAATATTCCTACAAAGAAAGGCTAGTAAAAGCTCACTTAGGCTCCAGAAACAATTAAGGTGTAAAGGAACTAAACGATCCGGGCATACAACCATGAATGAATGAATGAATGGTGGCAAAGGTACTAGGAGGTGGGGTTTGTGTGCCCCAGGCACTGCAGCCTTCTGGCTTATTGTACCTTCCTAGTTCTTTAGTTTAGTCAATAGACTCGATCCTTTTTATCAGGAGTATCAAGTCATTGACTGTTATTGCTTCAATGTGGTTCTCTGAGTCATTTTTGTGCGTCAGATTGAATCTCCATTGAGCCGTTGCTTCGCATTCGAACATGATATGAGTGGCTGTTTCCTCCTCCACATTACATAGTCTGCAAATTGGATCACTATTATATATGCCCATGTTTTGTAGATGTTTTCTCAGGTGCCAATGGCCCAGCATACAACCATAATCATTCTCGGGTTTTTCATGAATATCAATTCCATGAGACCCGGTGTAGCAGTGAATCTTTCTTCACCAATCTCTAATTCATTGTTTCCAATCGTGACAATACCCGCATTGTAAATTGTTTTCCATTGTAACGTACCCCATAAGTTTGATCCAACCCTCCTAGGTCATTATTTAAAAATTTCATGGCGTACTTCGATGGAGTCTCACTAACTTTTTCCAGAAAGTCGAAAACCATTTTTATTCCTTCAGGAGTTCGAACTTCTTAGCTTACTTGCTCGATTATAGGTTTACACGGAGTGAACCGAACACCTATGGTTCAGAAAACTATTGGTGGAGATGCTCATTGTAATCATTTTCATGTCAAGGGATGAGTCGATGCTTTTAGATTTCATTTGTTCTTCATCCTTACATGATCTATGTCTTGTACCTGTGATCTAAATACATTCAACTTTGAGTTTAAATAGGTGTCTGTTCGAGAGGAGTAGGTATGTATAACTTTTCGGCCTCTTAGGGCGGTTGTCATCTTCTGCTTTTCAGAATCAGTGGTTGAACGGTGCCTCTTTTATGGCGTTGATAATAGGCTTGTATTTAACTTTGTGATATTCATCATTTTCCTCTTTTAATGTATTGAACATTATAATTCTCTCTTATTTCTGCTATTTCTCGTGTCAATTATGGAGATGTTGTTATTTCCATCGTTGACTAACGACTGGTATCTATTGCCTGTTTCAAAGCAACATGTACATATCGAAATCTTTATGGTAACACCTATTTTTCAAGGGGGAATCCTTGTTAATCTGTAATTGTTATCGGCCCAGCACTTTCGACAAATATCGGAAAATTCAATGACATCCGAGTTTACTTCGTATATCATTTACGCATAGTAAATCTTCTTTTAAAACAATATGTAAATTGACATTATCTCTTATCATTGTTTGGGGACCTTCCGGATTTCGAGTCCTTTAGCTCACCATCAGGTTGTAAAACACCTTACTGTGAGAAGGAACTATCTTTTTTGGAAAGGACAGGGATTTGTGTACCAAGAGATGAAAGAAACTATGAGAAGAAAATATGATTTTTTTGCACCTGGTTGAATTTGCCTGATAGTTTTGGTAATAACTGGATAACTGATAATTAGTAAGAGGCCGCCGTTCCGTCCCGAGACTTCCAACATCTAGGTCATTGGGCCGCACCGTCATTTTCGACCGGGAGAGGAGGCGGAACGTTCGAAGCCAAAGTTGATACAAGGGTGGTGGGTGGACGGTTGAGATCGAAATTCTAAATGTGGAACCGGGCTAAATCAATATGATGACAGTTAGGTAGTGGAATGCGTAGGGGTTGCTGCTGCGAGTTGAAGGTGACGCTAGCGTCGACCGGTGACGTAACCGGATCTTTATTGATCTCCAGGTCTGGCGTTCAGTGCACGATCTGGGTGCTTCCCGGGAAGTGGTGTATCCACTCAACCACTGGCTCGTCGAGACACTGGGAGGTCATAAAGGAGGTCATACGCCCTTCCTCCTACGACAACAGAGGGGAGTTGCCATGGCGATGACGTCACACACCTCTCTGTGCAGTTGAGGGGTGGCAGTCTCAGTTAGGTGCCCTCTCTGCACAGGGAGTCGTGCACGGGTTCTCTCTTTCCCACCCCTTTCCTTATCTGTGATCGGTCTCTGTAGGTGCGTGTGTGTGAGTGTGTGTGTGTGTGTGCGTGCTTTCGCACCCCCGAGACCTTAAGGGATACTAGTCAAAGGTATGTACTGGATACATTCGCCAACAATTGTCCGCTCACCCCCCTCCCCACTAGTAAAAATGATATTGTCTCACCTATACATTTACTTATACATTATTTTAATAATGTTATAACATACTACATACAGATTAAAAAATTAAAAGCGAAGGTTATACTTTCGTATGACTAGGCTATAATCGAGGACCGTGCACTCATAACCTTAACCCGAAAGGTTAAACAATCGAAAGGAAAACATGGATTCATGTTGTAAAAAGCATGGAGCATGAAATTATTAATTAGGTAATTATACAATACTTATTTTGGAATCTCTGTCAGACATAAATAATCATTGCATTGTAAATAATAGACGTATAAGTCACGTTTGATGTTTAAAAAAATAAACCAAAAGGAACTTTTATCCATTTTTAGCAATTTTAAAGTAGGGCTACAATAAATCGTTCAGTTATTATTATTATTTAGTGACATAAAAATGAATCACTTAAATTAAATGGAAATATATATATTATGTATTAATTTATAGACATTGGGACATTATGAAAAGTCAAATAAAAAGAACAAAAACAAATGATTTTTAGGAGAAAGTGTCTGTATAAAAATAGGAAATGTATTTGAACAAACCTATTAACCACTTCTATCATAAATCTTCATATTTAGAGCCAATTAAAACATATCCCCTAGTGATTTTTTTAAATTAATGTTTTATGTTATCGTGAAATTCCTTATTGTTCAACTCATTTTTTAATGGAAGGTCTGGATTATTTTGTACGGAGATGCGGTCTGGTGTGATGTAGGTTTTAGAAAAACGTTTTCTTTATCGTGCCAACGTTTCGAACTCGAATGAGATCATCTTCAGAGCCTGGGAATTACAAATATTGTTTAACTTTAACAAATACATGTAAGATGTGGAAAAAAGTGAATTTATACAATACAAAAAATATTTTTTATATTCAAAGTATTTCTACTCACGATCACTAATCACCACACATTATTTGGTACTTGGTATTTGGTGGCGTTCGACGGGTTCAGAATTGTTGTTGATTTCCTGAAATTTTATACTTATTAGCTTCTATTGGTATTTCTTATCTTTCCTTTGGTGTTTGTGCGTTTTGCATATGGTTCATTTAGAAATCCGAGTTTATAGGGAGGAAGGATTTTAAGGAATCTACTTTCTTCAGTGATGTGTTCAACTTTGCAATATTTCCTCTACGATTCTTGTTTTGCCTTTTTGGTCTCCGTATAGTATTCTCTTATGTTTTTACTATAAATCAAGTATGGCGGGTCTTCTTTCTTAGTACCGCAAGCTTGTCATTCCACCAGCAGATTATCTTTCTATGGGCAGGCTTCATGATCATATGTGTCGATGGTTTGATATCTCCCCGGAACCTGCCTCACAATATCAATAACTTATTGTCTTCTGTTAGTTACAAATGTCTATTTAGAAACTTTATTAATAATACTAAGTTTGGTAGTTCAAAATTCTAAAAGATTTTCACCTCTTTTGTTGGTGTTTATGTTGTTCCATATCTCATTGTGCCATGACTCATTATCGGCCCCAATGATTCTCTTTAGGTTTATTGCCTGCAGTATTGTACATTTTCATTTCCATTGGAGCTAGAGGCTCCGATGAGTCATAAGTCATGTAGATCGAGCTATCATCATATCCGTCTTGACTCCTTCCTTAATGTAGTTTAGTCTAATTACAGTTTGGTCCTAGGAACCTAGCTCGTAAGGTAGTCTGTTTTTACGTTTTGATGCTTGTGATCATATATGATTGTTTTTTCCATTTTTACTCAGCCCAGTTACTTTTACTTGGGTTATTCCTGGATAAGGGCTACATCGATGATGTTTTCCCTGGCCGCACAACGAAGCGTAAGTGTTGCAGATTTATTGTGCTGGAGGTTTGATTGAACAGACCACCTTCAGCATCATTCTTTACTGCTTTTCTGATGATTCTTAGGGGCTCTCAGTTCAAAGTAAAGATAAAGTTTTAAACTGGATTTGCTAAGAGCCCCAAAGGGTGCATAATCTATGTCTACCACCTTTGCTTTCTACTGTCCGGCTGATGACTCTCCATTGCAAGGTCAATACTTTGATATTTCCTCAGTGCGAGAGTAGTTGGAGTGTTTGTTGTGCCCAGAAGGTCCGGTACTCCCATGGCCACCTTAGTACGTTTTATGATTGATTTCTGTGTAAAGTTCTTCCCTGAGGTTTGCCCATTCCAAGGGTGGATGGTTGTTGCCGTGAACCATTTCTTGGCACTATTGATTTTGCAGGTTATCAGGACAGCCCCTTTTTCAGCGTACCTATCTCTGAGCTGATGTCCTCTGGAGTTTTTACAGCATCAACTCTCAGCTAGGATGAATGACTGCTCTGCTTTGCTGTTAATTCTTTGTCCATGTATTCATCAATCACCACGACCATTTTTAGCGCTTAGAGGACTAGCTTATATGTCTCATTGCTCTCCCCACCAAGCATTTTTGAGGGATGGCTTGTTCCAAAATGCCTCCCTGAATTTTGTTTTCTTTCGGATATGTCCTACGAAAAGTTCCAATATTTATGATGATATGCTCCCTAATGATCTGTCCCTTTTGCCACTTTTGCTTGACGATTACCTTGGTTTTTTTGTGGTCAACGCTAGAATTCTTCGGCCTCGGTGCCGGAGTCTAGAAATGAACATTAGGGATTTGATTTATGTCGGGATAGGCATTTGTTTAGCTCGTTCGATTGTCATTTTATTGCTCTGAGCCTTTGATACTTTCTTGGGTTTGAGGTGTAATTTTTCAATCTTCTCCACCATCTCCATAGAGTGGTTCCATCTTTTTATGAATACCTCGCGAGGAGATTGTCTTCCAATTCTTGGTTTATGGGAGTTGAGGAGAGTTCGGGTTCAATCTTAAATTTCCATAAGTTTGTTTGTGGGTAGTCTTCCTTTGCATTTGTAGGCTCTCCAAGTGGGTTTATTTCTCTTGGTTCATCCATACGATTCCGGTATGTGTAAGGTTGGTTAGTCAAGTGGGCCACGAGGTACCATTGAGGCTCCGTTGTTAGTACAGATACTCTTGTACCATCCATCCATCGGCACGGGCCGCATATCACGTTAGATGGGGTGGAATGTGAGATTGGGATTGGGATTGTGGTAGGAAGAAGGGTGAGGTAGGGCTTAGGAGAATGTTGGATTTAGGAAATGTTCAGCGCCTGTTCCTCCATACTCCTCTTTCTTTCTGTTTGAATAACGGTGTACTAGTAAGCTTCGTGGAGGTGGAAAGCCAACGTTGAGTATTAGAAGCTTTTAGAGACGCGTAGAATCCATTGTCCACCTGTCTTTCCTGCTGAAAAAGCGATAGGGAATATTTAGAACTATGCCAAACACAATGTTTCCATAACAATCTACATCACAATGGTAAAAATGGGCAAGAAAATGAAGATTCTTAGTGATGAGTAAAATTCAAAGATCAGTAATTAGCCAAAATGTTTTCTTTGTTTTACAAAAAAGTTGCATAAAACAGCAAATAATTATTGAATTATATAAGCTCAACTTTGCACAAGCAGTATTGAGTTGAGCTTATCAACTCTCGCAGTCCACTGGCAATTTCATTTTTTGTACTTTACAATAAATTACGTGTGAGTGTGGTAGCCAAATCTCGATCTCACCCGTCCAGCCACTGAGGTTGGGCTACACAGGAACTACAAAGAGCTAAGAAATTTCAGTCCCCAACATAATTATTTACTAAATCCATACTGAATCTCATCCTAAAATACATTCATACTTATTTACATATCATTTGCGCCATCACGTTTTATACATATGACGTTACTATTCGAAGAGTCGATGGGTAGTTAATATTTCGCCATCGGCCCGCTCACACTACTTCTCTACACCAACAAATACAACCGCTGCCAACGCAAGCTAGGAACAAAAACCAACCAGTATTATATACAATAAACGACCCTGTTTATCCAAAAATTAGAGGACCCAAATACTCGCTGACCTGTTCAAGTACAATTCTTGTATTATGAGGCATTCTTACACGGTCTTTATATGTTGCCAAGGAATTGAACTCTACAAATAAGTGGTCACACCTATAAACCTCTACAAACCGTTTGAATACGCGGGCTCTAGTCTAAAATTAATTGAAGGGCACAGTGGAAAAACGATGAAGGTCCATTTTTTGTCAGAATCGAGATTTCACCGGCATCTGTTGGCTTTTGACATTAACTATTAACCCGCCAAATGTGGCTAGGGTAAACCAATTAGATTCCACCAACAACCGCGTTTGAAAATGGGCGGCACACTGGAAGAACGATAGGACTCCTGTGCGCCTAAGGAAGAACGATGAGGATCCATGTCTCCGGCATTTAAAATTTCTTCCACAGCAGTCAATTTTTTGTTACTCATGTGCAGGGCAAAATAAAAATTATACAGTTGTGCGATTCCTTCACCATCTCGCAAAAGGAATATATTGTGCAATTTTTTCTTTCCTATCCGTGGTCATAGCTATCCGGAATGCGATAAAGATGTGAGCATGATTAATTAAAAATTCTATGTAGATATTCCTCAAGGATGGAGGGATGTGATTGGTCTGAGCAGATACAAATCCTAACCGTTCGCTGTTATCCATTGTAAGAGTGAATTTTTCAAATCGTGGTTGAATTACTTAGTACCGATGTACAAACCAAAATGTCCCATGTCCCCCCCACAGTATATACACCACCGCACGTCATTCTGTGGAGCTTATAATAAGCACCACGTTTTTTAGGTGCCACAAATGCAAAAGGGGGAAGAACCCCGCACCAACACGTCAGATTCGCAACTACTACGATGGGACCCCTCAAATATAACTTGCAACAGCTGACACCAACGAAATTTCCAGGAGATTTTACAATAATTTGGTCACAGGTAGAACTGCCTTAGAATTTCAACCTAATGGTAGACGATGAGTAATGTACAACTTTTTACCTTAGATCTTTTTTTCAGTTCTGTTTTTACAGATTTTCACCATACATATCATTTCAGAATTTTCGTTTCACTTGTCTGTTCATCTTTGAAATTAATGATAAAATTTTGTAATCATGTTATTTTATTATTCGTCCTGGGCTCTAAATGAGGGTGTAATGGTTTTTCGATTATGAGAATTTTTTAGAAAGAACCCCAAATGTTATTACAATTATTGAATCAAACGTCAGAAAAGAACGTATTTCACCAGTAGTCATAAAACTTTAAATTAAAATTCTCAAATGTTGAACAAATGGAACCTCATCATTTTTCCACCGGTCCCTTCAATTGTCTATCTGTCAACCTCGCTTGGCCTAAATGGGTGATCCGAAGCGCTTGAACGTACGAACGTTTTTCAATAAAACACCGTAGAAAAATATCCTCTGGGCATGAAAGTTATTCGAAGAAATAAGTAATAATGGAAACAAAATGTGAATATATTATTTAGATATTTTACGTGAAATTCCAAAGTGCTTTAACATATCTGACCATATTGGCGATTGTAACAATACTGACAGTTAAATTACTAATCTGTTGATTGATGATGTTGAAAAGTATGAGGTAAATAAACCTTTTCTCGTTCGATTGGAAGCACTTCAAGTTTAGTCATGCAATCATAATAAATAGGCAATTTAGAAATTAAGGAAGAGACAATAGACACCTCAACATTCATGTATACTACATTCGGTGATGAAAGAAAATAAGAAGAATATAATTCAATTAATTAAGGTTTTTTAGTTGAGATAAAAAGTCAGTGTCACGAGCGGGATTCGAACCCACGTTCTTGGGCTAGATACGCCACTGCTCTACCACTTGAGCTATCGTGATCTTGATCCTCTTTCTATTTCAACTAAATACTTCAACTATTTGAAAGATTGGTCAGGGGTCCACGAAAACTAGTCAATGTAATACGTAAAAATGATGTATACCTTCACTAAAGTTCGCCGTGGCCATTTCATTTATCGCCGAGAATCAAATATATTACGCTACATTTGAAAAATGGCAAAAAAGGAGGGAAAATTAAAAAGGTTGGGTTCAGATGGGAAGTTAGTGTCCTGGTGGATCGAGAAGACGATAGCTCAAGTGGTAGACCAGCGGCGTATCTACCCGAAGATCGTGGGTTCGAATCCCGATTGTTACATTGACTTTTTTTAAATCTCAACTAAAAACCTTAATTTAATTGGTCACGCGGACCTCGAAAACTAGTGAATTATAATTATAAAAAGTGAATTATTTGTAATTGAGAACTTCCTGCCACACAGAATCGACGCTTATGTTACAACATGATAGACTCCAGTATAATATTTAATAAATTAATTTAATTTTTATGGTTAACATTGAATAGTAAAAAAGAATGTTGTGGTGAGCTAGATGATCGTGGGTTCGAATCCCGATCGTGACACTGACTTTTTCCAACTAAAACCTTAATTAATTGAAAGAAATTAATTGATCAAGCGGTCCACAAAACCTAGTGAATTAATTAATAAAATATTATTAATTTTAGTGATTTTTGAATATGGTATTATTTCGGTAGAGGATCCATTCCCTAGGAAAAGAAAATGGATAAAACTGCAGAGAAATTTCCCAGGTAAAAATGCCGTTCCATGTAATGAATGCGTAATGAAAGTAATGTATGAATAAGAAATATTTCATTTATTCAATTCCACCAATTCATTGGTATCCCCACATGCGACAGCCGCGAAAATATCGACCGAAACATTCTGTTACATTTACTTATGATTGTTACTTTTTCTGTTTTCCCTATGTAAAAGTGCTTGGCGACACTAGTTTAAAATCGGGAATTTTTCTTCTGCCTTATTTTATAGGTTGTTTTAAATAAACAGGACCGTACAACCTGTTTATTATTCAGTTATTTTATCAGTTTAATAAAATCAAAATATTATAATTAGTCAATAATAAAACAGGGTTATAGCAATAATCATAATTCCCCTGTTTTCATTGCGGCGCATTGAGATCACGACTTTCATCGTATCCATCATTTGCATTGCAAGCTGGCTCGACGCCTGGGGCCCAATGAACGTCGTTTATCTGAAGTTTGTTAATCAAATGCCTCAACGTATAAAGCATCAGAAATAGTATCCTACTCTGAATGTGAGAATTTTATCCGCTTCTTATTGAAATTGTGACTGGTCGAAATGGCAAAAAGGAGGGAAAATTCAAAAGGTGGGGTTGAGATGGAAAGTTAGTGTCCGAGTGGATCGAGCTCACGATAGCTCAAGTGGTAGAGCAGCGGCGTATCTAGCCGAAGGTCGTGGGTTCGAATCCCGCTCGTCATACTGACTTTTTTATCTCAAATAAAAACCTTAATTAATTGAAAATATTTACCGTTAAGTCTTTTTTTATTCACCAAAATCTAGACAACAATTGATTTTTAAAAGACTTCCTCGACCATTAGAAGTTCTTGAAATTGTTAAATTCGCGAATATTAAGTTTAAATAATCAATATGCCTACATTAATTGGTTAATCTACGATTTACGCCAATTATATACTCAAATCTCAATAATATAGAATAATAAAGTTAATTTATTCGTTTTCATTTTAATATTTATTGACCTCTCTCTCTCTCTCTCTCTCTCTCTCTCTCTCTCTCTCTCTCTCTTATTTTCTACATTTCTCTCTTTTTTCATCTTCATGTTACTGTCTGACCAAAAACGACAATATTTTAACTTTTTTCCTACAAACTGGTTTTATATTGACTGTCGTATTTTCTAATGTTTTAACTGGAGAATAAAACATTTACGCTATCAAGTTTTATTAATAAAAAGAACAATTGAAGTAGGAAACGTGATCAGAAATATGGTCAATTAGATGGAAAACAACGTTTTTTCGTTCGTAAATGGGATGTTAGCATATATAGATGAAATGCTGATTTGTTGAGGACTCAGATTCAAGACTCAGATTTAGAAAAAAAAAGTTTTTCTCAGTTATTGTTGAACTTTAAGCATTCATCATTCTCAAGAATCAATTAAGAACAATTAATTTAGCACGCAATTTAATAGACAGTATTTCACACGTAGATTTAATAAATCAAATATTAAAGAATTGCACATCAAAGCAAATAAAGTATCATTAAAGGCCATCTTAAAGTTTTAGGACGTAGGTGATAGGTTGATTTAATGATAGATTAATATGATGTAATGTCCGTGATTATGAGCGTATAGCACCAGAAAACGTACCTGATAACATACCTGTTAATACTAATAAAATATTTAAAAGACTAGCATTTTATGATTTTTCCAACAAAATTATTAAGAATTACATTTAATAAATTAGGCATAAGCTCTTATTTATAAAAATAGACTATGCAAAAATGTTTACTCTAAATTAATATACAAATTACTACAATTTTTTAAAAATAAGATGATTTATAAATAAATTGTCTCTCATGCACTGCCAATTACGACCAAACTAAAAATTTAATTTAAAATCGAATGTTTGCACGTGTCGGATATAATAAACGGAGACAAGAGTGCAACTACGCTGTCTGACCATGTGTAAAACATACACCCCAGTTTTAACTAGGATAATTTAAAAGCTTTGGATTGTGAACGAATGTAAGCGGCAAGCTAATTAAAAAATGATTTACATACAGATGAAAGTGCTTGCAATTACAGAAATAACAAAAAGCCCTCGAGAGTTATATATGTGAGAATATAAATTTATTCAAGTCTATTGTTACGATCTGTGTCATAATTAATATCTTTCAATTAAGGTTTTTAGTTGAGATAAAAAAAAAGTCAGTGTCACGATCATCTAGATACGCCGCTGCTCTACCACTTGAGCTATCGATACACACGGACACTAACTTCCCATCTCAACCCCACCTTTTCGATATTCCCTCCTTTTTGCCATTTTTCAAATATCGTGTAATCTATTTGATTCTCGCCGACGGGGGGCTTTAGTGAAGGTATACTTTATTTTAACTTAAATAATTCACTAGTTTTCGTGGTCCACTTGGTCAATTCATATCTTTCTATAAGGTTTTTAGATGAGATAAAAAAGTCAGTGTCACCAGTGGTCGAGGTCAGGATAGCTCAAGTGGTAGAGCAGTGGCGCATTTAGCCGAAGGTCCTGAGTTCGAATCCGACTTTTTATCTCAACCTTACTTAAAAATTAATTACTTCAAAGCAGTTATTTTGTCAATCGGACCACGAAATCTAATGTATTTTGTAAACTAAAAGGTTTTAAATTCTGGAAGGTTGACTGAGTACGTTTTATGCCAAACGTCATTAGTTGAAATTCAAAATACCGTTATAAGTACGAATTCTGGGTCGATTTCAATCTGTAATAACCCCGAGGCGAAATCTATTGTTGAAATGTAGGGTGCGTGGCCTTATTATTTAATCTTTTGTACTCTATCATTATTCGAATGAAACTTTTCCCAGGGGCATCGCTGTCTTATCTACTTGTAAAATTATGCTACTGTATGATGAATTAGAATATGGAATTATTTTATTTTTTAGTTACTACTACTTAAACAATCGTTACGCTATAGTTGAGGATAGGAGGTTGCTAGAATACACAGGTTTTTCATCAGTGGCTATTATTTTTTGCTTAATAAATTTGTATAATTTAGTTTATTATTTTCCTTTTTTATTGTTCCAGAGTATTCTTTTAATAAATAGAATATTTCAATTAATTAAGGTTTTATTGTAGTTGAGATAAAAAAGTCAGTGTCACGAGCGGGATTCGAACTCAAGATATTCGGGTAGATATGGCGCTGCTCTACCACTTGAACTATCGTGACCTTGATCCACTCGGACACTAATTTCTCATCTCAACCCCACTTTTGAATTTTCCTTCTTTTTGCCATTTTTCAAATCCCGTTGGCGACACTGACTTTTTTATCTCAATTAAAACTCATAATTAATTGAAAGATGTTAATTGGTCGGGCGGAGCACGGAAAATAGTGAATTTCTAGTTAAGTAGTATTTCGTCCTTCATTTCTTTTGAAGCCAAACGTATCGGCCTTCCGTGGCAATTGGCCATTACTGAATCATATCTGTTACGAGTGCTTATTTCATCGATGTCGGATAGGATCGGAACAAATAACCATCACCTGTTTGGATTCGCCAATAACCTCATTCTTTGTTGCTTGAAGATTTATATTTTTCTTATGTACTTCTGTTTGCTCGACATAGGGTCTTCGTGGAAGTACGTAAAAGAAAGAATTGATATTTTGACGCCAAGATTTTGCATGGTATTTTATTCTAAAGGAATATGGAATTTGTCTGGAAATGAAAAAATATAAAACTTTCATATCACTGGCTTTTTGAAAATAATGTAAAGGTCATAATTGGAAGATGTTTCTCGTTCTTTCTTCTCTGTGGAAGTTGAAATGTGAAAGGGCCATAATTTAAGATTGGGAAAGGCAAAAGCGATAATATAACCTTTGGGATCCAGACCGATTATAAATGTGTGTGGGATTGAAAAAAAAAACAGCGTTTAGTTGTTATTCGGAGGACTTCCTTTCGATTCTTTGCTAGTTCTAAAAAATGGTCTAATTTTTCTGTCAAAGTATTAATGCTGCGTTCCAATTATAGTATGTAGATTATTTTGTCTCGCAGGACATGGTTTGTTTGTGTATTTTCCAGTGTGTTAATTATTCTGGGGATCTCAAGTTTGACATTCCAGGCTTTCCCACGGATCGCTTAGAGTCTGTCCTTAGCATGTTGTTTATAGAATGCTCTTGACCTAGAAGAGATTGGGATCGTCAAAATTGTCTAATTAAAATGTTGTCCGTGATTATCATTAGAATGAAATTTGTTCCTGTTGACGAACGTCGTGTTAATGCGTGTGAAATAATTGTTGTTGAGGTGAAAATAATGATTAAATGGTTTAGAGACATTATTGTGATTCAGGAAGGCTCGCTCAGTTGGTTTTTATGTTGTACGTTAGAGAATAAAAGGAACATTTTAAGCAAAAAGTGCTTCTAACTCCATACAAGGTTTTTTTGCCTTGCCTTATCTCATCAGCCATGCAGTTTTATCAGTGGTGAAAGGACCGGATAAGCAACCCCGTCCACTCAAGACCCCCAAGGATTATTCTCCTTTTCACTGTTACGGGCGTACCCGGGAGCCATGGATAAAAACCATATAAATTGTATGCACGGAAACGTCCATATCTCCCAAACTAGCCGGGGCTTGACCATCCCGGGAGAGCGATACAGCACCCTGCCCTCACGTCATCAATTTATAATTCGGAGAATTTAGAATTGAAGATGCTTTCACAAACAAAATTACAGTTTATGTGCATTTGTTCACCCTATGGATACTAACGTCTCAGGAGAAAAGGATCTGCCTAAACTAGTTAGGGCATTAATACCAATTAACAATTTACGTTTGCGGTTCACAAATTCTGGACATCCCATTACTATGTGGTTTAAATCTTCAGAGCAATCGCACCTGGCGCAATTGGGAGACTCCCTAAGCCCAATTCTGTGCTTATGAGCTCCCCACAGTCCGTGGTGGTTTTGTTTTCTAGAAATTACGGTGGAGTAGTGTCACATGAGGCCAGGATTCTTGTTCTGGAGGCAGCAATGGAAATATAGACTTATTGCAAAATTATGGAACTCCTCTCATAACTTGTTGAATTTTGGCCTATTCGCGGTCCCTGTTCGATCGCCAGTTAAATGTCTTGCGGGAAAAATTTTTTAAAAAGAAGAAGTTTTATTATAAAACACTATTACAATAGTGAAAACGATCCTTTAATGGACAGAACGCTACAATAAGATTCAAATCGTTTCTAGCTGTTATTTGGTTTCTACGCAAATTTATCTAATTGGACTAATTGATCTAATTTTTCGGACGACGAACTGTAATGGATTTAATAGTTGAAATATATCTTCACGAAATCTCTCCGTGGCCATTTCATTTGTCGCCGAGAATTAAATAGATTACACGACATTCGAAAAATGGCAAAAAGGAGGGAAAATTTGAAAGGTGAGGCTGAGATGGGAAGTTAGTGTCCGAGTGGATCGAGTGGTAGAGCAGCGGCCGAAGGTCGTGGGTTCGAAACCCGCTCGTGACGCTGACTTGTTTTATCTCACCCAATACCTTTCATAAATATTAATTAATTGAAAAATGTTAATTGGTCAATCGGACCTCGAACCATATTGGTTTTAACTGAAACTTGAATAAACATGCTTAAGGGTAGGCTAAACCCGCAACATTTTCCTGCCGTGCGGAACTGTTGGTCTGTAGTACCGATTTTATGTTGCTTAAGTTAAATATTACACACTACCTATCCTTTATAAATCGCTTAAAAAGAAAAAAAAATATAAAACACGAATGGAGGCAATACTCGTTGGTATTATTCCGATGACACTAAAATGTAATAGTATTAAAATGCCATCTCACAAAGTTCAAAGCTCCTCACTAGTAATTAACATCACTAGTACAACGACTTGAAATTCCTTTTGTCAACAAACTGATTCTTCCTCAATTTTCAAAATTTCAATCGAACCTCTCTATCTACCATCCCTTCCTCGAATCCTTTCATAAATATTAATTCAAAAGTATTTATTATATTATGTATATGATACATTATATTCAAGGACCAAGTGGAAAACATCTGTGAAGAAGTATTATGAATTAACGTCCAAAGAAAAAATTAGGACGGTTTCCCAGTTTGAAAAATCAATCAACTGCTCGATTACTAGCAAAGTAATTTGTAACTTTAACGAGACAGTAAGAGGAGTATTGACCAATTAAAAAAAAGTTAAAGGATCGGGATAGTTTATAAACAAGGACTATCCTTGCCAAGTAAGGAAAAGAAGAAGAATTATGTTTTATGCCGCAGAATAATTCACGGTATGACAGAAAAACATGGACAAACAAATGTTATGGCAAAATGTACCAACTTGTGGTGGATGGTAGTCGGTTTTCCTGGAGGAAACAGATGGCCCGATTCTAGTAAGGAAAGAAGATAACTGTATTAGAAACGTTTTCAGTTTGAAAGAACATAAAATTCCTTTATTTCAAAAGTAATGTCTCCTCCAGATCCATCCTACCCTTACTTCCCTCGATTTATAAAATCCAATAGAAAAACTGTTGGTTTGATGCTCTATGTCTGTCAGCTCGAATTATGCCCTTCAATCTTTTAAATCTACGCCGTAAATCCTATTCAGATAAGTGAGATCTTCTCATTTTAAAGCTGTCAGTTTCTATAAATTCACCTGCATCGCTAAATGTTACATTGTTTATGACGTAAAATCCACGGTGAAGAACTCAAAAGAGTTCTGGCAATTAGTAGTCTACTTTTAGTTAGACTATGTGCTATCTAGTTTAAAAAAATGAAAGCTACTGTGACCTAGATCGCTCAATCAATCACCTAGGTCAATTTTACAAACACGCACCTCCTGATTTAGGTTCCAAACCATTCTTTAGTAAATCACTAATTTTTCCAATTTTTAAAAAAGGCGATCCTGATGATGTTACTACATAGAGGGGTATATCAAAATTTTTTCCATCCTGATCGTGAAATGGACAAATGTCAAGTGAATGTCAATCTGGGATCCGCAGACGGTATCGCGTGTTTGATAATTTATTTACAGTTTGCAATAAAATGTATTTAAAAAGCTACATTGGTTTTGAATTGATTTTAAGACTGGTTTTGACAGCGTGGATTGAATACCTTGATAAATTATTTAGTTTGGGAATTTCTTCCCCACTTTTTTTTTTCTCCTCCTTGACGATCTTCCTTCTGAATTTGTAGGCATGTATTACAGTTGGCAGCACTAAGGTTAAAGCTTTAATATATGATATGCTAATGATAGTGAATAATAGAGTTTAAAAAGGAGCGTAAAAATATTAAAAGGGTAATGTGAGAAATGGAATTTCAAGGTGCTTATCTTTATATAGAGTTGCAGATTTTCCTCACTGTCGGTTTTTTTTACAACGGATTGTCGGTTGAAATTGTAAACCACTATAAAGACATACTAATCTACATTTATACTACATTGAAGACTCACTTCAAGTATATCCTGAAAATCCTTTAACTCCCGGACTCTCGATATTGTAACATCAGTGCTCTAGAGGTAATAAAACACAATTTCTGGTTCAGGCATACGCTATTTTTCAAATATGCCAACCCTCATAATTTAAACGTTTATTTTATTTTTTTTTATAATTAAGTTTTTTAGTTGAGATGAAAAAAGTCAATGACAAGAGCGGGATGCAAACCCACGATCTTCGGCTAGATACGCCGCTGCTCTACCACTTGAGCTATCGTGACCTCGATCCACTCGGACACTAAAAACATCCCATCTCTACCCCACTTTTGAATTTTCTCTCCTTTTTGTCATTTTTCAAATGTCGTGTAATCCATTTGATTCTTGGCGACAAATGAAATAGCCATGGGACCAGTGAAGGTCGTGGGTTCGGAAACCGCTCGTGACACTGACTTTTTTTAATCTCAACTAAAAATCTTAATTAATTGAAAGATAATAACTGGTCAAGCGCACCACGAAATCTAGTGAATTTATATATATAATTTTTTTCTTGCCTTCATCTTACCTTCCTAATGTCTCCGATTTCTTTTTAAATATGATAAATAGAAAATCTGTCGTACTCTCTACGATATAATGGAACCAATGCAAGATTTTAGATCTTTATGATATGATATACATATGATAAATTTTGCCTTCGCTGTCTATTCCGGTGGTTCCTACAATTTTGATTACTTTGTGGTATTTCTCTTGGTCATATTGGTCGTGGGTTCGAATCCCGCTCGTGTTATCGATTGTTTTATATGAATAGTTTTGTCTTCGCAATTTATAACTACATATATAATATGTTTCTAAATGGGTTTCTTGCCTGTCTATATTAATAAATAAAATAATACGATACACGATTTTCTTCCCCACGATGACTAGGAATGTTTGATTGGTTTTCAAATATAGCCTTCTCGACCTTTATCTGTATTAATTATTTAAACCAAAAAACTCAGTTTTCCCCAATCAATATGTCTACATAGCATGATTAAATGACGATCTGGGCCATTTTGTTCATGGAATCTCAAAAATAAGAATGCACATTGATAGTGATTACTGATTCACATAAACTCAAATCTGCTCAAGGACGAACACGCGTGAGTTCACCACCGCTCACTTCTTGCGGTTCATCAGAAATTCTATCTTTTGTAATGTACAATAAAGTACCGGCGGATAATATAACGCCTTTAGTTTTTAAATCCAAACCGTCATACTCTCCCTTTCGCTTAAATACATTTTTCCGTATTTACAATTCACTCAGCAGTACTAGAATTTCCTCTATCAACCTTTATATTATGGCATCCGAGTAGATCGAGGTCAAGCTCAAATGGTCGAGCAGCGGCGTATCTAGCCGAAGGTCGTTGGTTCGAATCCCGTTCGTGATACCGACTTTTGTCTCAATTAAAACCTTAATTAATTGAAAGATATCAATTGGTCAAGCGGTCACGAAAAATAATGAATTTAATAAGTTAAAATGAAGTATATTTTCACTAAGGCTCTCCGTGGTCATTTCATTTGTCGCTGTGATCCAAATAGATTATACGACATTTGAAAAATGGCAAAAAGTAGGGAATATCGAAAAGGTGGGGTTGAGATGGGAAGTTAGTGTCACGAATGGTCGAGGTCACGATGGTTCAAGTGGTAGAGCAGCGGCGTATCTAGCCTAAGATCGTTGGTTCGAATCCCGCTCGTGACAATGACTTTTTTATTTCTAAAAACCTCAATTAATTGTAAGATATTAATTGGTCAAGCGGACCACGAAAACTAGTGAATTGTAATATAAATTTATGTTTTTACGTTAATTATTATTTGGAAATTGTGGGATGCGGTCGGGCGTGGCGTAAGTTTTAGAAAAAAGTTTCTTTGTCGTGCCAACGTTTCAATCTTTATTGAGATCATCTTCAGGGCTCAAAGTGTGTTTTCTGCGTAATTGTATCATTGTGGCACTGTCAACACGACACGCATGAATGAAACAACTACGCAGAAAACAAACAAACACTTTGAGCCCTGAAGATAATCTTCAGAAGATGACTGTTTTGTCCAAACTAAAAATTTTAATTAATTGAAAGATATTAATTCGTCAAGCGGAACACGAAAACCATTGAACAATGAATTCAATTGTACAAATATTTTTTTTTTCAAATTATGAAATATTCATAATATCGATGACTTTAAAATAGGTCGAACCTTGGCACCAGACTTGGGCATTATTAACTAAAAATTAGTTGAACTAAACGCTCAAGTAAATGCTAATAGTTGCCAAGCAGTTGCAACTAAATTTTTGATCTAAAGTATTTGACAGTTTTTAGTTTAACTAAATTTAACTAAATTAGATTAATTTCTCAATCAACTAAACTAATTTAGTTGAGCAGCTAAAAAGTACAAAACTATTAGTTTAGTTAACCTTTCCAATTTAACTAAGTAATTTAGTTTTAGTTTTAGTTGGATTTTAGTTTTTTCCCAACTGTGCTTGGCACAACAACTTGGCACTTTTCCCCTTCACGACTATATCTCGATACAGAGTGTGCGTGGATGAAAAAAGCAGTCGATATTTCTAATACCGAAAACGTGAATTGTTATTATCTTATTAAATGGAGGGTATGGTCGCAACGGTTAGATTGACGTCTTTTATCGTCACTGCTACTGCAGGACGGCTCGCGTTCTGAATTTATCGGCGATAAAAAATTTATGTTTCTTTGGTTGCCTATAAGTTCAAAGGGTAAAGAAGTCAATGCCCGACTACTTTCGCGTTTTACGTTACATTGTTGGGACGTAGGTGGTGGGATGTTGAAAAAGCCGGCCGTACGATATTTCTATTTTAATAATCTCCTGAGGATATATTACAAATTCTTTCAATTGTGGTTTTATTTTCTTATATCGTGTTTCTTATATCTTTACGTATATATATATATATATCTTGGCCATTGATAATGACGGTTCACTACCATGTTATTTTAGGTGTCACGATTGTATTACAAAGGAAGTTTACAATTGTTTTGCCCTGATGAAAATAGGTTAAAATTGATTGAAAGCTTGAGTAAAAAGTGAATCTGTTGCTTCATCCAAACTATACTGAGATTCAGATTATTCATTTGCAACAAGGTAGTCGATGCGTCTAACATTTTATGTAAAAATGGCTATCTTAGGCAAACCAATTTTATTAAAAACGCATAATTGTATAAAATTAAACGACTAATTACAATTTATCCTTAATTGCTATAATATGGTACTGGTTTTATAGATTTTTTTTGTTTATTTTCAGGAATACATATGGAGTAAGCGATCTAAAGGGAAATCGGCAAAGATGTCTCTTCTAAGTGTAACAGGTAAGCTTTCACAATTGCCTTTTATTATGCTCAATAAGTAGAAACCTGCAAGTCCGTCTCTTCCGCTATCTTTACCGACTGTTTACGATGGATGTCGAAACCAGGATCGAAACGGCTTGCAACCACGCACTCATTATAACCGCACGCTTGAACGGAATCACAGTCGATAGAAGTCGCGTGATTTCCATACGATTTTTTTTTTTTTAGTTGTGTCCTAACTAGCCCATATTTTATGTTTAACATGTTCATGTTTTAAAACTGTAAAGGGCCTATATCGAACATTCCACTAACAAAACCCCGTCATTTCACGGCCTTACAGGTGCGTGAAGTACAGTTCTCAAAAATTCACATTAATTGCATGCATTTTAACTAATTATTTTTAAAACGTGTGGTGATTATTGACCGTTAGTCGATGATTGTTCGGAAATCGTGAGATGCGGTCTGGTGTGATGTAGGTTTAACAAAAACATTTTTTTTATAATGCCACGTTTCAAACTTTATTGGGATCATCTTCAGGGCTCAAAGAATTTGGTTTCGTTGTCTAATATCGAATATTCTGTTGGTCTTATTTTGTTTCTTTTTGTAGTCTTTTTTATTTATTATTTATTTTATTTTGTTCTGTTTGTATTAACATATATAATTTTTTCTAAATGCGAATCTGTTTGCCTGTGGGGGACCCCTTGTAAGTTGGAATCCTTTTGTTCTTTGAGGTGTCATTATTATTTTCAAAGCTTATCGCAATTCAACCTTGTAATACGAAAATCCAGTAAATAATTGTAACCACTGAAGTTCTTATTTTAAATTCTCCTTTTCTTATAATTATATTATTAAGCATATTCTTGGGATAGTTATACACTCCGAACTCTGGCTGACGGTTTTAACACCATGCCATAATAATACTGTGTTTTTATTTTTTAACTCTAAATTTTTTTTTTCATTTTGTAAATAAAGTCTATCTATCTATCTATCATCTCCAGGGCTCAAAGAATTTGGTTTCGTTGTCATTTTTGCGCGTCGAGTTGAGAGTGCCCTTCTTCCATTTATTCCCTTCGTCATTCTTGAGAAAAAACAAACACTTTGAGCTCTGAAGGTGATTTCAATAAAGATCGAAACGTTGCCTCGATAAAAGAAAATGTTTTTCTGAAACCTACATCGCACCAGACCGCATCTCGCGTTTTTCCGAACAATTATTTTTAAAACAAAAAATATACAGTATATACGGTATGCTTGAACAAATTCCGTAAGCTTACGGAGTTAAAATTTGCATTGGTGCCAAATAAATCAGTGTTGCCAATACACAAGCAAAAACATAACAGAAACTGTTCTCTGCTCTCAACTAACGGGATTTCCTGCTAAATTAAAACAAAAAACTTGATAAGTCTGGCATGTCCTGAAGTAAATTGGACAAGAAAGGATTAAATTATTCACTGGAAATGGGAAATTTTATATGTGACAGATATAAAAATCGATTCAAGATGCAGAGAAAAGGCCGTGTTTGAGATATACGAATCTAAGATTTTAGATTGGTTCTAAAAAAATCATTACCAATACACGGGATGAAAGAATGAAGGAAAAACATTGCACTTGTCCCAAACTCACAGAATCAGCAAAGTTAACAAAAATTAGTTAAACTTACTGTTGCCCTGTCGCAGCTTTGCGGGTTTTTATATATTATGTATTTATTTAATTTATTTTTATTACATATTTTTCTCTGTTTGTCAAGAACTTTTGGAAATGACTCAAATATTTATCAAAGTACTGTGGAAGTAGTAAGTAGGAAAAAAAATGATTCCCTTGTATATGAGTTGAATGATTTGTTTTCTCGTGCAATTCTGAAATAGGGGTTAGCCAATAATTGTTAAACTTTTTTTTATTTATAAACCTTTCTTATTAAAATCTTATTAAAAAGAATTAGCGAAAAATGACTTTTAGAATTAAACTTCTTGATATTACAACATAAATCGATTATAATCTGAAAAATCATGTTGGGCTTGGGATTGCCTGACCTGTAGAACAATCCCCGATGCCGTTCCGCCTTTCACAATGGTTTCTGGCCTTTTGCCCTCTTCATGTGAGAGTTTGTGTGCTATTTTGTCTTGTCCATTTTTATGGGAGAAATAATACTCAGAGAAAATATACCGAGAACATTCTGACAGGGAAAACCAGTGGTGTATGGGTAGCAGGACAATCAAGCTACATAAATTGTCAGATTTATAGACTTTGTAAACAGATAAATACAAAAAAAAACCCGAATATATATATATTATACAATAAACCTGTATCTAATAGGACAACGTGTATCCATTGTTGTGTGGACCTTTGTACGAGGCGGACGTGTGTGTCTCAAGCCACAGAATGTAATAAGCAATAACAAGTGGAGAAAACTGAAATTTTGAATTAATTTGTATATTCCTTATTTTATATTTTACCGATTTCCAAAGGAGGAAAGAGAAAAAAATTGTTTTGTATTAATCGAGGGGATCGAAGTCACGATAGTTCAAGTGGTCAAGTAGGTGCATATCTGGGTCGTGGGTTCGAATCCCGCTACATTGATTTTTTATCTCAACTAAAAACCTTAATTAATTGAAGGGTATTAATTGGTCAATCGGACCGCGAAAACTAGTGAACCATTACTAAATGATGATAAAGTTATGACCCTATAAGAAGATTCAAAATTCTGTGGATCAACTGGTTTTAGTAACGGTATTACCGTACATATTTTCCGGTGATACCAGTTTGCAAACCATGAAAGTAAAATTGAATTATTGCGAATCTGAAATAAAATTAACTTCATGTGCAAACCAAATATTTATAGAAGTGCTCTTCAACAAGGTAACGCCGTTGGCATATAAAATATTTACAGATGGTTCAAAAATAAATGAAGAAGTCGGATGCGCCTGATACGATGCCCAGACAAGGCAAAAAATACCAACGGCCTAAACTGTGTTTACAAGCGAATTAACGTCATTTGAAGAAACTCTGAAATATTTTTTAACAAGAGATAAAAGTAACAATGTAATTAAGACTGACAGCCAAAGTGCTATGCCGGCGTTAAGCTCAAATCAGTTTAAAACGTTAAATAATTATATAGTATTTTGAAAATGGTAAAGGAACGAAACAATAATATCGAATTTTTATGGGCACCGGCACACTGTGGTATAATAGAGAATGAAAAAGTTGACAAATTAGCTAAGGAAGCGAATTTAAATGGTAAAAATATAAACTTGATAATTCCATATACAGACTTAAACGAGGTAACCAAAAAGCGCAGCATTCGGGCACTAACTTCCTATCTCAACTCAAAAGGTTGGGTTGAGATGGGAAGTTAGTGTCCGAGTGGATCGAGATCACGATAGCTCAAGTGGTAGAGCAGCGGCCGAAAGTCGTGGGTTCGAATCCCGTTCGTGACGCTGACTTTTTTATCTCACCCAATACCTTTCATGAATATTAATTAATTGAAAAATTGGTCAATCGGACCACCAACTATAACGGCTTTAACTGAAACTACATATATTTTTAACGATAGGCTAAACCTGCAACATTTTCCTGTCGTGCGGAACTGTTGGCCTGTAGTACCGTTTTTATGTTTCTTAAATTAAATATTACATACTACCTATCGTTGTATAAATTGCTTTTTTAAAAAACAATTTATAGCATTTTATTTTACATTTGGAGTACATTAACTTCACGAGTCAACATGTAACAATAAACACCAAAATTTGTACAAAATAGCATTTATACAAATATACACAATAGCTCAAGTGGTAGAGCAGCGGCGTATCTAGCTGAAGGTCGTGGGTTCGAATCCCGCTCGTGACACTCACTTTTTTATCTTAACTAAAAACCTTAATTAATTGAAATATATTAACTGGTCAAGCGGACCACATAACTAGTGAAGTTATTAAGAACTTTTACATTTGCCTTTAACTGAATACTATATCTTTTTTGTTGTGATTAATATGGCATGTACACTCATTCCACGGTACGCAAACGGAATAAAAATCGCCATGGATTTAAACTAATTAAAAACAAGCTAACAGTAGCATCCTTCTCCGAGGAAGTCTTTCGGAAGGAGGATGGGGAAAGAGCAAGGGACTTCCAACTTATTCCCTTAACCCAATTATTCTTGTCGGTGATTCAGGACCCCGTTCTCATTTGAAAACTAAGTTTGAATCCTGGTTAAATAGGGCCCTTTACGCTGTTTGGGACTGAATATGCATTTGCTGGGAAAATAATAAACTTAGACAGTAATATCAGACCGTCTAAAAATCACATCGAAGCAAATTGACGCCGGCTCGTTTGTCTTGGCGTAAAATTTTAATACCAGCTAAATAGGGAATATTTTATCGATTATAGCTAAATAGGGGAAAAGATCATTGTAATGTATTTTCCCAAATCAAAACATGGTATGACGTAAAAATTTAAATAATCTTTGGGATAAGTTGTTCGTGTTACTTCATCTTTGACCATTTCTCTTAGTCATAATTTCAAGTTCTAATTTTAGTATGATTTACTAAAATTAGTCGCATCTTAAAAATTAAAAGCAAACTGTTTCACGCTGTCAAATAGGACACAAACGCTGGCTTTGACCCCAAAGCAAGTGTATATATATGCGGAAATAAATACATACTGCGTAATACGTAAATATATGTATATATAAATACAAATAAACGCTTTATTGACACTTATTAATTTAATCAGCAGTGCAGTCGCCTTTGTAGACATCAAAGCTACCGCTCTCGAGTAAAAGAGTGCTAGTTTGTTTAAGAACATTTTCCCATTAATTAATATTTAAGAAAGTTGTTGGTTGAGACTTCACGATATTTGAAAAATGGCAAAAAGGAGGGAAAATTCAAAATGTGCGGTTGAGATGGAAGTTAGTGTCCGACTGGATCGAAGCCACGATAGCTCAAGTGGTAGAGTAGCGGCGTATCTAGCCGAAGGTCGTGGGTTCGAATCTCGCTCGTCACACTGACTTTTTATTTCGAATAAAAACCTTAATTAATTGAAATATTATAAACTAATTGAAGTTATTTGGTCAGCTTCTTCTTTTCATATTTCAAACATTGGAATATATAAGAATTTTTTTTTTGGAGGGAGGGAAGTTTTTATAATGATATTTATTTTAACAACAAAAATTATCCTTTGGGTTGAGATAAGTTAATCCCCCCTCACCGCAGGCTTTGGACAGAGCTGGCTGCGAACTGGAAGGAAGAGACAGCAAATCAACTTTGCCGAGGGAGCATCTTTTTTCTTAAATGTTAATTACACGGATGTCACTGAACGGTTTTATATTTTAAAACATTTATTTTAAAATATTACTTTTATCAATTTATTTAGGTCGTCCCGATTTTTCTTGATTTCATTAATTGTGTGAGAAGTGGCACAAACGTTTCTTCACGCGTGCGAGTGACGCGAGTGATTCGAATTGAAAAGTATCCGCGCAATGGTCGTGATATTGGACAACTCCTACGACAAGAGATTTCTTTCCTTTGCAATTTAATGATAATAAAACAGTCTGGAGGCCAGGCCAACCGTTCAATGTCGTACTGGAAGATTAACTTGCCACAGAGGAGACACGAATTTGGACCTTTTCCAGGCCTGTGTATTAACCCGTAAGTGAACTTTGCCCTTGGTTTGAAATACGCAACAACGATAAATTTCTTACAAGTTAAGACGTTTAATTTGTTACAATTGGAGACTATAAACTGGGCATATGATAAATTTAAGATTTACGAAAACGAGAAAATCTCTGAATCTCCGGCGTCCAATTTCTCAGCTGTCAGCTATCCAAAATTGCCTTCCTCTCCCGGTATGGTATATTTTTCAAAATATATTTCAAGACGGTAACGCTCGATTGACCGATATCGCTGAAAATTTGACAGTTTCTTGGTATTAGCGCCGAGAATATTTAGAGATTATAAAAAGGATTATTCGGAAATCGTGAGATGCGGTCCGGTGTGATGTTTGTTTCAGAATATTTTCTGAGACCATTTTCAGGGTTCGAAGTGTTGGTTTTCTGCCTGATTGTGCCATTTTGGCGTGTCGTGTTGAGAATTATTATTTACTTAATAATATACATAATTTCGTATTAAAAATAAAAGTGTATAAAAATGTGAACTATAACCATATATGTAATTTATAAGAAGTTATATGAGCCACTGGGATGCTAGTGTTTTTGAATAAAGTCCATTTTAAGTGTATCCTGGTGACCTTTACATTAAAGTGATTAGATGTTCTGACGACTCTTTAACCTTATTTTTGTTTATTTCACCCCAGTTTTTATTTGAGACATTTCCTCTTTCGCTTTAGGTTATAATGAACCGCTAGGTTCTGTACATCAGACGATTTTGTTTGCCTGTCTCCTTTTTTTCGCCTGTCAGAGTTCTTCAGATCTTCATTGGTATATTTGTGTAATTTCCGTTTAGAAGGGTTTCTTTTCTATGTAATATTTGAAAGGTTTTTTATGATCGTTCGGCCAATTTTTTACAATTCTTATTATCCTTAAAATGGTGGATGAACTGTTATTAATTTGTATATTATTCCTCTATTGATGACGGATTTTTGTATATTTTAAACAACTATTGGCATAAAATAGAAAAATAAAAAAAAGTTTTAGGTTGGGATGATTTGTCGGTTTCTCGTGGACAGATGTCAAGATAGAATCGTGGGTTCGATTTCCGCTCATGAACCTAATTTTTCAACTCAACAATAGTTTGCGTAATAACTGAAATAGTCTCATCCCTAAAACAGATTGTTTTTTTACAGTTGTCTATAGTAAATTGACGAGAACAAAGGTTACATTTAAAAATATTAATAACTGATAATTTAGGATTTGAATATTTTGGATTAATATGTACATATATGGTTTTTAAATTGTAAATCTGTTCATGCCATTTTTTACTGTCGGGCGAACAAAATAATAAAAACGGGAAAAAACTGATGTTATATGATGTAATGGTAACAATTGTCATAGAATAAAGAAATGAAATGAATTCTTTCTGGAATTAACGAAGTGATTTGAATTGGAAGCGCAGGTCTGTAGATTCTACGTCGGACCCCATTAAAGTTGAAGGGTGTGGGGAGGTGGACTCGACTCCAAAACAACCTCCATCTCGACCACCGTATACATTTTAAGTACTTGGTCAGACGAATTCTAATCTTTACAAACTTCCTTGTGTCTTGGCCACAAATGGTAATTCTGTTTGTTTCCACGGGCTATATCTATCCACCAGAAATTATGTGCTCACCCTGGTCGAGGATAATTATCAGCCAAAGATATCTGATGACAGATAATTATCTAATTGAAGAGTGAATCTGATTTTATACGATCTTCAACTTCAATTTAATGAAATAGATCTCAAAATGCCATTTAAATATGTAAAGGATGAGGTAAAAAAATGATGATGATTAGAATTGCCGTGTAAGAAAAGGACATATTACGGCGGCTTGGATGCCAAACCAACAAAAATACTGTGTCTAAACAGTAATGCAAATACTCGTTCTAAAAAGACTGTTTTAAATGAAATAATTCAGAACTGGCTTTTTAATAAATTATATAACGTACAACGTATGATCAAAGATAAAAAGAATATACATATGCATTATTGCGGCACGATTTACATCCTGAATTTGATAGCATTTATTTAATACTGGATTTAGGAGAGAAAAACTTTATTTAAAGGAGGGAAAGAGTAAGGAATTTATTTACAGACCTTTTTAAAAAGACGAGTCCCACCTCTTGCCGCCGGCTGGTTTGGGTGATTAACTTCTGAAACATCGAATTTTTCACAAATTTAAAAACTTTCTCGACAACATCGATTAATTTTTCAGCATCCCGTCTCCTTGGTTTAATTTATTCTTTGAAAGTTTGAAGATTATCCGTTAGATTGAGTTAAAATTTCTTTATATAACGGTTCAAAAAAAAGAAAAACCTAGCATCTTTAACACGCCCAAATGTACAGAGGTTAACCCTTTTTACCATAATTTAACGATTATTTGAAATAAATGACTTTTTTAAAATATAAAATGCGATAAACTTAAAATATTGTAATCACTAGTTTTCGTAGCCCGCTTGACCAAGCAATGTATTTCGAATAATTAAGATTTTTAGTTGAGATAGAAAAGTGAGTGACACGAGCGGGATCTTTTCGCCTAGAATCGCCGCTGGTCTGCTACTTGACCTATCGTGACGTCGATCCTATCGGACACTAACTTCCCATCTCAATCCCTCGTTTTTGCCATTTTTCAAGTGCAGTGTAACCTATTTGATTCTCGGCGACAAATGAAATGGAGAGCTTTAGTGAAGGAATACTTCTTTTTTAACTTATCAAATTCAATATTTTTTGTCGTCCTTGTTACCAATTAATATCTTACAAATAATTTTAGGTTTAGGTTTTTAGTTGAGATAAAAAGTCAGTGCCACGAGCGGGACACGATAGCTCAAGTGGTAGAGCAGCGACGATCTCGCCGAAGATCGGGGTTCGAATCCTGCTCGTAACACTGACTTTTTTAACTCAACTAAAAACCTTAATTACCTAAAATATTGTAATGAATTACCTTTCCTGTATACCAATTTTCCATTTTTTTCAATGATGACGTGCACGAGATAAATTAAAATTTTATTTTATTTTCCTTCTTTGTTGATACGAATCTTACTTATTTTTTTTATTAACATCTGCTAAATCATGTACATATGTATTGACATACAATACGATCATTTAACATTGTTACATATATACTGAGCGGAGCCAGCAACGATTGTTGCTATCACAGTTTTTCAGTGTCATGAGCGGGATTCGAACCCACGATGTAGGTACGCCGCTGCTCTACCAATGAGGGAAAGTACGAAAGGTGGGGCTGAGATGGGAAGTCCGAGCGGATTGAGATCAGTGCTATAGCAGGGGAGTATCTAGCCGAAGATCTTGGATTCAAATCCCTCTCGTGACGTTGACTTTTTGTCAACTAAAAACTTTAATTAATTGAAAGTTAATAACACACTTCTTTCAGACATAAGAAGGTAAAATTGTGATATAAAATAATGGTTAATTTTATTCACTAAAAATTCAATTTAATTTGAAGGTATGAAGATGAAAATCTAAACATACTTTTAATTGAGTAATTAAGTAATTATAGTGTTTAACTCGGTAAGTTATAATTAACAATTTTAAAGCCTTGATTTCAAGCGTACGTGATATAAATGATCACTTATTGATTACTTATAAATGATTTCTAATATAAAATTTTAGACTTTAGTATAAACCACACAAAATAGCAAAAGTAAAGTCAATCAACTTCATTCCAGTACAATTTTCTCTGCTTGAAGATAATTAAACCTGAAAGGGCGCCCCTCCTTTTCACCCTGTGTCACGGATAACGGCACCTGTACTTAACAGCGTTCCTTTTAATTCTGATTACGACGTTATTAGTACACGAACGTAAAAATCCTTAAAATCTCCGACTCATGGTGACTTCAGTTAAATTTAAGCAATTAGTCCCCACAGAGTTAATATTAATGGCTAGAATGAATAATTTTGAGATAAACATGATTCTCCAGTTTCCTCTTTGTAACGCAAGCCAATTCAAATATGCAAATTTCTGCTAATTTCATGTTCATTAATTATTCTCTTTTTTTCATGAAAATGAAAGAAATGTTTTGTGTCCAGTGAGCCATTTCAAATGTGAAACACGTGTTACGAATTGTAGAAAAAAACCCTGCCACCTTTTCAATTTTATCTTCTTTTTATCCCTCCACTGACAGCGACTTTTTTTAATCTCAACTAAAAACCTTAATTAATTGAAATATATTAATTGGTCAAGCGGACCACGAAAACTAGAGAATTTATTAAGTTAAAAAGAGGTATACGTTCGATATATGTTCGTCGCCGAGAAACCAATCCGATTAAACGGCATTTGAAAACAGGCAAAAAGGAGAGAAAATTCAAAATGGTGGGGTTGAGATGTGAAGTTAGTGTCCGATTGAGTTCAGGCCACGATAGTAAAGATTTGCAAAGACAATTATTTTCCTATAATTGATTCAGGGTCAGAAATAATTGGAACTGTATGCGATCAATATGCTGAGAGTTTGTAAGAAATCTAATTATAGTCTTAATAGAAATGTCTATACTCATTGATCTTTTGTTTAATTTATTTATTCACACAAATAAAAAATAATTTAACTCTGATATAATTAGTCATCATCCTCTAATTATAATTTTATATTTAAAAAAGCGACCTGCCAATTGGAAAGAAAACACTAAGGTCGTTTGACAAGTATTGGAAAAAAATCTTCCATTTTTACAACCTTACAAAATAAAGCGTCTGTTCACAGTGTTCGAAAGAATTTTGATTAATTAATGTTTTTAGCTGAGATAAAAAAAGTCAGTGTCACGAGCGGGATTCGGCCCAATGATATTCGGCTAGAATCCGCCTCTGATCTACAACTTCAGCTTTGAATTTGCCCTCATTTTTTCCATTTATCAAAACATGGGGTTGAGATGGGAAGTTAGTGTCCGATTGAGTTCAGGCCACCATAGCTCAAGTGGTAGAGCAGCGGCGTATCTATCCGAAGATCGTGAGTTCGAATCCCGCTCGTGACACTGATTTTTTATTCTCAACTAAAATCCTTAATTAATTGAATAATAAGTAGGTGTTAATGCAATACATTTCTCTTGTTGGGAACTTTTTCTCTTTCTCAAAAAGATTTTCATTTAAAGACAGCAGGTCAATAGAAATTATTCCTTTTTTGCTTGCGGATTCAGTTTGTTACATTTTTAAAATAATCATAAATAATAAACAGTTACATAAGTATTTGCTAATAATTATGAATAAATATTATTTATTTTTAATAAACTGTTTGAAAATATATTTTATAAAGCAAACATAAATGATGTAATCATTTTTAAATTTTATTTGATTATTTGTAAATATCACTGAAACATTTGACGACATAAGTGGTAAATAAATTGCAACTTAACACAATGGACATTTAATGTTTTATTGATTTATATCTTGCCCCAAAAACTAGAAAAGAAGTAAAAGCAATCAGAGAGCAGGCGGTGACAACAGCTGTTCGTCGGCCGCTAAACGTGCTACGTTATTATTGTATTATTACGATCAGTCAATTTTTTTTTCATAATATAAGGGCGAATGTATGGTGATTAGTGACCGTTAGTGGATGATTATTCGGAAATTCCCCCCGACACTATCAACACGCAAGAATGGCACAATTACTCAGAAAACCAACCTTTTTTTAGTAGATATACTTTGAATGAAAATTTATTTGTTTTGTATCAATCCACTTTTTCCTACACGCATTTGTTACATTTAAACAATGTTTTTAAATCCCAGGCGGGCCTGAAGATGATCTCAATAAAGTTCGAAACGTTGGCACGATAAAGAAAATGTTTTCCTAAATCCATCTTTAAAATCACCTTTCCCTCCAAGCAGAGGCTTCACTATAACATTTATTATTTTTGTTTTTGTTAATAATTTTATCCCATGTAAATTATTCTTAGGAGACACCTGTCCCAGAATAAAATGATTTTTCTTCTTCTTCTGAAACCTACATCACACCAGACCGCATCTCACGATTTCTGAATAATCATTTTGAATAAGGGTTATTTGTACACCTAAATATATTTTAAAACTGTAAATAATTTTTTTTTATAAAGGACTAAAATATTTTTATGTATATTCCATATTAAAATACCATCTTAGAAGAAACATCATTTGTAATAAAAAAAACATAAGGTAAATCACAGAAATCACCAGAAACAAACTAAAAATTTTAAATTCTTGAATTGTGTCTGCTAAAGACATCCCTAATACAGACTACCAGTACAAACGATTTGTTCCAAATCATTAAACATTAATTTTTTTATGAATTATTCTAATTAATTATATTTAAAGGTAAGGTGTCAGTATGATATAAATGAATTTTAATGATGGTCAAAGGATCTACCGTTAAGTCATTTCGTTTCAATAGTATTTTGTCTAAAAATAATATTGTTAAAAAAATCGTTTATAACTAGTATTATTTGAAGTACAGTACGCAGTCATTTACTCCAGCTTTGTTGGTTATATAACTAATACCCGAAAATAACAGAAACAAATGTTTTAAGATTATTGAAGTAATTAAGGATTTTTGAAATTAAGTGTTTTTCTTACAAAATTAAATTGAAGAATTAATCAATTTATGAGATTTCGTTTTATACGTTTACATGCATTTGATATTACAGTTTATTACGAGATTTCATTGATGGCGACAAAATTCTTTCGGTGCATTGCATTCCGGATGGACAATCAAGTTGGAAAAATGTAAGTGAATGAAAAATTAAAAAAAAATGAACTAGCAGTTTATTTTGTTGGATTTTAATTAGTTTAAAAACAAAACAAAAACAAAGCACAATAGCCCAAATTGTTAAAAACATTTTCTCCTCAGCTCGAAATTGGTTGGAATTGTTCATCCTGTATCAGGACAGATTCGCAACTAACTTTGTCTAATTTGAAAACTGTTTAGAATGTCGGAGGGTTCGAAGGGTTAAAAAAATTGGCAAGAAATACGCCAGATATAAAATATCTATGTTAGTAGTTTAGGTGTTTTTATCTTTTCCAATCCGGACTTTTTTTTATATATGTGTGTGTTCGGCTACTCGTGTTACAAACTTTGCTAGTAGATTCTACTTTCCAAATGGAACCAACATGTCCTAATTATCTATGCCCCGAATGTCAACGGTTTCGGAGTTATTCCAATTTTTTTCTGATTTTTTAAGATTTCACGACCTTGCTTCAAATAAACAATGATAACTATAGAAATGAAAGGTTTTTGGACAAATCCGTTGTTACCCTTACAAAGTCGGTTAAGTCAAGATTTAACTTGTAGACGATTATTAAATAAGGGTTTAGTTGCAAAAACATTGAAAAATAACATTTTTATCAAATTCACCAGTTCCTGGTCCGCTTGACCAATTAATATATTTCAATTAATTAAGATTTTAGTTGAGATAAAAAGCCAGTGTCACCCGCGGGATTTGAACCCACGGACTTCGGCTAGATACGCGGTCGCTCTACCACTTAAGCTATTCTGACCTCGTTCCGCTCGGACACTAACTTTCCATCTCAACCCCCACATTTTGAATTTTTCATTTGTCGCAGAGAATCGAATAGATTACGATATTTGAAAAAAAAAATGCAAAAAGAAGGGAAAATTCAATCGAAGGATGGAGGTCACAATAGCTCAAGTCGTAGAGCAGCGACATATCTAGTCGAAAATCGTGGGTTCGAATCACGCTCCTGACTGATTTGTTCTCAACGTTGAAAGACATTACGGGGATTCTAAACTACTTTTCCAAACGTAGAGACCAGCCAATTTCACAAAACGTAACTCAGAAACTGTTGATATTCGGATCATAGTTAGGACTTTCTAGGTCCATTTTGAATGGAGAATCTTCCTGCAAAGTTAGTAAGACTACTAGCCGAACACCCTATATCAGGCGGCATACTTACTCGCTTCCTCTATGGAACCAAAGAATGATATTCATTAGTTATGTGGACAAATTGAGCCATACTTTCCAAAAGGACGTTCGCACGTTCAAATTGAGCGTCATTAAAAATCAGCTGTTAATTGGAACGTCGCGTTGGCGGAGGTATCGGCTATTTTACTTTGGCAATGCACGTCGAAAGACGTGGTTGTAGAAGTCCTTCAACCTGATGATGAGCTAAGAAGCTCGAAATCCGGATCGTTGCAGAACAACTTACTGTGAGTAGGAACTATCCTTTTGGAAAGTATTGAACACCACACTCACCCCATCATTTAACATTTCTATTAAATTGAGCCATTTTATTTTCTTGATATATCCGCGGATTTTGGCAGAAAATAAGTGTTCATCTACCGCATAAAGTCAATTTTGACTTGGGTTAATTCGATCTTGCTTTCTGGGACGAGCGTACCAGTCGTGCTCTTGACTATCTTAAAAATGAGCTCCTTGAACGATTTAGTCAACTACCCCAATTTTCGTTATAAATTTCTTCTTCTAAAAGGTAGTATTCTAGCAATAACAATTTTTGTCAATAATTTGGGTCTTGAGCTTTTCGGCTTTCTTTTTTGCTAGAAGGTAGCTTCACCCATTCCGGACCTATGTTCCATCCGAAAGATTTCAGAGTGTTTCCATGATGTATAATTTCTTGAACAACCTGCACGAGGATCGAACCGATCGATCCCCGATCTGGGCGAATGCCATTTCACTCTCTAACCTGATAAGGAAAGTTCTTGCTTGGAGTTTGGTATACCATTTTAATGAATTTAACGTCCATTCCGTCGTCTTGCCTATAGCTAGCAGTTCGGCCTGATTGTTGCTGCAGTGCTTTGATAACTTAATCTTTTCAGAATAAATTGTAATGCACCTATCTTACATGTAGCCGGTAACAGCAACCCTACGCAATCTTCCGTTTTTCGATCTGTGTACGCCATATAGCTTGCTTCTTGTAATGACTGAAAGAGTGAGTTTCGCAGGGTGTACTAGTTCATTAATTTTAATTTATTAATTAATTTTCTCGAAATAACTGCCAGTGTAAAATATTGCAATATCATCCCTGTTGATGGACTATGATGATAGATTGAAAGTGGCTGAAAACGAGTCCAGTTCCTTGATAACTAGATTCACACATATTTTCTATTATGGGGAGAAAAATAATCATTCACTATCTCACCCTTACAAATTGTAATATACTGCCATCATAAATTGCTTACTAAGGCCGCTCCACCAACCATCCTGGCCATCATCCCCAACTACAAATTGAATTTTCAAAATCAGCAACTACGTGTATTAATTCAGTTGCGTAAATTTTAACTGATTAACAACAAAAACGATCTGGTGAGAATGAGAAAGTTCTGAAAGTTACGTTAAACCATAACTACTACATCACAAACAATTTCTCTTTATCTTACATACCTATATGTGTACGTACCTATTTGTGGACCGTGATACTTTGAAAATTCAAAAGAAACGGAACTTAATCTCAAATAAAAAAGTCTTAATGCTTAGCAGTGATAATAAGGAAAACCGATTTGAAAAACTGAGAGTGGGGAATGCAATTCTACCTAAATTGATCTACCTCTTTGCCATAGTTCATGTCGGATAATTTTTTTTTAAACGAGGGTCGCAAAAGCAGAAGTTATATCTACCCTCGTGGTGCCCGTGTTTTTTTTAAAGCCCATTTGTTGAGCTCGAACGCAGGGCCGCTGGATTCGAACCCGAGACCTTTAACGTACAGAGATGAGCGCCGTGTCATCGCTTAAACCGTTGCGGCCTCCAACGTCCCTATAAAATTTTAATTGTAAATAGTTTAGTACTTATCTGATCGAATGATTTTGGGGGAATAAGTAAATATATGGTGTTTTAGGATGTAGATTGCATGTGAATTCTGTTGGTGGCCCATCAAGTAGTACTCTAGTTTTTTGTATCCATGATATACTTATGTAAAAATTAACGCGTTATATGATTGGAAGAAGGGAAGTGCCCCAGATCTAAAAAAGTAAAAAATACAGTGAGAAAAAACATAATTAAGAGGGACTATGGTCTAACGTTGGGGGCCGCGGTAGCCGAGTGATTAAGGCGTCAGACTCTCGGCTAGTAGACCTCGGGGTCGTGGGTTCGATCCCCACCGTCGCCTCTGGAATTTTTCTGATGCCTAAGAGGACCGGTGGCCGCAATTAAAAGAAATTGACACGGCACTCATCAATGGAAGGGGCGGGACCGGATCTCAGCGACCCTGAACCTAGTCCCAGCCCCGTTCAAAAATGAGTTTCTTCGATGGAAGAACACTGGTACAACGGGGGCTCAAGTTCACTTTGTGTTCTGAGCCCTCCCCCAAAAATGGAGCCTGGGTATAGTACAATAATCTGTACAGCTGCAGTGCTCAGGAGGGAACTCCTCCAGTCCATCCATCCATGGTCTAATGTTGCAGAGAAAATGAAAAAAGTCAATTTTGCTTTATTTACAGGAATGGTATGTATCGATTGATTATTATTTTAAAAACTGGTGGTCTGTGATAGTATGGTTGGCTAAATTAGATATCTCAATCAATCTTTAAGCGATTTTTCACTAGAATAGTTTAAATTTTTGAAGTTGGAACGTTGGGAACGCTAAAGTGTAATTCTTTCCGCTCAGATTGGCTTTAATATCATGCTTATATGAAGATTTTTTTAAAGTTTGTTCTCGATTTCTCAAGCAGACATTTGTCACATTGATGATTCCAAGTAAACCTTTTGTTAATGTAATTTGTCAAATAGTGCATGCCATTAATTCCTGGGAGAAGGATAGAGTTTTTATAGCTGGAGGGAGAGATACTTCGGCAGGGGATAAAGTTTACGATGGGATTTTGTCCCGGCGAGTCAGATCATTCAATTTTTTAAACCGATCTTCTACACTAGAGCATTTGTCCTGAAGCTTTCTATTCCTCATTCCTGAGTCTGGGCAAGCTGAAATGTAGCGATATGAATTTGATAAGAATGCATGCAAAGTATGACACAATAGCGATTTAGAGTTTAGTTGAGTTAGTTAATAATGTAATCCTCCATATTTTGCACCATTCTTCCAAAAAAGGAAAAATATACCTGGTAGTTTCTGTATGGCACTATTTGATCCGAATATGTTGTATCCTTTTAGTTGTCGAGATTAAAAGATATTCAGGTGCACACAGAAAACAGGATCAGTCCAAGAATCTTTCCTTGTTAGACACCCGCTCCTACACACTGAACGAAGGAAGAGAAAATGTAAAACAGATATTTCTTGTATTTGGCGTATAACTTTGCCTTGCCAAATCTGATGTTACTCTACGCATTTTCCTCAGTCCTTCTGCCCTCAATAAAAAGGAAGGATGACCATGTGTGTTTCCCTCGTCTTTCCTGCGAACAATTTCCAGGCATCTACTTGTAAGGCTTTCTTTCGTTTATTCAGGAAACAAAGGATCCGTTTTGTCCCTTTTCTAAGTAAGTATTTGGGGGGGGGGGATACACTTAGCATCTTAACCATGTGTCTGTGGCTTCATCTGCACAATTAAGTGCTAATTGCCACATTTTAAATGGAATCTTTTGGTCATTGTTGAAAAATTAAAACCACTAGTTTAAAAAACATGGTGGTATTTTATCAGTGATTAAATCGGTCAATTAGTATTAATATCTTGGCTTTGGTTACCTCTAAGGTAAGCTTTTAAAAGCACTTCTATTAATTACGGAGCAGATTCCCGTTCAGTCGTTCTGACAATACTAGTAGTATAACCAAACTTTAATAACGCAGAATCTCTCAACAGAAAAATTTGGACGATAGCTCAAGTGGTAGAGCAGCGGCGTGTCGTGGGTTCGAATCTCGCTCTTCACACTGACTTTTTATCTCACTAAAACCGTTAAATAATTTAAAAAAACCATTAGTTTAGTTGAGGCTAGCTAATTGTGAAGTAAAAAACCTTAATTAATTAAACTAATAATCTTATTTTCCTCGTAGGTCAAATTGTTCAGCGAAAGGCAAAAAAGATTGTGCTCAGGTACTGAAATCACCGTTATATCGCGAATTTTGTCAATATTTTTTTTAATATATGTTATTTTTCCATCTCTCAAATATATCATATTCCCTACTTAAAAGGCATACTCAATCCGTCGAGTGAGAGATGGATTTGCACTCAAATGAGTTAACTTATTCAGGCCATCAACTAAATTACCTCGTACAGGCCGGTATTTGTTTTTTTCTCCTTGTCTAACCCAAAATTAAGATATTTATTTGAAGGTGTGTTGAGTACTTTTTTACTCGAATGCTCTAAAATTTTACTCTTACCCCTTTTTCAGTTAACCTGCTTTTCGTTCTGAAAGTCCAATATCAATGTGCATTTGAAATGAAAGCTTATTTGATTTCAAGCTTTAAAGTTTTCAGCTTTATATACATGTGAATAACGTCGAATATCATTAAAATAAAAGCTTATTTTATTTCAAACTTTAAACACAAGAGAAACTGTCGAGTAATGAATTAAATCTATTTTTCATGTCTTTACTATCTATTCATTTGTAATTCTGCTGGTTTATCGTACATAGAAAATAAACCTAGATTTAGGGAAAGTCAGATCTTATTGGGAACTATATTCAGAACATGGAACTAGTTGATACAATTAAATTTATTCAGCAGAAGGAGAAGATAAACGGAGAAGTTTCTTTCTGTAACAGCCAAGCATTTTCTTCGTGTTACAGCTGTTTTGTATTGGTCGAGTTTGCTTTTTACGCTGATAAAATATAAATGGTCTATTTATCTACTGCTCTACATATAAATTTCTTGTAATAATAAAATAGTTGTTGGTGAGAGAAAAAAACACAAGTTTCGTTATAAACCGATCAATTCGAGAGAAAAACTGTTCGATTTGTTTCAAAAGTTGATTTCAATCTGCATTTGAAAAAGGAACGGTCGTTGAGGATTCAGATGAAAGGAGTTGCGAATTCGGCCTTGGTTTTGTAAAGGTGCGGTTTTGGTCTTATGCCAGGTTCCAACTTTTACTATTATAAGGGTGTATTTGTCCGATTGAATGCGCTGGTTGGCTCCGTCCCCCATTGATGAGATATTCTCACCCTTCTTTTATGCTGACTAGAAAACGAGGGCGATCGGATCAAAAGAGCTCTGCCTTAATTATTTCTTATTTCTGGCTCGCAAAACTTCAACCGTTGCCAGAATCAACTTAGACTGGTAGTTGTGGTATTAGTTGGTTAAAATTGAATTAATTTAAGTTCAAATGCGTATGTATGTGGTTGTATCTAAATCAGTTAGAACCAGTAAACATATCTTTTAAATTTATTTAATAAAAAGATGAGAATATGCAATAGTAAGGGTGAACAAAATAATAGAAAACGAGCGAATTCATTTTCTATTAGATATTGGAATCTGCATGAAAAAAAAGAGTTTATATTTGTTCAAGGGAAGATACTGAAATGTTCGCTGATATGGATATATATCATTTTTCACACTTAAAATGTAATAATTAGCACTTAATATTCTCCAACAAAGCTTATGAACTAGAACATATATTATATAAAAGTGACTAGTTTTCATGATCTGCTTGACCAATTAATATCTTTCAATTAATTATAGTTTTTAGTTGACAAAAAGAATTTCAAGTCGTTGTAATAGTGATGTTTATTACTTGTGAGGAGCTTTGACCACTTGTGAGATGGCATTTTATTAGCATTACGTTTCAGTATCATTGGAGTAATACCACCGAGTTGACTCTTCTCGTGTTTTTAATTTTGTGTAAATTTTGGTGTTTATTGTTACATGTTGCCGACGTGAAGATAATGTACTCCGGATTTAAAATAAAATGTTACAAATTGTTTAAACAAAGCTTTTTCTACAACGATAGATAGTGTGTAATATTTAATTTAAGGAACATAAAATTGGTACTACAGACCAACAGTTCCGCACGGCAGGAAAATGTTGCGGGTTTAGCCTACCCTTAAGCATGTTTATTCAAGTTTCAGTTAAAACTAATATGGTTCGAGGTCCGATTGACCAATTAACATTTTTCAATTAATTAATATTTATGAAAGGTATTGGGTGAGATAAAACAAGTCAGCGTCACGAGCGGGATTCGAACCCACGACCTTTGGCTGCCGCTCTACCACTCGATCCACTCGGACACTAACTTCTCATCTCAACCTCACCTTTTGAATTTTTTTTTTTTTTTTTTTTTCAATTGTGGGGTAATCTATTCTATTTGATTATCGGCGACAGATGAAATGGCCACGGAGAGCTTTAGTGAAGGTATACATTTTTACTTATTAAATTCACTAGTTTTCGTGCTCCGCTTGACGAATCTTTCAATTAATTAAGGTTTTTTGTCGAGATAAAAAATTGCATTAAAGGGTGGCTCTAACATTAACGAACTGTGGTTTGTACTTCATCAGGCTGCAAAATTCAGTATAGAAATAGAATTCTTTGAATTTTTTTACAATGGATACTAGGAATTGGAGGAGTTCCCTCATGAGCACTGTACGGCTTATTGTACTTTATCCCTGGGTCCATTTTTTGGGGAGCTGTAACGAAAGTGGGAGTTGGAGCCCACGGTGTGTTGGTGTTCTTCCACAGAAGAAACACATTTTTGAAGGTCGCTGAGATCTGATCCACCTTCCAGTGAAAAGTGCTATGTCAATTTCTTTCAATTGCGGCCACCGGTCTCCTTAGGCGTCAGAAAAAGTCCAGCGGCGAAGGTGGGGATCGAACCCACGGCCGCCGGATCTACTAGCCTCGAGTCTGACGCCTTAACCATTCTGCTACCGCGGCCCTTCAAAATATACGTAGTATTTTCAACAAAATTATTGTAAATAGTGGCTCTCTTCTACCCGTAAAAAATATTAAAATTTAATATTAGTTGTATGAATATGATAAAAACTTTTGAATATTTAGAAATCTGCGGGAATTGTTTAAAATCTAGTCTCAATAGAGGACATACAAGGATTTAAAGTAATTAGGCTGCAGTTAAGCTGATTCACTGGCATATCAGACCATGCTGAATTGACTTATTACCTACTACGGAATTTGATAGCGTTATAGTCAAAAGTTGAAAAAAATGGGGCAAAAATCACGTACAATAAGTTAAAGAAATTTTCTTATCGATAAGAGGAAAGCGTGTCAAACATCATATTTTAATGTGCATAGAGCTAAAAACAATTTGCCCTACATACTGCAGATTGGTTTCTTGTGTAGATAAGAGCCTTAATATTATAATTGTATAGCAACTATCAAGTATAAGGCAAATTGCAACAAGAAAAAACCCTCGAACTTTTGTGAATCTTTCCAGGAATATTTACTTTGATGTGATAGATATTAATGTTAATAATATAATTGTACATAAAAGGTCTCTGATTGGAAAGGGAAAAAACTTAGTTCCTTTGTCAGACTATCGACGAATATTTACTTTGATGTAGCCTTGTAGCAGCTTTAACGACGCATTTATGCATATGTGAACAACCTGGGATAAGGCGAATTTTAAAGAATTAAAAAACGATCAGTTTTTTTTGTAAAGTTTTCGCGAAACCTTTATTTTGATGTGATTGAAGTCAGCCCTAATATTATTATTATATATAAAAGGTCATTAATAAGGCGAATTTGACAGATGGAAAAATGCAGTCGTTATTTTTACCTTTGATTTAATAGGTAATCACTCTTTGTTATGCTTTCGAGAAATTACTTAGTGTTGTCTGATTTCGTCTTAGAATTTTTGGGAACAGTTAAAAAGAAGGTGACTTTAATTAGATTTTTAAGTATGTTTATACATAGGTTTAAAGCAGAGTTGGGCAAAATCTAACTAATTCAATCATGATAGAGAATTTGGATTGAAGTTTAATCATGAATGAATTAGTCATGATTAAATGAATCACGAGGTATGACTAAATCATACAATGGTTAGTTTACTCATGACTAATTCAATCATGATTAAACGTCAATCAAAAATCTTAATCATGATTGAGTTAGTTAGATTTTGCCCCACTCTGGCTAGAATGACCACTTACCAAAATCCAATAGACTCAGGATAAAAATGTTGAGATGAGAGTCGTGCTTAAGGCCAACCTCCAAAAAATGTTATCACAAACGAAAACCACCGACACGTCACATTTTATTACAATCAGACCCAAAGATAGTGTATTTTCCAAATAATGTAGAAATCTCACCATTCAAGAAGAATAAATTTTAATTCAAAGAAATGTTTTTTTTTCATTATTCGATTATGTAAGCAGATTTACTTTTCAAAGCGTAGCTTGTTTTAAGATTATTTATTTCATTTTATTATTATTATTATTTATTGGCTTTTCATAACGAGTTTTACTTATAGTTGGAAGATAGATTTTTGTTAAATATGGTGTTGAAAAATTTTCGTTTTCATGAAATAAATTTCTGTTAGAATTTTTTTTAAAAGTGATGAAATGGTGTATTTTCATCTTTTCTGCACCCGATCGAATATGATTTATCTAAATTTAGTCATGATTAACTATACTATGACTAAATTAGTCATGTCTCGTATTTAATTACTAGTCATGACTAATTTAGCCATCAACCACATATCGTGACTAATGACTAAATTAGTCACTTACTACCAATCATGACTAACGTGAGTGATCAATCATTAATCATTAGACATGACTAATTTTTGCCCAACACTGGTTTAAAGGTAGTAATGGATTCACTAGTTCCCATGGTGAATGGCCCATTCCATCCATTTTTTTTATCTCAACTAAAAACCATCATTAATTGAAAGATATTAATTGATCAAGAGAACAAGGAAACTTAATTAATTTTAATAAGTAAAAATGAAGTATATCTATATTAAAGCTATATGTGACCATTTCATTTGTCGCTGAGAAACAAATAGATTACACGATATTTGAAAAATGGCAAAAAAGGAGGGAATATTGAAAAGGTGGGGTTGAGATGGGAAGTTAGTGTCACGAATGGTCGAGGTCACGATAGCTCAAGTGGTAGAGCAGCTGCGTATCTAATCCCGCTCGTGACACAGACTTTTTATATCTCAACTAAAATCCTTCATTAATTGAAAGATATTAATTGGCCATGCGGACGACCAAAACCCCGTGAATTTAATAAGTAAAATTGAAGTATACTTTCACTAAAGCTCTCCGTGGCCATTTCATTTAGCGCCGAGAATCAAATAGATTACACGACCTTGGAAAAATGGCAAAAAAAGAGGAACGATGCAAAAGGGTTAAGTTGAGATGTTGAGATGGAAGTTATTGCCCGAGCGGATCAAGGCCATGATAGCAATAGTTGTAGAGCAGCGGCATATCTAGCTGAAGATCGTGGGCTCGAATCCCACACGACATTTGAAAAATTGCAAAAACGGTGTGCCAAAATATATAGGGTTGTATATGAAATTTTTAAGTTGAACTAGGCTTAAAATTTCCTGTACAATACTTCTTCAAAAAAAGTAATAATTGGCAGCTAGACTAAAAAATATTAAACGCGTATTTATTTATTTTTGTTTGATAGCGTCATTGATTGAAGACAAATTCAGCCTGACCGTAAAAGACATCCTTTATTGTAACTCAAAGTTTTATAATTTCAAATCTGAACTGACGATACTTTACATTTTTGGCGAAACTTTGTGCACGCCCTTAAAACTTCTTCAAGATTACATAATGGTGAGACTTAGCTGCACTGGCTTGCATGTAAAGTTGGCATAGTGTCACAAATGTCGATTTAAAGTGCCGTAATAGCCAGAATCCTGAAACAGATATGAAATCTTTTTCGTACAGTAATAGAATTTTTTTAAAGGAATTTTGCCTTTAAATAATTAGCTACGACAAGTGTCATAAGTTTTAAGATGGAATTTGCGAAAGACTGATCATTCACGCTATATTTATCTGAGGTAATTCACGAGTGCACAATTTTTTTCCAGTGAGTGTATTGTATGGTATGGTGGGAAAGGATACCAGGAGGCGGGCACTGCAGCTTATTGTACCTTCCTTGTTCCTTGGTTTAGTCAATAGACTCGATCCTTTTTTTCAGAAGTACCGAATCATTGACTGCTATTGCTTCAATGTGATTCTCTGAGTCGTTTTTATACGTTAGATTGAAACTCCATTGAGCCGTTGCTTCGCATTCGAAGATGTTATGAGTGTCTGTTTCCTCAATGGGATCGTCTTTGTATATGCCCATGTTAAGTAGATGTTTTCTCAGATGCCATGGGCCTGTTAGTAGTCCTACCACTCCCATGAGATTTGCCCTTTCCAATTGCATTAGTGTTTCTGCTAGTTTTGGTGAGGGTTGTTTTATCGTAAGTTTACTGTGTCTAGCACTGCTTCCACTTTTGTCTGTTTTGTTTAAATCCGTTCTGCGATGGAGGATCCTATTTTTATTTTTGATATCCCAAGGATAGGTTCGGGGCCTATGTATGGTCTTGCGGATCCTCCTCTGGCCAGTCTGTCCGCTTCTTCATTACCCAAAATTCCCCTGTGCCCCGGCACCCAGGATACCGTTACCTTGTTGTGTTCCCCCAGGTTTTGGATATTTTGATACATTCACTACTAATTTTGATGTAATCCTTATGCATGCCTGTGGTTTAATAGCTGTTTGGCAGTCTGATCTTATGAGGATTTTTTTGCCAGTGTAACCTCTTTTAAGATTTTCCAGGGCATAAGCGTTGATGGCATGTATTTTCCAGTGAGTGTTTGTCATGTTCTATGGTCATGAAATCCTTTCAAATCGGCATGCGTCATAAGGAGAAACAATCACGTCAAGTTATCAAAAATAATATTAACTAGGAGAAATATTTTTTTCGTCTTCCTGCCTTCCCGGTATTAATATACTATTTTCAGATCAGATTTCTATCAATTTTCAGTATGAAGCACTGGGAAAATATAATTTAAAATCATCCTAAATGAAAATGAGACACAGAGAAAAATATAATAACATAAACTGCTCAAAAAATAATTTTAAATATAGAGGAGTAGTGTTAACAATGTTAAGTGAACACAATTTCAGATCAAGTCCCTTATTAATTTATAAGTAGAATACACAAGGACAATAATGTTTAAGATTTGTAGAAGTTTTATAAATAAAAAAATTCAATTGAAAAAGAAATTGTGAAATGATCCAGGTGTTTTATGGATAACAATTTTGCCCATTTGTTATGAGCTGCTATGTCTGTAGATATTATGTGCTAAAACTCATCTGGAATTGTGTATTTTTTTAAAACAACTTTTTCCCTCGTTAAGTGCAAGGAGAGCGTTCTAATGTGTCGTTTAACGAAATGACCCAAAACCTTTGGAAAAATTGACGCTGGAAATTAACGAGGCAAACCCAAATCAAGAGAAAGAAGCCAGTGAAAAAAAGTGTCCAGTTAATTTTTTACGGCCCTTTAATGGATAAGTATTTGACGTGTGAGATGAGCTGTACTGTAAATCTAATGAAGTTGAATTATTAACACAAATTTTCAGTTGGCAAATTAAATGTTCAGCGAGAGTGGTGTAAATAATGTATTTAATTATCTTATAATTTAGAAAGCCGTTTTAAAGGTATTTTCAACACTTTCGAATCTAATTATATACAATTCAATTAATGAAGTTTTTTTAATTGAGCTAAAAAGTCAGTGTCACGAGGGGGATTTGAACGCACGACCTTCGGTTAGATAACCCCACCTTTCAATTTTCCCTCCCATTTTGCCATTTATCAAATGTCGTGTAAAATATTTGAATTTCGGCGACAAATGAAAATGTCCACAGAGAGCTTTAGTGAAGATAAACTTCATTTTAATTGTTAAATCTATAAAAGTTCGTGGTTCGAATCCCGCTCGTGATTCTGACTTTTTATCTCAACTAAATACCTCAATTAATTGAAAGGTATCAATTGGTCAAGCGGACCACGAAAACTAGTGAAAACGGAAGGAAATGTTTTTATGTTTTATTTATAGTAATGAATTTGGAACAACAAGAATGTAATTTTTATTGATAATAATAAATAGGAAAAGAAATAAAATTCCAAAACGAAGAAAAAGAAGAAGAAAGAAGAGGGGGGAAAAAAGAGATGAAAGGAAATAATTGAGAGAGGGTGGGGGACGAGGTATATGAAAACTACTAACCCTCAGAGCTACAAAAGAGTGAAAGATCTGGAGGGAAATAGTGAGGCCGTCCCCCCTCCTTATGCGCCTGCGTGTAGGCGTGTGTGTTGCATATACGCTCGCACGCACACGCATAAAATAGAAAGGCAAAAAAAAATGGGGGTAATGGAAAAACAAAACGAAGAAACACTAACCCCGCATTTAAATATTCTAGCGTGTCGGCTATGACCTTTGCCGTTCGCCGACCCAAAAAAAAAAAAAAAAAAAATAAAAAAAAAAAATAAAAAAAAAAAAAAAATAAATAAATAAATAATAATAAATAGGAAATTTTTTTTTGTGATTTCCGATATTTTTTCAATATTAAAGCTGTTTACACGCGGAGCACTCCAAATCAACTGACTAATGATTCGACTTACTAACCAGTAAGGAGTAACGTCAAAAAATCTTATGGACAGCATACAACTTCTTACATACTAAACGCCTTACTAACCACTTCCAGGCAGCCAAGCCAAAGGGACATTTCGCCAGCTTATGATTGACCAGCTTTGTTGATCCGTGATTACAATTGATCAAATTCCAGTGATTTGCAAGTTAAACATCCTGGATACTTCAGGAGCAACTACAACGAAAAAGCATGACAGAAGTTTGAAAAAAATGAGAACCTGAGAGTAAAAAAAAAAAAAAAAAAACGCAAAATATTCTGTGTATTCTTTCAGTCTGTAGCCATTGTATAGAAATATGATAGCATTATCGCTTGAATCATCTCTTTCAACTAACAAGCACAAGGATATTCCTTGAAGGAACTAGTGATTAGAATTTTTTTTCATGTGTGTGGATACGAGACACTAATGAATTAGTACTGGTCAAAGATTCTAAATATAAACTAATTCCGTTCTTTTACCTAATAGCTTCGAGTGTAGATTTCTGAAATTAAGACGATCTTTAACACATTTGATTCAAGAATTTTTAAAAAGTAATTAAGTTTGTAATGCATCTTGCTCCGAGATGTTGGATTAAAATAAAGTGGATAAAGACCGGTTTTTGCAAAGGATCCTAAAAACAAAAATTCTTTCGAACTTTACTGGTTTTCGTGGTCCACTCGACGAATAAATATATTTCCATTAATTAAGGTTTTTAATTGAGATAAAAAAGCCAGTGTCAAAAGCGGGGTTCGAACCCACGATCTTCGGCTAGATGCGCCGCTGCTCTACCACTTGAGCTATTTTAACCTCCACTCGGACACTAACTTCCCATCTCAACCCCACTTTTTGATAAATGGAAAAAATGAGGGCAAATTCAAAGCTGAAGTTGTAGAGCAGAGGCGGATTCTAGCCGAATATCATGGGGCCGAATCCCGCTCGTGACACTGACTTTTTTATCTCAGCTAAAAACATTAATTAATCAAAATTCTTTCGGACACTGTGATCAGACGCTTTATTTTGTACAGTTCTAAAAATGGAAGATTTTTTCTAATACTTGTCAAACGACCTTAGTGTTTTCTTTCCAATTGGCAGGTCGCTTTTTTAAACATAACATTATAATTACAGGATGATGACTAATTATATCAGAGTTAAATTATTTTTTATTTGTGTGAATAAATAAATTAAACAAAAAATCAATGAGTATAGACATTTCTATTAAGACTATAATTAGATTTCTTACAAACTCTCAGCATATTGATCGCATACAGTTCCAATTATTTCTGACCCTGAATCAATTATAGGAAAATAATTGTCTTTGCAAATCTTTACATTTAAGGATTATCGATAAAAGGAGTCACTATTTAGCCATAATCGCCGTTATTAGTTAAACGCCCCGCGTCATCCCGGTCTTTTCAGTAATCCCGTTACAACTATCCTGGACGTCAAATTATATCCAAGATAATTGAAAGACAGTGGCGAAGTGTTCTCGCTCAATGCTTTACAAGCTCTAAGACCTGTCTAATCTTCAAAGTGTCGGCTGTAAATTTGATTACAATGGTCTAGCCCCAACCCCTGAGACTTGAAGCCCTAAAAACCGGATGCCAGTTTCCATTATTAACGAACGGTTTCTCTTCTCGGGTAGTATTCTTATGATGAACAAAGACATTTCTAGAAATGACTTTTTTTTTAAGTACTGTATAAAAATTTAAATTCTCTTTATCGCAAGGTTTTAAAGCTTTTGATTTGTTTGTGTAATGTAGACAATATTTGCGTTCTCACTTTTTAAAAAAATCTCATTTAATAATTTGTAAACTGATAGACTGTGGAAAAAAATCGAGAAGAAATTGGCCACCCTTCAGATGACATCCTTTAACTGATTGTGAGGCAACATGCGTTCCAAACCACCGGAAGCAACATAGGGTGATGTTAATTATTACCAATGTGTATCCATTGTTTAATTGAGATTACTGACAATTAGGGATTATTCTGAATATCGGCAATTTGGATTAAGTCAGTATGTTGATGTAAATAAACATTTGGGTAATGGAAACTAAAAAGAAAGTTTCTGACAAATACAACAGTATAGTCACACTCTATAGACTCAATTTTTATCATTATCACGTGCATTTTTATCGATCCGGGCACAGAAGGTTTTGCTGGGGGAGAGATAATACGGGAAAATAACACGAATTATTATAATCCGGCATGAGTTTTATCTTGCCAAAGAGAAGAATATGGTTTTAACTTTTCGAATATGTCCAAGTAGACGTTTGTGATTTTAAATTTATTTTCTTTCGGTTAGATTCGCGCATAGCACCAGAAACAAAGCAATCCAACTTCTGAATCGAATTACCGACTGGTGCAGTCTGTGACCTGTCCGGTTTAACGATAAAGTAAGAATCGCCACGGATTTTTCACTTATCACGCCAATCAAAGCTGGCATAGCTCAAGTGGTAAAGCAGCGGCGTATCAAGCCGAAGGTCGCGGGTTCGAATCCCGCTCGTGACACTGACTTTTTTATCTCAACTAAAAACATTAATTAATTGAATGATATTAATTGGTCAAACGGACCACGAAAACTAGTGAATTTAAAAATTAAATTGTTTGAAAACATTTGAAAGCAGTGAAAAAATATGTGGTATTAGTGACTGTCAATTAATGATGATTAAAAATTGTCCATCTGACCGCAGCTCACGATCTCTAAATGTCAAAAAGCATGTATAATTTTAGTCTAATACTACTCAGCCGTATTTTTGGACGTTACGGAAGCATTTGACCGATGGCACCCCGGCCTCCTGTATAAGTTAAAATACATCCTCCCTCATTCTTAGTGCCTTATCGTGGAATCCTTCCTCTTAGATCGATGGTTTAAAGTAAGAATCGGCATCGATTTTTCACCTATCAAAGCTGGCGTTCCACAAGGAAGTATCCTAGGCCCAATCCACTACACCATCTATACTGCTGTGACCGCGGACGACCGCCATCTTAGCAACACACTCCAATCCTATCCTAGCGACAGAAGCACTCCAACAACACCTGAACCTTATTACCAACTGGTGCAATCAGTGGCGGATCGGGTTAAACGAACAAAAAAGCCAAGACGTTACATTTACTCTAAAACGACAAACCTGTCCACCAGTGCACATTTACAACAAAATCGAACCGAGTCCGCTACCTTGGGCTTTACTTAGCAGACTTACTTGGAACCCACGGACACGACTAAAACGGCAAGACCATAACAAAAGATATGAACTACTCAGACACCTTCTTGGACCAAAATTAAAATTAAGAATACATAACAAACTAACCGCTATTTGGACCTACGGAGTCGAGTTGTGGGGCTCGGCCAAATCATCCAATATCCAACGAATTCAGTCTTTTCAATCTAAAGTTCTCCGCCGTATCCTCAATGCTCCCTTCTACGTCACAAATCAAACGATGAAAGATCTTATCCGAACACGTTTCTTCACTTTTCACTCTAAACTCTCCCTCCACCTTAACTCTTTCCTCAACATCTCATCCTTACAATCCTCCACGCCGTTTAAAACGACGACGGCTTCGTCACCTTCTATCTAACCCACCGAATTAACGTTACCTCCCCTCCCCCCGAATTAAATAAAAGTTGGTTTCTCACTCCACTGCCTTCTAGTCTGACAGGTCTGTCAGATTTGTTTATAATAGCAACAAATAAAATAAATATCTTTAAATTTTAGTCAAAAAACTTCCTAACGTTATTTTTGAAAAAAAAAACCGGATTATTTTATTATGTTGATTTGACTTTTTTTTTAAATTAGTAAATTTACTTTATTTTTAAGTTAGAAAACACAATGTGTTAATTAAAACTCAAGAGGCACAATCTAACCACCTGAGCAATTTGTTTAATTCTGAATATTTTATTATAAATTGAAGATTACTTACGAGTTGTTCACTTAAATTATATTATCAAAAAACGTTCAATTAAAACACAGGAATTGTTTTATTGTAGGTTTTTTCTTTAACTTAAGAAATTAGAACTGTTTTTTTTTAGATATTACTGTTGAAAAAGTAAGCTTTAGGGGTTGAGGGTAAACTCCTTCTGGATTCATGGTCCAATCGTCGTCGAGGCGCCGCCCTCGAGCTAAGTAACGGCAACTACACTCACGATTATCGCCTCGGTCCACCAATTCAGAGCAGCATAACACGGCCGATTTCCCACCAACCATCTGCAAGGGATATAATCGAAAATCAATTCAACACAAACGGTATAATTATTTCGTTCCGCATGGAAAAGTGAATTGGAATAATGTAGAAAGATTAACCGAATCTCATAAATGCAAAACTGTAATTGGAGTTATCAACAATGAAGTTACACAAGTTGTCTTTATGCTGTTTTTATTGATGAATTTTTACGAATCTTTGGATTTTTAAATTACCTTTTTTTTTTGTTTTATCCTTCAAAATACTTACTGTTCAAACGAAAAGAACGAATAGAACTAGTGAAATAGTTTCTTAGAAAATGCATAAAGGCAACGAAAAGAGTGACATGTTGGCCAAAGGGGGGCCAGTTTTCCAGTCTGAAATCATAGCGATTGAACTATGCGCCAGAGAAATAAAAAGGCTAAAAAGATAAATTACCGGAAGGTAGCCATTTTCTCTTACGGCCAGGCACTCTCAGAGACTTTCGGCTAAATACGCCGCTGCTCTATCACTTGGTGGTCGGTTCTTGGGTTCGATTCCCGCTCGTGACCCTGACTTTTTTATCTCAACTAAAAACCTTAACTAATTGAAAGATATTAATTGTTACTCCATGAAAACTAGTGGAATTAGAAATAATGTCAAGTTATTACTAACGTAGGCAGAACCTCCATAGAAAAGTCATCCACAAGGAATTTCACCATCGTATGAAAATTTAGATAGACGTTGTGCCAACTTTTACTATCACAAATAGCAAAAATTGAGACGTGATTTTTTTTTCTATCAACCTTCCTTCTTCTGGGATGGACGGATGGATACAATGGATACCAGGGACTGGAGGAGTTCCCTCCTGAGCACTGCAGCTGTTCAGCTTATTGTACTATACCCTGGCTCTATATTTTTGGGGGAGGGCTCGCAACACAAAGTGAACTTGAGCCCCCGTTTTACCGGTGTTCTTCCATCTATGAAATTTTGAAGGGGGTGGGGACCGGATCTCAGTGGTCCCACCCCTTCCATTGTTGAGTGCCATGTCAATTTTTCTTTTAATTCAATTTTAATTGGAGGAGTTCACTGCAGCTGTACAGCTTATTGTACTTTATCCCTGGGTCCATTTTTGGGGGGCTGTAACAAAAATGCGAGTTTGAGCCCCCGGTGTGCCCTTGTTCTTCCACAGAAGAAACTCATTTTTGTAGGTCGCTGAGATCTCATCCCCCTTGCAGTGAAAAGTGCTATGTCAATTTCTTTCAATTGCAGCCACCGGTCTTCTTAGGCGTCAGAAAAATTCCAGAGTCGACGGTGGGAATCGAACCCACGACCGCGGGGTCTACTAGCCGAGAGTCTGACGCCTTAACCATTCGGCTACCGCGGCTCCCTTCCTTCTTCTTATTTTATTCCCTATCGATTTAGGGTGCAACGGAAAACATTCAGCAAGGTATGAAATAAAACTCTTTTTCAACTACTCAATAAGACTGTAATCGATTACATCAAGATGATATGTATAAAATTTTTACAGAAGCATTTTTGAAAGTAAAGAAAAATCCATATGAAATAAATAATTACAAAAGTTTCATGTTGTTTGTTTCAATACTTGTTTATATTTGAGTATCGTTCTAAAGAGAAAGAAAGCGAAATTAGAATTGGCCAGTGAAATGCGCTTTTGGATCAATGAAAAGCAATTACGGTGTTTAGTAAAATCTAATAATCCACCGTAATAGATTTAATCCCCGACCTTATCATTTATGAAAGTAACGGCATTACATAAGCTTGTCTAAATTCACTTTAGTACTGTCGCTTTTACAGAATAATAAACTCGCGAACCACCTTCAAAGAATGTTAACCGTATTTTTTGAATTAGGCCAATTTTGTTATTACTTAAAGTGACCACTTGTCATCACTTTATTTAATTGAATATTTTCATATAATTGAAAAATTCAATGCTTCAATCTTTACGCATTATCCGTTAATTACACAAGAGTTGAATGACTAAAATTACGCAATTTACTATTATTTATTATTTTCCGCCAAGTAGCAATATACAATATAGTAGTTTTAGTTTGTAATTTTCGTCGAAAGAGGGTAATTATCGATCTGAGAATAGATCAGGAAACTAGTCCCCTTTCCTCTTGTCGTTCTAGAGTTCTGAGTTGGAAACTTCTTCCCCCTCGACATACCAGCTCGGCTTGTTCTACTGTTTAAAATGTGGCCCGTGTTCGTGCCGGGCAGAGATTTCCCTTGCCTGAAACAAACCAGTTTGTAAAATTTATAAGCCCAGTTACATAACTGCTGAGTTGAAACACAAGGATAAAAATAACGGTTGAAGTTTGAACTAACTTTTTCCAACCTGGAGTTGTTCCTATAAAGTTAAAACTTCATCATTTTATTAAACTAATAAAATAAACCGATTACTGTTCGTGGTCCGATTGACCAATTAATATTTTTCAATTAATCGATGTTTATGAAAGGATTGGTTGAGATAAAAAGTCAGTGTTACGGGTGGGATTCGAACCCATGACCACTTGAGCTTCGTGTCTTCGATTCGCTCAGACACTAACTTCCCATCTCAACCCTACCTTTTTTACCTTCTAAAACCTAAATTAATTACAAAAATGTGGGGGTGGAGGTGGGAAGTTAGTGTCAGATAGCTCAAGAAGTAGAGCTGCGGCGTATCTAGCCGGGGTTCTTTTTTTTTTTTGTTTTTAACGAGGGTTCGCAACAGCTGAGGTCGTATAAACCCTCAGGGTGCCGGTGTTTTTGAAAAAAAAGCCCATTTATAAGTATGTAGGGTTCGAATGCAGGGCCGCTGGATTCGAACCCGGGACCTTGAGCTTACAGTGATGAGCGCCGTGTCAAAGACGAAACCTCGCGGCCACCGACGCTCCCCTAGCCCGGGGTTCGAATCCTGATCGTGACACTGAATTTTTTATTTTAATCAATAACTTTTATAAATATTAATTAATTGCCATTCAATTAACATCATCATTAAAATCAATTTGTTGAATATTCGTGCGTCGGTGGACGAGCAAGTCGGGACAGTGTCTTTGGTTATAAAGTTGTTCGGATCCAATCGAAGTGTAGGCATAACCACAACACACGCATAAACAAATAAAAATACAATTATTTTCTACTCATTATTTTGGTTAATTTCTTAGACCTCTGTCGCCATCTTTAAACAATAGATACATTCTAATGGTTAGATAAGAAGACCCGCTTTAGATTTTTTTTCATTGATTACAATAGCACAAAATATAAAATAAATATAAAAGCAAGTCTTTCAGTGAAAAGCCCGCTCGAAGAGTTTGGAAAAGCTAGGAAATAGAAGAAAACGGCCCAATTGACATTAGCATTTATGTCTCCGGACTTGTCCAGAGAAAGAAAACTGCTTCATTTCAATAATCTGAGAAAAAACCCAGTATTTATTGCGATTTACATATGAAGAAGGGGAGGTCGAATTTATTGAGCACTGCTCGCAAAAACAACTCGAGGTTTTGCATCGATTCACGCACCACGGATTTGCATATAAATTCATATCTGAGACTTCCCGGAAGGTTATTGCAGATCAGCGGAAGAATTATAAAATTGTACAAATCACTCTTGATTAGGTTTAAAAATTTAAATAACTGGTTACCAAGCACACCTGAGAACTGTGTAAAAAAGGTAAATGTCGCAAATTTTGGATAACGTCTCGAACAATATTTTTAAAACAAAATCAACATGGTGAGAAATATGTACTCAGAAGGTGAGTTTGATCTTTCAACCAATTACGAACGTTTTTCATCAATGGAGAAAATTGAAAACTCTGATTGAATGGTTCTGCATGAGCCACTCGTCGCCTATAAGTGCAAAAATTTCATCTTCCCTCCTTGTGTGAAACTAATGATCCGTTTTTGCATCATACCATAATTTTCAAATAGAAATATAATTTAACAGTTTTTCGTTGTCCGCTTGACCAATTAATAACTTTCAGTTAATTAAGGCTTTTAGTTGAGATAAAAAAGTCAGTTTCATGAGCGGGATTCGAACCCATGACCTATGATGCGCTACTCTACCACTTGAGCTATCGTGGGTTCGAATGCCGCTCGTAACACTGACTTTTTCATCTCAACTAAAAACCTTAATTTAATTGAAAGATATTAATTGGTCAAGCAGGCATAAGAATACCTTCACTTACGCCGAGAATCAAATAGATTACGTCATTTAAAAAATGGCAGAAAGTAGAGAAAATTCAAAAGTTGTGGTTGAGATAAAAATAAACCGCTGCTCTACCACTTGAGCTATCGTAATTTATCTTAACCAACACATTTCATAAATATTAATTAATTGAAAAATGGTAATTGGTCAATCGGATCAAGAAACTGTAATGGATTTTTAATCATTTCATTGTGGCCGAGAATTACACGACATTTGAAAAATGACAAAAAGTAGAGAAAATTCAAAAGTTGTGGCTGAGATAAAATAAACCGCTGCTCTACCACTTGAGCTATCGTAATTTATCTTAACCAACACATTTCATAAATATTAATTAATTGAAAATGGTAATTGGTCAATCGGATCAAGAAACTGTAATGGATTTTTAATCATTTCATTGTAGCCGAGAATTACAGGACTTTTGAAAAATGGCAAAAAGGAGGGAAAATTCAAAAAGTAGGGTTGACATGGGAAGCTAGTGTCCGAGTGGATAGAAATCACGCTAGCTAAAGTCGTAGAGTAGCGGCGTATCTATCCGAAGGTCGTGGGTTCGAATCCCGTTCATGACACTGCCTTTTTTTTTTATCTCAACCAATACCTTTCATAAACATTAATTAATTGATAAATATTAATTGGCCATTCGGACCACGAACTGTATAAGATGTTGTAAAGAGAGTTTCCGGTAACATGTAGTCAGCCACCATTTCTAAGAGTTGGTGCCTGATTTCATTAATAATTGTGTGCAATAAGAGTTTTGACCCAAACCAGTTTGATTGTTTACCCTAAACTAGCTTTTTCTCTCTTTTTCCTGTATAAACATTTTCAATGGTGCTGTATTTCTATTGTAATTGAGCGGGCTGTTTTTATTGCTCCGTGATACATGTTTACCTGTAATTTTATGCTGCTTAATGTTTGAGTAGCTTCTTTTTGGTGAGCTTTAGTCGCTCAGATTATATATGGTCGGGGTGATAATTGATGGTCGGTTTATTTGTTGCTCAGGTAATCGAAAATCATCCATATAATAATGAGCTTTTATACTTAAAAAAAGTTTGTTTTACCAAACCGGGTAGAAAGAAAGGAAGAATATATTTCCCCTTCAAGCAATAATTATTTTGGGAATGCAAAACAGAATATATTGACAATTAATAAAACCGTGAAAATATTAGTCCTGGGTTTCCTTGGGGAATGGACCGCGTTCATTATCATGATGTCGAATCCCAGAGGCAAAAGTTGAACTGCTGCTACCGGCTTCGAATGAAAGAGGGACAACTTTACTTCTTCCCCAAAACTGTCTTAATTCATCCCCAGCGGAGACTACGGTTTGTCAGCTTTTCGCCTTTCCAATTATCTCTCGATTCTAAGACAGTATGGGACATTCAGTTAATTTTGGCTCTTGTTTTCTGCTGAGTTACTTTTCATGGATTTTCCTAAACTTATCGTAGAACTGTAACAGATGATTTATATTTTAGGACCTAGATCAATCAATTGACCATATTAATTATTCCAATTAAATAATAGTTTTTCTAAAAGTTGGTATACACCGCCCCTCCAACCACCAAGGAAATATGATTCAATTTTAATTTAGCCACTTCATAAGTCGAATCGAAACCTGTCATTTATTTGAAAATATGGGCAAAAGAGGAAATTCCATCGGTTTTAGGTTGAAATGAAGCGTTTGTATCAGAGGAGACCGAAGTCACCATTGATCAAGAGGTTAGAGCCCGTGACACTAATTTTTCATCTGAACCAAAAACCTTAGATAAAAAGATTAATTAATTTGCGTAATCAATATAATCAATTATTACTACTAAGCAAATATGGATATACGCAGTGTTTATGAATCGTGAAAATAGTAATATCACTAAAGAATGAGTGAGATAGGAATTGATAACGGATTAAGAATTAGGAGTTTTTCTTTCTTTTTCCTATGGTTGTGGCACTTTTCATCCAGGTTTCTTTTTGGTGGAATATCAAACAATATGGTTTATTTTCTTTGTATATATTTCGGAGCAACCTGTTCCTTTTTCAGTACATTTGACATCTCTAACTGGCAGCATAAGGAATTCATCACACATCAACAAATCGACTTCTCATGGGTTCAAATCTAATAATAAGAAAAGTAATAGATATAAAGACTTTAAACCGACGAGAATTATGTGAAACAAAAACTGCCTAAATACTATAAGAAAACTGTGATCAACAAATAGCCTAAAGTGGGTCCTACCTCATCACGGGATTTGAAACGCATACTTGCGACTACGTACTAGCTAAAAGAAGCGTTGAATTAGGACATAGCTTCGTTTTATATATTATTTGTACATCTCCTAGGTTCTGAGGTTATTTGACAAGTGAGGTTGAGGTGGGCAGCGGCGTATCTACCGAAGATCGTGGGTTCGAATCCCGCTCGTCGCACTAACTTCGTTTATCTTAACCAATACCTTTCATAAATATTAATTAATTTAAAAAACTGTTTACAGATTTATATAAGCTGAAATCTGTGATCCCCTGTGAATAAATACACACGTGCACAGAGTTGAGCACATCACGCGGCCCTCCGGCACTTCCAGATTTTGCAGTTTACAGTAATTTATGGTAGGTCCCTGGAAACACCCAATCTGGGAATCAGACCTCGAAATCTCTGTCCCATCGTCAAAGTTGGTTCAGGAGTTATCAACAGCTAGGACATTTTCCTTTCAACACAATCACTTTCTTTTTGTCTGAAGTGGATAAAGGTTGGTATAGACCGCTGCTCCAACCACTAAGGAAATATGAATTAATTTAATAATTAAAATCATCAGCAATAATCAAAATCGCACGCTCTCTTAAATTTTTCCAACAAACTTTGACCCTGTCTAAATCTGACAGGGAGCTTGTGTCTTGTGCAATAGCAATGTGACCATAAAATGATAATAATATGAATGAATCATATGATTCTATGATGACTAGAATCGTAAATCATACTAGTAAAAGGCTATGATTGCAACAATTTTTATACTAATTTTTACTAATTGGTGCAAGTTTGGGAAGACTTTTATTTACTTTTCCTAGGTCGTGAGAGTCTTGCGGGTGTTTCAAGTTTCAAGCAAAGAGGAATAAGTTCGAAAGTACCTAGAAGGCAAACTAGTTAAAAATAAATTGCCGTTGTGTAAGATACCTTAAGATAAATTACTTAAAAAAAGAAATGAAAATATTCCAGAAAAACTATTAGTCATCAGACACAATAGACAAAATTTGAACTCTAAAAAGACGAATCCCTTTGACGTAGAATTGGGGAGAATTAGTGTCAAAATTTATTAAATAAAATCAAGAAACAAATGTTCGCCTGTTTTCACAAAAAAAAGTGTAAATGATTAAAAACATTGCACAAAAGATCAATTTTATTCGGATTAGTTCAATTTTTCTAGAGGTTGAACTATAATAGATGAACAAACACAACAACAGTTTCAATTTATGATATCCCCGACTAGCTAGGATTGTATATTTTCGTCTCATGTCTAACGGACGATATATTCTTCGAAAATTTCGTTTTTGGCGATAAATTTTCCGTGGATCGTGAATACAAAATTAACCCACTTAATTTATGTGTTTACTAAGGCTGACGTCGGCAGCCGAGGACGAAATGTAATACGTCTCCAAACTTGTATCGTAAACACAGTTTGAAGAATTGAACGTCTGGTTTAACACGGATAAATATAAACTTTAGATGTTTACCTGTTATTTTACAACTTTATTTCATATTCCTATCTTATTTCTAGGAAGTGGATTAAATATACGTTAATAACCAAAATAAGACATTATATCAGTTTTTATTATTATATCTTAAACATTATCCATTCCTGGCGATTTAGGTTTAACTCAGTTTTTCGTTGGTTTTCATTTAATTTCCCTAGAACTATTGCAAATTTAAGTATAATTATATTTAAATTAAATTCACTAGTTTTCGTGTTCCGCTGGACCAATTAATATCTTTGAATGAATTAAGGGTTTTAGTTTGAATAAAAAAGTTAGTGTCACGAGCGGGATTCGAACCGACGACCTTCGGCTAGATACGCCGCTGCTCTACCACTTGAGCTCCACTCGGAGCTCCGATCCACTCGGACACTAACTTCCCATCTCAACCCGCCTTTTGAATTTTACCTCCTTTCTGCCTTTTTCAAATGTCGTGTAATCTAATAGATTGAAGATATATTGTCGCTTGTCCAATTAATAGCTTTCAATTAATTAGGATTTTAGTACTCTCTTTTTAACCTTAAGGTTACATTTTGGCTATATATATATATATATATATATCTTAGTATATATATATA